>OY783197.1:17788181-18388181 GCA_963678675.1 Xiphydria camelus | reverse complement strand
GGCACCTTGAATTTCATGTTATCCAAAACATGACTGTTGAATAACTCGAAATTAAAGTTATCAAAAAATCAGACATCAGACTGCCTACGGATGACTTCAAAATGACTTTTTGGATTGTATCGTCTGGGTGGGATGGGGTGGGATTCTGTATCGACAGAATTCTATAGTCGCTATCGTTGCTCATATTTTGTCATACTGGAAAAAATATGCACAACGACAACGATTCTAGAATTCTAGCAATACAGAATCCCACCCCTGGGTTTACATCTATGGCGTTTCGAAACCCTCGGGAAAGAAAAGAAGTTGGAAACGATCGAATCTGATCGCCCGTGTCAGCTTCACCGTTAATCGTCAGAATGGATTATCCCGTAAAGATTTTCGGACCAGTTGCGAAAACACGTCTACGTCCACGGATCTATATGATCACCATCGCGAATCGCACGAGCCTTGCGTAAAATGTGTCACAAATCAGTGATTAATTATCCAAAATGCGATGCAGATCGGGCCAGGGCTGCGCGTGAGCTCGCCGCGCAGTCACCCGAGAATCCCTTCAAATTGTCAATCGCATCGAACGACCCGATGCGACGGCGAATGCACGGCACCGGTTAAAAATCGCGACGCGCGGCGCGAGGGATCGTCACGCCGACGGCCTTGAATTTCTCTCCCGCTCGCGTATTTTACGCGTCACCGATTTTTTCCCGCGCGGGCCTGGCAAAAACATCGTATTTATACACCGCGGCCGAAGACGCGTTACGCCTTCCTGCGGAATTTCGACGAGATCGCGCGACGTTGAGGGAAAATCTGCGGGGAAAAACCCGAGCGACGAGACGCGAGTGTCTCTCGCTGCACGGGAAGAGGATCCGATGGATATCTGGGTGCCGGCGACGGAGGCACCGGTCGAAATTAGCAGGAGAGTTCGACGAAGCAAAGTACGACGATCGGCTGTGCGAACGCCCGCGACGAGAACGAATTAACGTCCGCGGCACCTCCGAGCCGAGCATCGATCGACCGAAAGTCGGCGAATCCAGCGTGGAAACGCGACGAGGCACGGCGGCCACTCTAATTCGCTGGGACCGGCGGACGCGATATTCATCGATCGAGCGTATCTTTCGTTCGGTTTCATTCATCTACCGACGTAACGAGCCCGCGTATTCGCGGTTCGCTCTCTCGGGGAGATGAAAAACGACGCCGGAATGTCTCGCGGGAGGTCCTTTTTCATCCCGCCTGAACGTCGTCCCGAAATCGTCATCCGCGGTTGGCATAAACTCTGCTTCGAACGCGCGCTTCTCCCGATCGACCGCCGCAAAACTGCAAGGAAATCGTTAGCTCTTACGAAAAAAACTCGTTCCTCTCCGCCCTCCTGATCACTCTTTTTCCGTGTCACTGTCAAATCACAAAACCAGCCCTCATTTCACTCGTTTTCTCGCTCGTTCTCTCTCTCGCGCGCGCGCGCGCGCGACAATTCGTGTACGACGCGTGTCAAGCGGATCGAAGGAACGCTGATCGGTAGTGAGACTGCTCAACTTTTTTTTCGTATAATGCCGAGTTCCGAGCGTTACGCGACCGCCCTCGCCGAGACTCTGTACCGTTTTGAAATGGTAGGTGGCGCAGGGACGGCACCTGCTGAGCTGCCGCTGAACTCGCGCTTCTCCCTCCACCGCTACGGGCTACTGCGCGCCCCTGTTTGCTCTACACGTATCGGCTATATTCCATCTCTTCTCAAAATAAAACATCTGTGCTATTAATCGTTCTTGTTATAAAAAAAAACTCGCACGAATCATAATGAATTTATGTTCGCAATGCACGCTCTTCGCGCTGGACCGCGCGAGATGATGGTATAAGTTCAATCTCGCGAACGAAACGATCGGTACACACAACCGCGCGTCGATCGACCTGCAGTCGCGCAACTGCAGCGAGAGAGAGATCCGCGATGAATGACGAACTTCGGTGCGTTCGCGTAAACAAATAAACTTGACGAGTTGCATTATCAGTCGACGAGTAAGAAAAATATGTTCATTCGTTTGACAAACCTCTCGTCGGTCTCGTCAGTGCATCGATGTATTACTTAACAACGTTCGAGCGCCGCTGATGGGATAAAGTTTTCGACGAACCACGAAGGATCGTTCAATGAGGAAGGATCGATAATACTCGTCCAATGATACAAACGCATCACTGCTTCTCGCAACGAAGAACTCGAAATACATTACCGTGCTGCAGTTGCGCGGCGGAAAGGAATGATTGCTCCTAAACAAATTTATTTACACTTCCCGATGCAAAGCTAACCTGCCTGATTGTTTGCGCGAGTAAAAGATCTCAAGGTGGTACGAAATATTTATACACACGGTGTCCACGATCCATGCAGGTTTTGATATCCCGCTATCCATCTCATGATCGTCTCGTATGCACGTGCTAAAGCTCGAAGGAGAAGATACTTACCACGAGCACACACAAGGTGAGAGATCCGGAGAGCATCGAGCGATCGTCGTTGGCAGGCCACGAAGCATGCGGGAAAGATGGACGGAAGCATGGAGCAGAACGTAGCAGGGATGGGTCCGTCGCACAGAGCGGAGAACGTCGGGAGAAACGAGGAGTCGTGGTTCGATAACAGGCGCATGGACGTGGCGCAGCATCAACAGATGCAGCCTTCCTATTACAAGTTTCAAAATGACATGGGTAAGAGAGAACGGTTCTATCTCTAGATTCTTTCCTTCGATGGAAGTTTAGCGATTCCATCGGGAGATTAAAATGATACGAAGTAACGTGTCAGTTCCAGCCAGTTCCTTTCCCGAGATGCCAACGGCGGCTCAATGGTGGAGGGATACGTCGACGATGGTGGTTGAATCCGAGCAGCTGCGTCAAGAAGTCCCTGGCGCGGGTGGCTATCAGCTCGTAGGTCTGTCACGATCGAGCGGTCGTTCCGATTCGCTTTATGCGTCTTTCTTATTTGCGATTGCAGGCTTCGCAGTGCAGCGACAAAGCAGTTTTAGGGAATAAAGACATGATTTTAGAGAAATAGGGACTCTCTTAGGGACCACGTTCGAAGCGCTTGTATGTACGAATAACTTGTATGGTTCATGCAGGACTGGCATCATAAGGTAGCTGTTGTAATAGCCGGACGGCTAAGTCCAGGATCCAAACAGTCGTAAAATTCATATAAAGCAGATTTTTTACTCAGGGTTTTTACCAGTGACGCTTCTTGTATGCATCCTTAATTTATTGGAGATTTTTTTTCTACTGATTTCAACCATTTAACTTTTATTTCGTAGAACTCTATGGAGAGAATGCGTTTTTCAATTTTCATTGAAGTTGCTTAATCCGTTCTGAAGTTCAGAATGAAAAATCTCCCAAATTCGCAGTTTTTAACGAATAACTTAAAAACGATTCGTCCGATTTCAATAAAATTTTGACGAAAAATTAGCGGTGCTTAGTCGAAAACGTACCAACAATTTGGTCAAATTTCGTGCAGTTGTTTTGAAGAATTTGCTCAAAAACATCGAAATCTTCATGCAAATTTTGTACCCTCCCTTTTTTTTGTATGTTTTTTGTAGCAATATGTGGGGTGGTCTAGTATTGTTCGATATTGCGATTGAACCCTACCGGTTTAGCAGTTTTGAAGTTATCAACAAAAAAGTGAGGTTTTACGTTCCGCGATAACTTTTGAGCAGATCATGCGATTTAAATGTTTATCAGCTTGCTGAACGCAGCTCGAAACTACGGTTAAAACGACTTATAGATAAAAAATATCGGCTTAGTTTCGGCAAAGTTGCTGCAAAAGAAGTTTTATAATTTTACCGTTTTTTTTTGACATCTTTTGATTGCGTGTTTCGATTTCACCAAAATTTAGCGAATTTGTAGAGGAAGGAAGACGAAACGTTCTGATATACAAATTATCGAAATCGCACCAGCCGTTCAGGATTTACGGATGATGGTTTTTTTTCGAATTTTTGATAAAAATATAATTTAAAAAATTGTAGAGATTAAATTGTCCAAAAGACACGTTTAGGACAGAGAATCTATCTTAGAATTAATAATCGATGCTCCCTAAGTACGCTTTCCTTTTATTTATTCTATTCCTGCTATTGGGACAGTTACCTTACATATCGAGGGTTTCCTGCCAAAAGGGCGTCTTAACCAAAACATGATTTTTGTGGATACGCCCTTTTGGCAGGAAACCCATGATATCAAATCTGTGTTACTGATTAATTGCTATTGCAAAATCTGCCGCACTCATTAAGTGAGGCTTATCGCCATAAAGCTACTTCAGTCTTCAGTACCTCACTGGCGGAATATCTAAATATATTAATACAGTAATATCATCAGAATCTATATGAATATACGTAATATCTATATAAATTCATCTAAATAAATGAGTACCGATTAGAAAAATTGTAGATATGTCAAAGTACATTGAAGATTCATTTCAATTTTAATTTCTTCTGCAAAATTCGATCCAATTTTTCATTTTTCTGCAACGTATTTAGTGTGATTCTTTCGTTTTTTTTTCTTCTTTCGTAGTCTTCTTAAACCACTTTACATCTCCTAAAGTATACATGTCCTTGTAATCTCTTTTTTTCTTTGTAACACTTTATTACCTTGTTAATTTCCACTTGCATTGCTCCTAAAGCATCAATATCATCTTTACAAGATCGTTGCACATCTCTTAACTTATTTTTCATTTCCTCAACTGTTTGATTTTCGTTATCTAAACTCGAATGTACTGTATTCTATGAGCTATACATAGTAATAAGGACTTTTAGTGTCAAATTGTCAATTTTAGGGACTTTTAGGAACTTAAAAAAAATAGAGACAATAGGGACGTCCGTGAAGCCTGCGATTCCTATCAGTCCTTTTTCGCGTTACAGGACATCCCATGGATGCCCAACCCGCGACGGAAATACAGCCAGCGGAACCGATTCCTAAAAAGACCCCAAAGCCGAGGGCACCCAGAAAGACGAAACCCCTCAAGGAGTCCAAGGAGATCATCAAACGTACGAAACATCCCGAGAAATGGAAAGTCAACGTAAAGAAGAACGCGAGACTGAGGGGCGAGGAATATATCGGCGTAGGAGGTGAGTCCTCGGCATGGGATCGATCGCCCAAGTTTCCTCGTACGAGTGCGGCAAACGAGAACGATCGATTTCCTCAGGTAAAATAGTCCCGGCGAAGGTGATGGGCCCGCCTTGCGATTGCCGCATGCGGTGTAGCGACAAAATAGACGAAGCGGCGCGGGAACAGCTGCACAACGTTTTTTGGAAGACCTGCACGTGGGAGCAGCGCAAGCAGTACATAGCGCTGTCCGTCAAGGAGTCTCCGAAGCAGCGAACGCGCTGCCGCGGCAACGTCAAGTCGGAGCACCGCAGACAAGTTACCTTCACCTACTCCTTGTTGATCAAAGGGGAGTTCATAACCGTGTGCAAGCCAATGTTCCTCAGCACCTTTTCCGTGTCCGAGAAATTCGTACGACACGCCATGGACAAGAAGAGGACGTCACCCGGGGGAATAATCGGCCCGGATCAACGGGGAAGGCACACGCCTAAAACGAAAAAGAGCGAAGCCGTGAAAGATCGGGTGCGCCAACACATCGAGTCGTTTCCCGCGGAAAAGATCAATCCGAAGGATCGCAGCGGCCGGAAATACCTCGACGCGAGTCTCAGCATCGCGGCGATGCACAAGCTGTACGTGCAGAAGTGCAAGGAGGAGGGTGTACCGGAAAACGATATAGTGAAGGAGAGTTATTATCGAGAAATGTTTAAAACGGAGTTTAACTTGGGATTCAAGGCTGGCGAGGATAAGGAAAAAAAGCCGATCCTACCGGGCTTCGGCGACAATAGAAACAAGCTGTGAAACGGTACATCGTACGGTATTGCGCACTCGTAAGTTCACACAGATGGCCGATGTTTCGGAGAAACACGACGCACCGCCGCATGTCGCGCGATCCGCGATGCGCGAGAATGCTTCTGTCTTTGCAATTCCAACCGGACACATTCAAAGTTGTCAGTGATTCTGGAATGGAAAACGTTTAACTCGCTTCCTCGTTCCCGCCCCGGTAAGTTCGGCACTACGTGGCTACTCGTTCGAGTAAAATCTACCGCTCTTTTCACAACTCGTCAGGCCTGCAAAGTATATTAATTCCCTAATCTATAGTTTTCTCCGCGATCGCATCGGCTTCGCTGTGCGCGCACATTCTCACTCTTTATCGCGACAATTGTTTCTATCGTAATACCCGCGCACTCATTCCAAGCCGACAATTTTCAATGCAATTGAAAGAAGAACACTGCACATGCACAGCGATTGTTTTTTTCGAAGGAACCTTGATGACTGAGATAGGTACAGAGTGTCTGCAAAACATGACTTTTGTAGTGCGATTGTTGGGTCGTTCGAAACGACTACACTTGAACTTTCTGACAATGGAGCTGTAGGATGACGCTACTCGCTCGTTGCAAAGTCCTCGAGTTACTCTTCGACACGCGGATAAAGATAATTGGCGTAACGAACGAATCTGAGAGAAGCAAGAAAGTATTGAGCTTGTTACAAGTAGAAAGTGTATATTTCTTAGATGTATCACGTCTAACAAAACAACATTTATCAACGTATCGATAACGGTAATAATAATATTAGTGATAACGGGCGACACCGTGCTCGGTGAGAAAGAGTCCAATGAATTCGAAAGACCTTTGAAATAAGCGCGCACAAATTGCCAGGAATGGCTAAAATTCTTTTGCAACGATACGAATCTTTCATACGTTGTATTGCGTTCTATCTTGTCAAAGTATTTTTTACACACAAAAGGGTTTAAAGAATAAATAATCTTCTTTACTCCGATGAGACAGATTGCGATACCTCACCCCCTTTAAATATATTTTTCGCCGTTTTTTCTGTGTCAAAAAATACAATACATGTAGCTAGGAAATCATTACGTCGGCATGACGAGGACGGTATTAAAATCAAAATTCTTTACATACAGTCGTTACATCGCACGTCATTCTCGTCGCCGAGCTCTACACGCCGGCATTGGTGACGCTCGATCGCGCTATTAAATGCGTATCCGATTCGGGCGCACACGTTCAAGGGAATGGAGAAGTTTCATTAATATCGAATTACATTTTAAATCGTGGCCGAATAGATACTACACTGATATATCGAGAGAGAACTTGAGGAATATTTCGAAATTCACAGTTCCCTTTTTTCCCACCAGATCAGCTTCTCGTCGAGACATCCCGTTTCCCCGAATTTTTTGAAAAACTTGACCATTCCACTGATCATCTTATACTCACTTCATTCAGTCCGGACGCTCTACACTCTGAGAGAACGTGACTTTTTAAATACAAAATATGTCTCACCTAATCCTACGTTGCGTTCGGTGCCCCGGTAAAAATGACGATGTACCGCATCTACGTCTCACTATTTGGGCTAAAATTAATTCAACGATGTTTCGGGCGAATGAAAGTTAACTACCGCAATGATCTATGCGCGAACTGGAGCTCCACGCTTGTTCTGAAAAGACCTCGAAAGACAGCTTCAAGATTTCCAACTTTCGAATAACTTATATTTATTACAGCGCTTTTGTATTTTCGCGTTTACAATCCCACCAGATCGCATGGTGGTCTCGGCGATCACCCGCTACAATCGTTCGATAATCACGCCTAAAGGTTTTCCTCGAGCTTTGTCGACAAAAACGTCTTTGCACGAGGGACATTCTTACAGGATTCCTTTTTGCACGAATTTCAAATTCTTTTTTCTTTAACGAACCGTGAAATTCGCGTAGAAAATATGTGAAGTAGAGTCCCAGATCTACGCGAACAACGAAATAGCCATTTACATCTCGATCTGTAGACCATAAAATTGCCAAATTACCCGTACGAATGTACTTCCTTTAAGTAAACGTAATTCTCGAATTGCCACACGTTGGCTCGCGCTACGGTTGCGCGTTTCGATTTTAAACGAGCACTCGAATTACCCAGAAAAAGAATATTTACTCCCCGCGTGTTATCGACGTCCCTCTCGCTTTTACCAACGACAGGACAGGAAACAATCCAACACACTGTCCGGATACTGAGCATATTGTGGCATCCACGGAACGATACGCTTCAAGAAAAGTAGTTGGGCCTCGGGTCAAACTTCGATTCAACGCGTACTGTGTCTTATTCCGAACCGCGCCAGCCACAACGGTTATTAAATTTCAGTACGAATCTTACCTTAATCTATTTTGACTGTGGAGTATATCTTACGAACAAACGCGTTTGTACCAATGTAGCCTACAGTACCGCACATGATGCCCAAGGCTAAACTGAACAGCGCCATGTAACCGAAGTAGAACGCCGTTTGGAACAAGCCGTACATCCTGCAATGCGATCGATGTCGATGTTAAAACCGAAGAAGGATGTCTTCGATACTTCGAAAACGTCGCGGCCATGGCATAAAACGCATTCGACTTACTTGGTTTTGAAAAAGAAGTAGTAGAACGAATAAACGTATACGTATCCCGAAGTGGAAGCAGCAGCTAGAAAACTCGTCCATTGCCTGCGGAATGTTCAATGCTTAAGTTTGTTTTTTTTCGATTCACGATGACGTTCGATAAATTGGTAGGATAATACTTGGCGTTCAATTACCATCGGTAATCTTCCGCGTTGAGGAGGAAGTAGGTGCAGACAATGGTGACGCAAACCGTGACGATCATCAGAATGACGAACACCAGCAACATAAAGCCGTAAACGTAATAGATCTTGTACGCCCAGAACGACGTGAAAATGAAATACCTAAAACGATGAACGCGCCATGAAAGTAAAAGCTATTCGTTGCACGAGATCTACAGCTGCTTGGATATACGAAAGACTTACATTTCGATGAAGATCGATCCGAACGGTAAAATTCCACCTAGCATAATGATAACGAGAGGCTCCATGAACCACTTCTTTTCGGGAATGGGCCTCGGCACCGCGTTTACTCTGCACGGAGCGTCGGGAGTGCCCGCGAGGTTGCGACCCAAAATCGTTCCCACCAATGTCAATGGCAGGATCACAAATATACATATACACGTTACCGCTACCTGTTGAGACGTCAAGTTCGAATCGTTGACATTTACATTCGGTAAAGGAGAAACGAAGCGGAACGTAGCACGACGATACTCACCATGGAGCCAAACGGAATCGCCCGACTGGCGTGATAGTATATGGCGATGAAATTGATGAAGAACGCGGTACCGCAGACCATGAGCGGCAGCATAAAGGCACTGACTACCATTTGCTTTATCCACACCCGACCGCCCATTCGCGCGTACAGTCCGCCGCCGGCGTATCCGTTGATCGGAGACGTCGCGGCGTACACGAATATCGCCGTGGAGAGCATGGAGCCACGCTCGGTGTAGAGTTCACCGAGAATGGCGAAAATGATCACACTGAGTACCACGACCGTCACCTGCGGACGAGTAAAACGAACGGGGGAAGGATTCGCGTGCCTCCGTCGATCAATTTCGAAGCGCGGTGTCTGAGCAATTTGCACCCACTTGATAACCAGCGCCGATCAAGGCGGAAAATAACATGGCATGACTGGCGGGCCTGAAAACGTCTCCGTGCACTTGTTTCCAGCCGTACTCGTCTCCTAGATCTCTCTCCATGTCGTCCATCTCCTCGTCCCTGCTGTATCTCGCGTAATCCTTCCGCAGCGTGCGCATCAGGATCATCGAGACAAGACCCACGAGGAAAATGACCATCATGAAGCTGTTGAAGATGCTGAACCAGTGGATCTGATAAAGAGGGAGGAGCGAGGTGAACAATGACTTCGGACTCTGCGAATTCCGCGATCGTACGAGAAAGTATCCTTACTCTGTGCTGGAAGAAATTGGGATCCAGGTACTTGTCAAATCTGTCTTCGTATTTGACATTGCTCTTCTTCCAGTTGACTTCGTAACTGAAGGGTATGCGCATACCCTGGACAAGCTTCACCTTGGTTTCGCTAGTCAGATTGACGTCTACTATCTGCTTACCGTTATACCCTATGTCTAATTTTTTGTGCGTCCAAATGTAGTAGGAAACCGCTCCGTTACTCTCCTCCGGTTCGCCCACCACACCTGTGTGTTAGGACAAACTTTTTCTTACTTTTCTCTTTTAAGGTATTTCTAGCGCGAGATAAACAATTTCAGAGAATGCTCATTTTTTTCTAGAACGGAAATTAATATCGTAAGATTATTTTGGAAAAGTATCAGGTCCGGTCACCGGGCATTTAAGAAAGAATTTTGATTTTTAAATGTGAAAATTTAACATGTAACCTTATGGAAGAATCGACTTTTCCACAATTTAATGCCGACATCCACATGTTTAAAAATTATGCACATCAAATAAAGCCGTTTCCATATCTTCGCAAAACTGCATAGAATTTTTCGAGTCCATAAAAATATAAGGTCACCGACTGTTTAACAAAAATATTGATATTCGTAAACAGCAAAACGTAGTATTTTGACGATAAAACAACGTTAAATAGAATCGGCAACGTTGCATCATACACGTGGTGACAGTGACGTGTGTGCATCTATGCAACACAGTATTATAGGGATTACGAGTATATTATATGACGTAGAATTACTGATTTATGAGGGGCCCGCCTGTGACACCTTGAAAATACGCTCCTAAGCGCTAGGAATACCTTAAATTTCCGAGACAACACTCACCCCATATAGGCAGATTATCGATGTACATCTGATACCAATACTGATTCTTTACAGCGTACACAAAAGCCTTTTGACTCTCGGCGGTTAAAACTATTTCGCAATACTCCGTCTTGGAGATGTCGGCTGAAAGTTAAAATTCCGACTAAATGTTAACTCTGGCAATTCAAACGCGCTTTTTTCCTGGTCAAAAATCACGTGTAATAACGCTGCGGTACAGTGTGAATGTAAAAATACCTTTGAACTCTATATCGAGTCCGCTGAATTTAAGCTCGATGCCCTGCAGAGCTTCCGAAAGAGTCTCATGATAATGATTGATAACTTCCTTCGTTCCCGTACAAAACGGTAACGAATAATAGGAATAAGTCTCCTGTCTGTTGTGGTAGGGTCCGACGGTACTCATCCATAGTACCACTTCGTCGTTGTCTTCGTACTGTCGAAGAAATACTCATGAAAGGTGAAAAGCAAAAATTTGTAGCAGCTTTCGCATTCATTGGAAATAGTTTGATCGTCGCGTGACAACGCGAGTTTTCCCAGAAAAATTAAAGCTACGATACGATATTTTGGAAGTTAACAGTGGAAAACCGGCAAACGTTTACCGATCGCACGATCCGTAATTCAAGACGACGGACCCACGCGATTTTCGAAGAAAGTGCCGAGGAAAATTCGCGGTCAACCTGTGGAGTTCGCGGAAGCGAAAATCCGGAGCATTTGACATTTCGAAAAGGGTGTCATCCGCATATACTCACGACGTGATTGTGTTCGTCAGTGCGACCGAGAGGTAAGAGGCTGACGGCTAGAAGGCCGAAGATCAGGTAAATCCGACACATGTTGGCCGCGACGGATCGCGCTCACGGCGCTTCAGATGTGTGTGGTTAGCGAATCGAGGAAGATCTCGCGGGGAGGACACCCCATAGAGACGCAAAACACCATCAATTCGGAAAGCGATGTACGGAACCGACACGCACACGGGACTTCTCGCACACGGGGATCCTATTTACTGCCACGTCAGATGGCTCTTCCATCGGATGACAACTAGCCGCGTGTCGGCAAATCTGCCTATTCGAAATTGCTTCCTCAACCAAGATAAAGATCGCAACGGGACATAATCTAAAAATTGCGGTTTGCCCGTGTGTGATAAAGAAATTATAATACGTATGTGTGTGATTCGATGCAATGAACTACGAGATAAATCAATCTAAGGAGGTTTGTCTGCAATAAAACGCAAACGTTTATGTTCACGTTCACTCACGTGAGTGCTACATGACCAATCGAAAACGACAGGTGTAAGCTCTTTTGATGCCTAATCTTCTTCGGCGCGGAATCCTGTACTCCAAAACTACTCAGGGCCCCTATTCTCGAGCTCATGCGAGAAACTTTCGTATACGAATCTTTGAATCTCACCAATCTCGTTTCGGCTATTCCATTCGGTCCACTATTTCATTGGTTACAACTAAAGATTCGTATACGACAATTCTCGCAACGACATTCGAGAATAGGGGCCCAGATTATTGCTATGCATGGGTTTCGCGCGAACCGGTCTTCGGCAAAGAGAATACCTGCTCGTTCTTTATATTCTCCTGATACCAAGATCGATTTTTCGCTCACTTGTGGCGGTCGTGATCCCACGCTCTGGTGGACAAGCCAGGAACCTCGTAGAGCGACCACCTTTCCTTTCTTCCCTATCACATAACCCGTGACTCTCGTAACCTTCCGGGGCTTCCGGTACGCAGTCGATAGGTAAGAGATAATCAAGTGAAAGCTTGTCGCAAAAAGATCACGAGGAAAGAAAAAAAATAGGAAGTTTCAAAGAACTTGTGAATTTAATTTATATGCAATAAGTTTGACTATTGTATTTATTGTTTCCATCCGAACTCGCGGCGGCCGGAAGTTTATAAATTTCGCAGTTGCCGGTACCCTATTGGCGATTTCCATTATCGAACATGACATCTGGTGGCAGAATCTGGAACTAGTCTATTTGGGTTCCAGGTGTAAACAAACGTGGCTTCTGCATGACGTGTGGTTTGCGTCTTTGGTTATGGAACCAGTAACTGTGTGTGGCGGAGAAGACAAAGCTGATGTATGCAGTACTAGAGTATAAATTGTCCACGAAGATTCATATTTTTTCTTCAGCCACAGTTCCCCGCAAAATCACGTGCTTTGCTTGGAGCACTTCTTCACCTTCACAGAAGTTCCGCGAATCTGCGTTACACTTCCCGTAATTAAATATAGTTTTTAATTTTAAACACGGCATATTCTAATAATAGTAATGTGTGTGTGTGTGTGTCGTAATAATAACAAAAATGTTGAAAAGAACGCAAACACCGGTAACAGACTACAGCTGTGCGGTTGTTTACAAAATCAACCCAAATAGGACGGCCATTTGCATAGCTACTGTGGTACCACCATCGGTAGTGGAAATCGCCAATACGGTACGGGGCCATGGCGAATGAGCCGCCGCATCGCCCGAGGGTGAATCCCCAGGCGGAAAGAATAGCCCTTCAAATCGTTGAAGAAGACATGCGCCAGTCGGTGAGGGGACTATCGATGCAAACTGGAATTTCGAAGACCACTGTCCATAGAGTGCTCCGGTTCAATCAAGTTCGAGAAGTGCATCAAGCTCAGGGGAGTTCAAGGGAGAAGTGCATCAAGCTCTGCCTCGCCACAATGATCGGCAACGGCGATTAACCTTCTGCCGATCCATGGTGGAGCAGCTTGATGCAAACCCCGATTACATGACGAACATTTGCTTCATGGACGAGTGTACGTTTTGGGTTAATGGGAGGATGTCCTCCCATTTTCACCGATACTGGTGCACTAGAAACCCGCACATCGTCCGTGAGCAAAATATGGATAATAGAGACAAAGTGAATGTGTGGGCTGAGATTTGGGGTCAACGAATCATAGGACCATTTTTTATCGAAGGATACCTAAATACTCCAAAATATCTCGACCTTCTACAGCAACTCATTATACCAGCTATTCGGAACATCATGGGAAATGAAAGAGTCATTTACCAACATGACGGTGCGCCTGCTCACTCCAGCCACATGATCACCAACTTTCTGACTCACGAATTTGGCGAGGATTGGATTGGGTTGAAAGCGCCGACGGAGTGGCCCCCCCCCCGATCTCCCGATTTAATCCCACTAGATTTCTTCTTGTGGGGTTACTTGAAGAGGAAAATTTACAATGGGCGCCGTATTCTCAATACGGACCATCTCAAGCGACTTATCCGGGAGAAATGCGCTGCGATTCCCCCGGGTATGCTTCGCAATACTCAGCAGAACATAGTGAGGCGAATTGAGATGGTCTGTGAAGAAGATATCGAAGGAGGACACATCGAGCACTTGCTATGAGTACGTGCTCGACACCCTCACCGACAAGACCCACGCCCTCGAAGCTACACCAACACCATTCGGCCTGCAGAAACGCACGCAGCGAGGGAGGTAGGGTGGGAGATCAAGTTACATGGAGTTCGTAAAACCTTACAAATTGATAAAGAGGTCGTACGAAATTCATGTAACGTGTCAATTGGCCTCCACGTGGCATCTCCTGGTAATACTCCATACTGGAGTAGCTAACAATTGACATAAAATTCAGGACGTTAGTTACCGATTCGAAGAATAATTTGCAGTAAGAAAAATTTGTTTGTAGCATTTCTTGGGTTTCTTGTGCTTAATTTATTTGACACTTCTTCAACCATTTCTTCATATTATTTTAAATCGCTTAACTTTAGTCCTATCCATTTCTTACGTATCTCTAACCGTTTAGCCGAGGGAAGTCAAAAACGGCACCGCGGTCACCTTTTTCTAATGTTTTTCGTTGTTTAAACAATTATGGCCGACTTTTGGCACCCACAAATCAAATATTTCATTGTAACTATATTTCCAAGGATAAATTGATGTTATTGCGTGCATTAATACTTTATTCCGGTTTCAGCCAAAAAAAGAGTGTTATTTGAATGGCCTATCAGGGCACTGACGAAACACGAAAAAATGGACCTAGGTAATTCTCTTCGCAGCAGGTATGGATCCCGTTGATCATAAACAGACATTCGCTACGGCAGTTGGGTCCGCCTTAGCGCCAACACTAAACGGGACACCCCGCTGAAAGTGTACACATTGCGAGTGGACGATGTATCTTGGAAGGAAAGGGATTGTTCGTTGAAACAATGCCAGGTACTCATCATTTCTACATAAAAGATATAAACTTCTTTAATGGGTTGAAGAGTGTTATTAACAATTAATTAATAGCTGTTATGCGGGTGCCGGATATATCCGGTGTTCAGAGCGAAAGGGTTAACATGAGGTACACCCGGCGTCTCGGATTCTGTCACTGGTGACTTTTTTAAATGTTATTTTTAGACGTACTAACCAATGAGTAATCAATCCTCATGCTTTCATTAACGAGAGTAGACGCCACCGTAGCTAATGAGGGCATGAGAATTAATTGTTCATTGGTTAGTACGTTCAAAAATAATTAACATTTACAAAAGTCACCAGCGACAGAATCCGACATGCCGGGTGTAGAAGAGAAATTGAAGCTTATAGTCTTCAGTCTGGGCAGGGAAATTATAAAACATCACGAGAAACCTTAGGAATAATATGATGGATCTGACATATTGTAAGAACAAAATTGTTGACTTGAGACTATTACAATGTATTCGAAGGAGAGCTCTCACTGATTTATCGACACATTATATTTTTATATTACATCGCGTTGATGCAAAAATTCGTCCCGTCTTCGACAGTAGACAGCATTGCATCGCAAAACCTAAATGTTATCAACTTCGCACGTGTGAAGGAGAGCTGTTGTTTGGTAGTTGTAATTACAGAGAATATTTGGGGGAAAAATTGTGTTATCGTATTGTGTCCTTTGAATTTTGTTTAACATTTTTGTCACGAGAATTTCTGGACCACTTATGGCACGTGATACCGTTAGCGGCTACCTCATCATATACATCACACATCTTTATTTGAGTACGCGAAGCATCTTACTTTTACAGAAATTAAGAGGCATAATACAACGAAAATGCTCCTTATTTTCTGTAATGCTTTAAAAAACTTCAAAATTACAATCAGATAACACACTTTTTCCCCACAATATTCTCTGTCATTCCAACTACCAAACAACATTAAAACGTCACACGTGCGAAGTAGATAACACTTCGGTTTTGCGATGCAATGCTGTCTACAGCCAAAAATGGGACTAATTTTTGCACCAAACCAACACCTCGGTGACCTTCAATGAGATACATCTGTTTCATAATTTACAGTACAAAATGTAACTCCCCTCTGGGGACTAATTATATGAATAAAGAAATTATTATAAATCATGATTACAGGAAGTCCTCTCCCGCTGATGGTGATATTTTGTATGCCTCCTAATGCCTAGACTCTGTCCAAAATTCTTTTTGCTTGTTGAAACTAAATTCATCAAGATCAAAGGGGTTCATTTACCTCCCCAAATATCTTGCGGAAAGAACTACGGGACGAAAAATTGTAGAAGCCAGTTCAGTCAATTTTTATTTACTCATTTATTCTTACCCAATCAATAAGAATGTATAAATGCAAGGTTAAATAACGCAAATGGTCGCAATAGTGCTATACAAAATACATTTGAGAAGTTATTCATATCTATCAATCAGCGTTTAGTCATTACAAATTCCATTTCATTCGAACACTTCTTTTCTTTTTGCGCAGTATACCGCGTGGCCTATTCATAGGAGCGATTAATTTAGCTAGCTTTTAATGGAATGGATCCGTGGTCATTTCCACTCAGGGGACAGAATGGAACATCTTGCTATTGTAATTGTCGGCGTTGAAAACGAGAATGGAAAATTTAATAATCTATGTACCTACATTATCGAGGGTGGTTTTTTTTCTCCTAAAACTGTCTCCCTCGCTCCGCGAAACAATCCGCACACATAACATTCGATCATTGAGCATTTTACAACGATGGCAATTTGAAAGAGAACAACCAACATCCCTAGAAAATCCGAGAAACAGATATTCGTTTCCTTTCTCATTCTGTCTAATACTTCCATCCTTCCGCGTACTACTCGCGTTGAGTCGCGGTGCAAGATGGACGTGAGCGCATGCATTCGAGGAATAAAGCAAAGCCGATAAAACCCGAAGCCTCTATGCGAAGAATCAGTTGTGGTCGAGACTGGCTGCAGCGGCAGCGTCGGCGTAAAACAATTGCGATAACTACTTCGAATTAAGTCCACTTTTTCTCTGAAACGTTCAGCTTTTGTTCATGATCCGAGCTGTCGCCGCCGCCACCACCACCACCACCACCACTGCTCCTTCCCTTTTGAGAGGAGTTTCCGTTTTTCTCCACCATTGACACTCCTGACGTGATGCTGTTGTCGGGTGTCGCAGGAACTCGGCACGATTCGTGACTCGGTGTAGACGGCCCGTCCTATTTAACAGTTTGCGTGTTGCTGGTACTGGTACCGTTTAAGTAACATTCTGTGGTGACTTCATCCTCCGTCTCGTCGTCGATTCTCTGCCGTTTCTTCTTGCTTTCACCACACTCTTGCGGCTGCAGCTGCAACTGCGACTCAAGTGTCTTGAATCGCTGTCCACGGGTGCGGCTATCGTGATCGGCAAAAGGAAACTCCTGGAAGGTAAATAGCTCAAAAAAAGTACAAGTCATTTAACGCTGGAATAGTTGAAACGGGAAGCGCTTGGTACAATGAATGTACCTACTGTGGGTGATAGGTTCTCGGTGACAAGCCTGACATTGTCCGATGTCCACCGAGTCATCTTCTTACGGATCTAACTCCTGTCCTATCCGTAAGAAGATGACTCGGTGGACATCGGAAAATGTCAGGCTTCTCACCAAGCGCCTATCGCCCACGGTACATTAATTGTAATACGCGTTAAATGACCTGTACTTCTTACAAGCTATTTACCTTCCAGGAGTTGACCAGCTCCGGAGTGATATCTCGCCGATCGCGATAAGCCGCCGCTCCCGTGGACTGATTGCCACTCTGATTTCCCGATAGCTGTTAATTCGGGAGATCGAAGCGTCTAACCTCGACATGGTGAAATTGTGAATAATGGTGAGTAATTTGTGGAACTGATAAGAAATGATCGTTCGGGTTTCTTCGATGAAATTCCCCGAGTGTTGAAAAACCGGTATCCACAATTAACCAATAACTTTTGCTTTCTCTCTCACTGATACTAAGTGTTAGCGCACAACAAGTAGGTTAGAAGGTTTTCATGAAGTCTTTGATAGTCCGATTTTTAAACTCTTGAGGAATTTCATCGAAGAATGATTATTTTTCATCACCTACAAATGAACCACTATTAATTCACAAATTCACGATTTCGAGGTTAGGCGCTTGGATCTCCCGTATTGACAACCATCGGGAAATCAGACGTTCACACTTTTCGCCCCACGTAACGCACTCTTCTAAAGCCAACTCTAACTATCAAAGACTCGACCGTCGGTAAGCACTACCGAAGTCAAATTTCAAGTTATCGGCCATAGGTATCGGCACTTGCTCCATTTCTCCCGGGACATGCGTAGGGACCGTGCAAAAACTATACATACGGTACAACCTGCGACTCGGATTCTGTCGCTGGTGACTTTTTTAAATGTTACTTTTAAGTGTACTAACCAATGATTAATCAATCCTCATGCTTTCATTAATGAGGATAGACGCCACCGTAGCTAATGAGGGCATGAGAATTAATTGTTCATTGGCTAGTATGTCTAAAAATGATACTTTAGAAAGTCACCAGCGACAGAATCCGAGTCGTAGGGTGTATCTTGCTCTAATTTGAAGGTCACTCTGCTCTAATTAAAAACCCAAGTAATTCAATTTATTTATTATTATCCTGCATTACCCGCATCTCCTCTTAGGATTTCCAAATGTAAAGATTTACCGTGGGATGCCGCCACGACTTAACTTTAGCGCAATTAAGTGCCCGCGAAAGGGAATTCGTAATTTCAAACTCATTTTAACGCAGACACGGACCAAGATCTGCGTCATAGCTCTACGATATCGAAAATAAATTAAGATTTCATAAAGGTGGAATGTGTTTCTAGCGATACATTCGTCTTTCCATGGCAACCCATCATTCTCGAATATTAATTCCCGTCTCTCAAATTATTCCTCGAGTATTTCCACCTCCCTCGGCCCGATAGCGATTTGCATAGCGAAAATATAAAGTCGCGGCCCCCAAAGCCACCTTCGAGAAACACTCGAATTTCTCATCACATATTTCGCGCGTTAAAGATCAATCGTTATCGATGCTTGGTTCGGTCAGATAAGGATTTGATAAAATCGATACGGCTGTCCACGTTAATCAGTCGGCCGTAGTACGTACTCCTCTTCGGTGATAGCTGTGCGCTTTCGCGAGTAGGAGGAGAGGGATCGGGCATCAAGTGATACTTGCCACCTTGTTACCCTTCAACTCGATAACGCGGAAGGTATTGACGCGCATTGCTAGCGGCATGTATTCCCTGGAAATCGAGATGACCGATGAGAATCCGAGTGAAAGCGTCGTGCGCGCTGAACTGTACAAGGTAAAGAACAAAGGAAAGCATCCGAGCCGATCGATGTTATTGGGTACTTTGCGAATAACGCTGCCGATCGGTAGCGCTTTACGAGCAGCGCTTTAGTGTGTACGCAGGAACGGTCTATTCCTTACGTCGTAGAGGGAAAAAAAATAGTTGAGCTGTATAGTTTGACTGTTGACAATTAATGGCTACGTAGAACGTTCTCAGCTCCCTGATAAACCGTGTCAAAGTATAGGTATTATAGGTCAAAGCGAAGAGTAGGCGCGTAGAGAGGTGAAAGAGTGAAGGATTCGACTATTTCGATCGATCCGTGATACCGGTAAAAAAAAAGAGAGAAAGGCAGAGAGGGAAGTTTTGAGACGTTAGCAAAAAATGATATACACAAACGCCGGACGTTCTTCGATCGCAAAAGCTTCCAAGGCTCGCGCAGGCTAGCGGATCTATTTTCTTATTAATTCCCGAGGCAGGCTGGAATGACAAAACGGAAGTTGACGACCACCGGTAAACTGGTAACGGCCCTATCGATACCGCGTATCTCGCTGCACGTTTGCATCTACTCGTGCTCGTGCAAGACCATCGAAGAGCAACGAGACCCGTTAAACTCGCGACGCTTTGACCGGCAATATCGCGAATATCGTCGCAGACGCTGATCGTCTGACGTGGCATCGTCCTTCAATGAGGACCGTCCTTGATTTCGCGTACGGACGAGGGACAATTATTATTCTTCGGGGTGAAACGTGGCTCGCGAGTGACGCATCAGCGATAACGGATATTTTGGTAAATCACGATCGCTTATCTAGCGAATCGAGAGATATACATATGTATGTATAGTGGCGTGCATTCGCGTCGATCCCGCGACCTTGTTGCATCGCGTCCATATATGGAGAAGAGTAAAGTTGTTATCGGATATATATAAGGCCTGAAATTATTTTTCCGTTCGTTATCGGCGGAAGCGCTCGCGCTGTTATTAAAATGCCCAAGACGACCTACCGCTAGTTGATATGGGTATCACGGTGTGTACCCACCCGGATGCACGGGTGACCGCAGGACGAGGAATTTGTGATGCGAGTCCTCCTGGACGCGAGTTTTCCGCGCGCCCTCGGACCGAGTTGTAATATCGACTGACGTCGCGGCGTTTTTTCGAGGAATACGAACTGCTGATTTCAGATGTCGACCGAGGACGACGATGACGACGACGCGGCGATCGGCGAGGTGTTATCGCCGGGGATGCGCGATACGCCTTTGGAGCAGAAACGTCGAAGGCGTGTGAGCGACGTGATCGACAGCATCGGCGATCGCGAGATCGCCCTGGCACCCGGTCATTCGACGCCCCAACGAACTAAACCGAGGAAACAAGATTTGGTTAGGCTCGACTTTCTTCATCCCTCGTTTCAGAGACTTTGCGCTTCACTTTCTCTTTCCCGTCTCTCCATTCGTCGGCTCCGTTCAACTCACCACTGTGAATTATTTTTCGTCGTGTCCAGCGTAGCATCTCAAAATCCATTTCTCGTGCTCGGCAGGAATCTCCAGATCAGGGTTATTCGGCCACCCCCGAGTCCGCGAATATATTCTTGCCGGAATGGTTACTGAAGCAGGGTGACGTGAATGACGCCTCTCCTCGAAACGCCGAAACGGAGATTGAAGAGAAAAGGTGGGATATCGAGCAATAGACTGATACGCACGAATGAAACACGCGAATTCTGTATAATTTCTCCTCGCTTCTGCGTTCGATTTTACGCTTACAGCACGTCGCGCGGAATCACCGGCATCATGCCCGTCCTCGAGGACGCCGAGCGATATAACATGAGCCACAAGAACAGAGGAAAGTGCTTGGTCTTCAATCACGAGGTGTTCGACACCGGATTCGACAACAGAGAAGGCTCCACCGTAGACGCCAAGAGGATAGAGCAGACCTTCACGAGGCTCGGTTTCGACGTGACGGTTCACGACAACTTCAAGCACAGCGACGTTATCGACGCCATCACCAAGCGTAAGTCGACCGTTTGACGCCTCACGGTAATTCGATCGCTCGATGAAGTCCTCGTCCTCTTCCCGAGTTCCTGCACTCCGGGCGTGTTTCGCAGTGAGCAACGAGGATCACAGCGACAACGACTGCGTGTGCATCTTCATGCTGACCCACGGCCTGAACAACGACTTGATTTGCGCGAAGGACGTGGCCTACAAGGCCGACAATATTTGGAAGCCCTTCACCGCGGATAAGTGTCTCTCGCTGGCGGGAAAGCCAAAACTCTTCTTCTTCCAGGTAAGCTTCTTCTTCGTTCGACCGTTCCTTGCCGAAGCTTCGCTCCTTCGCTCGCTCTGCACGTCCCCGCGTTGCAGGCCTGCAGAGGAGACCAGCTCGACAGCGGCGTCTCGCTTACCGCGCGAATGGGAACGACGCAGACGGACTCCGCGATGGCCTCCTACACGATACCCACGCACGCCGACTTCTTCATCGCTCACAGTACCGTCGAAGGTAAACGACGAAAGCGTCTGCCGCGTCCCTTTAAGAAAAGCGGCCACGAGCCTCGATGGTCTCACTCAATGTCGACTGCACGGTGTGTCGCGCGCAGGATTCTATTCGTGGAGAAACCCCGAGGAGGGCACGTGGTACGTGCAGTGCCTGTGCGACGTGTTCGACAAACACGCCGCGACGATGGACCTCGCGAGGATGTTGATGCTGACCGCCCGCAAGGTGGCCACCGAGTACGCCACCTTCAACGATCTCAATCCTGCCAAGGACGGGCAGAAGCAAGTGCCGTCCACGACGACGATGCTCATCAGGGAGGTTTATTTGACCCCGAAGTGACGGATCGCGGCGGGCATCCGTTGAAACGACCGATGAAGACTTTCTTCCGCGTGATGCTTACGCGTGGAGATCCTCCTACGGGAGATGAGATTAGGCTTAATACGTTTCATAATAACGATTCGTCGACGTACGGACGACGTTACTCAGTGTCTTATCGTTAAGTTGCATTTTTTTCAAAAAGTTGTTATTTAAGTACAAATTACTTAGTTGACCATGGTCACGGTATCGCTACGCGACGCCGAATGGTAATGTATGTATATTGTTAGTTGTATATTTGTTCGCACTCCGATAAAGAGAAAATAATTGCCACGGGGTAGTATTTTTTTTACGTATCGCTGTGTTCCGAGGATATTGGAGCCATACTATACGATTATCCCGCAAAGAGATGAAGGAACGGCGATCGCGTCTTTGCGCGAAGAAGACATTTGCAGGAGCCCGAGAGATACTATACAGGATGTTCATGCACAGGCTCCAAGAATGGGTGGAGCCTTTTTCGAGTTTGCCGTATACGCGAACCAATAGTGATCCGTGCACAGTTTGATATTTAATTAACAAATGGCCGCGGTGATAACAGGGAAGACTAACCGAGCCGCTAATTGATTTGTGTATGCAGCAAATTTGAAATAGGCTCCGTACAATCTCAGAATCTGACCGTGAACACCCTGTAGAACCATGATAGGTAAGGATGGTTGAAGATAAGAGGATGATCGATGGCTTCGCTTCCCTCGCACGCGATATCGATGCTAGGGAATCGGACGCTTCCCTCCTCTCTCATCTTAATCCTCGGTATTTGCCGCATCCGCGTTCCATCGATCGTGATGTCTCTCAAGGGGCATAGTAATAAGGGAAAGAGACTTTCAGAAACGTTCTCCTACCGCTAAACGGTTCGTATTTATACGTACGAGCGCACGAGTGAGCTGGCGGCTTCAAGAGTGTACCGTTGAACTATTGAAATCGCGCTCGTTAATTAAAAGGTAAGCGAAATTCGCGGTTACCGTAAACTCCCCCTATCACCCGCTTCCGTCTGCATCTGCAGCGTACGTACCGTCCTCCCCCTTATTAAGCTTTCGGTGTACCCGTGTTCCGTACTTTTTCTCGTTCCAATTGAATTTGCGAACAAACCGACCCATTCATCAAAATTACTCGACGTCCCGCGAAAAGCGGATTTCCACTACTTCCGTCTCGCAAGACCCAATGTACGTCCACGACCAGGGAAATGAACGTTTGCAGCTCGACGTGAAACGAGCGAATGGCGAGATTAATTTCTTATAAGACAACAAAAAAGAGTTATCCATTCTATCGAATACTCGACCGACTTTAGGGAATTAAGAGGCAGAGCTGAGTTATGCAATTTGAATGAAGAAAGTCTTTCAGAACGAATGGACGATCCCGGGAGATGAAGGAATATGTATACATATGTATCTGTACTTATGTATATCCAGGGTTCGATTCTCCTCGAATCGAAACCTGCTGGCGGATCGAATCTGTGGGCGAACAAAGGGGGCACGTTTCTCCCTCTCCCCCTTTTCATTCCTCCCCTCTCTCTCTCTCCCTTTTGCCGATGACGGCGGAGGAGTTGTGAAGGAACCCTTAAAAGCGGGAGTTTCCGCGGACGGATCAATACGCCAGCCCCTGCACGTGGATCTCTCTCACCCCTCAAGGCGGTCCAGAGTCGCGCTGGATGCTGAATCTGGAATTCAGTCGCACGGCTGCCCGACTGCTTTCCGCACGCGGGCTCTCCGCCATTCTCGATTTTCGCATCGCGCTGCGTCCGGGTGATCGCGATCTTCCCGACTCGCGAGGATGTCGTGAATCGTCGAGTCTTGGACGAGGTGAGTCGAGGAACGCAAGCGGACGAGGGATGCGCGGAGTCTGCGGCGAGAGCGGGAAGGGATTCGAGATAGGCTCGCGCGCTGACTGAATTCTATACGACGGGAGAATCACGTCTCGGCACGCGCGAAGAAGCGATACGTTTGGACGTTTGAACCGTTACCGATCTCTTCGTGGAAAACTATCGAGTGTGCTTCGCTCGCAAAATAGATATTTCATTCTCGATATAAATCATTAATCCTTCTCGCAACGCGGATAAGGGTGGCAATTCGTCGGATATGAGCGAGTGTCGAGGGAAATCGGTCATTGAAAGGCTGCGCGAAATTTGCTCTATACATACATATAAAACCTGCGACCCGGGTCACGACCCCTGACCTGCCCGACCTATCCGACATCCGGGTCGCTCCTGAATTTATCGCGCCGGCGATCGATCAACGAAAGTGCAACGATCGCGCCTAATCGCGGTGTATGCGTGCGAGTGATGCTGCGATCTCGCGTTACGATAACGGGCTCGGCGTATTTGGAATTAGACCGGATTAGTCGGTAGCTGTTCTCGAGGGAGAACAGGAGACCGATCGAGACACAGGTGCGCTCACGACAGTGGCACACGTTCCAATCTCGTTGACAGAACATCGGCGAGCGAGTGAACGGGTGGAATGGGGGAGGTGTACGTGCCGGGGGTGGCCGGCGTGGTCGTCTTTTACCTCGCCGTGCTTGGCGTCGGCATCTGGGCGGCTGCCGCGAAAAGGAAGCAGATTCAGAGTGGCCAGAATGACGATCGCGGACTCGGTCTCTGCCTCGGCGTCTTCACTCTCGTCGGTGAGCGACGCGACTGGCTTTGACGCCGTTGAATGAATGCGCATTCCCTGTAATAATTCATTTTTCGTTGAAGCAACGTGGGTCGGCGGCGCTTACATCAATGGTACCGCGGAAGCCATGTTCACCCAGGGTTTGGCCTGGTGTCAGGTGCCGTTCGGTTACAGTCTCAGCCTTTTCTTCGGTATGATAGATATACGTAGACTGAGAAAAAAATGCTGTATAGTTAACTACATCGGCGTTTACGAGCGGAGTAATGTGCAGGTTTAGTTACTTGGACTAATAACACTGGTCAAGCAGTGATTTTGTAACACGGACCAGACCAGGTGATTCTTATAGATTCATGTGCGCTAAAAACGAATCTGACTCTCAAATTTGCGTATCACACGTCAGGATTTTGAAATACTTGAGGTTAAATATACGAAAACGGGCGATTTTGGCCATATTCGCGGGTCTATTGCAATGAAACTAAAAAATGTTTCCTAATTGTACTTACAGCATTTGAAAGTGTCGTTTTTTAGTTTCATTGTAATAGACCCGTGAATATGGCCAAAATCGCCCGTTTTCGTATATTTAACCTCAAGTATTTCAAAATCCTGCCGTGATACGCAAATTTGAGAGTCAGATTCGTTTTTAGCGCACATAAATCTATAAGAATCACCCCTGGTCTGGTTCGTATAACAGAAAAAAAATGTAATTTTTTGTTGACCAGTGTAATTGACTTGAATGGACTACAGTCTGTTTCCTTCAAATAGCCGTTAATCGCTGAAGTAACCAAATTTATCGGTCGAAGCAAATAATTCTGCATTCCTCCGCCCGTATAAACGCCGATATAATTAACACTATTTCTACCAAGAGGTGTCAAAAGACACTCTTCCAATTGTAACTTAAAATTATCCATTCTCCGAGTTTAATTATTCCTCCACAATTAATTTTTTGACTTTTCGCACAACAGTTGTTAAATTAATTCAGCGATATCATTTTCCTCCAGCTCATCCTGCATCTAAAAATGTGCATGTCGTATACCTATTTCTACCATGAGGTGTCTTTTGACACCGTAAGGATTTCACTCGCCACACGAGATCGAATCGACTGCTCCGCTTATTATACGGTCACGTTTCGAATTCTCGGTTCTCTCCGCACATTTGAATACGCAATGGATTCGGCGCGAATCGTTCGTCATCGTAATTATTTCCGCGCGCGTGGGACGCGCGGCAGCTCTTCGATTAGCGCGAGGGGCGTGCGCAACCTACATCCCGCTTGTGTTTGATTATCTTTCTAATAAAAATATTTAAAAAAATGAAGAAGGTAATATTCTTGTATTTATGTTCCTGTTATATTGCTCAAATTATCCATATTTAACTGACAATTGGAAATCCCGACAGTTTTGGCAATTATTTCCATTCAAACGCAAACGTGTCAAAAGACAACGTTTGGACGCAAATAGGTATACACAAAATCGTGGTAGAAATAGTGTTAAATATACCATTCTTTTCTCAGTGTACAGATCGAAAATGTCCCTTACAGAATATACATACATACATTGACACAGGAATAAGATGACTCACGTTTCCACATTGCGCAGGAGCGATCATCTTCGCGCGACCCATGCGAAACGCGGAGTACGTGACGATGCTGGACCCCTTTCAGCAGCATTACGGCTCCAGAGTAGGAGGATTGCTCTTCCTGCCGGCACTCTTCGGCGACCTGTTCTGGTGCGGGGCCGTCCTCAGCGCCCTGGGGAGCTCTCTGTCAGTCGTGGCCGGGGTCGAACCGAGCGTGAGCATTTGCGCTTCCGCTTTTTTAGCTGCTATGTGAGTGCGACCCTTGAAAAGATCTCGACCCACGCGCGGCTTCACTGGAACGCAAATTTGGGACAGCGCGGTGAATGATAGAAATCTACGATAAAAAACCCTGGCTTCTCCAGATACACGGTATTCGGGGGCATGTACTCGGTGGCTTGCTCGGACGCCTTGCAATTGGCTTGCATAGCACTGGGTCTGACGATAGCGGCGCCCTTCGCTGTTCTCCATCCCGCGGTATCGTTGGAAAAGAACTTCCCTACCAAGGACTGGCTCGGGGAGATCAAGAGGGAGGACTCGGGAGTCTGGCTCGATTTAATGCTCCTGCTAGTGTTCGGTGGCATACCTTGGCAGGTGAGAGTCGCGTTGAATGAGCTGCAACGAAGCTGGTCACCTCCGTCCACTAATTGCCTTTCGACCTCGTCATCCCATTCGCAGGGCTATTTCCAGCGAATACTCAGCGTCAAGTCAGTTTCCATCTCTCGAACTTTATCACTGGCTTCCACCTTCGGCTGCGTGGCGTTGGCCGTGCCCTCGGCGTTATTGGGTACGGTGGCACGCGCTACCGACTGGTCGTCGGTGAGCGAGTACAACTACACGGCCTCCCCGATAGACGGAAACGTGGCGTTGCCGTTGGTCCTGCGATACCTCACCCCTAAATGGGTATCCTTCATAGGTAAGGACCGTCGGCGCGATGTTCTTTTCGATTTGCAATCTTTTGAAACCCGTGTCGCGCGTAGGTTTGGGTGCCATCTCGGCGGCAGCCATGTCTTCGGCGGATTCGAGCATTCTCGCCAGTAGTTCCATGTTTGCGAGGAACGTTTACAGGCTCACGGTACGGCCGAAGGTGAGTATGTGGACTTGAGAACAAATACCACGGGAAAGAGAGAGAAATTCGCCTCTTCTGCTTCCTCTGATACCAGGCATCGGAGAGGGAATTAAACTGGATACTGCGCGTGTCGGTCCTCGTCATCAGCTTCCTCTCAGCCGCGGTAGCTTTGACGGTCGGCAGCGTGTACTATCTGTCGTAAGTGACTCATCAGAACGAGTACAACTTATTCGAACGCGGAACAAGCTATAATTTCACTTTCTCTCAACTCCCCCAAGGTACTTGTGCTCCGATCTCGTCTACGTCGTGCTATTTCCGCAACTTCTGTCCGTCGTCCATTGGCCCTCCTTCGTGGACACTTACGGCTGTCTCGCCGGCTACGCAGTTGCGCTGGTACTGCGCGTCGCAGGTGAACCTCTGACGACATTCGCGACACCGCCGATGTTATTTCGACGAAAGGCCCGCGAAGTGTCGAGAGTGGAACGTATTCTTGTCTTTTCCAGGGGGAGAGAAGGGCCTAGGCTTACCGCCGCTCATAGAATATCCCTTCTACGATTACAATGAGCGAACGCAGAAGTTCCCCTTTCGCACGACCGCGATGATATCCGCCCTCTGCACCCAACTACTGGTCAGCTTCTTCACCAGGAACCTTCTGGGCAAGGGTTACTTTCCCAGATGCTGCGACGTGCTCAGCGTCTACTCCGCCGGCCCCGGGAAGTCAAAGGACAGGGTCACCGGTGGAGTGATACAGAGCGGATCGGGAGCCGCGCTGGTGGACGCTGTGGTCGATGTACGGGAAACTCCTTGCGATCGTCCGTTTCTTTCTTCAGTTCTTTCTCTTTCTCTTCTCTTTCAAGGAAGCGACCATCGGATCGCAGGACTTCGGAAACGTGAACCGTCACGGTAGTGACAGATGCGCAGTTTCCACCGCGTCGGAGCAGCCCAACCGCCACGAGACGGTCGACGAAGTGAGCGCGAAAGCGGTGCGAAACGCGAATCAAAACCTGCGCGAATTGCAAAATCTACAGAACGCCGTCCCGCCGAGTCCGAACCCCGTCGCGGCGCAGCCTCCGGGCGAGCCGGTTCCCCAAGTGTTGGGCGTGAGAAATCTCGTCGCCTCGATGACGCGGTCGGAGGTGGCTCCGACGAACGGTCAAGACGGCGTCGACGGGGCTCCCGAGAAAGCGCGCGAGAGCAGCGAGAGGCGAGAGACGAGCGCGAATCAGGAGACGACGAGCGTCGTCAAGAAGAACGTCAAGGGCGTGAAGTTGGTCGGCATGGAAGGCGGTCCCCTCAGACGACCTTCCCTGCAGGTGAGTCGAACCTTCGCCGGTCCGTCGTCGAGACGATTGGCGGATGAACGTATCGCGCGCGTATTTTTTTCAGCAGGGCGCCTTCTCGCCGACGCCGTCGGTCGAACTCGTGCATATTCTCGACAGACGACAGAGCAACGGATCCTACGGACCGGGTTCTTTGTCCCCGGTGCCAGGGGTGGAGGCGTGCAGGACTCACGGAACAGCCGTGGGCGGCCAAGGCGGTAACGAGCGCTGTAAACTCAAGAGAGGCATAGTCAGGCATCATAGGTACGTGATTACGGTCAATTATGTGGATTGTGTGGCTAACGCGGACCACCCCCGGAACAGCCACAGGCTATTTCGTCGGGGATGGTCGATTATGTACTTCCGACGCGCGTTCCAAGTATGTACCTCGCTCGTAAACCAGCTCTCCTCCTCCCTCGCTCAGCTTCAACGACACCAGCGACCGAGCCCTGACGACTCTGGCCAGACAGCCGGCGTATCCCTCGATGCCACTGCGCGCGGAAGACTGCCGCATGACGCTGGTGAAGCGTGAGAAGAAGCCGAACGCTATCGCTCGACATTCATCGGTAGCCGATGAAGCGAACCTCAGCGGCTGCGGTCTCGTCCTCGGTCCGACTTACGGGTTGCAGTACGTGCCTGCCGTGAAGAGCAGTCGCGCTAATTACTTTGTTGCCGACGACGAGGCGATCAGCAGGTTCTAAGCGCGGATAAGGCTACGGCGGACCCCCCCCCCCCCCCTTTGATGTATACATATGTATATTCGTGAAAGGCACGAACCCTTATGATGATATATCGAAAGGGACTGCCGCGAGCGAGGCCGCGAATTTACGATAATCCGACGAAAACGATATTTTTGCACCGGTAGCCCCGTTAGCGATGTAGATTACGTACTACCGATAAGTCAATTTCGATCTAAGGACTGTAATTGTAAGATCTTTCATCGCCGTACCAGCGGCACGTGCGATATCGTCAGTGGTATATCGCGTCTCGCGCGCGTTTCCTGGGAGTATCGACGTGCCGTCTTCTCTACTAGTATTAATACTGTACTTTTGTAAAACCGCGAAACGTCTACGACCTGCATCGGTATTATTAGCATTAAGGGTATCGCTCTAGGAGAGGCTAGGTAAACGAAGAAGCGCGATCAAACGATCGCCATAAAAATCAACCAAGGGAAAGTACGCGACGAGAGTCGCTTGATAAATTACGTATACCTATGATTTTTCAATTCAAGCGCAATCGAGAGATTGTGTACTGTGAATTACGTGCCAAAATGTAGATTTAGTAGGTCGACACACGTAGCCAGAACCGCGGGTCTAGTGAGAGTCGACGCGAGACTCCGCTTGATCGGATTCGTGTCAATTAGTCGGTAAGCTTCATCGTCTCGTCATTCAAAGGGTAACTCGAGCGTAGGGATCGTGATAATAACAGGAACTGCGCGTTATTGCGAAAGACGCTAAGTATGTGGAAAGCGAGATGTTATTTAAAGAATCATTGTATCGGCAATTTGTAATAATACACCTTGTCTTCACCGTATATGGAAGATGCTTCGTCGGAGATCTTGTTTGAAACGCTTCAAAAAAAAGCTATTTTGGTACCGCCCCCATTTAATATAGGTTGTGCAGATCAGAGAAGTGGAGTATAAAATTTTGAAAATTTGTGTTCAGCATACTGACGCCCTATAGCAGAATATACGCGAACTAAGAGTTCGCTTTGATTCTTTTATATTCGCCTAGATGGCGCGACTGATTTCTTCTTTAACATGAAAATCGAGATCGCATAAAGTATTTCTAGTGCGTTAGGTAATCACAGCTACATATGTACTTAACGTATGCCGCGCGCCGGCTATTTTGTCAACTAATAAAGAGTATGCGACTTGCTCTAAACGACAGGTTTAATAAACAACAGGTGAGATATTTTTACGATTTCAATACTTTCCGTCTTCTTATTATCGGAATTTCTTCACATTTTTAATTGCGTTGCAAAATGTGTTTACTTCATTATCGCGCGAACATCACGACTACAGTTCTTTCATCCTGTGATTGACAAAAAAATCAGCTTCCAGCTTTGCCGTACCATCAAAATAATTAGCCATGCCGAAATCGAAGGCATACATATCCAGCGATGATAGCAGCAGCAACAGCGATGAGGTAATCGCTTTACACTATCATAACGAGCAAATCGTCTCAAGTGAGTTTTGAATCATAAAATCATTGATGTGAAATTTCCCCCCAAGGTTCAGGAATCCAAAAAGAGGAAGCAGAAGAAAGAGCCTGAAAGATCCGAAGAGAAAAGTACTGCGAGCAACAAGAAGCCAAAGAAAGAGGAGGAAGACCCTGTGTGGGATTTGGGTAAAAACAAACAGGTGACTGTTCGAGAATTCAAAGGGCAGTTATACGTCGATGTCAGAGAAATGTACTTTGACAAGGACGGAGACCTGAAACCAGGAAGAAAAGGTATTATCTTTATTAAAACATTCGCGACCGGCAAATTTTTCCCCTTTCTAATACCAAGTATCTCGGCGAAAATAATTAAATTCTGAAGGTGGTTGCCGCAAACTTGAATCATTAAAGCAAGGATAAATATAATGAAATTTGTTTTGAAATATCAGTGTTGCAATTGTGTGTTGTTTAAAGTAAAAGGATTTTTATAATTTGTATACTTGCTTTATAGGTAGACAATAGACCATTTGTTATTATTGTGCTGAATTTATTTAGCATTATATTATATTACAGGTATTTTGGAAAAACCGAGTAAAAACAAAATTTAATATTTCTGGTTAGTGATATTTTGAAAAACAATGACTTGCATAAGGAACTACATAATTTGATTATACCGGGTGATTCTTTAATATTGCGACAAACTTAAAGGATGGGTTCCTTGGATGAAAATAAGAAAAAAAGTTCCTATGAACATGGGTTCGAAAACGCTGAGTTTTGGAGAAACATGGTGGTCATTTTTATACAAATTTTCTATACTAATTATAGAAAGTATATTTTTGCGTTCGCCAATCAATGCTACGCAGAATAGAAGCATGTATTACTTGTTTTTTGCAGCATTTCTTTTGTTTTCCTACTTCGTTTGTTTTCTATACTTTCGTTTGTATCAATTCTTTCTTTTTCGTTAATTTGTTCTAATAATTTATTTTCTTACTTTACTGTGCATTTTTCTCAGCCTGGTGTACCATCTATTATTACAAATAAACATATTTATTTCCAATTAAATTAAAGAACTTTGTACTGTTTGTTGATTGCAGAAAATTTGTATAAAAATCCAATACCCTTGAAGTTTGTCGCAATATTAAAGAGTCACCCGGTATATGACGTGACTTCACGTCAGCGGCAACCAGGAATAGAACTTGAAAAGATGTGAATTCATGTCAGCGGTCGCGAATGTGTTAAGTAAGTTTCACGAGCGTTGGTCTTACAAATAAATATTTCACAGGGATATCCTTAAACATGGTCCAGTGGCGCAAGTTCATGTCAATCGTGGAAGAAGTAGACCGAGTGGCCAAATCTAAATGCTGATAAATTATTTGCGTTATTTTTAAAACATTCTCATTTCGTTACAAAAGATACGCGGTGTAAGGTAGACTAAAATCATAATAAATTATTCTTACTGTTATTTTTACAAGCTTACGCGGGTACGAAACTTGTTTCGTTTTTTATACTTCTTTTAGGGTCATTTCGATAGTATCGTAGATGAGAAAACTACTTTTATTCTTCTGCAGTCATGTAATTCTTTATTTGTACTTTCCCATAAGAACTTACTCGACTTTTTTAAAAATCTGATTAGGATGTAATATCGAGGGTTCCGTGATAAATAAAAAATAACGTATCAGTAACTACTTTCAAAAGATTAGCTTTAAAACTGTAGTCAATCCACTATAAAAATACTACATACTATTAAACAATTCCTAGGTAGATATAAAATACTTATTCCAGTGAAAAATATACAAATTTTACACGGTAAATTGAACGGTACAGTTGAGGAGCAGACTTTCAAAAAGCATTTTGTCCATTTTCCATGGACAAAATGCTTTTTGGAAGTCTGCTCCTCAGTTCATCCGTCACATCTCCTTTCACAACAAAAATAATACTTCTTTAATTCTACGATAATTGCTAGACTTAACACGTTAACGACGCGGCCTGAATTTAGTGTCTCCGCCGTGGAGCGGCCTTGTCCAAGCGGTATAACAAAATAAATATTGTATGTACCACCGGGGGTACACGTCGCCCGATGGAACATTCAAGTGCGAGTCACCGGTGGTACGCGCCAGCGTGAACGTGTTAAAGTAATTTTCATTAAAATAATCATCGTCAGACAAGACGAACACACAGCATCATTAAAAATAAATAACAATCTCCAGCATCTTGACATTGGCATATAAAGGTATCAACAAAAATCGCTTATTAAATAAAACAACGTCATAACTCAAAATGCTAGAAAACGCGTATTTAAAGTTTCGAATTGCTGTCATTTGTATATGAAATAATTTATAACCAAAACATTTGCATATTTCGGCAGAGCAATCAGTTGTATTAATTATCAAGAACTTGAACTTTTTGTGCAAACTTAATAAACATCTGCAAAATCAAAAATAATGCTCTCACTCCGACTTGTGACGTTATTTGAGTTATGACGTTGTTTTATTTAATAAGCGAAGTGTGAACGATATTTATACGGCGTATAAATTCCACGAGCACCGTTCATTGCGACACTCACGTTGGCCCATGCAGAGTGGTCAGAAATTGCTCCAGGTCCAACTTATTCAACAAAGCTTGCGGGTCGATCAACCGCGATTTTTTCTCAATCTGTAAAATCGTAACAACCTTCGTCGAATCTTTGTCTGTTAGTAATTTCAACTCTAATTTACTCGCAACTTAACGAACCTGCTCGTTCTCCTGCGAAGCGGATCTCTTCCTCTTTCGTACTTTTGTGTTGCTTTTTTCTGAAAAGAATGGAGAATGTATACACATTTACTAAATCTCGAAATACTGAACTTAAAGAAACAATTAATTCTGACTCACCCTTCACTTCCTCCTCCGTACCACTGCTGACGAGTTTCGTTTTGGCTTCCGAAGTTTTTTCGCTCGGTTTTTTACTCGCTTTCGCGGGCATTTTGCCGGTTTTGGAAGTGGCCGCTTTCGTCTCCACCGCAGGCTTTCCCTGATTGCTCCTCAGAGTCGAGGGCTTACCGTCCTTCAATTTCTTTACTCCGGCTTTCGAATTTTGGCTACTTTTAATCACAGTCTTCTTAGGCGCGCCCCTCTTCTTCGGTTTCGGGGAGATATTCAACATCTCTTCGTACGCCGTGGCCCTCATTACTTTTGTATACATCGCGTAATCCTGATCGCTAAGTTCGACGGTGACCGAATACTCCAGCTCGGAGTTACTGTATCTCCGTTTCCTCCTCTTTGTCGGAGCGGACTCCTCGTCGTACACGAAATAATATTCCAATTTCTTGGAGATACTGACGTTCGCGCTCTGCAGTCCGTCGTCCTCGAAACTGTCGGTTTTAGCAGTGGGAACTAGTTTCAACGATTCGAGAACGCAAGGTAAATCCTCCTCCGGCACATCGGAATCCTTCTCGCTAATGGTTTCACACGCGGCTGGCTCTTGGCAATTGACGCAATCGCTTTTTTGGGCGTCCGAAATTTGTCGAGTCCTCGAACGCGTCGTTCTCTGCTCGTTGTTCTCGTCGTCGCTGAAGAGATCTCTCTTCACCTGATCCACCTTGGACTTTAACGCGCATTTGGACTTTTCAGCCGCTGCCGTCATCTCCGCGTGTTCGTTATGACGAGACACTTTTTCGTTCAAATCGTTCAACGTTCCGAGCAAATTCCGTTCCGTACTGCTTTCCGGTAAAGTATCTCTTTCAGCTTTGTCCTTCGCGCATTTTTCCGGTTCTCGCGATCTCGACCTTCTCCTTCTACTCTCCCTCCTCTTTACCTCCTTCGAATCTTTAACTTCGTTCTTCACATTTTCCCCCGAATGTTTCGACTTCTTCGAATCGTCGTTCTCGTGCGCCTCGCGATCCGATTTGTGAATTTCGCGTTCCGACTTCGCTTGTCCTCCAATTTCCGTTGCTTCGTCGTCGTCGTCAGAGTTTGATCCGATCTTCGTTGCTGCAGTATTTTTTTCCGAGGTGGCTTTCTCGTTATGTGTCGTTTCCGTTTTCGCCTTGTCTTGTTTGGATGGCAATTTTTTCTTAACTTCAATCTTCTTACCCGTGGTTCTCTCGTATTTCTCCCGAATAGACTCTCCACCCTTTGCCGCCCTCGTTGTATTTGTCGTGCGACATTCCTTTTCTTCCGATCTCCTGATGGCGTTTCTCGACGGACGCTCCTTGTGAGGATTCATCGAATCTTTACCAGATCCGATTTCGTGTCTGTCGTCAACTGTACCGGTATTCTCGAGTTTCTTGTTTTGTTTCTTCTCCTGCAACGCACTCGGTCTCCCTCGCGGTTTGTTAGGAACACGATCGACTCGTGAGTTGCATTTTAACTTGGCCATGAGCCGCAGACGTTTCTCTTCCAATTGCAAACTGAGTTTGCCGTCGGGAACTGCAGCAGCTTGCAGAGACAGATGACTGCTACTCTGCGCGGAAGAACTTACAGTTTCCGACACGGTTACCGGCTTCAAAGCGATCGAAACATCCGGCAGTATGCGCTGTACGTTCACTATTTTCGGCAAGACTCTTGAAGTGCTCTCGGCGGCATTCATTTGATCCTGCAAGAGACTCTGTTCGGATGTCACCTTATCGTCGGAGCCCATGAGAGCTGTTATCTTTGAATGTAAATTGGTCTGATTCTCGATGCCCGCTTTGGAACTGCTGGGAGTCTCAGAAATATTAGCCTCGGCTAGTAAAGCTTCATCTTTAGCAGGTGTCTCGTTCGATGCATTCGCGCAGTCTTCCGCTTTGACAGCAGGTATTAACTTCTCCGGGGACGCTTCGTTCTTTTGAACTCGAACTTGCATTTGCGCGACGACATTTGCATTACTTTCCGACGCGCCAGCTACGTTAGCCGCTGCCTCTATCGTTACAACTTTCCGAGGTAATTCGTCCTTCGCTATCGGCGATATGTCGATCAGCATCGCAGCGCTTGCCTCGATTCCTACGACTTTTTGAGAAGACTCGTTACTCGTGTCGGTGTATATCTTGCTCAGCGCCGCTTTGCCCATTTTCCCGAATGAGAACGGCGTCGATGTGTTCGTCATGCTCGAACAGCAGGAGGAAGACGAGGAGGACGAGGAACTGGAGCCGGAAGACGAACTCGAATCGCTCTCGGAAGAATTGTTCCCGCTCGCCGAAGAACTATCACTGTGCGAAGCTTCGGGTTGCTCGTTCAAATTTTCAGACACTATCGTAGCTGTGCATTGGAATGTTTCGTGCGTGGCGGGCGCTTCGTTCGTTGTACTTTCCACTCGAGTCTTGACGTGGTCGAGAGAATCCTTCGAGTTGGCGGATATCTTGAGCTCCCTCGCCGCCTCTTCTCTCGGGAGATTTTCCTTGATCACCTCGAACTGAGTTATTTCCAGTTTATCGCGCGATTCGATCAGGGAAAAATCATCGCTCGCCTTCATTCCAGCACTCGCCGTATACGTCTCGGTGATTATTTCCTTGGAGATCTCTTGCGCGTTATTATCCTCTTGATTATTCTGACAGTGCTGCAGTTCGGAAAGAGCTTCGGATTTCTTCAAACTCGGTTGATAGTAAGACGGGCACGCGTTGTATTCGCCTTTCTTAGCAGCGTCTGACGTATTTTCATTGACGTGTTTCGGCGTCAACGCGATATTAGGCGTCGGCGGAAATTCCGGCGTTCTTATGTAGCTGCGCAATTTGCTCGAATCCTCCTCGCTGGCTTTGACGAAAGGAGTGACGATGTTGCTGCTCGGACTGAGAAGTCTGGGAGTGGGTGGAATTCCGAACGAATCCTCCGTTTTTCTCGGAGTCTCCAACTCCATCGTGTCTGGCATGCGAGCGATCTCTCGCATGGATTCCGGGGAGATTCTCAGAATTTCGGACGACTGCGCGTTCGCACTCGACGTCGAGATCAATCCCGTCGAATCCTCCTTCTCGCGTTTCGAGATATTAGTTGTTATCGTTTTTAATTTTACGTATTTCTTTGGCTTCACCTCGGCGTTCTTAGCGCGAACACCTTTGCGAATTGTCACCGCATCCGTTTTGTCGACAACCTTAGCAATACCGTCCGTCGTGGTCTGGACAATTTGGCCGGCCTTACTTTTATCGTTAGTCGCGATTCTTGTATCCGCTTCACCTTTTTCCACGTTGTTTTCGTCGATCTTTTTCATCTCTACCGCGACATCGCTCGTACATCCTCCTCCCTCTAACGCTAAAATTAGCTGAGATCTGGCATCCTGCACAACCGGTTCGGTAACTGAAGATTTTGCCGAGTGTTCTTGCACTCCAGAGTCTTGTCGCTTATCCGCGTTGATCTCATTTTCCCGATCAGAGGCGTTAACGGGTTCCTTGCTCGTAGACGCCGCTTCATTTGCCAAGCGTTCACCCGGTGCTGTGTTTCTCTTCTCACCCGCTGCTTTCGTCTTTTCCGCATTGCCATTTTGCGTTGACGCCGACTCGTTTTCCCAATCGTATTGTCTCGTTTTACGCAAATTTGCGTCCCAACTCGTCAACAGCGGTATCTGCGATGACTTCGGCGGGGAGCGATGCGAATTCTTCACGGGAGAATTACTCTTGGACGTGTGATAAGGAGAAGTGCCACCAAGGATCATTCCAACGCCGGTGTATTTCTCCCATCCTCCCATGAGCTTCGGGGCCGGACTTCTCGTGGCTATCGGTATTCTACAAGTCTTCGACACCTTCGTCGGACTCTTCGACTTCCGAGCCTTGGCGAGCATCGAATTGCCGAACGGCGGCGACTTGAAGAGCGTGTTTCTGCAGACAGATTTCGAGCGACTCGATGACTTCGGCGAGAACTTCGCGCCGTCATTGCCGCTTCTTCTACGGCCAGAGCTTCCGGCCTTCATCGGCGTGCCGAAATCGAGAGTTCTCACGTGACTGTTCCTTCTCCGCGGAGTCGACAAGCTCAACCTGTAATTCTTAGACCTGCTCTTCAGCAAGGACTTTGGCGTCCGTTTCGAAATGAGATCGCAATTATTCCGCACCGTCGTTGAAACCTCTCCCGCCGTATCGCCGCTGCTCGTAGCCGGTCGAAGTTCCGCGTTTTCGATCGAATCGAGTCGTCCGGGCGGCTCTTCTCGCGGTTCCTCTGCGCCCGCTTCTTTGGCCTTGTCGCGATTGAACTTCAAAAAGGGAGAGAGACTCGATCCGCAGAGGTTGAGAGACGCCTCGACGCTTATCGCCGGGATGTCCGCCGTTTCCACCGTCGTGCCGGCACTGTTCTCGCCACCGTAAAGCGTTATAGACTCGACCGCGCTGCGGCTGTTATCTTGAACAGTTTGCAGAGGAGCGGTTGCAGAACTTTCCGTAATATGCGCGAGCTGGTTCGAGACGGGCACGTTATTCGACTTTCTGCTCCCTTTGCGATTTCCTCTCCTAGGCGAATAAGACGTTTTGCAGTTCGGTGAGCGTTTCGGTTCCTTTGCCTTTATCGTGGGTAGTTCCGCTGTTTCTATCATGGGTAGTCCCAGTGCTTTTATCGTGGGTGGTTCCGCTGCTTTTATCGTGAGTGGCTCAGCTGCTTTTATCGTGGGTGGTTCCGTAAGTTTTGGTAATGTTTGCTGCACGCTCACGGTTTTGAGATACATTGCGTGAGGTATATTGCTGAGTGTGTCTGAAAACAATTCGTAACATTATGCATTGCCCTGAAAAGGATAATGAGAAATCGAAAATTCAATGTTTGCGTGTTAAAGTTACCTTTCGGAGCGATTGGGATAAAGTGCGACGTAGAAGCGGAGACGACGGAATGGGTGTTCTCGTTGCCTGAAATGCAGAGAAAAGATAAGCATTACTCTTTTCATTCGCGTAATGAAGCGGACGAATAAGCCGCGAAATCAACCGAGCTTTTCGTAATTGCCACTTACAAATGGGATTCGCACCAAGATAGCCGGTCACTTCTTCCTTCGAGCAAACTATCAGGGTCGGTATAGCCATCATTTCTTGTTCGGAGATTAATTTATTCGCGTCCGCGTTCGACACAGCAGGCTTTTCGGTTGCAGCTTTCGCTCTGGTGGCTTTCGGTTTTCTAACGGGGTGTCTTTTCGAAGCTTTGCGGTCGGCACCGCTGCTCGAATCAGCCACATTTGCTACTTCCGCGTCCGACGGCGCGACCAAAGGTTTCAAACTCTGCAAAGGTTCGCATTGGCCCGGTTCGGATACGGCAAATTTTTGTACGAAATCGCTTTCATTCTCGGCATTCACGCCGGCGATCGTTTCGACTTTAGAGTCAACGGATGGTTTGTCGCTGATACTGTTAGCGTTTATTATACTTAAAATAGCCGCGGCGTTTTGATGTTCCAGAGCATTGTAGTCTTTATCCCTCTCTTTTTGCTTCTCCCCGTCATCCTCCGTTCTAGCAGCCTGCTGCACGGAAGAACTACGCAGCCTCTGTTTCAGCGGTACTTCCGGGTGCTCGATTTCGTTACTAATTTTACTCGTAACGGAGGTTGAGGGCTCGGGTAAGCTGGATTCGTCAATGGCAACGTCGATTCGATTTTGCTGCGCCCTGTAACGACCGAGAAGTGTTTCAATTATAGTCAGCGGAACGAGCTACGAGGAACATCAACGCCGGAGAAGATGCGTCACACTACGCACAAATATTAAGAACATACATCGCCGATGATGCCGAAGTAACTTGTCCATCCGCTTCCTCGTCCGGACTCGTGTCCGTTTCCCCGCTCGGGCCGACAATTTCGTCGAAAAATCTCTCAAATATCGGATCGGTCTCCGTTGCTTCCACTATGGATTTAATGGCGTTGTTCAACTCCAACATGATGGACGTGTTCACCAATTCACCCACCGACTCACAGAGACTCTCGTCCTTAAATGACAATTCCGTTGGGAGGATCGCTTTATTGATATTGTCGGCTATCCGCTCGTGCAACTCGGTACGGTTCAGCAATTCTTTCGACAGCAACTGAAAACGCGTATGCGATCGTTGTATTCTCCTCTAAATGAAGATTACACGGCTTGATATTTAAGTATAAATGACAAACGGTACAACTCACGCTCAGATTTTCGACAAGCTCATCATTGGATTCCGTCTCGGATTCGGGCAGATCGTAAGGATTGGTCTGTACCTCTGCGCTGATATATGTCGTTAACTCTTCCGTATCGGTAGCCATACATTTTCCTAAGACTCTCGAATCTTCTTTTCCTTTAAATCCTTCTTTTTCGCCAGCGATATCTTTATCGGGTTCGTGATATTCATTCGGTTCGCCTGAAATTTTAATGCGAACACATGACTGAAGGTAAGCCTTTCGTTAACAGCCAAGATTGCACCTTTAATTTTATACACCTACCCGAATTCTCATTCGATCGATTAGGCAAGCTCGAGCATTCACCGTGCGCTTGAGCTTGTAACGCATTTGTTTCGAGTGGCAGTGACGAGATGCAGTCGGCTAAACTACCTTTGGTTGAGTCGAAAAAGTCATTGTGTATCAATTGCGAAAAATTCAAGCTTTTCTCCTTCTCGTTAACGAAATCAGAATTGCCCGGCAAACTCTCCAACGGAGTTGCTTCCACCGTCGCGCAATCTGCTATCATCGAGTACATAAATTATTACGTGTAAAAGAATGTAGCTTTGGTTATATGTACGTTCTTTGAGTCAATTTCACGTAAAATGTTTACACATACGTGGACTGGTCGACGCTTCGTTCTGCTCCTCCGAAACTTGAGAAGATTTCGCAGAGCGTTTGTACCGTTCACGGTCACTCCCACTGTGGTGTCTCTTCCGTATACTGCTGGATATAATCGCTGATCCTCCGGATATTTGAGAATTTGTCTGTCCAAAAAAAAACAGATATTACTCCGACCCTGTATTTCTTTACATCGCTATCTATACATTCCGCGACTTCCTTCTACAGGTGAATATGTTATCAATCTTACGGCAAGTAAAGCGTTAGCATTTAAGATAGACGAAGCGGAAGGGTTTGAGGCACACGCAAAATAATTGCTGTTCTCATAGAGTTTCAACGCAATGGCTTCCATAAAGTACTCTCTGCGATAATGCCACCAATAGATACGCGTACCTGAGATGGTACCTTTATGTTTACAACGAAACGCTGTCCCCGCGACTCTTCAACCAGAAATCTCAACTGCTCGAGCAGATCTCCGCAATGTTTGAGCTGCTCGCAATCCGTAACTTTTCTCAGCTTCTCTTGCACTGCAATTGCAATAAATGTGAAATCTCGACTCCTCGTTAAATTGTTACATCGAGTTTTACCTCCGAAAAATGCGGATAAATCAAAATGTGAAATATCACCTATCGCGTTAGCAGCAGAAAACTTCTCAAATATATCGATCAGTGTCAATCCATTGACTCTCGTGCTAAAACGTCTTCCGCTGGAATAAACAGTGCGGCATTCCTGCAGATGCGGCGACATTTTTAAGAACGCCCTCGCAGCCTCGTCACATTTTTGATCCTGAAGATAGCCTAAAGGGGATAGTCGATCATTGGAAAGTGGGACCTTGTGTTCTACAAAAGTGATTTGCATATCGAGGATCGAAACGCAGGATCTCGGAACTGACAAAAAAGAAATTTTACAGGAGAGAGTAAAAACTATGACTATAATTCTAAAAGTGATTTAGAAAATGTTTTCGGTGATATAGTAGCTCAAAGCAATTACGAAAGGAAAGAGGAAACAATTTTAAAAACTACCATAACATTATGTTGTTTCAAAAATTGAGTTACTTAAGCGGTATTGCATTTATTTCATGTTGGTTACGAGGTTCTGTGTTTTGACCCTCGATATCATGTTCACTTAGATTGATGTTAAGTTTAGAGTATATAAATCATATAAATCAACGAATCGACGTATACGGACAGAAATAGCTGCAATTCATAAAGTTACCAGTACTATATATCGCTAAATGATGCTTGCAAAACACTCATCGATAAACCTTCGACTCTAACAAATGATAAGCAATAAGCTCGGTACTTCGATTTTGAATGACGATCAGCCGAATTTTATTACGCCGATTTTGCGTGATATTTACGCGCGTCGATGAAATAAGATACATGTTGATGTTCCCGCCAGAATGAAAGGTTAGTATCGAACATTTTTACGAGTAAATTTGAACCTCACCGAGAACCAGTCGCGCAATTTCTGAAGGTAACAATGCTTCCATGACGATATCTTAATAATCCGCGGTAAGAAAGTAGATCACAACACTACAGCTTCATTTTTGTTTGTAAGAAAATACATATTTTTTTAAATAATTCGACGCCATCGAAAGCAAAACAGCAAAGTATACCTAGTACAATCGTGAACTAAAAATCCTCTAGAAAGGGTGAAACATATTCGATGCTTCGTAATTCTTCCGTCCGAGCATTGTCCAATTTCGTCCAATGAAGATACCGAATTTTGAAAGATATTTGAATGAAATATTGGCGGCAAAATGTATCGAAATCAATGAAAAATAGGCAATCAGAATTGGCGAGGTAGTGATAAATATAGGTATAACTAAAACATAATTCAGCAGCACTGGACTTTTACGGAGGTCAAAAACTGACGTTTATTACAGGATTTTTCTCGCACCGCCAAAATAAGCCTTCCACTTCAACGTTTCTTTATTTACAAAGCATACATGGAAAATTATATTTAATAGACCAACATTGAAGGCTTTACATTCACAATATGACGTATGTGTGGGTAAATAGCGATTGAATAAGCTACAAGTGGTATTACTGAATTTTATTCAAATACATGAATAAATCTTATTTTAACTTTGTAGAACTTTCTGCCGCTATAGACTTTATTTTTTGATTCAGGTACTTCACTCGCGTCAGGAGTTTATCTTGCGAAGAGAACTCTGTGTAAGGAACAGCGAGTACCTTGTATCCGTTGGCTGCTAAAAGCTGGTTTTGCAGAAGAACGCTTCCTAATATATCTTGTTTGCCGCGACAAAAATCGTTATAGTATTGAGCCATGACTGCTATTCTGAAGGTATAAAAATATCGAGATGTCAGCATCGGTATAGCCATGGTCAATTTGTAACTTTTAAAATACCTTTGATTACAATACCAAATAACTGAAGCATTTGATTATTCACCTAATTGGTTTCTTACTCGGCGTGTTATTGACAGGTAAAGGATTGCAGTTCTCATCTACATAGCACTCGGCATCTGTAACGATTCAATTTGGTAATGTATCGATTAGCCTGTTGTACGAGAATTCTACTTTGAATGTGTGAATGGTGCGTCATTCATTGTATTAAAATGATAAAAGCGATCAGTTTATTTCCCCCCCTCGTATAGTTTTCCCATTTTCTTTTGACGAAAATAGTGGACGGAAAGAAGAGTGATTAGCTACATTTATCGTGTGACTCGGATGGAGCAAATTGCCGTTTTTGTATTGGAGTAAAAACACTGAAACTTACCCAACAAAAAGCCCATGCCTTTATTAACATCGATATTTGCATATTCGATAGAAGGCAATAAGTTGATTAAAGTGTCCGTCACGGCACGAGTAAACAATAACTTATCTTTCGTTCTCTCCAGATGAGTGTTAAATATAGAACTGTCCGGCTTAAGAAATTCACCTGAACGGAAATAATAAGATGAATTAAACGACAGATCCTGCTAATACTTCCGAAATTCGGGATCGAGTAATTATTGTACACATATGTACAATTAAAGTTTCCAATACTATCAACGTTGGCAGATACAATATTACACTATAACAATATCTTACCTCTGTAATCCTGGACTAACAATTTTGCCGCAGCATTGATATTTAAGAGTTTCACTCTTTTAAATATCGTATAACTTGAACTCCCTGTATAATATCGAACGAATATACGAATTATAGGTACAGCTTTATCTCACGAAAGTTCGAACGACTATGATACGATGCTAACGATCGATCGTTAGAAGCCTCCTTGTATGGAGATAAAGGATTAATGTAAAAGATATAAATTGTTTTTCGTTACTTGTCACTTTTTCGAGAAAGGTACTACTCAAAACTGAAGATAAGTGCGGATACGTTGCTCTCTTCAAAACCACCAGACACCACACAGTCTCCAACCATTCTCCAGGTCCCGCGGTATCGGACTCTTTCAAAGACACCAGTAATTGCTTAAAGAAAAACGCTTTAATTTACTGTATTATAATGCCTCAACGGCAAAAGTGTTCCACCCATCGCCTCAAAATTACCATTTTAAATACAACAAAGAACCGTACCTCGTACAACTCCTCTATATTTTTAGGGCTATATCCCAATGTAGCTAAAGTCAGCAACAGGGATGTTATTTCTTGCGGCCTCGCTATTTTCGAGTTCTCGATTATCCACTGGGATAGTACATCCAACGATGCCTCGTCTTTGTAACGCAAGAATCCAAATGAGTTAAGAACGGAACCGATCACAGAACTATTCTTGGTATCAGGTATAACGTTGAGCAGATTTTGACACAACTTCTGCAGTAGAATCTAAAATAACATCTTTAAGTAAAGTTATCGAGGTGAGACGATCGAAGTTGAGACGACTCTGAGCTACAGGGCGCATCGTGGCGGGTCCGCACCTCGTCTGGAAAATTAAGTGTTGCCAAGTTATACAGCACGTCGGCGGTTTGCTTCACGTCAAGATGACTTGCCTTGCTGAGCTTATACGACAAGGCCTGCAGCAGAGGAACATGCCTTTTCTTGTTACGGGCAAGTCCCGACATCATCTAAAAGGAATGGGATTACATGAACAAATCAGCCGCTTCTCCGCTATCGTGAAACTTACTTGTATAGCCTTCGAATGGGAAATGGCGGCAATTTGATTTTTGTAATCAATGGTGTTCTCCAAACCAAAGAGAGGCTGCATATTGTTCAATTTTAATTTACTCTTCTCTTCATTTTCCACCTTGTCTTTGCTTTGGCTCTCGAGTATCTTACTGAGTTTCAGATACCTGTCGTCGGTTTTTAATAGAGAAGTCGCATTCTTGTCAATCTCCATGTACATATTAAGAGCCGAAATGCTTTTCAAAGCCATTTTATAGCTTATGGAGGGCTTATTTGCAACTTCCAGCAAGTCGTTCCAGATCGTATTCTTGTCGCTTTCAGATTGATCTTTCACTGTGTTTTTACAATTGCTCGCCTTTAGATTGTTAAACACTAGTTCCACAACGGAGTTCTTTTCATTAGAAGGTTTTCTTCTTCCCGTGAGGCTTCTTGTAATGGACCCGGCTTCATGTTTCTTTTCGACTTCCTCTTTCTTCTGCAATGCGAAATACGTGGTTTGAAAAAATCTCTGTTAGCTCACTACGTATTAGAATACAAATGAAACTTTACCAGTTTGAAACCAGGTCAAAAAGATCGAGAAAATTACAGGGGCAAGCACTGGGACAAATGTCCAGCCAAAGTATAAAGAAACTGAATTAAGGTTAAGTTCTTACATCGTACGCAACTACCGTACTGTGATTCGCAGCAGATATACTAGAGGTTAATAAATGTTGAATCCTAATCCTCCATAGCGGAATAATTCCGATCGGTGCACTGCACAAAATTCCGCCGAGCCGCACCATAGCTATCAACTTAGCCTAAAACCACAATTTATATAATCGAAATCGGTACGGCAAATGATATTAACATATACTAACAACCTCCTCTGTCTTCACTGCAGGAGACAAATACTCAAAATTTCTACACCGGGTGTGTAGTACTCGTAACATTTGTCTAATAAATAAATATTCTATTTATTTCTAAATAACTTGGCAATGCATAATACCATGTCCTCAGGCATGGATCAAAGGGTTTCAACAGATTCAGCTTCGCTTAATATTTTGAAATAAAGAACTAGTGGTGTCGTGCGGAGGGAAATACCTAAATTAAAAGTTTGATTTTAAAATTATTTCAATTTTAATTCCGATATACTCCTCCACGTGGCGCCACGGACTAATTCCTCGACTAACCTTTCTTTACACTCATCCATCAGCTATGTATCAAATGTCAAAACATTAATGGATAAACGGACAAGTGGGAGGCAAATTTTATTCGTCTCTTGAGAGAGATTGACGCTGAAATATCTTTTAAAAGCCAGATATTCGTGTCGCCTAGGAAATTTGCTTTTAAGGAACATTAATTTTTGTGTTTAGATAAAGTTACTCCGTGCATTCAACGTTCCTATGCGCTTCGGTGTTATTTGCGACGCTCGAAAACCTTTTAGCCACGTGTCAAATAAAAAAAGTCTGTACCACCTCAATTTTGGAATAATATTGCGAGATATTAATTTACTCCGAATCTCATTTTGATGCAGATTGCAAACATGATAGAAGGATCAGGCGAGTTACAGCAATTGGTTCAAGAAGAGGAGGGTGAGGAACCGCCTAGCCGAGGAGGCGAAGCTACTCCACCGTCTACGCCGGCCAAAGCGAGTCGACCTGTTAAAATTAACGCAAACGACTCTCAAACCTTGGTACGGATTGCCGTGCAGACTATGAACCAAAACGAGCTTCAATCCTAGACATCTCAGGATACATAGACTTCTTTTACAAAATCTGCCGTTAAATTACAATACCCTCCTAATTTTGCAGCAACAAGCGTTATGGGAACATGATACCCAGACTTCGCCGATAATCGGCAAAGAAAATTCCAGCCAAGCCACGACGAGTCAAGGTTCCATGGCATCTGGCAAGGCTAATAACGTGTCCGGTGCCACTGGTAATCAGTCTCGTTTCATGTATCTCAATGAGAAGGACAAGCAGAGACCGAACCGTCCAGAACCATTGAGATCGAACAGACAACACAAGGGTAACTCTTTAAGGATAATACATTTTGCACGTTGCAATGTATAGCGGTTTATTTCTGGTATTTCCGTTATTGCATTACTTCGTATTTTTTTTTTACCTCACCCCCAGCACGCTCAGAATTGTCAAAACTCCAAAGTCGATCATGCGTCGGCTAAATTTCACGTCTCCCCCTTTTGATTTCGATTCAACGTGCACGATTCTACTCTTGGGTTCGTTGATTTCTTTCGATTAAGTAGACATTTTTTGTTGGTTTTGTATTGGCGTTGTGATGTAAAGCAATGGCGCCGTGCAAACACCACTGCTTTTTGTCAGAGGTGCCCGACGTGCGGCGCATGGAGCAAGCTCTCCTTCAACTGCTGGAGGACTTTCACAGCGGTAATTTACGAGCCTTCGGTGAGTACGAATTATCATTGAGTCTCTTTCAAGCACAACTCGAACCCAATTCTGGCGCGATGAATTGCAGGAAAGGATTGCAGCATGGAGCAGATGACTGAGATCAGGGAACAACAGGAAAGGCTCGCGCGACTGCACTTTGAGCTTGGTCAGCGACAAGAGACGGGAACTGGCACAGGTAGCGAGCAAGTCGGTCTACGACAGTCCAGTGCCAATATGCGCCATTTGCTTCACCGTCTTCAGCAGCTCAGCGTTTGCATTGAGAAGTTGCACAGCAAGTAACTGAAATCAACTTCGTTAATTGGGGTCTCGTTATGGCAACTCGGTCCCGTTTTATGAAAGGGAGAAACGTTAAAAAAATAACTTCATTTGAAACGGGACTGACATATCGAGGAATGTAAATATTTAAAGAGAACGATGTCTTGTCACAGCCAGCTCAAATTTCTTATAAAAATAAGACATTTTTAACACTAGGTTTGGCTTTCAGATTTCGTATTTCAATAAAATTGTATATCCTGTCAATATTCGTTTATGTGGTATGATGTATGTACAGGTGTTTTCATTTCAGTAAAGATACGTAATTGATCTAATTGCCATGAAATGTGAACATACCTGAAAAACAGTTAGAATCGATCAAAAGTATGTATTATATGTTTGTCAATTGTTCTTGTTATCCAAGATCATTTTATATCAGCATAAAGATGAAAAAGATCTCCAGAGATTGCGAACAATTTCATTTTGGACATTTTATTTATATTGTCCATGCACCTTTCGCGAGATTTTGACGATTGTGCCGTGATAAAATGTGTTCCTGTTTCGGAAGAGACTCCCAAAACACTCAAAAGTCGGAGGATACAGCTCTACGTGTAATGACGAGCTACGACACATTTCAACAGCTAAACTACGAGAATCGGTTGCCATTCAATGCACTCTGGATACCGAAAGAGATTATCGCTACTAATCCCGAAGAGCCCTTTTGCAAGAGAACAGCCGTCGATGAGAATCTCGACCAAGTAATTAAGTAATGCCTCGAATAACTGCATTTCATTTGTATGTATAGTTTGCTTTCCGTCAAAAGTATTTACATAACAATCCTATTGAATAATAGAACAAGACCGAGACGATACGTCAGCCCAGGAATATCTTTAGACAATGTGGACGATCCTGAAACGCGTAAACTGATGATCAATTTTACCTATACAACGACGACAAGTCAAGCCGCAAAGGAAACTTGGCGAAATTTCGAATCAAAGAGACCCTGCCTACCGAATACTGTATTTGAAAGAGTCGTAGATCCGGTAGATTGAACGCGCAGTAATATCGTAATTACGTACCTGCGCGTAATCAAATTTAATGAAACATCGATAAACTTCGGAAATTGTATAAGCTAAACCATTTGCGCGCACAACGCGATATCAGTACAGTCATTTCAATGGTATCTTTTACTTCGTTTTTTTCGGGTAATCTGATTTGAAATCGCGTTTTAGCTAAAGCTACAGCTCCAGCTAATCCCGAATATTCCGGTGGCATTTAAATCCACTGCAGCGAAATGGGACGAACTACAGCAACGCAGTTCGGTGTACCTAACAGGGAAGGACGAGTCGTCGAATATGGAGTACGTAACTCGCAAAGGGCAATTAACATTGCACCGTACTAAACAAGAATTGTCAATAGCTGCCGGGAAAAAATGCCAGAACTAGTTACACCGGCGGAAAAACGCGCGGTTCGAGATTTACTCGATAGAAACAAATTGAGTCTCGCGTACGACAAGCAAGCATTTTCTTACGGAGGCTTCAGACCGAGTGCCGCGCGCGGCGTAGCATTGGAGAAGAGACGCTTGCCTGTGGTTCATCCTGATTTGACTGTTTCTCAGGCTATCACCGAGTACGTCAAACCCTACAGTGGATGCTTATTAATTGCGTATCCTTTACTTTCTAATTCTTCTCTATTTTCCAGACGATATGCGGATGACTTCTCTTTGTGAAGGCAAAAATCTTACTCCATAATATATTACTCACAATATATTACTCTTATTCTTTTTCGTAAAAACAATACAATCGGTACAATGTAATTGTACAATATATAACGTGTATATCATATATCCTCTAAAATATTACGGGTATCAGAACGATAACACTACTCTTGCCCTGCAAATTCGTGTCCTTCAATCATGAAATTTGATCGAATCCTTCGCAATCAGAAAACTGGATTACTTTCATGATTTCATTCTTCATTTCTCTGTTTCGGTCAGATATCAAGGAGCTGCGTAAAATCAATTTCGATTTCATCACGGGTGGAATTGAAATCTCATAAGTTAGGTCGTAAAGCAGCGAGAAAGCGCCCGAGCGGCGCGAGCTTTGACAATGTTTTCTTCGTCGCGCAACAGCTGCAGCATCCTCTGCGTGTCCAGCGCCGTCGGTGGTCCGAAGAATCCCAATATCAAAACCGAAGTTGCTCGCGTCACGAAGTTCTCAGATCTCGAATATCCCCTTCCCACCGCATTTCTGTAGCAGATATCAGCAGACAAGTGGAAGTTTTCAGGTATCGGATAAAGTACGTTAAAGGAAATAATCGCAACTAGCTTACCTTAATTCCTCCGCCCTTTGAGGCAACTCCTTCTGAAGGCAGCGTATGAATTCAAAAAAGTAATCTTCTACGTTCAATTGTTGCTCCGGCGCTAAATGACGACGCATCACAGCAGAAAGTGGTTCACACTCGAGCAGATTCGCGAAATTGTACAACGTTTCTCTCACGGCCTGTAAACCATTGTATCGTTAAAGTCATTTGCCAATCGTTTCGAAGATATCACAACGACAGGTCGCGATATGCGAGTACCTTTGCCACGGCTAGATTATTATCCTCCAACCGTACGGTCAGAGTCGGTAAACAGCTGAGAAGGTGGTCCATCACGTCGTTGTTCGGCAACGCCGAAGATTTCTGCCAACCGCGAATAGCAGCATCCAGAGCGGTTATTCCAGCTAGTCTCATCTCACAATTTTCCTTTTCGATGAAGGGTTTTAGGGCCAATATAATATGCGGGCTGAGTGGTCTCTCGCCTTCGATCGGCAATAGCATGGAAAGGCCACGTAACGATTCAAGAGCGACTTCGCTCCCTCCTTCGCCATTGGCCGGTTCTTCCAGGCCGTCCAAGAGCGCAGCCATACAATTATCGTAATACTCCTTCACCTGATGAAACGATTTACGCGTGAATTTGCTCTCTGGAGTGGTATTCCTCGCGAGTATACGTACTCGTATTGAAAAACATTATATTTAGTCCAATTTAGCATGGTTCGAATAAAGGATCAAGATTACCAGCTCGGGATCCAAGTGAGCCACTCTGGATAATCCGATAGTCGCCAATTTTCGGACCAACGGGGACGAATCGAGCTTGGCCTGGTGCAAGGTATTTATTATAGCATCCAGCCAAATCGCTCCGCAATCAACCCTGCCGATGAGTTCTGCGTAAAAAGCTGCCGACACTACTCTCTGAGCAGGTAACGCGCTGACTGCTAATTCTCCCAAGGAGTGCGCCAAGTTGGATAACACGTCGTTTTTGTTCCTCAAACATCGCACTACCGAACGCATCGTAGATACTAAACTTTCTTCCGCTTCCGTTTCGTTGTCGAACTCCTGGGAAATAATTGCGATCGCTATTCCATGTCGCGGCGCAAGATGTGGATCAGGTAAGACGGTATTCGATACTTTCTTACGTACAGTTTCGTTCAGCAAGCCCGATGCTTCGCTCGGATCGACTACAGTCAGAACGTTGATTAGGACAGAGTAGACCTCGCGATGTGGATTCAATTTGCACGCCTCTCGATTCGGAACGTATCCGTACTTGGTAATCGTCGTGGACAGCGGAGCGTTGACGTACAACCAGCCGGCTAAATACGACAACAGCAGCGACAATAATTTCGCCAGTTGCTTCTCTATCAAGATTTCAGAGTTGGACGATTGCAAGAGATGGCCTAACGCCGTGATGCATTCCAACGAGGGCAGCGCAGCCGAATCGGTTTTTCCGCCGTAATCGTTGGACGTATTTTCGTCGAAGATTCCACCGTTTTCCAGTCGCATGAGAATCAATTCCAAAGCCTGTGGGACAAATGAACGATGTTGACGATATTTTGCACGCTGATCGATAAAATTCGGAAAGCGGCTACGCGCGAATTAACGCACATACGTACTTCGAGTCCCAACGCTTCGTCAGTACCAATTTCTTTCCAACACTCTTCGATTCCATGCTCCAGCGGCAAAGGCTGGGTCAAGAGAACCTCGACGACCTTCTGTGGATGATGTACCATTAATGATTTGACTACGTTCGCAGTCCCGCGTCTGCAACTTGCGTTGTCCATTTGTCTCATTTGCGCGATGATTTTGCCTGAAATGTGAAAATGCTCACTTTTTGAGCTAGAACCAGGCATGTGCGACGCTATACGCAATCGACATTAGAATGCACAGCGTGTACTTGTACATGCGTTTCGTACCGATCAAGTGAACAGCAGCGTATGGAAAGTGAGCCCCTCGGATTTGAAAATGTTGCACGAGAGCTATACCCGCGACTACGCCGCCTTCGCCGTGCAGCAAAAGGCTATCCACCAATCCTTCCGCGAAGCCGACGACCTCTCCACCGGTGATCCTTTCGCTGACAGTCGCTGCTAAAGTCTTAAAATGTAAACGTAAATGGTTATCATTTTCAACCGATGTTATTCAAAGTTTAAAACTCACCTTTATACCGTCGTAAAGAATGTGCGAATCGTCGCTGACGATGACTTTCTTCGACTCGCTCAACTCTTGATCCCAATTATTGTCCGATATAGAGGAACGATGTTTCGTACCGATGCTCAAGGAAAGTGATATGCAGTCGATCACCAGCGGTCTCAACGTAAGTTCGGAATCGGCGCACAACGGTAGAATCAATCCTAGTAACTTTCCTGGTTCTAATTCACCGCCCGGGTGTGTGTACTTCAGCGAATCGTGGTACGATCTGCAAAAATGACGAATGTATCGTTTAACGTCAGACGAATCTTTGATGGAGTTCTTCTTCGTTTCGACAAGCGACCTTCACCTGAGCGTATTTCGCAGCGTTAATAAAGCAGCTTTACGCTCGGGATACGAGTTAGATTGCATCCAAGGCAGAATTACGTTCACGAGTTTAGCCAAAGCATCTGCCGAGTCTTGAACAGCTTTGCTGCATACCGTACTCAGTCCCTCCAACACTTGTTGCGTCTCTTCCGGTAGGAGAAGCAAAGTAATCTGAAACGAAAAGCCTGCGTAGAGTATCTCTAATAACGGGAAATGCACCTCCGTCGAAAGAGTATTATACATATGTATAACTGACATCGAACGCTAGACATGGACTTTTGTACCTCGGAACAGGCGGATATCACTTTATCCAATATCGTGCTGAGAAGAACATCTCGTTCGTCGGAACTCAGCGGCGGCGGTATTCTCCTAAATCGAAGTTGAGGAGTTTGCGTACCAATCTCGAGGGTCAAATTGATATAACGTTATATCGAAAATGCGAAGGATACAGTAAAGCAGCGGTTGCCTTCAAAATGGATGGATAGAGTTGCAGCGGTTTGTGACCCGAGGACGTTTGCAAGAGCGCGAGCAAAGACGCCAGCGCAGGTCCTCGCAATCGCAGTCCAGTTGAGTCCGGCAATCTATTCGGATGAACCGCAGCTCCGACCTGCGTAACGAATGCGCACATATTCGCACAAAAATTGCAAACTTTCTCGCGCCGATCGCGTCTCGCGGATTCACCTGTTCCAGGGCGATCAGGCCGGCTTCTTTGGTCGAGATTTCCTTGCAGTCGTAAAGCTGCCGAATGATCCAAGGTAACACGTGCTTCTCGATGGCGGGAAATATCTTCGCAGCTTCCGCTCTTCGCGAAATTTCGCTGTAGGACTTCAGCAAACCCGCTTTCGCGGCCTCCGCTGTAGCCGCGGCTTTCGCGTCTTTGATGAGACCCAAGAGCTTCGTCGGGAGTTTTCTGGAGTCTTCCATCGTGCAGGACTCCTCCATCAATTTTAAAACGACATCCGGGTGGTGCTTCGCGCAAATACCCACGGCTCTGGCGAACTCGCCGTTGTTCGTGCCGTGAATACGCGCGAGTTCGACGAGAAGAGTGATGTGATTCAAATTGGTCGTCACGCAACCCAGTAAAGGTGGGATTCCCGTTACGTTCATCCTTCCCACGAGTTCGTCGGCGAGCTCTAGTCCCCACGCCTCTCCTTCGAGCTCTAAGCTTTCTTCCAATAACTGCACCGTTCCTTCTTCCCATATTTGAGCGCTGTGTATTTTGAAAAGTGAATAATATGAGAACATGACTGATGCAAATCATCGTCTTGGAATTAATACCTCTGTAAAATAGTGGTAGAATCGTCGATATGCTCGAGCTCCAACAACCTGAGAAGTTCGGTTAACTTTTCATCCCACAAATCCTTCAATTGCTGACCAAAGAGCGGTGCCATGCTCCGCAGCAGAGCTATCACCGAACTTCGATTGTTCGCATCTCCTAATAACTCCAAGCATCGTCCCAACACTTTAGCACCCGAAAATTCCTTCTTCAGGCTGGTATAATTCTGTTCGCGGATTATTTTCACCGTCAACGGTGATAAGGCTCGTATGACTGGTATTACCTATCGAGAAAATACCAATAAGACCCGTTACTTCGCCATGGAATTTAGAGAAAATACTGCGTTTGCCCGATCTCACCGAAGCTGCAAAAGTTGGGTCCATAAGAAATTGTAGTAGCAAAGGCCACAGCCAACTCTCCGCTCCTTCCACAGTCGTCGCTAGTAAATGCAAAGCTTCCTCGCACGTTTCAGCTTCACTGTTCTTCGAGCCGCAATGAATCACCTGTAAGAGGGAAGCACGATTTCTCACCAGTTTCCAATAGCTCTCGCTCGATTTCTTCGGACAAATGCTAACCATAAATCGAACGAAACACGCCTGCTGAGATGGCAAAAGAGGAAGCGTAGGCCTCGCTGCGAGAGCTGCGATGGCGCCGACCATTTGACGCGAACTTCCTTCGCCTAGGCATTCTTGCAAGCTCAATGCGATTCTTTGCAGCACCGCTTCATCCTGAACCACAAAATGTGCAATTGAGATCTGTGGTATTTGTATATGTCACGATTCAACAGAAAATGGCATTGCTGAATACTCCTACCTCTGTAGGAAGTGTATTGATTAAGTGTTTGAGCACCATCAGGGCACGGGCACGATGTAACGTCGACTGGGACTTCAGCATTTGCAAAACTCTACAATCAAAACACAGGGTTTTGACGGCACATCTTCTCGACGGGATAACGGTCAATTAGAAACTCAGACTTGCCGATCGAGTCCTTCCTCGGGATATAATAAAACGAGAGCACGAGAGCACCTCAGAACTTCGTAGTGCGTCAATAGTGCTTCCCGAGATGCTTCGAAGGGGACGGCGCATACGAATTCCGACAAGGTCTGTTGAATATGCTCCAAATAGGAACGAAGGGCCTCCTTGTTCTCCTTGTTCATGCTGTTTAAGAGCATTGCCAATACCCTGTTGAAGGAATCAGTGCTTCATACGATTTCTTACAAGTTTACAACGCGTACGTGGTTACGCTTAATGATTACCTCATAGCGGCTAATCTGGTACTGGATCTTTTACAAATGTTCAAGAGAACGGGTGTCAGTTTGGCAGCGCGTTGGCCCTCTCGATCTTCCGGCAACAGCGATAACATGGGTCCCAGTGCCATCAACACTTCTTCGATCAACTTGTGATCACGACTGGAGGGCAACCAGACACTCGTCAGAACATCGAACGTGCGCAGAGTAACATCTTCGAACGAGTCTTTAGTTGCTTTAACTTCTGGATCTGCCTCCGCGTTCATCAAGTAATCGTTGATAGCTTCCGCAAACCTGCCGAGAGCTGTGCAACGGAATTATATCAGCTCGATTTCAAGCGAAGTAATGCCGGAACACGACTATCTACTTCTTCAAGTGTTATAGATCCTCTATTTTTTTCTCGATTCTGTACGAATATATTACAGGCTGAGTGAACAAACTTACCGTAACAATACGCTTGTTTGGTTTGCTCTTCGCGAACGTGATCCAAACCGGAAAGCATAATGTTCATTGTGACCTTAATGAACGGTATCATGTCAAATACATTACCAGTTGCTAATTTTCCAATAGTTCTGATAATCGTGTGATGGGGTACGAGAAATTCACTATTATCCCCTGGTCCGAGTCTGTCGAATAAATATAGCTTTAACACTAGGACCGCCAGATCTAGTTATTTACCTGATATCAAAGTTTACTATAGTTAAGGATGTTGGATCGGGTGAGACTAGTCAAAAGTATATCATAGTCTCTCATATTAAAATATATTTTTTTAAAACGACGCAAACGATGATATATATTTTCTTTTCATTACCTAATGGAATAGCAGTATAGAAAATGCTAATGAATACGTATATAGTTTTTTATCCCAGTACTTATTACATTTAGTTACCTCGCTGATCATGTCGTAATATTTAGACTTCAAGTGATGTGGAAACATCCCAAGTCTTTTTTTCTTATATCTGTCATCCGTCAATTTCGTTCTCATTGTATGATAATTGAGAAGAAATATTTCAAGATTTTCAATAGTCAAGATCAATAATTACAGTAATGTGCAGCGGTGCCAAGCGTTGATGGCTACCGAAGCTTCATTGCTTTTCGCGACATTTAGTCAGATTTAACTGGGTATTTTTAATCGGGATGGTCGTTAAGCCCCTCCGTTTTCGGAATTTTGAGAATCGTTGACCTTTGGTGCATTTGTTTTTGTATCTTTTCCACTTCATCTCTGATCGAATAGTATTTTAACTCTTGCATTGAAACCTCCGAATATGAGTTCTGCCATAACGCCTGTGTTAAACTGTCATAGTTCACAATAATTAGATATCTTACCGAAATGGTCATTAAGAGGCCTTGAAATTTTGTGTACATGAAATAATTCAAGGGTCAAAAAGCAGGACCTTGGAACTGATGAAAAGGAAATTTTACAGGAGAGACTAAAAACTATGACTTTTTGTAATTCTCAGTGATTTAAAAGATGTTTTCGGTGATAAAGTAGCTCTCGTAATTGCTTTGAGCTACTTTATCACTGGAAACACTTTCGAAAACACTTTTAGAATTACAGTCATAGTTTTTAGTCTCCTGTAAAATTTCCTTTCCATGAGTTCCAAGGTCCTGCGTTTTGACCCTCGATATGATACAAAATTAGAGTATTTACAAAAATTCAGATTACTATCTAACATTAGTCATGGTGATCCAACATCCTTAAGCCGCTCAAAATTTGCTAAACATATTATTAGAGTTATAAATTTATTCCATTAAGGTATTCCTAGCACTTAGGAGCATATTTTCAAGATGTCACAGGCGGGCCGCTCATAAATCAGTAATTCTACGTCATATAATATACTTATATTTCCTATAATTCTGTGTCGCATAGATGCACACACATCAATATCACCCCATGTATGATACAATGTTGCCAATTCTATTTAACGTTATGTTTTATCATAAAAAAAACTACGTTTTGCTCTTTACGTATATCAATATTTTTATTAAACAATCGGTGACCTTATATTTTTATGGACTCAAAAAATTCTATGCAGTTTTGTGAAGATGTGGAAATGGCTTTATTTAATGTGTATAATTTTTAAACATGTGGATGTCGGCATTAAAATGTGGAGGAATGGATTCTTCCATAAGGTTACATGTTAAATTTTCAAATTTAAAAATCATAATTCTTTCTTAAATGCCCGGTGACCGGACCTGATACTTTTCAAAAATAATCTTACGATATTAATTTCCATTCTACAAAAAAATTAGCATTCTCTGAAATTTTTCATCTCGCGCTAGGAATACCTTAAATAGACACGCCTCGAAACGGCTCTGCTTATCAAAATCGTTCGACGTTTCGTCACCTGTTTAACAAAGAACCCATAGCTTGAGGGCAATGGGTCCTGCCGAGCGCGACCAATAACTCGCAAGCCTCTTCCTTGGCACTGCCTGTTAACTCTTTTACAGCTAATTCTGCGACGGATGAAGCCAAATCCACATCCAAACGAACTGGCTGTTCTCTGTAGGTTTCCGCCATAATCCTCAGCAAGGAGGATGTATGCGCTGTTGATATCTACGGAAGAAACAAATAACCACTGTTGTGTCGTGCGACTGCATCGATTTCCTGATAAAGCTGAATTCGGATGCAATTACCTTACGGTGAAGCTCTCGAAAATATACGGAAGTGTGAATGACTGTCATTGGATTTTGCTTCGCGATAGTTCGAAGGGACTGGAACACTGCTTCCTTTACGTCATCGTTTTTATCTTCCAAAGAATCCAGCAAAGCTCCGATCACAGCTGACAATTAAAAATTTTATATTCACGGCCGTTGATGGTGCGTTAAAGAAAATTAAATTCTAAGATAAGACTGTAATTACCTGGTAGCTCAGAGGCTTCGTTACTGTCGGTATCCTTCATAACGATATTTTTCCAGGTATCAAACTCAGTGGAATGACATCTGTCAAAATAAGGATTCACTGTTAGATCTACACATATTTAGTCGCCGGTGATGAGAAAAAATGACTTGAAAAAGTAAAAGCGAATTGAATGATCATCTCATCGCGTTATCGAAAATTATTTGTATGGGGTTTTGCGTATATTTATTATTCCCGTCATTACCATAGAATTGGAGGTTATTGCGCGTGATAATGAAATCAATGGATAAACTTGTCACACACTGTGTTTACATTCATCGCGAAAAATATCAGTGGCGCCGCGTTTGAGTCATGTGAACCTGGCTTAACCCTTCGTTGCTCGTGATGGGCGATCTATTACTAAAAATCGATATTTTATACGAGATAATCGATTATTTTAAGCGATATTTGCGAGTTCCATACACATTCGATATGAAATCGATATATTTTCTAGAATCTCGAGTAAAATCGATTTTTCTAAATAATACCTACAAATGAGTTCTTACTTTTTTCTTACTTCGGAAAACGGCTGGCAAGGTGGGAGTACGCTTAGGCACAAGAGCGGGTTTTTTCCGTTTCACGATGAGAGAAGAAAATTCGGAGAAAGTGTGAAAGTAAAATGCGAAAGAGTCCGGAGAGACACGCAGATGCGTCGACATCACGTGGTGCGGTCCAGGGATTTGATCTCTGTATGCAATGTACCATATGTCCGCGATCAATTAGCCCATAGCAAAATTGCGAGTTTTGCATGGGCTAATTGATCGCGGACATGGTATTTCGATAACCAATTTGAACTTACTGACACGCCAGCACTCGCGGATGACTACGCATGCGCACTCACGCTTCTCCGGTGATTCTATTGGACGAGGAGACCCACAGAGGTACTCATGCAAACTAATTGATCGCGGACATAGGTATGGTAGGTATACATACATTATTTCTCAGCATTGCGAACCATTTGACATTTGAGTTTTACCGCCATACATCCTAGAACTCTCGAAGGTTATCGACTCCAAATCGAGTCTAGTTGCGTACGCGACAAATCTCTTGAAATACTGGTACTTTTATCACTCAATGTGAAATACTGGTACTTTTATCACTCAATGAGCCGATCTTCCTTCTTCGTTCATTTGAGTATTTCAAGCCCAAACTTTTTTTACGTGACGTAATGGCTGAGTAGTGCGGCTTAATTCGGTCTCGTAGTTTGCGGTATTTACGAACGGCACTTTATAAATGTTGAAAAAATTGCAAACTTGTAAGCAGAATAAAGTGGTAAAATGCTATCCCGAATATCTTTAAACTTACAGCACCGTGCTGTACCAAAGAACTGCAATGTGACACAGGTAAACGTTCGACGTTACTACTAAGGTTATCCTAAAAAAATACACTAAACTAAGAAAATTGACAAAAATATATAATATATGCTTATGTGTATGTTCAGAAAATAAGAACATGCAGATCGATACATCTGGCCTGTCAGGCGAGGAATACCAATGTGACGTCTTATTCACTCTTTCAAACTACCAAACACACCTCAGTTTTAACAACTGTCTTCATTCGGAATGCTAGTACTACAGGCAATACTGACGCGAGCGATGTTTCTATTCCAAAAGACTTAGTAGAACGGATACCAGGTATGGTTGATGATCTATAATTAATTTTTAATATGGAAAATTGTATGTCCAACAATTTGAAGTTGTTCAGCTTTTCTCATAGCTGTACCATAATCATACAGGATTGTAGTAAAAGTGACTATAATGTATTATAGAATACTCTATAAATAAGTACTTCAGTAGCATTTGATAGGGTCAATGCCATTACACAGGCTCCAAAACTCATGATCTAGGATATTTTGAGATATACCATATTAAGTTAAACTTATCAAGAAAGAAACTTCAATCACCACTATCTTCTTATTTATGAATTTTTGATCTTCATTGATAAAAGACTGTTGTAGTTAAGAATGTAATCTTCAAAAATCTTTGATCCAACACGTCACAGTTTTTCCCCAACCTTGAAAGAAATTGAAAAATCCAAGAATTACATATACCGGGTGATTCTTTAATATTGAGACAAACTTCAAAGATGAGTTCCTTGGATGAAAATAATAAAAAAAGTTCCGACGAACATGGGTCTGGAAACACTGAGTTTCGGAGAAACAGGGTGTTTATTTTTATACAAATTTTCTATACTAATAATAGGGAGTATTTTTGCAGAGCTTCCATTTTATTTATTTTTTATAATAGGGTTTTCTTAGGAGCATTAAATATCATTCCAGAAGAAGGGATACGTCATTGCGTTTTAAATATTTTTTATAAGGTACCTATTTAAAAAAAGACTCATGTTCATAAGAACTTTTTTTCTTATTTTCATCCAAGGAACCCAGCATTGAAGTTTGTCTCAATATTAAAAAATTACCCGGTATTATTTTCCGTAACGTGGATGCGGGTTACCAGTGATTCAAAATGGATATTTCGATATATTTTCATCGGTGTATCAATGTATTTTGAACTGCTAAACACTGTTTCAAATATTGGCTTTGACCAACCAGGTCAAAATGACCTGATCTGACTGACTCAGAGATTTTTTTCAGGATGATTTACTAAACTTTCATCTATATTCCTATGTACTTTGAGCCACTGAACGGAAATTCAATGCTGGATTTGATGAGGCGTATCATAGTGTGGTTGTTGTTTGAAAAAATTCGATCTCCATTTTCGTGGTCGAATTTAAAAAGCTTTAAAAATGTTCACCATTTTTTCTCTGATAATTTACACGCTTATAAGCAATTCCAGCATTGAATTTCCGTTCAGCGGTTCAAAGTACAATAAATCAATAACCCGCAATCCACGTTGTGGAAAACGATATGTGCAGTTTGTGGATTTTTCAATTTCTTTTGAGTTTAGAGAAAAACTGTGACATGATGGGTCAAAATCTAACATTAAGATCATGTTCAGCGGCCAAAAATACAAGGGGGTAGGTAGTTCTGACCCCTGTGACAGAAAATTTTTTTTGTGTACCTGTGTAGTGATTGAAGTTTCTTTCCTGGCGAGTAAGTTTAGCCTTATATGATGTTCTTATGCATGATTCTTCTATTATGATCCTACATACCAAGAGTTTTCAAGGATGAGGCATATAAGGATTATGCGAGTGTGTTTTAGAACACCGATTAACCTGGGCAACGCTTAAGAGCCTCTTTGTTGCTCATTTTTTTGTTCTTCTCGAATTTGTCCAGCTCGAGAGTGCGACAGAGAAACTCTTATACATTCACTCGGTTTAATTAACGTTCTCACTCGCACTCACGTGTCTCTTATATGCCCCATCCTCTAAAACACTTGATAAGGTAAACCAACCAGTGAATGACTACTTACCAATGAAGGAACACCTCAATGCTTTTCAAATGGAGAGTCTTAGTTAATTATTGGGTTTATCGTCCGACTTAAGTGGCCATTCACTGGTCGATTTTTCCTATATAAGATGGATAACGTTTATTGATAGGGAACCAAGCGCCAAATAGGCAATTGGCGCTTGGTTCCCTATCAATAAACGTTATCTAGATATAGAAGTGGGAGCAATATGGAAAGTGATTTAAAACATCAAAAATACCTCAGCAATAGTTAAAAAGTTTACACATACAGTATTTTTTTCTTACTTAAACTTACTGTTTTGCAGATATCCATTTATTATGAGGTATAAGTAATTAACCCTTTCAGACTTGATTTTTGTTTGTTTGATGAAAACATTTTTTTGCGATTGATTCTTGTTCCTAGTGGTCAATAAAACACATTTATGAAAAAATTTAGGAAATTATGCTACTACATATTTTTTATTTCAGAATGTACACATCGCACCCCTGTTTCAATAGTGCCATAACCTTATATGGTATAACTTATGGGGATATGGCACTATTGAAACAGGAGTGCGATATATATGTGTACATCTAATTTTACACCGATTTGATAAAAGCAGAAACATTGTATTTAGATTATAAACATTTTAGCATATTTATAAAGGTGTAAGTAATAACAAATAATCGCTTGATTGCCGATTCTTTTTTTTTTCTAGAGAAATAGACAACGACTTATAAGAGTGTTACATCTGACCTACACAATCTGCGTCTGATGAAACTTAAGAGGGGCTAGTTCAACCGTTTGCTACCAGATGGTACCAAAAATGCTTTAGTGGGTAGAAAACATGTGCACTAACATGTACATAAGGTCTGCGCGTAGATTATTATAATAAAACAAATAAATTTATGTGTAACTAAAGCCATGTACATGTAAATGTACGCCAGGTCTGAAGGGGTTAATGCCTGTTGAAAGAAAACAATGTTTTTTCTTTTAAGCTATTATTATTTTGCAGATACATATTTCTGCACTTTCTTTATCGATATGATAATAAATAAACTTATTATAGGATAAGCAATTAATGTTTGCTGTAGAAAAGAAGAAAAAACTATATTAAAAAATATTGTAATATAGATGCCCCCCTGCCACCACCTCCCGAAATATTAGAAGCAGTTACCACAGCTACGGGAGAGCCGACTCTCGCTTCCTTAGGATTAGGTGGTTATTCTCCTGTTGGTATTTTCCAACAGTGTTTGGAATGGATGCACGTTACATATGACATACCTTGGTGGGGAGCAATTGTTATAGGTAAATATAACAAAGAAGTGTCTTTAAAAATCATCTTAAACGATATGAGCTATTAAAAGCAAATTCAATCTTTAGGGACGATATGCGTACGAACTATGGTCTTTCCATTGGTCGTCCTAGCGCAAAGAAATTCTGCTAGAATGCATAACCACTTGCCAGAAATGCAACGTATACAAATAAGAATGACTGAAGCTAGACAGAAGGGAGATTCCTATGAAGGTAGAGAGGAAAGAGCAAAAGTTTTATAATTTGAATGTTATACCTATATATTTAATTATATCTCGGATTAACTTTCAGCGTCAAAGGCCGCGCAGGATATGGTGCTGTTTATGAGGGACAAGAAGCTTAATTACTTAAAAAATTTCTTAGTTCCTTTGGCTCAAGTAAGTGACGATTGACGTTGCAGATAAATTATCATCTGTAATATTCTGAATTTTATATTTTATCAGGCTCCCATATTTATTTCCGTTTTCTGGGGCTTAAATGGAATGGCAAAAGCTCCTGTTGAGAGCATGCGAGAAGGTGGCCTATGGTGGTTTACGGACCTTACGATAGCGGATCCATACTATTTATTACCCATACTGACAGCCGCTACTTTGGCGGCAACTATAGAACTCGGAGTTGATTTCGCAAGGCTGGAAACCATGGGAAGCATGAAATACGTGATTCGATTTCTTCCACTTGTCACCCTACCTTTCACGCTACATTTCCCTGGGGTAATAATTATAACTTTTGGTTGAAGTAGGTAACATTATTATTTCGTATCATGTTTGGTATTATTCATAGGCTGTATTGTGCTACTGGGTCTCTTCAAATTTCATTGGTCTCCTACAAGTGGGAATATTCAAATGGCCAAGGGCTAGGGCATTTTTTAAGATAGAACCATTAAAGGTGTTTAGTCTCGATGAATTGCCTGGATCCAAAAAAGGATTTGTTACTGGATTCAAAGAATGTTAGTATACTTTGGAATATCTCAAACGCCTGATCAAATACTTTGTTCATTTGTAATTTTAGATGTCGATATACAGGTTTATAATATTAAGTCGAATATTTCTTTATCTAGCTGTGACAAACATGAAGATTGCGCGTCAAATGAACGAGCGACAGCACGCCGATAGATTGCAGTTCGACCGCGCGGGTCAACGACCTGTTCCAAAGATTTTCAAATACGATCCGACTAAGCAAGCAGCTCCGCCACCAACTCGTATTGCATTGAAAACAAAATAGATACATATATACTGTAAATATGTGTATATCATATTTAGTATTAAAGGTAAAATACAAAATTTCTTGTAACTCATTATTCCTACTTTAGAATTCCTACCAAACAAGCAGGTATACATATAGGGGAAGTCGTGCAGTTAATTCAAATAAAAACTGGGAGAAAAATCAACGCATTTAACAAGGTTACTTATTCACCGATATCACGGTTATTATATTAGTTTAGCAAATTACAAACGTGTTTTTTAAAGGATTAGGCAGGTCGTCCCTCCAAAAATGAAGTAAACCTACTTCTTTTAAAATGGAAACATATTATTCATTTTAACAGTCATTACAACAATACTATCGTAATAGATTAGAAACGAAGTCTAATTGTATTCACAGTAATATATACGTGCCATTTTATGATTTGGATGATATACACTGATTGATAACCTCGATCAGATGGTTATTTTCGAGAGCCGCGGCCACTCTTTCTTTGTCGGCGAGCTGTTTATTGACCGCAGCTTCCGCGCTATGCGTTCCTGGTGTTATTTGAAGGGCGACTTTAAATCTAGGTGGTAAAGCTCTCAATAACTGCACTCTTATAGAAAGACCGATTAAAGTTGACATACTACAATGGGGTATCGTCGGAGTAAATTGTACGCGAACTGTGTTGCTTTTGTTGTCTACCTAAAAACGGGAGAAGCAAAAGTATTCAAACGATGCTTCACTAATTAACTTCCCCTGTACGATATTTTACCTCGATAAGACTTTGCTCGACAACATTCAGTTCCTCTAATGTTAACGGATGCTCTGGATCGTTAATGTTCCTTATCAAATCTGAAAGTTCACACGATTCTACAGTGCGTTCTAATTGACTATATGTTTTGTATACTTTTTCCAAAAAGAAGTCTCCTAAATTACAATTTATAGTATATTCTAAATTTGTTTCAAATTGTAATGATAAGAATGGTTTGAACAATTCAATTTATATGACAATGATTCTGATCGACTAACTATGATCATTGGAATATAACTCCAGTCAAATATAGCAGAACGATAGGATTTTTTTTACTCCTAGGATCAAATAAATTTGGTCTTTGTTGTAAAATAATAAGATTTGCTTGTACCGTTCGGCTATGATTGATTTAATTTAATTCTGCTTCTCAAAGCGATTCGATCATAATTATGGTCGCTGGATATGTACAGATGAACACTTCCATGTAAATTTCGTTGATGACAGATATTCCCGTTATTATACGATAATCAATTAGCAATACATTAAAAAATATTAGAATATACCTATACCGTTCAGGTGCGGAAAGAAAAAAAAGTTCGCACCGAAATAGATCAGTAGGTATATGACAACTAAATGATACTGAGATAATAGCGCGTAAAATATAACGTTCTATTTTGAGGTTATAAATACCAAATATTTCCCGCGAGTCGAACTCATCCACAACGTCCTCGTCTTCGTCATCGGCGGTTATCTCTCTCTCGTTAATTTTCTTATACAACTTCGGATTTGTATTTTCCAATTTCTCACCCATCTCTCCTCAACGACGAAAACTTTTACCCGATTTTACCACGAAGAAATAATGTAATTCGAATCGGGAGCGAGGGAGACAGTTTTAGGAGAAAAAAAACCACCCTCGATAATGTAGGTAGATAGATTATTCAATTTTCCATTCTCGTTTTTAACGCCAGCAATTAGAATAGCAAGATGTTCAATTCTGTCCCCCAAGTGGAAATGACCGCGGGTCCATTCCATTAAGGTATTTCTATGGTTTTGCGTTTTTCTTACGAATCTCATGAAATTTTGCCAATCAAAAGACTTAAATATTATCCATCGATTCCGGAATTTTCAAAACGCTGACCCATGTAGTTAAAAAAAATGTTAATTCAAAGTAGCATTTTCTACACTGACTTTCAATGGCTAACATGTAGAAGAACGGTACCTCAGTGACGTTTTGAGTTATAACTACAGAACTAATCTTACAATGTTAAAAAAAAACGAACGGTGAACGAAATGATATTGTAGGATTATTTTCACAAAAACTGGAAGTGCTGAGCCATATAGTTTCAGAGATATTATAATTTAAAAACTGAGATTTTTCTTGACACTGCAAAATGGTGGAAACGAGTAACGGTGATGTGGCAACAGTGCAAACAGCTGCTTTTAGAAGGCAGGTAGGAAAAGCCAGGGCCGCGTCTAACGGCGGGTCATTTCGTGCCACGCACGAAGGCGCACCAGCCATGGGGCGCCAAAAGGCCTCAGACTTTCTCTAGAAAAGGGCGCTAAAATTGCTCTCGCACGAAAGCGTCTCATCATCTAGAAGCGGCCCTGGGAAAAGCATACAAGTTCAAATCAGTATTTTATTGAACTTGAAATATTACTTAACTACAAGCGACCATATTTCATTTCTCCGACAAGATATCTGCGACGGATCCCCCACCGGATTTTATCACAGCTAATTTTGGAGTGACTCGTCACGTCCGTACAAAAGGAGAGAGAAGCACTGTTGCCACGATTATCGTGCCAGTCAGTGTATATGTGTGAGATACATTTGTATACAGAAGGTCTCTGTGTAGCAAGCAGACATTTTTTAATACGACTGTCACCATAGAAATACCTTAAAGAATTTTCTTTAATTGCCGTGGAAGAGATTCACCCCGTCCTTGACCTTTGATGCGCCCGTGCGTGACGTGAATCGTAGTTACACCTACGTCTACATGCATGCAGATACATACAATACTATGTATAAATTAGGGATAGGACGTGTGCAGTATTTTGTATCAAATTGAATGTTTGGGACCATCTAGACTGTCGTAAAAGTTGGACGCCTAAATGTAGCTTTCGGGACCATTTCATTAACCCTGGTTAGTCTGATGAAACAATGTAATGTGAAAATGGCATTTAGTTGGGGTCTGTCAGACTCCGGCAGACTAACGGAGGGTTAAGGAATGTGACACCAAAAGCGCGGGACAAAACCGATTTGTCTCTTCAACAAAACGCTGCAGAGCCGTGGGGTGTAGCCTGTACAGTTCTAATTTATTAATTTATCCTTCGTTAATAAAACGAGAATATGATACCTATTCTCAGGCCATTATTTATACTATTTTTTTTATAAAAATCTGCAGGGAGACCTGAGCATGTGAAAATCAAGACCTCATTCATGTACATTTTTTTTCAATTAAAAAATTACGAAATTAATTTTTTTTTTATGTTTAGATCATTAGGCAATATCTTAAGCTTTAAAATAAAAAAAGTATTAAAAAATTTCAATTTTTCACTAAGAAAACGTTTTAACTGGGGAAATTTTTAACTGGGGTGTAGGGTACACCCCAGGTGACCTTTTATGTTTGAAAAACCCACGTGAGTAACGAAGAGTTAATGAGAACGACACATTTTTTAAATCGATTTCTGCATCAGAAATCACAATTATTGAACTAACTCAATGGACAAAAGCTTTTGTATCAACACAAATTTATTGGCATAAACCTAGTGATGAATTCTATACGAACCCATAAAATGCGTTACTAAATAAAAAATCACAATCCTTTAGTTTTAACATGATTGTAAGGAAAATATTTCTGGCATAATCCTATAATTGCATCTATAAAATGTGTATAACCATCTCCAGCAGTTACAGTAATATTTATATAGGCTTCCGAGAATAAATTCCTTATCTGATGTGTATAAGCATCGTGAATCTAAACGTTGACGGGTGGCATGAAATCTATTCCTTTACATTCCAGGGCAATCTTAACTCCCAACGCGAAGATTGCGATGCTTTTAACCACAGACCTGTAAATTTAAAAGGAACAACAGCGGTTAATGTGCGTCGAAAATGTAATTTTGAGGTTATAAATATTGCCAGAGGAAATAACAAACGAAGTACCATTTAGTAGGGTCATAGTAGACGCTTTGCACAAAGTTTACTACACCCGTCATGATACGTTTCTGATAATTTTACTTGTTATCGTTATCACGCTCGAATTCAACTCAGAATTATTGAATCGTACTAGACACTCAAGAGCTATGGAGAGAGCTTCGCTGAAGTGGAGATGGAATGCATTTGAAATCAGGCATAAGGAAACTCCTCATAAGAGCCCATGTGTGCGAGTGAAAACGCGGAAGCAACCCTGGCAAACGCATAGGAGCTTCTTTGTCGCACGGTTCAACGAACAGAGTCGGCGTCCTCACTCGCACTTGCACGGTTCCTACGACAAATTTCCTCACTTTGAACCTGTACGCACTCGTAGAAGGAGTACGCGAGTCTCTTCACAAATAAAGTGAATTCAATGCTCGTTCCCTTCCTTTTTTGACTTAATTAACGTGTAAACAGAGATATTGGCAACCGGAAGGAAAGGATAGTTGGTCATGGTCGGTATGCCTCGGAATGCAGGAAGAGGCGAGTCGACGCGCCTCGAATATTTTGACGTATGTGAAAGAATGAACGGTGCTAGTGTCGGTCGAGTGTTGCAACACGTTTGAAGCAGGACAGTTATGATACATAACTGTAATTCAAAATTGACGTACAGCGAAGTTCGAAGATTTTAAATTGTCCAAAATGCCAGACGTGATAGAAGACAAGATTCGGCTGATACTCGCCGGAGAAAGTTTGAACGAGGAGGACGAGCTTTGCGATTTTACTCTTGCCGAGCAGAATGAAGCGATCGGTAAGTGTCTGACAGTTTTAATAAGTTTTCCGAAAGTGTTAGGTTGGAATAGTTTGATGATGCGTGGTAAACGACAATAGGTAGATCGGATTTAGAAAGTTCTTTTCGAATTTTATACGCACTTATACCGTTAGAAATGTGTAGAAAGCCAGGAGCAAAGGAATATAATACGCGCATTTTTATAGGTATAAGATGACAGCTACACCCATCCTCTTGTTGACATAAATAACTTAGTTAATAAATATATACCGGGTGGTTCTTTAATATTGCGACAAACTTCAAGTACGGGTTCCTTGGATGAAAATAAGAAAAAAAAGTTCCTACGAACATGGGTCCCGAAACGCTGAGTTTTGGAGAAACAGGGTGTTGTATTTTTATACAAATTTTCTCTATACTGACAATATATAGGAAGTATATTTTTGCCTTCGCCAATCAATGCATCGCAGAATAGAAGCATGTATTACTGTTGACGGTGGCAACTTTGAACAACTTTTGTAACAGTCTTTCGTTTTCCTATTTTATTCGTTTCCTATATTTTCGTTTGTATAAATTCATCCTTTTCGTTAATTTGTTCTAATAATTTTTTTCTTGCTTCTCTGTGCATTTTTCTTAGCTTGGTGTATCATCTATTATTACAAATAAACATATTTATTTCCAATTAAATTAAAGAACTTTGTACTGTTTGTCGATGGAAGAGAATTTGTATAAAAATCCAACACCCTGTTTCTCCGAAACTCAGCGTTTCCGGACCCACATTCGTAGGAACTTTTTTCTTATTTTCATCCAAGGAACCCATCCTTGAAATTTGTCGCAATATTAAAGAATCACCCGGTCTATGTCATGTATGATGTTTCTTTCGAATCAGAGGCAAAAGGAATACAATCGGCGACCAGTTCGTCCTACGTACCGGTCTGCCAAAAGACGGTGACGTATATAGTAGCGGCGGTGCTGCTAAACGACTCGGACGAGGTGCTAATGATGCAAGAAGCGAAGGCTTCCTGCGCCGGCAAATGGTACCTTCCCGCCGGACGAGTGGAGCCAAACGAGAATTTACTAGAGGCGGTCAAAAGAGAAGTTTTGGAGGAGACCGGTCTAAGTATGGAACCGACGTCCCTGCTGATGGTCGAATGCGCCAGCGGGTCTTGGTTTCGTTTCGTCATGGCGGGAAACGTAACGGGAGGAACGTTGAAAACCCCGGAACAGGCCGACGGCGAATCTCTGCAAGCTTGTTGGATTAAAAACGTGGAAGATCTGTCGCTTCGGTCGAACGATATCATCCCTCTGATACAGAAAGGACGGGATTACGGGAGGGCTGCCAATGGCCCGTGGCACTCCAGTCTGTTACCCGCGACGAAGATGTGTAACAAGTTGTATTTGCGCCTCGTCGTGTGCATCAAGAGGAAATCGACGTAAGTTTGACCAAGTTTTCAGTCGTAGCTTTTGAAAACGCGACAGGTAACTCGATATTTGACAGACTCACTCTTATTTTCAGCAACAGAATGCACGTACTGATTTCAGAAAAGACCGCGCTTCACTTGCCAATTTGCGAAATCAATCCCAATCGTAATCTTCACTCTTCGTTGCGCAAATTCATGGTGGTAAGAGAATGGTGTTATGACGCAAATAAATATCTCACCATTTAAACTACCTATCGTTAAAAGGCGTGCCTTACAGCGCGGATCAATATTTCAATCTTTAAACGTACTTTTTCTAGAAAATCTTTGGAGAGGACGTCGCTCAGCACAGGCCGCACGGTTTGCTGTCGGTCGAGTTCAGCGGTGGTCAAGGCGGCGACGGGGTGTGCTTCACGCTGCTGGTCTCTTTTCGACCTCCTCTGGAAGAGGTGCCCATCGTCGAAAAATTTATGTGGCACGAACTTGCCCAAAATATAGCGGACCCGCTCGCAACTCGACTACCGCGCAATATGACGGTACCATTGGTCGTCGTGCGCTAGGACCGCGAACGATTGCTTTCTACGCGAACATAAGTAGGTATGTTCGCATAAAATCGAAAGCAAGTTCGATCTTGGAACGCTTTAAAAAAGCGTCGAACATTCCGATCAATTTAATTCTAACTCGTCGCGCGATATTGCGCGCTTTTATCGATGGGCTCTCTCTTGCCGTCGCGTATTTCTTAGTCAATTTATACAGATCTGGATCTTGGATACTTTTGGCATTTGTTTGTACATATGCTGTAACTTATATATTTATATTTATACACTTCGCGATACTATTTATAAAGCTGTGTTTCGAGTTTTGCGGGACATTTACAGCCTTATTCGTGGACGTCACGTTAAAACTTAGTAACCGAGGTAGTTCGTCTCGAAGCAGTGTTTTTGTTACCGCGATCGAAAGTCTCTTACTTTCCGATTTGATAATCATTAAGGCAGTGTCTTACGTAAATATGTGTGTGAAGTACGTATAAATATTTCTCTACAGAACATCATGTGTGACGATTGTGGTGTAAAAAAACATTGAGATACGACAAAACTGCAGCAGCAGTGAAGTTACTTAAAAGAGCATAGTACTGTGTCTAGTAAAGGACTCGACTAAATTAGTAAATTATTCTAGCAGGGAATCTCCTTTCGGTTACCATGACAATAGGGCGGGGAAGTCCCAATTGTCATATACGGTTTACGGGTACCACCCTAAGGATCTGGGTTACGCTCACGGTCTGCTTTAAGTTTTCTTTTAAAAATAACAAACTAACTCTCACGCAGCGCTGACATCTCGCTACGTAGCGATTTATTAATTTGACTAACATTAACTAGACTCTACCTTGGTATTCCACTTTTTTATCGCTCACAAATGGCATACCTATATCATATCGATTTATATATTATTTATCTTTTTGTTACCATATTTTTTAAGTCGCAGATTTGTTAATGAAATTATACGAAATCACGATAACGTTACCAATGCATTTTTCTTCGGCAGCAACGTTGTTTTACTTTAATAAACACGACCGTTTGTAAGAAAAGTCATTTATTTACAGTATGAAAAGATCACAAGACGTTCCTTAAAGTACAAACTTATCAAATGCGCATGTCGCGCGAATCTCTATTGAGTGCTGCTGCTCACAGCCGCTTGTCTCTTCTCGAGTACCATTTGTCCCGCGCGGTATACGCTCCAACACACGAGATAGTCTCTCGCGAGTTTGAACAGCGTGTAATAATTTGTCACTAGTAACATCGTCATCGACAGCACTTGGTACCACTCGATCGTACGTAATAGGATGACTAATTGCACGGCAACGAGCAATAGCTGAAGACCCAGCAAGGAACAGATCAACATCGTTGGGTTGCTAAATAGTGCCTGTTAACGAGAACGAGACAAACTTTGATTGTAATCATCATAATCGGATCCGAAGGAATGTCGAAACACTGAAACCCGATAACCGTCTGATCCAGAAAGAATTGAGATCAATGATCACGTCATAGAAATGGTTTTGAACACGGCGAGTTCAATAGATGTATGAAACTGCTACTGTTTGTAAAATAAAGAGAAGGGACACACGAGCTCAAGTTGCACACGGGGTGAAATTTTACTCACGTGAAATCTGTAGTGACTCGAATTTCCCGGCTCCGCAGCCGTGCACAATCCTTCGGCGCGGTAAAATTCCTTGTTGTGTTTGACGAGCGATCCGTGGGGCCAGAGGACCGCGTCGTTCCACGTCTGGGTGGGTATGTGGCTGTTGCGTCCTTCCACTTTGACCCACCGTCCAAGATGAAGCGCCGCTCTGTGAAGCACGTCGCAGTACCTAAACGCCAACGCAGAGAAATCTCAAGTCTCGTCCGTGTCATCACGGTGCGCGTCTCATAGAGAAGTAAATCTTCTCTTCGTACCTGACGGGGTAAGCTTGCGCGAAATGCGCGCTGAGTCTCCCGAGCCAAAATAACACGACGTGCTGCACGACCCACGTAACGTTGAAATGGAGATTCTGAGGTACGAATATAACGGGTGCGATGCCGCACACGTAAGCGGTGCCCGACGACGCGAACAAGGCTCTCTTCAGTCGACGGTTGAAGTCCGACCGCAAGCTGGAGACCTCCGCTCTGATGGCTACCGCGTTCAGCGTGCAGTTATGCAGAGGTTTGTCTGTACGCGGACGAAAAATCTTCATCAACTTCTGGAAACAGTTTCGATGAAGGGGACTAGCGAGACTCAACGTCGGCGCTGGAGACAAGGGGGGTGCGCGTTACCGAGAAGAAATTTCATCTTGCGATCCTCTTTGACGTACAGCGGTGCCGTGGATATGTCGAAGAAGGGCCCCACGCTCACGCCGAACATCAAGAAGTAGACGGACATGCTTCTGAAGGAAATGGGAAATAAATAAATGCGCGAACGACGCGGGTAAAAGTTCGGCACTTTCTGGATACGCGATACGTACGGATAACAGAGGTAGAACACTTTCATGGAGTTGTACCTCTCGCTCATGTAGTAGAGACACCAGGCGAGTATACCGACGACGATCAGCAGTAAGCCCATTCTGAAAGGAAAACACGGAAGTACGTTTCGTGCCGCAACATCCGACACCGCGCGTTCTCGCCGGCATTTCAAAATATCGCCGTACCTCATTAGCCTCTGCGTAGTGGGTAACCATCGCGCCGGCGACACTCTGTCGATGAGCTTTCGCAGAAGCGCGTAAATTAATCGTCGCGCCAACATTGTCCCGATGAACATCAGCAGGTAGGGATCGATGAGATAAAAATTCTGAAACGAACGCGTTCCTCATTTTCGAACCACGCTTATCCTTCGTATCGACATAATTAAGGTATTCCTAGCGCTTAGGGGCGTATTTTCAAGGTGTCACAGGTGGGCCCCTCATAAATCAGTAATTTTATGCCATATAATATACTCATATTCCCTATAATACTGTGTCGCATAGATGCACACACATCAATGTCACCACGCGTATGATGCAACGTTGCCAATTCTATTTAACGTTATGTTTCATCATAAAAAAACTACGTTTTGCTGTTTACGAACATCAATATTTTTGTTAAACAGTCGGTGACCTTATATTTTTATGCACTCAATAAATTCTATGCAGTTTTGTGAAGATATGGAAATGGCTTTATTTAATGTGTATAATTTTTAAACATGTGGATTTCGGCATTGAAATATGGAAGAGTGGATTCTTTCGTAGGGTTGCATGCTAAATTTTCAAATTTAAAAATCAAAATTCTTTCTTAAATGCCTGGTGACCGGACCTGGTACTTTTCAAAAATAATCTTACTATATTAATTCCCATAAAATAAAATCTTACTACATTAATTTCCATTCTACAAAAGAAATTAGCATTCTCTGAAATTTATCATCTCGCGCTAGGAATACCTTAAATCGTACCATGCTGTATTCGTTGTACGACTGTGGTAACCACCAAACGGTCCTATAAAGATTTAACAACTGTAGACACGCGGCGGTGGCAGAAATGACGAGGGAGAGAGCTTCGAACGTCAGCTGTCCATCTACGGGGACTTCCGGTATCGGTATGTGCTTCGGGGCCAAAGGTCGTCCTCCGATCGTGTCTTTTGGTTTTTTCTCCTCGACGCTGCATCCGGGCGCGTTATTGGACGTTCCGTTATTGGAATTCAAGGCGCCGCTCGCACCGGTCTGTATTCGCGAGCCGGTACCTCGTCCTCCAGGGTTGCGCCTTCCCCCGGTCATACTAATTCCTTGTGCATCCAACGGAGAACTGCCCTGATAAACAATGACGTCATTATTCGCAAAGAGGATTACCTTCCTGTGTCGTTTATTATAATTTACTTCTCAGCTCTTCTATCATCGTATTCACGCTCTCCGTACCGATAATCCGACTGTAAGGGAAAAGCCGAATGTTGAAGGCTGAACTTCCATTACCTGCGTGAGCTGTTTCGCCAAATATTTCTATTAGCACGCCGTCGCAAATTAAAACGTAGGCCCCGGCCTGCACGGCCTACGTATCAGTAATTCAAGTGGCGCGTGAACGCGAAAAATATCCGTTAACCTTCGCAGACATTCTACGCTTCGCCGAGGAATCCCGGGAATGCGGCTATATCGATCAGCTGTTTCCCAATGCCGCGCCGTTTAAAAGTGGGGGTAACTTGAAGCGATACTATTGGCGCACACAGCTTTTCCGAAGGGACGAACCAATAGCGGGGTGACGATAGCATTCTGCTCGCCGCGCGACCCTCTATCGATATATATAAAGGGGGAAATTATTTCTCCGATTATCGGTAAGTTAGGTGTCTCCACTCTAGGTAGTTCAGCCGTAAATTAATAGATGGCGCGTCAAAAAAATTGTAGCGCGGAACGAACAGGCGGATTCGTTATTTGCTTCGCGTATTCGGCAGTGCAGCGTTCACGCCTATTCTCGGAGCGTATTCGCGACCACCCAGTATACGAAAGATCTGTTTACCGAGCTCTCCATTCTCACCCGTACCTACAACGTGTGCGATACGTTATATTTGTGTAACAGGATGCACGAGGCCCGATCTGCTTTAAAATTACACATCAAAAACGTCGAGAAATACATTCTCGACAATAACAAATCAGACGTAACGCAGCACACGTGCATTGTACCATAAAGTTTTACAACATACACTTGTTGCGCAAATTGCCGCCAAAGTTAGTATCGTCCTATATCTACCCAAAGTGCATACAATCATAATGAATCCCATTGAACAAGGCAATCGCGTTATTCCTCGTCATTTATGCGGCGTACCCGCGTTCGCGTGTACCTTCCTGGCGGGACAATCCCGTCGTCTCGATTCCTCGAATTCCCTCTGGCAATCCTCCGTGATGTAACTGGAAGGATTGAAACACGTCAAAGTCGGCGGCCGTTTCGGATACGGCAGGGATCTCCATCTCCGACGTCTACTGACGGCCGTGCTCAGGGGAAGTCCCGCGTTATTTTGGACACCGTTGAACCACCAAAATCGGTTGACACTCCAGATCGTCGCGAATCCCATGGCAACCGGTAGCAATAATAGCAGCGCGCTCGTCCCGTCGTTCTCATCGCCGCCACTCGCCGGTTTGTTCCACGGATGCATCACATCGAGATGTATTACGGTAAAAGCGATGAAACCGGGCAGCGCACCGCGCGATCGTGAACCGTCGTGAAATGAACACACGGACACGCTCCATATGTCGAGCAGACCGCGACGCGCGAGGGAACTGTGTACACTTTCCAGCTGCGTGTATCCCGCGCGATTATTGTGTACGCATGTACGCGACTCTAGATGTGTACGCGCGCACGATGTTTGTGTTTACACACGTATGCGTCCGTATCGCCACCGCACACCAGCTTCATCCCACGCTGACTCCAGATTACGACTGGAAAACCAGTCGGGAGGGGTGCCCTCTACCTTCTCTGCTTTCTCGATTTGCCCCGCGATATCGCTCTCGCGCATCGCACGATCGCGCGCGATCGACGCTTTTGCGCGTCGCGCACGATGCACCGCTTTCCCGATTTATCGCGGGAATGGTATAAGATGCATGCATCGTTGGAATGTGTATACCTATTTGTAGGTTCTGCTTAAATGTGGCTAACCACATGTAGCGCACATATAAAAATACATATCTAAATGTAAGAACTTGTATCCTGCCTTCCTAAAATTCCTTTGTATTTGGAATTTCAAACGGATGTAGAGATTGGAATAAACGTTTGGACGTAGCAACCCGAAAGACAATGCGAATTGAAAATACCGATCCGTTAGCGAATTAGAGTTGTTTATTTAGAATCGAAACGACGATAGATCGTGCCGAACACGAATTAATCACCTGTGTATGATGACGTTTTCGGGAAACTGAAAAGAAAAAGATTCCCATGCCGGGAATCGAACCCGGGCCTGCTGGGTGAAAGCCAGCTATCCTAGCCACTAGACCACATGGGATTGTATTTTTCGATGATGCGATACAGGTACATATAGTTGCACTCATAGTGGGTAGCATCTAAAAGTTAAAAAAAAAGCTTCCCATGCCGGGAATCGAACCCGGGCCTGCTGGGTGAAAGCCAGCTATCCTAGCCACTAGACCACATGGGATCCTACTTTTTCGTGGTGGGATACAACTACTTAGATTGGTACCAATGTAATCATATTACACAGTGGAACTCCCTCATTGAACCGGCGTTGGAACTAAAAATGAATACACCGGATAACCTCGCATGCTCCGTCAGTTTTGATAAATAAATATTTACCGCCCTTTACGCCAAATAAGTCAGACGGATTCGTTTCAGTTAAAGAAGCTCGCATCATGGATCCTCTGACGATATTAATCGCAATTGCCCTCATTCATTGTTTACTGTTCTTCTTCGATACTTTCTTCAGGGTGAGAACTCTACTTCTATTATAAACCCATGTTTTTTGATCGTTTTTCTGATATTTACATTACCAGGTTGCGATAATTGTTACGCGCACGAATCCGTTAGTTCTAGTTTTCAACCAGTTACTCATAAAGTTCAACGTTTCATACTCGCATCGGTTATCTGCTACCGCCGACGGTTGCAGGTGCATGTAGGTAAAAATGTAGCCGTACTTTGCACAATATTACACGATAGAAACGATCTAAAATCCAAGTGCCTTTTCGTGCTCATAATTTCAATTTAAACTTCTGTAGCACTTTTTGACTATAGTTCATCTATTTCGCATTCTTCTTCTTTTTCATAATAGTCTTTTTGTAATATCAGATGAACCCCACTGAAACTCAAAACATTGTAAACAAAGTGTAGGCATACTGAATGTAATCGGTCTATTCTACTACATCCCTTGTAAATGAAACATGCACATTGGTGTAATTTTCTATTTACTTTTATGGGAGTGACTATTTAATTTATGTTAGTGAGGCGAGTTGTAGACTAGTCCCTGCATTTTGTCATTGTGATGACTCAAAGAATAAAGATATTACATTGAATCGTTAAGCATTGTTTTGTTAAAATATTAATCAAATCATATACAAAATACATTGCGTAAAGAAAGTATCCATTCTGGTTTTGGCAATATCCGTATGACGTTAGCTTACAACTGAAGAATTATTGAAAAAAACTAATTCTCGGCTAAACATACCTTTTCGTATGAAAAGGTTACTTCAAAATTCTATGTATGCAATTGATATTCCCCATAAAGAAATATAAAAATTTATGTGTCGGTTGACTGCATGATCCAAAATTAATTAATTAATTAATTACAAACGGACGAGCGACCCGTAAAACTTTTTAACTACACTTCACACTTTTCCATACGAAAATACGTTTAGCCGGTAATTGGTTTTTTCAATAACTCACCAGTTGTCGGCTAACGTTATCCGAATCCTGCGCAAAACAGGATAAAGAATACGATAGCGTTATAGGACTCGTCATTGTCATCGTTCATATTGGGGATCACTCAAATACAGTTGCATTTTTAATTAGTAAATTATATCGGTTATACAACGCTCCAAGTATGCGGAACGAAATTAACGATATCCTTTCTCGCGTTATTTTCAGTCCTGTTCTCACTACCCGTATCTATACTTTCTGGAGAATACGGGCCTCGAGATTCAGGTACTGCAAATAAAATGGTACACGACGGCATTCAATCGTACCATAGTAAAATGGGCGATGGCTCGCTCCAAGTTTTGGTCTGCTTGGTTCAACGCGGGAATGATTATAAGCTTGATCCTCCTTCCGATAGCATTGTTTGTGATCCTAAAGGCGACCGCCGATATATGGTCTAGCGGATCGCCCGCCGAAACTAGAAATTCCGTCCTCGTTCTCGAACCGATGGTACGTTTAATTGGATTCGAACAAACGCGTTTCGTCGACGAACATCTATCGAATTATGACGAGGTCCCTTTAATGATACAGTTACCAGGTGTAAACATGCCGTTTACAGAGGTTGGTTACTACGTGACAACCTTGGCGATATGCAGCGTCGTCCACGAGTTAGGACACGCGATAGCTGCGGCCAGAGAGGACGTCCAGCTATTCGGATTGGGGATAGTCCTAGCCTTCATCGTTCCCGTCGCCTATACGCGTATAAACATCGACCAATTGGCCTCGTTGCCGGCGCGTAATCAACTACGTATTCTTTGCGCGGGTGTGTGGCACAATGTCATTCTAGCTACTTTAGCCGCGTTGACTTTGATCGCATCCACGTGGCTCTGGGCTCCGCTTTACACCACGGGACACGGCGTTTCTGTGAAATCCATCAGTCCTGTAAGTCGCACGATCCGCCTGTTAATTTCGCATTCGAATGCCCTGGTGCGTAAAATTTCACGACGCGTCGAATTATTCGTCCGTTTCTGCAGAACTCGCCGCTCCTGGGACCGACGGGTCTTCGGGTGCGCGATACGATAATCAAGATAAACGATTGCCCCGTGAAAGACGGAGAGGACTGGTATCTCTGCATACTGCAAGCGCTGCGCCAAACAACGCCCGGATACTGCGTTGGGCAATCTCTCGTTCAGGTAATGGCTTTTTAAATATCAGGATGACACGGAATCGTTCCGTACTTTATTGTCATTCTAAATTTAGGAATACGACGAGTCCGTTCCAGCGAGACAAACGTCGATAGGAGCGGTGAATTGCTGCAACATCGAGAGCGAGAACGGCGGAAGTTTGTGTTTCGAGTACATCGAAGGCCCGCAATCCGCTCCTCTGGAATTACCTCCGCATTCCTGTCTTCCCGCTCGGGTTATCACCGAACGGTCGCAACGGTTTTGTCAGTCGAACCACCAGTGCGTTCCTTATAACGCGCACTGTATGAGACCGTCGTTGGGCAATATTACCAAAGTAAGGACAGTTCTTGAAATCATTTCAATCGCTTGTAATGTCGGATTTCCCAGAAAACTTGACGAGTATCGCGCTTTTTTCTAGGTTGTACAAGTGAAGAAACGCGAAGGCAAGGATGTACTGTTCGTCGGTCATCCAGCGGACATTTACCGTACGTTGGACGTTTCCGACTGGGTACCCAAGTACTCCTTTCTGAGTTCCGAACTTCCGGAAACGTTAGCGTTACTCTGCAAGTACATAACGGTATTTTCGGCCGGCCTAGCCGTCATCAATGTCGCTCCGTGCTTTTGTTTCGACGGACAGCACATCGTTAACACGGTAACGCAGTGCTTGCTTCGATCGACGGTGCGCCGCAAGAGTCTCCGCCAGGCGATAGCTCTTACCGTAACATGCGTGGGTACGTTATTAGTCGCCGTTAATCTGGTCTATGTGTTTGTAAATAAATTACTATAGGCTATTGTAAAGTATAGATACATTCTACGTCTTATTTTTTACGTTATTAAATTATCAACAGCTATTTACAGGGAGGAGAGTAAATGAAGTATTCACCTATTTTTTCTATATTGTTCTGTGTCATGGACACTTGTTATTTCCACTTAGGTTTAGGTTTTTTCTAAGCTCCTTCAATGAATTTTCTCCGTGTAAGATAAGAGACTTTACCACAAACTGCAACGAGAATGTTACATCATATCGGCAACTTATGCATGTCCTTCCTGTTATAAGGACGTGTATCCCATGTCAAAGTTGCCTGTAAATAAAACTTACTTCATCCGTTACATTTTTGTTTGCTTTAAAATCGTTCCTGGCCCAGTCTCTGAAGTACTTTCTATCCGCTTCGTCCGGTATCTGCCGAATACTTCTCATAATATCGCGGTACAATTTCACCACTTCTTGGTGGACCATGAACTGCGACGTTTTTTATTAGGTTAGAATTTCTATGCGTCGGTAAAACGCAGTCTTGATATTTTATTTACCTGTTTAAGGCTCATCGCCGATTTGGGCAGTTTACCCGTCATTTTACCGAAAACGGTAGAGTAAAAAACGAAAGGGTGATTCCAATCGTTTGACAGAAAAACTTCTGCCGAACAGCTGATCGCAGCAGCCGCTTTTTCGAAACGGTACGATGGCGCTGCATACTTGCGCTGTTACGACCCGGCCTATCTCTAAACCCGGTCGCTCTATGACGCGAGGCGCGAGGATCGGGCACCGCGCGCGAGACGCGCGATTCAGGAACAATCCGAAAGGAAACAGGGAAGAAAATTCCATACAGAGGTTGCCGGCAAAATTCGAATTTATTCCTTAAGCAAAAATCGAAGTTCGACGTTATTCTTTAAGCAAAAGGAAAAGTCGCGTTCGGTTCCGTGATCGAGTTGCGTCTCTCCCAAAAAAATCTTCCAGCGTTTCAAATCCCTCTCGGCGTCGCCCGGGAAGGGGATGCTCCGGTGGGTGTGCCTCGTGCGATGTCCAATCGGGGTGAGTCCTCGAGAAAAGGGGTGTTTCCTCGAGGACGAAGACGTCGGGTGCCGTAACGTCTTCCAGATGTGTCGATGCGTCCTGTTTCGAATGCGCGGGTCCTGCGTTGGCGAGAGTTTTCTGCGAAGGGACTAAAAAATCGGTTTATAGCCCCTCATTGTTCCTGGGCCTTAGAGATGTTGCAGCCTTCGCTCCCGCTGTTCTCGGTCCGTGAGAAAGTCGCAGCCTTGGCTCCCGTTGTTCTCGGGCCGTGAGAAAGTCGCCGCATCTGCTTTCCTCCTACCTACCCTACCTCATCCCTAGAGTGACCATTTCTCTACAAGAATCTATGCGGAAAAGGGAGATATGCTAATGATGGGGATTTCTCATACGCAAGTCTTAATTCGAAGGCTCCTTGAACAGCCCGCGTTCTACAGCGGAAAACGAGGCGATCGTCGTTCGTGTAGGCTTGTCCAAAGAACCGTCGCTCTATGAGAACGTGACGTAATGTCACACCTTCCCCCTTATCAAAAGCTGTTACCTATGGTGACAGCTTTTATAGGGCTCTAGCGTACTTCCACATACGTAGCTTTCGTTTGTGTTACACATGCACATATAGAGAATGTACATCCAAGTTTCTCCAAGAAACCCAGCTTGGTGGCGCTGCTTGTATTTACCTTTTGATAACGATTTTCCACAAAAAGAATTTATTTGAATACTTTGAAACCTACATTCTCTTATAATTGAGGCCATGTTGATTAAATCTCATAGGTAAAACACTTCAATTATTATCCAAAATAATGTGTAAACAGCGCTTATACCACGGGCATCTGCTTAATGCTTGGTGCGTGCCACAGATGGCACTCTATCTGTTTTGTGCAGTTATCCAATCGCCCTATAACCTATTTGATTACTTATAATTTGCAAGAGTATATTGTTCGTACAAAAAAGGGGAAAGTGCGCCGTAGATACAAGAATGCTTAGCAAGTATTTTAATTAATTTAAGTCTGGATTTACATCTCCGTTATAAAAATATAGCCACACTAAGCAGACACATAACACCAAAAAAAAATCGTGGAAGGTTAATTGTTTGTTATAATCGTTAATTTCGATGTAAATATTCCAAATTTCACAAACGGGATGGAAATAACAAAGTAAGATAAAAAAAAATTTTTGCAACATACTATACATACACACATTCGTTCCATACGAGTTGCTATTTACATTTATAAAGATTTATTTTACAATAAAGAGTATCGAATTAAATACATTTCAGGGTTATTATTTATCCTATTTTACTTTCACAATGATGCTTGCGCGTCACAATTATCAATTATTTCCTAGAGGGGATGTCGGTCGAATATAAGCGAGCTTTAGTTTATTTGTGTGAACTATCTTCTTATTATTTTTGCTAATTTGTATTTCTGCGTTAAGATCGTTGAAGATTCGGGTAATTTTAAAAGGACCCTTCCAATGTGGATCAAATTTAGATTGACGAGGCTCTTGAAGCAAGTAGACATCGTCGCCTACCTGGAAAATGCGGGGATTTGAGTGCCTATCGAAAAGTTTCTTGCTCTTGGCTTTCGCCCTTTCTAGGTTTTCCGTTGCCATACCCTGGGTAGTAGTAATTATCGTGAAGAGGTCATCAAAATATTGAATGAATGTACGAGGCACCCGCTGATCTGAGAATTCCGAGGGAATTTGAGCTTTTCTTCCAAAGATTAATTCGTGAGGTGTGAATCCGGTAGCTTCGTGGACGGAGGTATTGTATGAAAACATACCAAATCTAATCCACTGATCCCAATTTCTTTTTGCGCAATAATGTTTCAGATATTCCATGAATGTGTGATGGGCTCTTTCTAAGGATCCCAAAGATTGCGGATGAAAAGCGGTTGATTTTATCTGTTGAATTTTGAAGATTTGACAAAAGTTTTTCATAATGCTACTCATGAAATTGCTTCCTTGATCGGTATGTATTGCCTTGGGACAACCGAATCGAGAAATGAATTGTTCAGCGAGTGCGAGGGCAACTGTGATCGCATCGATGGTGGGGAGAGGAATGGCATCCGAATACTTTGTTAGGTTGTCTTGAAGAGTTAGTAAGTATCGATTTCCTTTCTCGGTAACTGGTAAGGGACCGACAATGTCCATTTGTACTTTATCAAAAGCTTGCTGCGGAGTGTCGGTGATACGAAGGGGCTGCCTAGTTTTTATTCTGGCGAGCTTGTTCTTTTGGCAACTACTGCATGTGTGAACGAAATTAATGATATCCTGCTTCATCCCTTTCCAATAGTATTCGTCTCTAATTCGATTATAGAGCTTGGAGATGCCTTGATGACCACCTACAACCGACTCATGGTACTCTTTGACGATAGCTGCCTGTTCGTGCTTGGATGGAAATTTCAATTCGTTTGAGCAAATCGTAATTGTATATCCTTTATTGAAGAAGACCGTTTGAAAGATTTTTTCTATGTTTACCCAGGGGAGTTGATCTAATCCATTTCGATTTTTTGAAACGCTACAGGTGAAGATACCAAGGAAGTCCATTAAATTTTTCAAGCTTTTTATGCATGACTCGACGTTGACTAAATTGGGATATTCGTTGGGCGAATTTTTAACAAATAAATGGAAGACGTGATACTTATTGGATGGAAGAGTGGTTGCGTCACCTAAGCTGCCAGGGATTTTCTGCAAGTCGTGAAAGGTAAACCATTGTGTTTCGATCAAATCTTTGCTTGTTTGAAACGACAGGTCGTAATCGATAGAGGTGAAATGTACAATATGATCATTTCTCAGGGCCAGGAAATCTTTACTGTGGACGAGGCATGTGGCTGTGGAAATTAAAAGGTTGCGTCTTGTAATTTTATCATTGTCAAGTCTGTGAGAGTTTTTGTCCTCAGGTGAGTCATCGTCAACAGTCGTCTCTCGATGGTCTCGCTGGCTGACGCGTGCTCCGGAGTACCCGGCGACGGCACACGTCAGGAAGTCCCTCGGTGACGATTTAAACCTGACACGGGGGAGGGCTAACGTCATCTCCCCCCCTGGCGTGTGTTCCGGAGTACCCGGCGACGACACACGCCAGAAATCCCTCGATGACTCTTTAAAGTTGACATGGGGGAGGGCTAACGTCATCTCCCCCCCTGGCGTGTGTTCCGGAGTACCCGGCGACGACACACGCCAGAAATCCCTCGATGACTCTTTAAAGTTGACATGGGGGAGGGCTAACGTCATCTCCCCCCCTGGCGTGTGTTCCGGAGTACCCGGCGACGACACACGCCAGATATTCCCACGATGTGCTGATACTGGTGGCGTAATTCTGTCTTGTCCCGGTAGTTCGTCCTCAGTTGCTGTCAGGTAAGCGTCGCTGTCCTCTCCATCGTCAGAGTCCGTCGACATTGTTTCATCTGATTTTATTAGAGAAGGAGCTTTGCTCGGGATGCTATCGTCTCTGTTTGCGTTAATGGAGAAGCAGCTGTCGATTAAAGTTTCGATACTGGAGTCTTCCGTCGGTCTTTCGGGACAGTCGCCCACTGCAAGATTCACGATAGGTGGGTCGTCTGCGCAGACTAACACCGATCTCAAATCTTTCGAGCTAAGTCCCTTTTGATTTGTATAGTCATGATTTTGTTCGTTTAGGAGGATCGGGTTACGGGAGAGTGCGTCAGCGTTGGAATTTATTCTGCCCGGTTTGTACCTGATGTCGTAATCGTATTCGTTAAGGCGAACTCGCCATCGCATTAATTTCGACGTGGGATCTTTGGTATTGTGTAACCAAGTTAGCGGTCGATGATCGGTGACCAAGGTAAATTTGCGGCCGAAGAGGTATGGCCGGAAATGTTCGACGCCGAATACAATAGCTAGCATCTCTTTCTCTGTCGTGGAATAATTAGTTTCTGCGTTGTTGAGTGTTCGAGAAGCATAGGAAATCGGAAGATCTTTGCCTATAGGACCTTGACTAAGAATGGCGCCCAGCGCGTAGTTGGAAGCGTCGGTCGTGACGACAAAAGGTTTAGAGTAATCTGGATATTGCAGCAAGGGCTCGGTGCATATAATATTTCGGAGATTTTCGAAGGCTTCTTGAGCGCTATCGGTCCAAGAAAATGAGATGTCGGATTTTAAGAGACGAGTCATTGGTTTCGCGATTTTCGCAAAATCTTTCATGAATCTTCTATAGTAGCCGGCGAGGCCTAAGAATTGCTTAATATTCTTTTTTGTTTTTGGGATGGGAAAATTCTTCACGGCTTCTATCTTTTTAGGGTCCGGCCTTACTCCTTCGTGCGTGATGATATGACCTAAATATGATATTTCCTGCTTTAGGAACATACATTTTTCCGGTTGGAGGGCTAAGCCAGAGCTTCGCAACCGACCTAAAAGTTTTTTTAATTTCAACGAGTGTTCTTCCAGGGAAGCGGCATAGATGACAATATCATCCATGTAAACGAAAAGCTCGATTCCTTGCAGACCCGAGAGTACTAAATCCATCAGTCTCTGGAAGGTTGCGGGGGCATTTTTTAAACCGAAGGGCATACGGTTAAATTCGTAATGCCCGTGCGGGGTGGAAAATGCAGTTTTTGATTGAGAAGCAGGGTCTATTGGCACCTGATGAAATCCAGAAGCTAGATCAAGGGTACTGAAGTATTTTGCCCCTCCGAGCTGATCAAGAATATCAGTGATGTTGGGGATCGGGTAAGCATCGCTAATAGTTTTTTCATTGAGGGCGCGATAATCTATCACCATTCGCCAGCGAGGATTTCCCGAGGCGTTGGGTTTTTTCGGTACGATCCAGACGGGAGAATTATAAGGTGAATCGGAAGGCCGGATTACGTTATTCTCGAGAAGGGTATCGACTTGGTTTTGTATCTCTTGTTTGTGGACCTGTGGGTATCGATATTGTTTTATGTTAATCGGATTCTCGTCCGTCGTGGCGATTTTATGCCTTAGAATCGTGGTTGAACCTAATTTATCTCCGGGAAGATAAAATTGAAACGGAAAGCTGGCGATACATTCTAAGATGCTAGTCCTTTCGACTTCGTTTAGACCATCCAAGTTGAGAAAGTTTGCAATTTTCGAGAGTCGTTCTGCGGCAGATTTTTCCAAATCAATGCCGGGATTTCCCAGTCGAGCAGATCGAGCTAGCGGAGGTTGAGATTTGAAATCTTCTAACTCGATAGGGGGAATAGTAAGATTAATGCGACTGCTAGTTGAATTTATGGCAAAGGTATGGGCGTAGCCGTTCCTTTGCGTGACTAACACTTCGCCCAAATAGACACCGCGTCCTGCGTCAATCCTTCTAACATATCCCTCCTTTAGTTCTTTATTCTTTATAGGAATTTTGATGAGTTTTTTTGTTCTCGGAGGAAGATCAAACGATGGGTGGTTACAAAACTGAATCTCCTGATTACCGAGGATCAACTGACTAGGAAGATTGGCACGGAAAGTGAGTATTGCTTCCTGCTGAGTCAAAAAGGACATGCCTAAGATACCTGCTTGCTGGATGGGAAAGTCGCTGTCGACGACTTGAAACCGTATGTCTACGCTTCGTATTCTAACAAGTATCTCGCCATAGGTGCGCACCGTGCCAGAGCCGATTCCATTAAGATGGTAAATTATTTTCGTGTTTATATCGATGTCTGGTGTTAAAGCGTTTTCTTTAATTAAATTCAATTGAGAGCCGGTATCGATGAGAAAATATCCCAATCCCGAGTTAAGGAATTCGTGGTCTAAAATAATAACGGGGAGTTGCTCTATTTTTCCTGCGTCGAAATGGTAATTAATTCGGTAGATTCTGGACGCGCTCTTATTGCCGTGCTCCTCGATGCGTCGTTCCGCGGAGCAGGCTTCGCGTTTAAATGCCCGGTGCTTTCGTTTTCCGTCCTTTCGCGTAAATTAGTGCGGAAATTGTCCCGACGGCGATCCCTGTCCCGCTTCGCGTAGCACTTAGATTCGGTGTGCCCCTTTCGCTTACAGTAATCGCAGCGCGGCGGTTCTGCTCGCGAGAAATGTTCGCGTTCCTGTCGCTTCCCGTTGTTACAATTTCTTTTAAGATGTCCCGGTTTCCCGCAGTCGAAACAAACCGCGGATAACTTGTCGTTTGAATTCGCGGCCGAATATCTGATCTCATTCATGTAGGCTATTCGAGGTCTACTGTATCGCGAGTTCTTTGATTCGTTCAAATTTCGGACGCGCGATCGTTCTTTTTCATATTCTTCCTCGGTGACGGCGAGGTTAACGGCATCCTGTAGATCTCGTGGACTCCGATGTCGCACGGGTAATTCTATTCTACTCGTGAGGCCTTTGACGAAGCAATTGCACGCGTTTTGTTTGGCTCGCGACTTTACTCCGCGCGCGATCTCACCTTCGCATTCACGGTCTACTGCCTCTGATATCTCGAATAGGAGTTTTTTTTACGCGATTTCCGTATTGACTAACGGACTCATCTCTTTTTTGATGTATATTAGACATGCTAGCTTGTAGCGAATCTAGTGTTTTGCGCGGCGCGAAGGCACGTTCCAAATCGTCTAGGAACTCGTCTAAATTTAGGTCGTTATCCGAATCAAGTAGGTAAATTTTTGCATCGCCCGTAATTTTTTGACGAATTATTTTAAATAAAAACTGTTGATTAGCGGGTCTTACCGACTTCCAGACATCTCTGCAATCCTTAGCGAATTGACGTATCGGTGGAGATTTCCCGTCGAATTTCGGTATGAGGTCCGATGCTATTTTTAAAGATATATATCGGGTTTCTTCGCTTCCCCGGCTTGAAACGTCTGACGTAGAATTTCGATCCGATTGTGGAGGATCGTCTCGTAATAATGTAACTGCCGGTGATGCAAAATCGCGCGACAATACCAATGGATAATTAATGTTACGCGACGGCTCCGGCTCGGGGCGTGATACCACGGGTGTTATTTCCTGTATATTTTCTCGGGGTGGGGACGATTCATTTTGTTCTTCAACGATCCAAGAATTTGTAGATCGATTCCGATACATTTTCGCAGAAGATCTCTATTCGATATATACTACGTATCTTGTTATTTATAATATAGCCCTACTTGGTCACTCAAGAGATGATAACTATTTGACTCACTCTTACAGCGTTGTGAAGGGGTTGTCAGCCTCGTGATCTGGTTGCTGGGGTCGAACGTTGTATAGATGATGGGGGTCGAACGTTGTTCAGGTCGCCGATGCTCCTCTTTGTCGATGGTCGCCTCCTTGTCCGGCAGGGTTGTCCAGAAGTCTCTCTCGCCGTTGGATTACTGTGGTGAGTACTTCGTGTTGGTGATGTTGCTCTCTATGGTTGCCTGTGGTTTCAGGGATATAGCGTGCACGGCCGCTGAAACCGCTTCTCCGGCATTCGCCCGTCGCTCCTGGGGAAACCGTGCGAAAACCCAGGAAGGAGAAATGGCACACCAAGAGGACGTCTTTCTCGGATTATTGGATGTCCCGTAGTTGATTCTAGTTGTCGTCCAAGGAGACACTCGGTGGGTTGAATCGGAAGTTGGCTCGGGACGTCGGATGCTTCACTCACTCTGTTCACAGTCTGGGTAATTACACTATATGCACTGTAGGTCAACGTCTTTAATAAATTTGGGTACACCGCTGTCACCACTGTTACGACCCGGCCTATCTCTAAACCCGGTCGCTCTATGACGCGAGGCGCGAGGATCGGGCACCGCGCGCGAGACGCGCGATTCAGGAACAATCCGAAAGGAAACAGGGAAGAAAATTCCATACAGAGGTTGCCGGCAAAATTCGAATTTATTCCTTAAGCAAAAATCGAAGTTCGACGTTATTCTTTAAGCAAAAGGAAAAGTCGCGTTCGGTTCCGTGATCGAGTTGCGTCTCTCCCAAAAAAATCTTCCAGCGTTTCAAATCCCTCTCGGCGTCGCCCGGGAAGGGGATGCTCCGGTGGGTGTGCCTCGTGCGATGTCCAATCGGGGTGAGTCCTCGAGAAAAGGGGTGTTTCCTCGAGGACGAAGACGTCGGGTGCCGTAACGTCTTCCAGATGTGTCGATGCGTCCTGTTTCGAATGCGCGGGTCCTGCGTTGGCGAGAGTTTTCTGCGAAGGGACTAAAAAATCGGTTTATAGCCCCTCATTGTTCCTGGGCCTTAGAGATGTTGCAGCCTTCGCTCCCGCTGTTCTCGGTCCGTGAGAAAGTCGCAGCCTTGGCTCCCGTTGTTCTCGGGCCGTGAGAAAGTCGCCGCATCTGCTTTCCTCCTACCTACCCTACCTCATCCCTAGAGTGACCATTTCTCTACAAGAATCTATGCGGAAAAGGGAGATATGCTAATGATGGGGATTTCTCATACGCAAGTCTTAATTCGAAGGCTCCTTGAACAGCCCGCGTTCTACAGCGGAAAACAAGGCGATCGTCGTTCGTGTAGGCTTGTCCAAAGAACCGTCGCTCTATGAGAACGTGACGTAATGTCACACCTTCCCCCTTATCAAAAGCTGTTACCTATGGTGACAGCTTTTATAACCTATTTGATTACTTATAATTTGCAAGAGTATATTGTTCGTACAAAAAAAAGGGGAAAGTGCGCCGTAGATACAAGAATGCTTAGCAAGTATTTTAATTAATTTAAGTCTGGATTTACATCTCCGTTATAAAAATATAGCCACACTAAGCAGACACATAACACCAAAAAAAAATCGTGGAAGGTTAATTGTTTGTTATAATCGTTAATTTCGATGTAAATATTCCAAATTTCACAAACGGGATGGAAATAACAAAGTAAGATAAAAAAAAATTTTTGCAACATACTATACATACACACATTCGTTCCATACGAGTTGCTATTTACATTTATAAAGATTTATTTTACAATAAAGAGTATCGAATTAAATACATTTCAGGGTTATTATTTATCCTATTTTACTTTCACAATGATGCTTGCGCGTCACAATTATCAATTATTTCCTAGAGGGGATGTCGGTCGAATATAAGCGAGCTTTAGTTTATTTGTGTGAACTATCTTCTTATTATTTTTGCTAATTTGTATTTCTGCGTTAAGATCGTTGAAGATTCGGGTAATTTTAAAAGGACCCTTCCAATGTGGATCAAATTTAGATTGACGAGGCTCTTGAAGCAAGTAGACATCGTCGCCTACCTGGAAAATGCGGGGATTTGAGTGCCTATCGAAAAGTTTCTTGCTCTTGGCTTTCGCCCTTTCTAGGTTTTCCGTTGCCATACCCTGGGTAGTAGTAATTATCGTGAAGAGGTCATCAAAATATTGAATGAATGTACGAGGCACCCGCTGATCTGAGAATTCCGAGGGAATTTGAGCTTTTCTTCCAAAGATTAATTCGTGAGGTGTGAATCCGGTAGCTTCGTGGACGGAGGTATTGTATGAAAACATACCAAATCTAATCCACTGATCCCAATTTCTTTTTGCGCAATAATGTTTCAGATATTCCATGAATGTGTGATGGGCTCTTTCTAAGGATCCCAAAGATTGCGGATGAAAAGCGGTTGATTTTATCTGTTGAATTTTGAAGATTTGACAAAAGTTTTTCATAATGCTACTCATGAAATTGCTTCCTTGATCGGTATGTATTGCCTTGGGACAACCGAATCGAGAAATGAATTGTTCAGCGAGTGCGAGGGCAACTGTGATCGCATCGATGGTGGGGAGAGGAATGGCATCCGAATACTTTGTTAGGTTGTCTTGAAGAGTTAGTAAGTATCGATTTCCTTTCTCGGTAACTGGTAAGGGACCGACAATGTCCATTTGTACTTTATCAAAAGCTTGCTGCGGAGTGTCGGTGATACGAAGGGGCTGCCTAGTTTTTATTCTGGCGAGCTTGTTCTTTTGGCAACTACTGCATGTGTGAACGAAATTAATGATATCCTGCTTCATCCCTTTCCAATAGTATTCGTCTCTAATTCGATTATAGAGCTTGGAGATGCCTTGATGACCACCTACAACCGACTCATGGTACTCTTTGACGATAGCTGCCTGTTCGTGCTTGGATGGAAATTTCAATTCGTTTGAGCAAATCGTAATTGTATATCCTTTATTGAAGAAGACCGTTTGAAAGATTTTTTCTATGTTTACCCAGGGGAGTTGATCTAATCCATTTCGATTTTTTGAAACGCTACAGGTGAAGATACCAAGGAAGTCCATTAAATTTTTCAAGCTTTTTATGCATGACTCGACGTTGACTAAATTGGGATATTCGTTGGGCGAATTTTTAACAAATAAATGGAAGACGTGATACTTATTGGATGGAAGAGTGGTTGCGTCACCTAAGCTGCCAGGGATTTTCTGCAAGTCGTGAAAGGTAAACCATTGTGTTTCGATCAAATCTTTGCTTGTTTGAAACGACAGGTCGTAATCGATAGAGGTGAAATGTACAATATGATCATTTCTCAGGGCCAGGAAATCTTTACTGTGGACGAGGCATGTGGCTGTGGAAATTAAAAGGTTGCGTCTTGTAATTTTATCATTGTCAAGTCTGTGAGAGTTTTTGTCCTCAGGTGAGTCATCGTCAACAGTCGTCTCTCGATGGTCTCGCTGGCTGACGCGTGCTCCGGAGTACCCGGCGACGGCACACGTCAGGAAGTCCCTCGGTGACGATTTAAACCTGACACGGGGGAGGGCTAACGTCATCTCCCCCCCTGGCGTGTGTTCCGGAGTACCCGGCGACGACACACGCCAGAAATCCCTCGATGACTCTTTAAAGTTGACATGGGGGAGGGCTAACGTCATCTCCCCCCCTGGCGTGTGTTCCGGAGTACCCGGCGACGACACACGCCAGAAATCCCTCGATGACTCTTTAAAGTTGACATGGGGGAGGGCTAACGTCATCTCCCCCCCTGGCGTGTGTTCCGGAGTACCCGGCGACGACACACGCCAGATATTCCCACGATGTGCTGATACTGGTGGCGTAATTCTGTCTTGTCCCGGTAGTTCGTCCTCAGTTGCTGTCAGGTAAGCGTCGCTGTCCTCTCCATCGTCAGAGTCCGTCGACATTGTTTCATCTGATTTTATTAGAGAAGGAGCTTTGCTCGGGATGCTATCGTCTCTGTTTGCGTTAATGGAGAAGCAGCTGTCGATTAAAGTTTCGATACTGGAGTCTTCCGTCGGTCTTTCGGGACAGTCGCCCACTGCAAGATTCACGATAGGTGGGTCGTCTGCGCAGACTAACACCGATCTCAAATCTTTCGAGCTAAGTCCCTTTTGATTTGTATAGTCATGATTTTGTTCGTTTAGGAGGATCGGGTTACGGGAGAGTGCGTCAGCGTTGGAATTTATTCTGCCCGGTTTGTACCTGATGTCGTAATCGTATTCGTTAAGGCGAACTCGCCATCGCATTAATTTCGACGTGGGATCTTTGGTATTGTGTAACCAAGTTAGCGGTCGATGATCGGTGACCAAGGTAAATTTGCGGCCGAAGAGGTATGGCCGGAAATGTTCGACGCCGAATACAATAGCTAGCATCTCTTTCTCTGTCGTGGAATAATTAGTTTCTGCGTTGTTGAGTGTTCGAGAAGCATAGGAAATCGGAAGATCTTTGCCTATAGGACCTTGACTAAGAATGGCGCCCAGCGCGTAGTTGGAAGCGTCGGTCGTGACGACAAAAGGTTTAGAGTAATCTGGATATTGCAGCAAGGGCTCGGTGCATATAATATTTCGGAGATTTTCGAAGGCTTCTTGAGCGCTATCGGTCCAAGAAAATGAGATGTCGGATTTTAAGAGACGAGTCATTGGTTTCGCGATTTTCGCAAAATCTTTCATGAATCTTCTATAGTAGCCGGCGAGGCCTAAGAATTGCTTAATATTCTTTTTTGTTTTTGGGATGGGAAAATTCTTCACGGCTTCTATCTTTTTAGGGTCCGGCCTTACTCCTTCGTGCGTGATGATATGACCTAAATATGATATTTCCTGCTTTAGGAACATACATTTTTCCGGTTGGAGGGCTAAGCCAGAGCTTCGCAACCGACCTAAAAGTTTTTTTAATTTCAACGAGTGTTCTTCCAGGGAAGCGGCATAGATGACAATATCATCCATGTAAACGAAAAGCTCGATTCCTTGCAGACCCGAGAGTACTAAATCCATCAGTCTCTGGAAGGTTGCGGGGGCATTTTTTAAACCGAAGGGCATACGGTTAAATTCGTAATGCCCGTGCGGGGTGGAAAATGCAGTTTTTGATTGAGAAGCAGGGTCTATTGGCACCTGATGAAATCCAGAAGCTAGATCAAGGGTACTGAAGTATTTTGCCCCTCCGAGCTGATCAAGAATATCAGTGATGTTGGGGATCGGGTAAGCATCGCTAATAGTTTTTTCATTGAGGGCGCGATAATCTATCACCATTCGCCAGCGAGGATTTCCCGAGGCGTTGGGTTTTTTCGGTACGATCCAGACGGGAGAATTATAAGGTGAATCGGAAGGCCGGATTACGTTATTCTCGAGAAGGGTATCGACTTGGTTTTGTATCTCTTGTTTGTGGACCTGTGGGTATCGATATTGTTTTATGTTAATCGGATTCTCGTCCGTCGTGGCGATTTTATGCCTTAGAATCGTGGTTGAACCTAATTTATCTCCGGGAAGATAAAATTGAAACGGAAAGCTGGCGATACATTCTAAGATGCTAGTCCTTTCGACTTCGTTTAGACCATCCAAGTTGAGAAAGTTTGCAATTTTCGAGAGTCGTTCTGCGGCAGATTTTTCCAAATCAATGCCGGGATTTCCCAGTCGAGCAGATCGAGCTAGCGGAGGTTGAGATTTGAAATCTTCTAACTCGATAGGGGGAATAGTAAGATTAATGCGACTGCTAGTTGAATTTATGGCAAAGGTATGGGCGTAGCCGTTCCTTTGCGTGACTAACACTTCGCCCAAATAGACACCGCGTCCTGCGTCAATCCTTCTAACATATCCCTCCTTTAGTTCTTTATTCTTTATAGGAATTTTGATGAGTTTTTTTGTTCTCGGAGGAAGATCAAACGATGGGTGGTTACAAAACTGAATCTCCTGATTACCGAGGATCAACTGACTAGGAAGATTGGCACGGAAAGTGAGTATTGCTTCCTGCTGAGTCAAAAAGGACATGCCTAAGATACCTGCTTGCTGGATGGGAAAGTCGCTGTCGACGACTTGAAACCGTATGTCTACGCTTCGTATTCTAACAAGTATCTCGCCATAGGTGCGCACCGTGCCAGAGCCGATTCCATTAAGATGGTAAATTATTTTCGTGTTTATATCGATGTCTGGTGTTAAAGCGTTTTCTTTAATTAAATTCAATTGAGAGCCGGTATCGATGAGAAAATATCCCAATCCCGAGTTAAGGAATTCGTGGTCTAAAATAATAACGGGGAGTTGCTCTATTTTTCCTGCGTCGAAATGGTAATTAATTCGGTAGATTCTGGACGCGCTCTTATTGCCGTGCTCCTCGATGCGTCGTTCCGCGGAGCAGGCTTCGCGTTTAAATGCCCGGTGCTTTCGTTTTCCGTCCTTTCGCGTAAATTAGTGCGGAAATTGTCCCGACGGCGATCCCTGTCCCGCTTCGCGTAGCACTTAGATTCGGTGTGCCCCTTTCGCTTACAGTAATCGCAGCGCGGCGGTTCTGCTCGCGAGAAATGTTCGCGTTCCTGTCGCTTCCCGTTGTTACAATTTCTTTTAAGATGTCCCGGTTTCCCGCAGTCGAAACAAACCGCGGATAACTTGTCGTTTGAATTCGCGGCCGAATATCTGATCTCATTCATGTAGGCTATTCGAGGTCTACTGTATCGCGAGTTCTTTGATTCGTTCAAATTTCGGACGCGCGATCGTTCTTTTTCATATTCTTCCTCGGTGACGGCGAGGTTAACGGCATCCTGTAGATCTCGTGGACTCCGATGTCGCACGGGTAATTCTATTCTACTCGTGAGGCCTTTGACGAAGCAATTGCACGCGTTTTGTTTGGCTCGCGACTTTACTCCGCGCGCGATCTCACCTTCGCATTCACGGTCTACTGCCTCTGATATCTCGAATAGGAGTTTTTTTTACGCGATTTCCGTATTGACTAACGGACTCATCTCTTTTTTGATGTATATTAGACATGCTAGCTTGTAGCGAATCTAGTGTTTTGCGCGGCGCGAAGGCACGTTCCAAATCGTCTAGGAACTCGTCTAAATTTAGGTCGTTATCCGAATCAAGTAGGTAAATTTTTGCATCGCCCGTAATTTTTTGACGAATTATTTTAAATAAAAACTGTTGATTAGCGGGTCTTACCGACTTCCAGACATCTCTGCAATCCTTAGCGAATTGACGTATCGGTGGAGATTTCCCGTCGAATTTCGGTATGAGGTCCGATGCTATTTTTAAAGATATATATCGGGTTTCTTCGCTTCCCCGGCTTGAAACGTCTGACGTAGAATTTCGATCCGATTGTGGAGGATCGTCTCGTAATAATGTAACTGCCGGTGATGCAAAATCGCGCGACAATACCAATGGATAATTAATGTTACGCGACGGCTCCGGCTCGGGGCGTGATACCACGGGTGTTATTTCCTGTATATTTTCTCGGGGTGGGGACGATTCATTTTGTTCTTCAACGATCCAAGAATTTGTAGATCGATTCCGATACATTTTCGCAGAAGATCTCTATTCGATATATACTACGTATCTTGTTATTTATAATATAGCCCTACTTGGTCACTCAAGAGATGATAACTATTTGACTCACTCTTACAGCGTTGTGAAGGGGTTGTCAGCCTCGTGATCTGGTTGCTGGGGTCGAACGTTGTATAGATGATGGGGGTCGAACGTTGTTCAGGTCGCCGATGCTCCTCTTTGTCGATGGTCGCCTCCTTGTCCGGCAGGGTTGTCCAGAAGTCTCTCTCGCCGTTGGATTACTGTGGTGAGTACTTCGTGTTGGTGATGTTGCTCTCTATGGTTGCCTGTGGTTTCAGGGATATAGCGTGCACGGCCGCTGAAACCGCTTCTCCGGCATTCGCCCGTCGCTCCTGGGGAAACCGTGCGAAAACCCAGGAAGGAGAAATGGCACACCAAGAGGACGTCTTTCTCGGATTATTGGATGTCCCGTAGTTGATTCTAGTTGTCGTCCAAGGAGACACTCGGTGGGTTGAATCGGAAGTTGGCTCGGGACGTCGGATGCTTCACTCACTCTGTTCACAGTCTGGGTAATTACACTATATGCACTGTAGGTCAACGTCTTTAATAAATTTGGGTACACCGCTGTCACCACTGTTACGACCCGGCCTATCTCTAAACCCGGTCGCTCTATGACGCGAGGCGCGAGGATCGGGCACCGCGCGCGAGACGCGCGATTCAGGAACAATCCGAAAGGAAACAGGGAAGAAAATTCCATACAGAGGTTGCCGGCAAAATTCGAATTTATTCCTTAAGCAAAAATCGAAGTTCGACGTTATTCTTTAAGCAAAAGGAAAAGTCGCGTTCGGTTCCGTGATCGAGTTGCGTCTCTCCCAAAAAAATCTTCCAGCGTTTCAAATCCCTCTCGGCGTCGCCCGGGAAGGGGATGCTCCGGTGGGTGTGCCTCGTGCGATGTCCAATCGGGGTGAGTCCTCGAGAAAAGGGGTGTTTCCTCGAGGACGAAGACGTCGGGTGCCGTAACGTCTTCCAGATGTGTCGATGCGTCCTGTTTCGAATGCGCGGGTCCTGCGTTGGCGAGAGTTTTCTGCGAAGGGACTAAAAAATCGGTTTATAGCCCCTCATTGTTCCTGGGCCTTAGAGATGTTGCAGCCTTCGCTCCCGCTGTTCTCGGTCCGTGAGAAAGTCGCAGCCTTGGCTCCCGTTGTTCTCGGGCCGTGAGAAAGTCGCCGCATCTGCTTTCCTCCTACCTACCCTACCTCATCCCTAGAGTGACCATTTCTCTACAAGAATCTATGCGGAAAAGGGAGATATGCTAATGATGGGGATTTCTCATACGCAAGTCTTAATTCGAAGGCTCCTTGAACAGCCCGCGTTCTACAGCGGAAAACAAGGCGATCGTCGTTCGTGTAGGCTTGTCCAAAGAACCGTCGCTCTATGAGAACGTGACGTAATGTCACACCTTCCCCCTTATCAAAAGCTGTTACCTATGGTGACAGCTTTTATAACCTATTTGATTACTTATAATTTGCAAGAGTATATTGTTCGTACAAAAAAAAGGGGAAAGTGCGCCGTAGATACAAGAATGCTTAGCAAGTATTTTAATTAATTTAAGTCTGGATTTACATCTCCGTTATAAAAATATAGCCACACTAAGCAGACACATAACACCAAAAAAAAATCGTGGAAGGTTAATTGTTTGTTATAATCGTTAATTTCGATGTAAATATTCCAAATTTCACAAACGGGATGGAAATAACAAAGTAAGATAAAAAAAAATTTTTGCAACATACTATACATACACACATTCGTTCCATACGAGTTGCTATTTACATTTATAAAGATTTATTTTACAATAAAGAGTATCGAATTAAATACATTTCAGGGTTATTATTTATCCTATTTTACTTTCACAATGATGCTTGCGCGTCACAATTATCAATTATTTCCTAGAGGGGATGTCGGTCGAATATAAGCGAGCTTTAGTTTATTTGTGTGAACTATCTTCTTATTATTTTTGCTAATTTGTATTTCTGCGTTAAGATCGTTGAAGATTCGGGTAATTTTAAAAGGACCCTTCCAATGTGGATCAAATTTAGATTGACGAGGCTCTTGAAGCAAGTAGACATCGTCGCCTACCTGGAAAATGCGGGGATTTGAGTGCCTATCGAAAAGTTTCTTGCTCTTGGCTTTCGCCCTTTCTAGGTTTTCCGTTGCCATACCCTGGGTAGTAGTAATTATCGTGAAGAGGTCATCAAAATATTGAATGAATGTACGAGGCACCCGCTGATCTGAGAATTCCGAGGGAATTTGAGCTTTTCTTCCAAAGATTAATTCGTGAGGTGTGAATCCGGTAGCTTCGTGGACGGAGGTATTGTATGAAAACATACCAAATCTAATCCACTGATCCCAATTTCTTTTTGCGCAATAATGTTTCAGATATTCCATGAATGTGTGATGGGCTCTTTCTAAGGATCCCAAAGATTGCGGATGAAAAGCGGTTGATTTTATCTGTTGAATTTTGAAGATTTGACAAAAGTTTTTCATAATGCTACTCATGAAATTGCTTCCTTGATCGGTATGTATTGCCTTGGGACAACCGAATCGAGAAATGAATTGTTCAGCGAGTGCGAGGGCAACTGTGATCGCATCGATGGTGGGGAGAGGAATGGCATCCGAATACTTTGTTAGGTTGTCTTGAAGAGTTAGTAAGTATCGATTTCCTTTCTCGGTAACTGGTAAGGGACCGACAATGTCCATTTGTACTTTATCAAAAGCTTGCTGCGGAGTGTCGGTGATACGAAGGGGCTGCCTAGTTTTTATTCTGGCGAGCTTGTTCTTTTGGCAACTACTGCATGTGTGAACGAAATTAATGATATCCTGCTTCATCCCTTTCCAATAGTATTCGTCTCTAATTCGATTATAGAGCTTGGAGATGCCTTGATGACCACCTACAACCGACTCATGGTACTCTTTGACGATAGCTGCCTGTTCGTGCTTGGATGGAAATTTCAATTCGTTTGAGCAAATCGTAATTGTATATCCTTTATTGAAGAAGACCGTTTGAAAGATTTTTTCTATGTTTACCCAGGGGAGTTGATCTAATCCATTTCGATTTTTTGAAACGCTACAGGTGAAGATACCAAGGAAGTCCATTAAATTTTTCAAGCTTTTTATGCATGACTCGACGTTGACTAAATTGGGATATTCGTTGGGCGAATTTTTAACAAATAAATGGAAGACGTGATACTTATTGGATGGAAGAGTGGTTGCGTCACCTAAGCTGCCAGGGATTTTCTGCAAGTCGTGAAAGGTAAACCATTGTGTTTCGATCAAATCTTTGCTTGTTTGAAACGACAGGTCGTAATCGATAGAGGTGAAATGTACAATATGATCATTTCTCAGGGCCAGGAAATCTTTACTGTGGACGAGGCATGTGGCTGTGGAAATTAAAAGGTTGCGTCTTGTAATTTTATCATTGTCAAGTCTGTGAGAGTTTTTGTCCTCAGGTGAGTCATCGTCAACAGTCGTCTCTCGATGGTCTCGCTGGCTGACGCGTGCTCCGGAGTACCCGGCGACGGCACACGTCAGGAAGTCCCTCGGTGACGATTTAAACCTGACACGGGGGAGGGCTAACGTCATCTCCCCCCCTGGCGTGTGTTCCGGAGTACCCGGCGACGACACACGCCAGAAATCCCTCGATGACTCTTTAAAGTTGACATGGGGGAGGGCTAACGTCATCTCCCCCCCTGGCGTGTGTTCCGGAGTACCCGGCGACGACACACGCCAGAAATCCCTCGATGACTCTTTAAAGTTGACATGGGGGAGGGCTAACGTCATCTCCCCCCCTGGCGTGTGTTCCGGAGTACCCGGCGACGACACACGCCAGATATTCCCACGATGTGCTGATACTGGTGGCGTAATTCTGTCTTGTCCCGGTAGTTCGTCCTCAGTTGCTGTCAGGTAAGCGTCGCTGTCCTCTCCATCGTCAGAGTCCGTCGACATTGTTTCATCTGATTTTATTAGAGAAGGAGCTTTGCTCGGGATGCTATCGTCTCTGTTTGCGTTAATGGAGAAGCAGCTGTCGATTAAAGTTTCGATACTGGAGTCTTCCGTCGGTCTTTCGGGACAGTCGCCCACTGCAAGATTCACGATAGGTGGGTCGTCTGCGCAGACTAACACCGATCTCAAATCTTTCGAGCTAAGTCCCTTTTGATTTGTATAGTCATGATTTTGTTCGTTTAGGAGGATCGGGTTACGGGAGAGTGCGTCAGCGTTGGAATTTATTCTGCCCGGTTTGTACCTGATGTCGTAATCGTATTCGTTAAGGCGAACTCGCCATCGCATTAATTTCGACGTGGGATCTTTGGTATTGTGTAACCAAGTTAGCGGTCGATGATCGGTGACCAAGGTAAATTTGCGGCCGAAGAGGTATGGCCGGAAATGTTCGACGCCGAATACAATAGCTAGCATCTCTTTCTCTGTCGTGGAATAATTAGTTTCTGCGTTGTTGAGTGTTCGAGAAGCATAGGAAATCGGAAGATCTTTGCCTATAGGACCTTGACTAAGAATGGCGCCCAGCGCGTAGTTGGAAGCGTCGGTCGTGACGACAAAAGGTTTAGAGTAATCTGGATATTGCAGCAAGGGCTCGGTGCATATAATATTTCGGAGATTTTCGAAGGCTTCTTGAGCGCTATCGGTCCAAGAAAATGAGATGTCGGATTTTAAGAGACGAGTCATTGGTTTCGCGATTTTCGCAAAATCTTTCATGAATCTTCTATAGTAGCCGGCGAGGCCTAAGAATTGCTTAATATTCTTTTTTGTTTTTGGGATGGGAAAATTCTTCACGGCTTCTATCTTTTTAGGGTCCGGCCTTACTCCTTCGTGCGTGATGATATGACCTAAATATGATATTTCCTGCTTTAGGAACATACATTTTTCCGGTTGGAGGGCTAAGCCAGAGCTTCGCAACCGACCTAAAAGTTTTTTTAATTTCAACGAGTGTTCTTCCAGGGAAGCGGCATAGATGACAATATCATCCATGTAAACGAAAAGCTCGATTCCTTGCAGACCCGAGAGTACTAAATCCATCAGTCTCTGGAAGGTTGCGGGGGCATTTTTTAAACCGAAGGGCATACGGTTAAATTCGTAATGCCCGTGCGGGGTGGAAAATGCAGTTTTTGATTGAGAAGCAGGGTCTATTGGCACCTGATGAAATCCAGAAGCTAGATCAAGGGTACTGAAGTATTTTGCCCCTCCGAGCTGATCAAGAATATCAGTGATGTTGGGGATCGGGTAAGCATCGCTAATAGTTTTTTCATTGAGGGCGCGATAATCTATCACCATTCGCCAGCGAGGATTTCCCGAGGCGTTGGGTTTTTTCGGTACGATCCAGACGGGAGAATTATAAGGTGAATCGGAAGGCCGGATTACGTTATTCTCGAGAAGGGTATCGACTTGGTTTTGTATCTCTTGTTTGTGGACCTGTGGGTATCGATATTGTTTTATGTTAATCGGATTCTCGTCCGTCGTGGCGATTTTATGCCTTAGAATCGTGGTTGAACCTAATTTATCTCCGGGAAGATAAAATTGAAACGGAAAGCTGGCGATACATTCTAAGATGCTAGTCCTTTCGACTTCGTTTAGACCATCCAAGTTGAGAAAGTTTGCAATTTTCGAGAGTCGTTCTGCGGCAGATTTTTCCAAATCAATGCCGGGATTTCCCAGTCGAGCAGATCGAGCTAGCGGAGGTTGAGATTTGAAATCTTCTAACTCGATAGGGGGAATAGTAAGATTAATGCGACTGCTAGTTGAATTTATGGCAAAGGTATGGGCGTAGCCGTTCCTTTGCGTGACTAACACTTCGCCCAAATAGACACCGCGTCCTGCGTCAATCCTTCTAACATATCCCTCCTTTAGTTCTTTATTCTTTATAGGAATTTTGATGAGTTTTTTTGTTCTCGGAGGAAGATCAAACGATGGGTGGTTACAAAACTGAATCTCCTGATTACCGAGGATCAACTGACTAGGAAGATTGGCACGGAAAGTGAGTATTGCTTCCTGCTGAGTCAAAAAGGACATGCCTAAGATACCTGCTTGCTGGATGGGAAAGTCGCTGTCGACGACTTGAAACCGTATGTCTACGCTTCGTATTCTAACAAGTATCTCGCCATAGGTGCGCACCGTGCCAGAGCCGATTCCATTAAGATGGTAAATTATTTTCGTGTTTATATCGATGTCTGGTGTTAAAGCGTTTTCTTTAATTAAATTCAATTGAGAGCCGGTATCGATGAGAAAATATCCCAATCCCGAGTTAAGGAATTCGTGGTCTAAAATAATAACGGGGAGTTGCTCTATTTTTCCTGCGTCGAAATGGTAATTAATTCGGTAGATTCTGGACGCGCTCTTATTGCCGTGCTCCTCGATGCGTCGTTCCGCGGAGCAGGCTTCGCGTTTAAATGCCCGGTGCTTTCGTTTTCCGTCCTTTCGCGTAAATTAGTGCGGAAATTGTCCCGACGGCGATCCCTGTCCCGCTTCGCGTAGCACTTAGATTCGGTGTGCCCCTTTCGCTTACAGTAATCGCAGCGCGGCGGTTCTGCTCGCGAGAAATGTTCGCGTTCCTGTCGCTTCCCGTTGTTACAATTTCTTTTAAGATGTCCCGGTTTCCCGCAGTCGAAACAAACCGCGGATAACTTGTCGTTTGAATTCGCGGCCGAATATCTGATCTCATTCATGTAGGCTATTCGAGGTCTACTGTATCGCGAGTTCTTTGATTCGTTCAAATTTCGGACGCGCGATCGTTCTTTTTCATATTCTTCCTCGGTGACGGCGAGGTTAACGGCATCCTGTAGATCTCGTGGACTCCGATGTCGCACGGGTAATTCTATTCTACTCGTGAGGCCTTTGACGAAGCAATTGCACGCGTTTTGTTTGGCTCGCGACTTTACTCCGCGCGCGATCTCACCTTCGCATTCACGGTCTACTGCCTCTGATATCTCGAATAGGAGTTTTTTTTACGCGATTTCCGTATTGACTAACGGACTCATCTCTTTTTTGATGTATATTAGACATGCTAGCTTGTAGCGAATCTAGTGTTTTGCGCGGCGCGAAGGCACGTTCCAAATCGTCTAGGAACTCGTCTAAATTTAGGTCGTTATCCGAATCAAGTAGGTAAATTTTTGCATCGCCCGTAATTTTTTGACGAATTATTTTAAATAAAAACTGTTGATTAGCGGGTCTTACCGACTTCCAGACATCTCTGCAATCCTTAGCGAATTGACGTATCGGTGGAGATTTCCCGTCGAATTTCGGTATGAGGTCCGATGCTATTTTTAAAGATATATATCGGGTTTCTTCGCTTCCCCGGCTTGAAACGTCTGACGTAGAATTTCGATCCGATTGTGGAGGATCGTCTCGTAATAATGTAACTGCCGGTGATGCAAAATCGCGCGACAATACCAATGGATAATTAATGTTACGCGACGGCTCCGGCTCGGGGCGTGATACCACGGGTGTTATTTCCTGTATATTTTCTCGGGGTGGGGACGATTCATTTTGTTCTTCAACGATCCAAGAATTTGTAGATCGATTCCGATACATTTTCGCAGAAGATCTCTATTCGATATATACTACGTATCTTGTTATTTATAATATAGCCCTACTTGGTCACTCAAGAGATGATAACTATTTGACTCACTCTTACAGCGTTGTGAAGGGGTTGTCAGCCTCGTGATCTGGTTGCTGGGGTCGAACGTTGTATAGATGATGGGGGTCGAACGTTGTTCAGGTCGCCGATGCTCCTCTTTGTCGATGGTCGCCTCCTTGTCCGGCAGGGTTGTCCAGAAGTCTCTCTCGCCGTTGGATTACTGTGGTGAGTACTTCGTGTTGGTGATGTTGCTCTCTATGGTTGCCTGTGGTTTCAGGGATATAGCGTGCACGGCCGCTGAAACCGCTTCTCCGGCATTCGCCCGTCGCTCCTGGGGAAACCGTGCGAAAACCCAGGAAGGAGAAATGGCACACCAAGAGGACGTCTTTCTCGGATTATTGGATGTCCCGTAGTTGATTCTAGTTGTCGTCCAAGGAGACACTCGGTGGGTTGAATCGGAAGTTGGCTCGGGACGTCGGATGCTTCACTCACTCTGTTCACAGTCTGGGTAATTACACTATATGCACTGTAGGTCAACGTCTTTAATAAATTTGGGTACACCGCTGTCACCACTGTTACGACCCGGCCTATCTCTAAACCCGGTCGCTCTATGACGCGAGGCGCGAGGATCGGGCACCGCGCGCGAGACGCGCGATTCAGGAACAATCCGAAAGGAAACAGGGAAGAAAATTCCATACAGAGGTTGCCGGCAAAATTCGAATTTATTCCTTAAGCAAAAATCGAAGTTCGACGTTATTCTTTAAGCAAAAGGAAAAGTCGCGTTCGGTTCCGTGATCGAGTTGCGTCTCTCCCAAAAAAATCTTCCAGCGTTTCAAATCCCTCTCGGCGTCGCCCGGGAAGGGGATGCTCCGGTGGGTGTGCCTCGTGCGATGTCCAATCGGGGTGAGTCCTCGAGAAAAGGGGTGTTTCCTCGAGGACGAAGACGTCGGGTGCCGTAACGTCTTCCAGATGTGTCGATGCGTCCTGTTTCGAATGCGCGGGTCCTGCGTTGGCGAGAGTTTTCTGCGAAGGGACTAAAAAATCGGTTTATAGCCCCTCATTGTTCCTGGGCCTTAGAGATGTTGCAGCCTTCGCTCCCGCTGTTCTCGGTCCGTGAGAAAGTCGCAGCCTTGGCTCCCGTTGTTCTCGGGCCGTGAGAAAGTCGCCGCATCTGCTTTCCTCCTACCTACCCTACCTCATCCCTAGAGTGACCATTTCTCTACAAGAATCTATGCGGAAAAGGGAGATATGCTAATGATGGGGATTTCTCATACGCAAGTCTTAATTCGAAGGCTCCTTGAACAGCCCGCGTTCTACAGCGGAAAACGAGGCGATCGTCGTTCGTGTAGGCTTGTCCAAAGAACCGTCGCTCTATGAGAACGTGACGTAATGTCACAGCGCATTGTACGGAAATGACGATCGTTATCGATCATCCTGCACCTTGCACAGAGACAACAATAATAATATAGAGACCGTCACATAGATAGGGAATTGAAGGAACAACGTTTCTGCGCATTCCCGTAGCGCAGAGCGTTTTGTGGGATGCAGAGACAACGGTAATATTATTATTATTATTAGGTTCTCTATGGGGCGGGCGCGTCGGTGCAACTTTGCTTCTAGCATCTAATTAATCTAATATTTTTAAGTGCTTACGATTTTTTCCATCATTTCTCACTTATAAAATGTGTTAAATACCTATAAGTTGAACTAACATAACTTTATGCAATACAATTGTAAGCGGCTCATTTGCAACTGGTAGCAAATTTGCACCACGCGCCCGCTCAAGGGTTAACCTAATAAGGAACCGCGCGCGTCCCGTCCGTTAAGTGAGTGTTGTGTTGTTTGATGGTCAAGTAGTAATGTTAAACAAAATATCAAAATCACAGAACACTGGTAAAAATATTATTATTCTGCAATTATCAGTCTTTACTCTTTATCGTTAAGAAAACTAATATACTTTTGCAATATTTCAACATTTAGATGACAGGGTGTGATGTACAGCCGTTCTTTAAAGGGTTATTAAAATTATTTGTATAGCAAGATAAAGTACTACAAGAAAAAAGAAGAATACTTTGGAATCTGAGGTAATTATACATCGTACAAAATTGAATACGTGAAAAATGTTTATATTCGCTAGAATAATTTTTAAAATTGTATAAAATGTACCTGAATATTTCAGAATCATGTCGCAGTGAAGGAGGGCCATAAATCCGAGGGAGATATGCATGGAAAAATGGAAAAAAGGTCATGCTTAGGCTATTGCGAACCGCTCCCGCAGGATCCACGTTACGACTGCGAATGGTTTCTTTGGTGCAAAAGGAGTCGCGAGTAGTATTCCAGCTGCTTATACGAAGACAGAATAATTTTTTTGCAAAATGCACGAGAAGCTAGAACAGGATCATCGAATTACTCTATATGAATTTACTCGCCCAGGCGGGTGATTCTATACAAATATGAAGCCGGAAAAAATGTAAGTGAACAATACTGTGTTCATTTTTTGTTAAGGAAAAGCATGGAGAACAGGAAATGTAAAGACTTAACCTAACTAGTCAGGTAAAATCAAAAAGGCTGTTATGTGATATATAGTATAAGGTAATGTAAGTCTCAACCAATTTATATAAATGTAAAGGAAAAAGTGATAGGCCTCTACAATGTTTGGAAAGCTTAGTTACAGGTGTGCTGCAAAAGGTTGTCAAAATTCATTTTATAGCAGGATAACTGACAAAAACTACAAAAATAAAAAATTCTTTAGATTCCCAGATAAAGATTTACATCGCAGGCAAAAATGGTTTGAAATAATGGGTTTAAATGTCGTGCAAAAAAGGTTGTATTTATGCGAGGACCATTTTGTAGAAAAATATTTTTGCGACTCTTCAAAATCCAGGCTTACAAAATTTGCATTGCCGAAAAGTACAAATTCAGAAATAAATATTGTTAGTGATATTTTAGTAAAGTCTAAGGACTCGTCTCAGATTAACAATTCTTCCAGCTTAAATACTAATATCCAACCAGCTAGTAGTGTTAGGAATGTAAAGGATTGTCCATGTTCTATTACTTCTCAATGTATTGAGTCAAATTCTTCAAAAGACATTCAGAATACTTGCCTCGGAATCGTAACTCAACCTAGCACCTCTGATAATGTTTTATATTCAACTTCTAAGTCGTGTAAACGAAAATTAATATTTTCTTCAGAAATACCATACCCCAAAAAAATTCAGAAAACTACTTCAATTTTATCCTGTATAAATGAAAGTAGATCAGTTGATTAAGAAAAAAATGGATAGGATCAGACATATTTAGTTATTTCCGTTATTCCTTTATCCATTTTCAAAGTTATACGTGAATGTACGTGTACGCAATTTTGTTTGTTTTTTAAATACAGATTTCATTTATTTTCAATATAGATTTGTTTTCTTGAATTATTATTTTATTTCTTATACACATCTGGCCAGTGCATTTTATTATAATACCAAATGTAATGAGAAAGTCTTTTCTCGTGACTTGCTTAATAAGCTATACGAGTCTTTGCTTCCTATTTATTATTTCTGTTATTAACCATTCCAACTTTCATTATATTTGGCATTATGTAGGAGTGGAGTGGTCAGGTATATCTACCTATACCTCAGACAAGAAGAGCACATTTACACCCTGCGACACGGATTTCGTCACTGGTAATTTTTTAAAATGTCATTTTTAAACATACTAGCCGATGAACAATTAATTCTCATGCCCTCATTGGCTGCGGTGGCGTTTACCCTCGTTAATGAAAACATGAGGATTGATTAATTATTGGTTAGTACGTTTAAAAATAACATTTAAAAAAGCCACCAGCGACAGAATCCAGAGTGTATAATTCCCGTTCCTGTTTAATATTTGAATATACCGCCTTGTGAAAGTTGTTCTTCCCGTAGCCAACTGTGGCGCCACAGTCGGAGTGTGTTCCCCATTTTTAACACACAATCGGCGACTCTTTTATTAGTAGGTTCTCTGTGACCTTGCACTGCCTTGTACCAATGGTGGTCAGAGTTAGTGTTGATCATCAATTGCTACGTATTATTTAGGTAAAAACTAAAGCGTTATAAGAAGTAAGCCATGAATAAGCCTTCTTGTGTATACAAATAATATCGTGCACCTAAAGTAAAACTAGTATTGCGGATCCCAGTTGAAGCAAGGTAAGATTGATCAATTTACAGGTTAATTTATAACCACATACACTTTGTCGCGTTTTTTAAAAATTATATCCAGTTGATATGGGGTTTCACTTTTCCGTAGCTTTCTCGCTAGCCGATAATTAAATCGAGCAAATTGAACTGACATAAAATTAGAAGATGGCCCACTATAAAGGAGCTGCCAGCGAAGCTGGCCGAGCGATGCAATTGATGAAGCGGCGGGAGATTGCGCAGCAAGAGATTGAATTGCGTAAAAAGAAAATAGAGGACGACTTGAAGATTCGTAACATCGAGAATAAATTTGCGACTCATTACAATGCCGTGGAACAGCAATTGAAAACCTCTACGATCGGCTTGGTTACGTTGAACGAGATGAAGGCCAAACAGGAGAATATCGTGAAGGAGAGGGAACGGAAATTAGCGCAGAAAGAACGAGAAAAGGAGCAAGAGAAGGAAAGAGCTCTGGCTGCCAAGCAAGCCGAGAAGAACAAGAGGAAGAAACAAATTCAGGCGTTGTCCTTCAATTTAGAAGGAGACGAGGACGAAGAGGAATTGTCCGACGACGATTCCGACGCCAAGTCGGAAGAATCTAATAAAACTAAGAGTAGCGATAATTCTGCGTTCCCTGCGAAGAAAATTAAGAAGAACCCGGACGTCGACACGAGTTTTCTACCGGATAGAGAGCGGGAGGAAGAGGAAAACAAAATGAGGGAAGAATTGAGGCAAGAATGGGCGAGAAAGCAGAACGCTCTGAAGGAGGAGGAAATTGAAATTACGTTCAGTTACTGGGATGGTTCCGGTCATCGGCGAAGCGTCACAATGAAGAAAGGTAGAGCTCTACGCGTACACAAAGCTTTGACAAATATACGAGCTGTATAACATGATTAAATTATCGTGTCACATAGTTCGTATCTTTGTCAATTCGCTCTTGTAATTACATACGTAATACAAACTACGACGCAAAGAAGTTCCTGTGCTAATCGATATTAGTTCGCACTGTTGGCAGGTAATTCGATCTATCAGCTTCTTCAACGATGTCTCGACGTCTTGCGACGAGAATTCAGCGAACTGAAAACCGTGATGGCCGATCAGTTGATGTACGTTAAAGAGGATTTGATTTTGCCGCATCATTACACGTTCTACGATTTCATTGTGACCAAGGTATGAGGATTTTTAATATTTCAATTGTGTTTACGAGACGGCAAAGAGGTCTGAGGGTATTTTGCGATTTCATGCTCTTGTTCGTTCTTGCAGGCAAGGGGAAAAAGCGGACCTCTGTTCACCTTCGACGTACACGACGATATACGCGTCATGCACGATGCGTCGGTCGAAACTGAAGAATCGCATGCCGGCAAAGTATTACTTAGGTATTTAACTATTTTTTAATTTTCGATTCTGATTACATATTTTAATTCTATTACTGACTGCTTATACTCGAAATAATTCTTTCAGGTCGTGGTATGAGAGAAACAAACATATCTTTCCAGCTAGCAGATGGGAGCCCTTTGATCCCACGAAAAGCTACGATAAATATACAGTATCTGATAAGAATAAGAAGAAAGATAAAATGTAAAAGATTTCCTGATATTTATTTTTGCGTGAACTATATTTGTCATTCCAGTTTTACCAATTTTCGAGTTTTCATTATTGTCATTTACCTGTAATAAATTTGAGGGTAAAATTTCAAAATTGCTAGAGAGATAGTGGCGCCCTATAAGGGAATATACAGGAACTAGAGGTTTTAGTTCACGTATATTCCTCAACGCGGCGATATTATATACTTCTCTAAATCGCGTCAGACCGGAAGCAACCATTCAATTTCCCCGCATGCGCCGCAGAAATATTCAATTCACGCAAGCCTCATGAAAACTGGACCGTGCTCCTCTGCGCATCGATCATGCGCAACGGCATGAGTGTACCAAGCTGTGCGGTGTCAGTTGAAAGATTCCTGTTATCATTTTTTATCAAATCGCTTTGGTAGGTGGATCCATCAACGTACTGTGATCAGTAAGAATGGCGGATACGACGGTGGAAGCTACTCGTCGTTTGAACGTGAAAAAACAGACGCTGGACGATGCTTACGCGGCGCCGGCGAATTTCCTCGAGATTGACGTGATCAATCCGATCACGCACGGCGTCGGTAAAAAACGATATACCGACTATGAGGTCCGCATGAGGGTGAGTAACGCTTTTTATTCCGAACCCCTCGCGCGAAACGTCGATATTCGTGTATCCCGTTGCTTGTAATTCTTCAAACGTGCAGGCTTGACGATAAAGTTCCGCTGGTAGCTATAGGCGTTACCGCTTCTGCAATTACATTTATGTATGTGTGCACAAATAACTCAACTAGTTTGCCTTCACGCTGACAGACCACGATAAATCTGTCGTGATCATAATCTTATCGTTATGAAATTAATGAAAATGAAGTTAAATCTCGTATCAACGCTAACCGGTATGTCAAATGTTAAGGTCCCTTGAAATTTTGATTCTGTTTCTATTGCTTGCAGTTAAATATTCGTCTAAGATTGACGTCTGTCTTGTCCTTGTCTGTATATGTATTTCAATGATGACGTTTATCAAATTAAGTGCTTTATTTACAAGGAAGGTGTTGCAGATTCTATCGATATGAAACAATCTCGTTCTATATGAATTTTGTAGATAAATCGGATGCATCTGAGCACATATATGTATTTTCAATACTTCCTGCACAGTTTATCGATGGTACTTTCATGAATGATATAATCCGTAGCGTACCTATCTATAAGTACTTTGTTTCGACACGTTCTATAAATATTTAATCTCTAAAGCTATAGCGAGGGGGCTCAGAGAAACCCTTTTGTGGTTTCTCTGAGTCTGTGTTGGACTTCTAGCAACGTGACCTTCTAGCAAAAATTAGTCGATTTAGAATACGTAGTCGCTAACGTTTAAAAGAAATGAAAAATCATTTACCAGACCATTTTTTTGCAGACCAATTTACCTGTTTTCAAAGTGAAGGAATCCAGTGTTCGAAGGAGATACAGTGATTTTGAATGGCTCAGGAATGAACTAGAACGAGATAGCAAGGTCGGCTAACGGATTGATTTCTTATTATCGTTTAATAACATTTATTTTTTGATGTCTAGCAAATTAATATAACGCATTGTATTTGACGAATACAGATAGTCGTTCCTCCCTTACCTGGAAAGGCGTGGAAACGCCAAATGCCCTTTAGAGGAGACGACGGAATATTCGAGGAGGATTTTATCGAAGATCGAAGGAAAGGTCTGGAAGTTTTCGTTAACAAGTAAGTACACTCTGAACGCGCTTCATCCATTTTTCAAGCCTTTACAGCGGCAGACAGTTCCCTGAATAGAAATGTAAAAACTTTACAGAATCGCCGGACATCCCTTGGCGCAAAACGAGCGATGTCTGCACATGTTCCTGCAGGATCCCGTCATAGATAAGAACTACGTACCTGGAAAGATACGAAACACATAGGTTTGGAACGTCGATACTCACTGACGCGTAGCTCGGCCGAGCCTGAGCTTCCAATTATCGGAACCCTCCTGCGCGGAAGTTTGCGAACGATTAAACCTTCGGTAACGTATCGTACATTTGTATCGGCACGAGTTAGGTTTTTCGACACTACGTAAAATTGTACCCCTGTCACGCACTCGTCATTGTAACGCTCGGTCTTCGCTAACTATGCCTCGGCAGTACAGTAAGAATACGATACGAACAAAACGTTGTGATAAAGAGAAATAATCGGGAGCCCGATGAAGGAGAAACATGCCAATTTGTGCCGTTCTTTCTAAACAAACTAGAAAAATTGTTACTTCCACCTTTGTTCGGCGCGATCCACCGGCGGATGATCAGCCGGGAAATATCGCGCGTCCGTTTACGTAAATTGAACAGCAGCGCGAGCCTTCCACGGAAGACTTCAGTACACCCGCTTTGATTAGACCGATCAATCAATTTTTACTGATTTTGAGTTTCGCGGTCTCTTGCGTATTACCGCCGTGCGTATATCGTGCTCCCGCAAATGGAAATCGAAGCAATACGAGTCGAGTCACGATCAAAATGCGTGGGATTGAGTCGCACGGTGTAGGTTATACCACCGTGCAAATACCACCTCGTTATCACTCATCGCATGCGTCTGATTTGCATGCACACGTTGCAACATTTACACAGTACTTCAAATTCGAAGCACTATGAATTGGCTTGTGAGGATTCACGAAAGAAAAGGGTGTTGAGTATATTTCATCCACTCTTATCACGTAATTGTAACTTCACTCAAATCATCACGGCCATCCCACATACGTACTTTACGATTAATTAAAAGATAAATGCGCGGCTCTCGGTGTTGCAGGAACAGGATTCTTTTTTTTCGAAGCAGCTCGAAACTTCGTTTACTGCGAAAGAAATCTTCGGCGTGGAGAAATGCAATTTCGTAAAATCACACCGCGATTTTGCCAAAGTAATCAATTTCACGGAATTGCTGTGATCGATTGGAATATTTTTTATAATCGTTCAACCGAAATCACACTATTGCACCAGAACACTGCGATGTTCATTTACACTTAGCGTACCTCTTATTTGCGTTGAGATTTTACGTATTGCCAGTCGAGTATGTAAACGAATACATTTTTTTTTTAAAATCATTTTAAGAGCGTTGTTCACTGTCAGTTTGCATGGGGTAGAGCCAATGATCGACGCTTACTTTCGCGAACGTGAATGGCAAGACTTTTTACAGAACTTCGTGCGTACGAACACAATATTCGTAATGGAAGTAAAAGATACGTCGCGCCGCGTTCATTTATTGGACGATGAACCTGTTTCCTGCAAAGGACGGTAAACAACGATCTTGAGTCAGTAGTAATTAACTCCAGTTCATCGTCCATCACGTGTGTCGTACATTAGGATGAATTCTGGGTTTTAACGACTGGATGCGCACTGAGAAATTTCCATTAGATAAAATACAAATTTGAGGAACTGTAGAAAATTCTAGCGAAAGTCTGTAGAAATATATTATATCGTACGCGCGCGTGTACGGCGGCGAAAAATTGACGCGCGTACGTAAGTTACGGAGTCGACGGTCGGGTTTGGGAGCCGTGGCCTGGAAATTATCCTAATGTAATTAGCATAATGTGGCAGATATTTATTATTGCATTATACCGTGATGCGATTTAATCTCGATTTCGACGGTCCCCGAGTAGTCGATAATTTGTATATTATGCTTTGAGAGATCTGTCAGGCACTTTCTGAATTACGCATATTTTATATTGTGTTGTGCATTATGTATATTGTTGCATCACGATATTTCTAAATATAGTATATGAGAAGAAGTCGTTTCTGCAGTCGATCGGTCCCGTCTCGCGTCCCTTCTCCCGCAACGTTATATTTACCAGTATCCACCAGTATATTTACCAGTATACCAGTTCAATTGCAGCCATCCCTATCATTCAAATGACAAAACGCTCGATGAAATAAAGATAAATTTATTTAAATACAGCGTACTGTAATACTTAAACTTGTATATATTACAACGTTATCCCCCGTGCCGTCTTATTTCTCTCGCGGTACGAGAGCAAACCCCGCGCGAACAATTCAGGCTACCTGGTACGGTTGGTATGACAAATTTTTATTGAATACATACTTACATGTACCGGCTTACGAACTAATATACAAATACCATAGACAGTAATACGAAGTATTTTAAGTGTGTTACTCGAGGAGTCCTCCCTGATCCTCGCAAAGTATAATCAACATTATCCTACTTTGACGACGATTAAGACTTGGGAGGATACGCAGGAGACCTTGTATATTACAACTACGTTACTTTCAGCTCGTAGGCAAGCTGAAAGGATGTATCGCGCTATTAATACGGATTCCACGGAGTTCGACGTAATTTCTGAATACACAGCGTTTGAAGCGATAGTAAAACGAGGAAAGCATTCTCCGGTTGTATTTACAAGTAACTCGAAATTCTTGGAAATTCAGCAGTCTTCCGTTACATCGTCCTCCGTCCGTCTATATCACGTCCCAATGGAGACGAAAGTCCCCAAAATTCCGCAGACTACGTCCGCGGAACGACACTGCGCATCGCTCCTGACGCTGTCACGTTCATTCGGTAAATGCCACACGACATTATCACTCGCTACTCGTACACCGAATAGTACTGTATATCGTATTTGTAGATGTTACGCAAGAGCTCCAAGAGTGTGTCAAAAAAAGCTTCGGCTAAGAAGGGATATATTATACAGAACGCGTCGCGATAATTTGTTTCTCCTCCTTTCTTTGACACACCCCGAACGAATCTCTTGCCATATTTATGTATTGTATGTACATAATAAAATCTGTGTTTCGAAGGGCTACTAAATGCCTTTGGTGCGAATACTTAGAATATTAAAATTTGTATCAACATTGAAAACGTAAGAATTAATTTCTCCCGCACGGAGAGTATCGCCAGTGCGGAGCTCGACGCGCGATCAGAGAAAGGGCACTTCTGATATTAAAAGGGAATTGTAAATACGGATCGACGTATACGAGATCGGTACCTCGTTTCTCAGATACAAGCCGTCTCGCGAAGCAACTCGTTGGTCGTCGTTCGTTGCGTATTCGTTTATCTTCCCGATTGCGCGCGGTTGACTTCGCAACTGAACGAACCACATCCGTCCGGGAAAATAATAAAATAATTTATGCGTAAAGTTCTCATCGGTAAATGTACAAGGGGACGTTCAATTCTTTTCACTCTCGTCATACCGAGTTTCTCTCTACAAGCGGTCATCCGAAACACAGGAAAAACTCTTGCCTCTTCGCAATGAACCTCCCATTAACACATCACATAAACAATTGTATTGTTAACGAACCCAGATAATTCGTCGTAATCTGGTGAGACGTTTATCAAAAATTATATTTGAGAAATACTTTGATAAAAATATTAACCATAAAAAATGAACATATCTCTGAGTAATGCTATCACAAAAAAAGTAGGAATAATATACTCAGCGAAGTATTACACTAAATACTAACTTGTGACGATCTCTCGTTATTTACATGTTCAGTAAATCGAAATTGATGGACATTGAAATCAAGCTCGTCCCGCTTCTCGTGATGCGCGAGCGAATATATTTTTTTTTCATCGTCTTTTCCGTTATCTCGCATCGGTGCACGGTTCAGGATGCGCAAAGATGATATAGGTTTGTATCATAGCGTGATGAGACACATATGTGTGTGTGTGCACGGCGTAAATATACTTTGCAATGAGATTAACGGAGCAAGAGACAAATTTCGGTTCAAGCTGAGATCGAGAATAGAATCTGGGTTTCTAGTTTTTCCGCGCCATCAATTAATTGACAGATATTTTTTATTCTATTTACCGAATTTGACTTCCCAAATCGATGACGATCTATCCGATCTCTTTCCCGCGGATACAGAAAAGCCGCAAACCTCTGCTACATTTATAAAACAGTTACTGTTAAGACGGATTTCGTATACATAATATACGTCATTGTTAAAAGATTAAGAAACCAGCAACTCCAGTCAATATTGATTTTTATGGCCGAGCTCTAATTCAACCGTTGTAAACAAAAAATTCGTCTGCGTATCGAGGATTTTGTTAGCCGGGAAAAATTTCTCGTTCGCTCATTAGCGGCGATCGTGAAGGTAACTTGCGAATGGCAACTTATAACGCACCGTTGAACGGAGTGTACCGCGGTAGACTTCGTAAACGTAAGTCGACGAATTTGACATCGACGAGAAGCATACAGAAAACTGTCAATCGAAAACTGCTCAAATGATACGTTTTTTTGGGATCCATTAATCGGACCTTCAACATTTTAGACTACGCATATCGCATCCCGGATATTTACTCTCAGAGACAATCGATTTATTAACGAGATTATGTTCACTGTACAGCAGGGAATAACACGCCAATCGTATATTTCCATCGGGAGAGCAGTTACCTACAGCTCTCAAAGGACTGTTCGTCTCTCTTAGATTCTTAATTAGACGATCTCATTTCCCTTGAAAACAAATAAAAACAAAAGAAATGGTTACGCCAGTACGCGGGATTCCACGGTTCAACGACCGTGATGCCGAGGTCTCACTCGTACCGACGACACGGAACAAGCGCGCGTCGCGTTATTCGGGTGCAATTGCAATGCTGAGAATTCCGGTAAAGCTCCAGTCGATCGTATCAAAATTTCTTTACTCTAGATGAATTTCGGTACTTTGGAAGGTCACAGCATAAAGTGTCTTCTACCTTTTATACGATTGACCAAATTGCAGATCTTGAGCGCCGGTCCCAACTTTAATCCCATGTACTTCATCATCATGTCGGAATTCAGCAGAAGCAGGGCCTTTCCATCGATTTCCTGAGATGGAGAGTAATCGTGTAACGAAAATGTCAATTCTTGAACGCTCAATTCGGCCGTTGGAGCGTGCACTACTCACGTGTTTCCTAAACAGATCCGCGTGCTGTCCCAATGCAGGATCGGTAATCGCGATGTATTGAATCACGTCCTCGATAGTCCATTCCGCAGGTTCGGTGGAGGAAATTCGACTCGCGGGACTTTCGGACTGAGTCGTCGATGTCGCTGCTTCCAGTTCTTTGAATGCGAAAAGTATTTGGATCGTTTAGACGCGAATTTCACGCGATACGGCGAAATATCACTTAAAGGCAGAATCTCGTACCGGGTACAGATTTCCTGGGCTGCTTAGGCGCGGTAGAGGTCGACGATAAATTGTTTGGGGCCAATCCGGAACCCGGTTGCTGCTGAACGGTCGTGGTGGGATTCTGTTGGCTGTCCGACGACCATCTCCTCTTCTCCGCAGCGACGTTATTAGTCTCCTCCACCCTTTTGATGGACAATTGCAATTGTTGCGCACTGGGACAATTGGTGCAGGCGTCTTTCCTCCTGAACAGCATGCGTTCGCAAGCGCACAGATCCTCCAACTGCCGTCTGATGTACGTATAGAAGTCTTCCTCCTCCGAGAATACCGGCAGCCTGACCGACGTAGGTTTGCTCTCGAGAGTCAAGTTTATGCATTCGCCCTCGCCGCGCTTCAACAGGCTCAACATTTGCCTCGGGCTTAGAGCGGCCATCAGCAGCGCTTGGAAGATGTCCCTCGTGACGTTCAAAATTGGACCGGTGCCAAATTGTGCTGGCATCGCCTTCACTTTACGGGGATCGAAGTAAGGTCCGCAAGAACAGTTGTGATTTACGTACACGGTAACTGCAATGGGAAACGGAAACGGTTGAGTACCGAAGCAAACGGGAGGCTCCCGCGAATGCTCGCGCTGTAGAAACGAGATACGCGTACCATTTTCGAGAGAGCGCGGTTTGCTGTTCGCCGTACTCGTATCCGGTTCGGTGGCCGGTTGAGGCGGTGCGCTGGATCCCGCGGGACTCACCAATGCCACCGCAGGTTCTACTGCCGATCCCGCACCAGCAGCCGCCACCACCACCAAAACGTTGCTCGTCCTTGGCTTGAATCGGTTCGGGCCTGTTGCTATCGGAAAAGAAAGAAATGAAGGTCGATCGGGTACTTTCGCGAGGAACGCGAGTACCGGCGAATAACCGTACTCACACTTTTGCCGAGGAGGCTGCAGAGGATGGCCGCTCTTCAAGCACCATCCGGCGGGGAAGATGTCGCGGGAATCGTACCGGCACCAATAATCGAAAGCACCGCGCCAACCGTCGAAGGTAATGTGAATCATGTCGTCTTTCACGGCACCGACGGTCGCCGTACATATGAGTTGCGGATTCTTCTTGTCGATCGCCTCCAATTTATGGCCTATTTCGAACATATTCGTCCGCGGAGTCTTTGGCTCGCGCTTGAACACCTTGGACGGCGCCATCTCGGCACCGGTCAAGGTCTTCACGAGGAACATCGGCCAACTGGAAGCGTTCATGCGAAAACCTAAAGGAGGTTGCAGCATGCCGCCTGTTTTCTCGCAATGACCGATTTGGTGAATTTCATTGCTGTCCACCAGACGCCAAAAATCGTTCTTATTATCGGACCCGTCCAGTCGCAGCCGTAATCGCGGCCCTAAAACGCCGACTACCGTCGCAGGGCAGGTGGATGTCAAGTTTCGCGGATCCAACGCCTCCAATTTCATTCCCATTTTAAATTCGTTGGTCGGTGGAATTTCGTGCTGAAATAAAGTATAGAAGGGATTACGTATCGTCAGAGTTCAATTCGATAGCAAGAAATACATTTAATATTCCAATACCTGTTTGAAGCACTCGATGGGCGCGGCAGAGCTATTCGTCTCCTTTAAATACAGATCCCAATCGAATGTTTGATATGTTTCGTATTGAAACGGGCCCGAAGATGTAGATGGAGGATGCGATACATTGGATTGATTGTTCGATGTTGCGTAAGACTGCGTCGCCGGCAGTCCGCTGCTGTTGCTGGGTAAGCCGGATGGTGCGGGTGATGCCGCGGGAGATAATTGTTCCCTGTTATCTGAATTATCAAGTTCTTTTTTACGATCGAGAGAAATATAGTTCCACCATTACTATAACAAAAAGTCGGAGGAAGATCCGTCTCACGTAGAACGCGAATAACTTACTTTTCTTTGGCTCCAATTGTCCCTCTCTCTTTTGATGCTTATTCAGGCAGAACTCATCACAGAAATCCTTAGTCGGACCGTCCCTTTGCTCGAGCCTCACGGGAGTTCCTCTGATCACATTGTCGCATTGAACGCAGGCGCCTCGCAGGTAGGCTTTGCGAAATTCGGACAGGCAAGGTTCTGAACAAAATTCCTTTTTTCCATACTGAGTAGGCAGCACATACTTCAGAGGTTGCTTTGTTTCTCTGCACCACGTGCAAGAAGTCCTAGTCTTTGGCGGCCGTCCCGGTCCTGAATCAATTGTAAAAAAGAATGTAATCGGATCTTTACCTCGAACGGTAGGCGATATTTTTCCAAGGAAAGCACAGCGAAATTTTAGCAATTTAAACAGACTTTAATATTGATGAGTGAAAATTTGTATTTTTAAATGATAAACAACAGAGCATAAAGACATTCGTACGATTTTTAATTACACTGCATTTTCATTCAAGAGAGTTTAATAAAAATGATAGCAGTCGTAATATTTCGCCGGCAAATGTCTTCCCGAACGAAATGTTATGGTAGGTTCAAGCGAATCAGTGGAAAAAAAAACATCTGACAGTAAGATAAGGTTATTTTTTCTCGCAGCGAACGGCGCGCATACCTCGGACTTTGCCTTGCGTGGACATCTTAATTCGTTATGGCACAGTCTACGAACGAAATTGACCACTCCAAATAATTAAAGCATCTCGCCTATAACAATGACACAATCAAAACCATATTTGCATCCATTAGCGAGGTGTATTTCTGTCGAAACGACGATACATACTTGTCAGAAAGCGGCTATTTTTCGATCGGAAAAGTAGCTGGACCGGTATTACGTACAAAAACTTCCACCTAGATGATGCGCCGCACCACCGGATATACCAAACACTTTCCCAATTAATTAATTAGCTACTTTCATTCAAAATAATGTACTCCGAAATATAGACTTCGCCGTCACGCCGCCATATTGCTTTGATTTGGCCGCGCGATGCCGCTAAGAAGTCATCGTAGTAAATGGAGTAGGAACAAGGATGCGTAAAAATGGGCGCGCAAAAAGGATGGAAGACTTGTCCGTGAAATTAGATGAAAGGTGCTTACCAATCGTAAGGCACATTAAGCGGAGATGCGACGAAGGGGTTGTAAGGTCGAGTGAGATGGTCGCTCTATTTTCCGCCAATCGTGTAATGGAATCATAAGAAAGACAGTCTTATGATTGGTAGAAAGTGATTTAATGATGTAGTAGCGCCACCTATTCGAATATGGCAGAACCATATTCTTTGCTAAACAACTGTCACGAGAATAAGGTTCAATAATATTTTCCTAGGTGGCGGAACTATATTATTCTAACGCCTGATTATAAAAATTCAATTAATAATAATTAATTAATTACTTAATTAGTTCATGATACCGCGAGTACAATGATTGTGTAGCCGCATTGAATTATTGAAAAAATTAATTATCGGCTGAACGTATTTTCGTATGGAGAAGTATGAAGCGTAATTAAAAAGTATTGCGGGTCCCTCGTTCGTTTGCAATTAATTAATTAATTTTGGATCATGCCACCGTCAACCGACACATTAATTTTTATATTTTTTTTTATGTGAATATCAATTTCATTTCGTATACCATAGAATTTTGAAGTAACTTTTTCATACAAAAAGGTATGTTTAGCCGAGAATTAATTTTTTTCTAATAATTTTTCAGTTGTAAGCTAACGTCATACGGATATTGCCAAAACCAGAATGGATACTTTCTTTACGCAATGTGTATTTTGTATATGATTTAATATTTTAACGAAACAACAATGCTTAACGATTCAATGTAATATCTTTATTCTTTAAGTCATCAACGACAAAATGCAGGTACTAGTCTACAACTCGCCTCGCTAACGTAAACTAAATAGTCACTCGCATAAAAGTAAATAGAAAATTACATTAATGCTTGTTTCATTTACAAGGGATGTGGTAGAATAGACCGATTACATTCAGTATGCCGATATTTTGTTTATGTTTTGAGTTTCAGTGGTTCATCTGATATTACAAAAAGACTATAACGAAAAAGAAGAAGAATACGAAATAGATGAACTATAGTCAAAAGGCGCTACGTAAGTATAACAATTATTACAAATGCTAGAGAAGTTTAAATTGAAATTATGAACAAGAAAAGGCACTTGGATTTTAGATCATTTCTATCGTGTAATATTGTGCAAAGTACGGCTATATTTTTACATACATGCACCTACAACCGCCGGCGGTAGCAGATAACTGATGCGAGTATGAAACGTTGAACTTTATGAGTAATTGGTTCAAGACTAGAACTAGCAGATTCGTGCGACCCGCCGTCGCCAGTCAGTTCTTCTTCAAATCTTCATCACTCGACTTTCTAGTTAATACTTTTTGTAGGTTTAAGCAACATCAATTTAAGCGTAAAACTTATTGATTCTTAGGACCTTGTATCGACCAGTCTTTTCTTTCCCGTGAGTCTATTCTCTCTGTTCAACATTTTATAAATATAACTACTCGTTTTAAGGACTTCGCTTCGTCGTGCCCCGCATTGAAGCAACTATGGAATCATCTTAGATTTGCGTAACGAATGTACAACATATACGTACGTATTTATAATCCCAATACAGCCGCGGAAGACGTTGGCTCTTGCGCCGGCAAATTGCGAACGATGAGAGGGAGAATGAAGCGCGCATCGAATGTAACGCACTCGAGAAAAAATGACACGCGAAAGGTAGATTGCTCGGACGCGCGGATAATTTGTCATACGTGGGTACTCGCGAAGCTCTTGGTTGGCAGATAAAACCATTTCACGGTGAAGAATAATTCTTCTTGCGCGGAAGCGCGAAAGAATTGCGGAGCGCTTGCAAGCACGGTATCCGGTAGGGGTGTTTCATGAACGGTCATGCAAGGTTTGCTAGTTCAGGCCTTGGGGCATCCCTCCGGCGTTCGGCGATGCGGACAGGGTCCCGAATTGAAAGTAGTGCGCTTGACCGGCCTGCGTGTACCAATTTTCCGGCGCGTTTTGCGTCGGTGTACCGGGATACACGTTCTGCTGCGAAATCACGTACGGTGGAAAGACTGCGGGGCAGGGCGGTGCATAATTTTCCATGCCCGGATAAATGTGCGGCGGATAGTGATTGACATTACCGCTTTCGTTCACGTCCGTCTGCTGCGGCACGTACGGAATAGGAAAGAAGCCGGGACCGGGCGCGAAAAATGGGTTCGGAAAATTCTCCGTTTCTCCCGGGTAATACGGAACCGTGGCGTACATGGCTTGATGGGGATACGGGGTTTGATAAATCGACGAGTTTCCCGAGGAGGACATCACCGGCTGCGAATGCTGAGTCAAACTCGCCTGCAGGTCTGGTCCGCAATCGTTCCTTTCGTACGGGGGCGGCGACGAATCGAAGTACTGAGCGTTGGGCTGATACTGGACGGCGTGGGGCGGCGGCTGGTACTGATTTTGACGAAAATTACGTTGCCGATCTGCGTCAGAGAATTCATAAATCGTTTCGATCGTCAGCGGATTGCGTTGAAATAATATTATTCGTCTATCCCCGCGGATATACTCACTGTCGCCGATATTCTTTTTGAAGCGAGGAGCCAATCCACTTTTATTATTGCGTAGAGATTCCTTGGAAGGGGAAGATCCTTGCTGCTCTTTACCTCTCTCGTTGCTCGAAATATACAGCGAATTCTTATTGGTTTCCGGCGTAGTCCTGGGATTCTCGTTTCGTAAATTCGTCGTATCGTACTGAAAATTTGTACGCGGTGTGGGGGTCTTGAGAAGCAATTGCTGTCCATCTACGTTCGCTCTACCGCCGTTCTCCGCGTAATCTCGCCTGCGCCATGGTACGGAGCAATTTTGTCGAATGTTGTCGGTAACGCGAGCCGCTTCTTCGTTGGACGGCGTTGAACCTGCAGCAATTTGGACGACGATAAAATTTCAGACACGTTACCGTAGCACGCGAAGACCATTTATGTTTCCTTACCAAACAGATTTGCATCGTTCGAGTTTAACGGAGGCTGATTAGGCTGAGGCATGTAATACGATCCAACAGAGAAGGATTGCCCGGGAGAGCTGCAATTCCAACCGTGACTCGCTCGGAAATACTGCAAGTACAGAGCGAATTATAATTGATATTTCCTACGAAGAGCGGAGAGCGTGAGTAAAGAAAATTTAATGAATAGTGTTTCGAAGCGTACCTCTAATCCCAAGTTGTAAAAGAATCTCAAAGTATTCGTATCTGTGAGGAAAAAAATATTGTTATGAAGAAAAAGAAATAGAAATATCGACCCACGCGTGGATGCTGCATTGGTCCGAACTTGAATCAGCTTTTACTCGAACCTATCAAGATTGGATCAAGGCTAGCGCATGTCGGACGAAAATGTACGCTCGTTAGAAGTTTAACAGAAAGTAGAGGTTTCAGAATTTCAGAATTAAATTATATTTTGTTTAGAGAAATCCCTTCATTCGTCCATTCAAGAGAAATTAATTAAAAAACGAAAAAATGAAATGAATGTTTAAATTTTAAAAGATAGTTTTTCGATCTACGTGCCTACTGTTAAAACCACCAGTTTCTTCATTAATTCATAATTCCATGCAAGCATCCCTTAAAATATAAAAAAAGAGGAAAACAAAATTTCATCATAATAAAATGTTGCTGTAAACCTGCTCAAAGATATGGTACATAATTTAGAGAGAAAATCATCTCTCTCGATCGGATATTTAGTTTTCGAGTAACTAATGCATAAAGAAATTATTTAGAGATCTCTCGCCATGCGTCAATTCAAAAAAAAAAAATTAATGAAAAGACGAAGAAAACGAAAATAAACTTTCAAATCTAAGAAACAGTCATTGAACCTGCCCACATGTCCGTTGGTTCCTAAATATATTTTTTTGTAAGTAAAAAAATAATATTCTTAAAATGTTTTTTAAAAAGTACAACAAATTTCACCAAACAGCCATAAAATATTCTTATAAACCATTTCCGAGATATGCTACGTAATATTAAACAAGAATCATATCAATCAGATACGTAGCTTTTAAGTGATTGACGCGTAAAAAAATGGCTTGGAGGAAATATACACCGAAAACTTTGCGTCAAAAGTGACTTGAAAAATTCATGCTATAAGCAGTATCATCGAAAATACCTGAGAATGGTAGATCGCTGCCATTTTCCTCGATGCTCTTGTTCGCGGCGAAATTGATGGAGCTTAACGCTCGATCGATCTGACCGGCCAATACTTGCGAATCTCCCGAAGTTCCGACGAAACATGGGGAGCAAGGAGCACCTTCCGGCGGCGCGTAAAGCAAATTTACATTCGACGGAAAATAATGCGGCGTACCTGTCGATGAGCGAGAACGCGAGTCGTTTCAATGAGTCAATTTTGAAAAACGTTTAATTATTTCATATATTCGATTTTTAGAACGGAGCCCTACCAGGCTGCGCGGGGTAGGTGATTTCGTTTTGCGAATTAACACTGCAAGGCGGCTGCGGGTTACTCTCTCCGCCGTTAGCTGTCGTAGACTTCGGCGAAGTTTTTTTTTCGGGCGACTCCGAGTCTTTGCGATTTTTGGCCGGCTGCACGACGCTCGTTTCAACCGCTTCGTTTCCCTTGCTCGCGACTTTTTCGGGCGACAGCCGAGGAGCATTGTTCAGCACGACTGTTACCGGTAGAACGTCGATGGAGGCCTGACGAAAAAGTTATGTCGGTGATGCGGATGAAACTCGTACGCTTGTCAGTGCCACTGATCGCGGTTTACTTACGTCAACCGCATAGCCTTGGTACGAGGTGAACTTTCCCATCGTGTAAGCTTCGGGCGATAACGCGCACTGATTTTCTTCGTCGTGCCTGTTCGAACGCGTCGTGGTTATCGTCGTTGACTATTGCGGAACGCTTATCAGTTCTCAAAAGTTAGTAAAATGTATCAATCTACCCGGATCCGTTGTCCCATCGATGATCGACGTCTTCGTCGTCGCTCTTATTATTGCCGGTGACGCCATTGTCCCCATTGTTGTTCGGATCGACGCTGTTGCTGTTCGCGTTGTTGATGTTGGTCGTCGTATCCTTCGTTTTGCGGGAATTAGCGGACCACGATCTCTTCCATTTTTGGGCTGGTGAAGAGTTGAAACGTTGTCCACACCTCTGTCTTCCATTCGATTGAAAGTCATTCGGAGGGAAGAAAGCGGGCTTACTTGATTCGAAGATGGCGTTTTTCCGGGGGGTCACGAGGCCCCAATTCGACTGTTTACTTTTCCGCAGGGAAACGGGTTTCAGCGAGGAATGGGGAACGCTCCTCTTCTCCCCGAGTTCCTCGATGAAAACGACGACCGGCCCCTCGTTCTTGCTCATCTCCTGGATGTGCCCGTTGTACACCACGACGTGTTGCCCCGCAGTCTTGTCCGATATCTTCTCCTCGTTACCATTATTATCGTTATCGCCGTCGGTGTGCGTGGAATTGTTGTTAGCCTTGTCGAGTTCATTCTCCGGAGTGTCCATGTGAACGAGACACCTTCCGCCCACTTGAAGCTCCGTGCTGTTGTATCTCGTCCACCCTGCGCTCCTCACTTCTGAGCACGCGATAAACAGGATTATACGGAAGCCGCACCGATTTTGCCGAATTATTCACGCGACAGAAGAATGAGACGATGGTTTGCAACGCTTCTCCCCGCTTTAATCAAAGCGACGATTGTTTAGCTACACCACCGTCCCATCCATCTCTCCTCATAGGCATACCGACCCCTTCTGATCTCGTGCCAAATATCAAAATCGGTGTTGCGATAGATATTGGGATCCAGCGCTTTCGCGACTCTATACGGAAATGGCGTAATTCCTCGTGCCAGCGATCGGATCTCCTCGGCTTCGTCAGGTTCGTTCTCCAACTTATCGTACAACTCCGCGGCCATTTGCCTGGAATATCGTAATTATGAAGCTCTACATTAGTCTTCTCGTCCTCTTTGATGGAAAACTTTAATACGAATTAGAAGCCAGCATTTTATCAGAGAATCAGAAAACCATCTAGAGCCTTGTAATTCCTTTTTCAAATACTATTAATTTTATATTTTATGAAATTATTATCAGTCATAGAATATCGATTCTTGTCAACTCAGGATATCTGTTAGATATCTACGTGCTATCTACATCTAAATTTTAACCAGATTTATACAAAAAATATAAATGTCATTTTCTAGACACATAGGCATCTTGTAGATGTCTGACAGATAACTTCTGGTAGGCGTGCATCGAGTAACGCGATACACTCGAAGAGGCGGGGAGCGCGAACCGAGGGCAAAACGGAATGAACTTACTCTCTGTATTGGAGATTTCCCTTTAAAAAAAATTTGTCATGTCTAAAATTGCTAGTTCTGTCATGGAGCATCTTGTGTACGGTAGTGTCCACACTGGGCATCTTGAAGACGTCTTTGTACAGCGTCTGATACACCAAAGCTATGAAATGAAATGATATTTACGTGGGGGGGAAGGGCGAACGGCGAAACTACGCGATGAAACGTACATTGGCAGAAGGCAGCCGTCGAGACGTAATCCTTCGCGTAGACGCTCTCGTATTGCTTCGGCGCCATGTGACAGAGATATATCATTTTGTCAAAGCCATTCTCCGTCACCACACGACGCGTCAATTTTTGAGCGTTGAACACGACCACGTCCCTTCGATAAAGCCGAGACATCGCTTCGATCTCGAGCGGTCCGCCCCATTCGGTGAAACACGCCATTTGCTTCAAGTAATTCTCGTAGGGAATGGGTAGATTCTGAGGGGATGGCGAACACGTCGTTACGCGCGATCCTCGATCGGCTATACTTACGAACCGCAGTACGTCGACGGTTCGACGAGTCGATTACCTCGTCAAACAATTTTCTATTCTCCCTCATGAACTCGACGCACTCCTCCCTGACTCTGATGTGGTAGTGCTGCGTCAGGTAGACTTGTTCGCTGAACGCACGAAAGAGACAGGTCGGATCTTTCGGGGCGTGCTTCCGAAAGTAGCCTTCCTCTTGAAGCCATTCGTCGACCGGGTCGGGCGTTCTTTTGCAAGTTTTCCTCGGCGAGATCTCCATGGGACCTTTAATCGATGGGACGGTGGATCGATTGGTCGTATTGCGGCGTACGAAAAAATTACGCGATCGTCGAACGACTCTGACGTTAAATGTTTCGACGCGCCGTTTGAACGCATCGATGAAAAATACCGAATTCCGGTCGGTGACGTTCCACGTTGTTCCACGTGCGCGCCAACGGGAGAGCGAAGCGTGACGTGTGGAGAGCACTTGGCATTGTCGCATGTCTCGCCCATTGTTACCCGTACTTTTCGCGAAGGTGTCGGGAGAGAAAAGAACATTACGACTTACCTGATGTTCACCGTTTGTCGTTTCACCGGAAAAAAACGTCGAATGACGTCCGATGCACTCGGCGATGTAAAATGACGCACGTGGGCCAATCGCGAATAGGACGCGGAGTTTCGTCGCGGAACCGCTGTCGAACGCCGATTTTACTATTGGTTTCCGCGCGGCACTGTACACCACTACGCCGGTACTCTTTCTCGTTCAATCCCGGTCTCCGATACGTGCCGATCTTCACGATCATCCGCGATCGACGCTCTCGCGGAAAACTAACGGGGCGAGAAATTCGACGCTGTGTCGTCGGCGTTGGGAGTGTCTGGATGTATACAAAGGTGTATGCGCGTATCGGTCTCCCGATGACCTTTAAGGTCGACTTTTCGGCAGCGGTCCGAACTCTCGACGCACCTTTTCTGCGGATAATATGAAGCGATTGTGTCCCGTCAGTCGGTTTGAAACGTGGTTTAAAAATGATCCGGATCGAAGCTTTGGTAGATCCTCGCGAGAAAATAGGTACGCCACGCTGTGACGCACGTGTAAATACCAATTGTTTCGAATGAATATGTATAGGTATAACGTCCGTGTATAATATTCGCGCAATGTACTCGGAGCGAAACTCTACCGAGTTTCTCGATAGACGAGGTAACCCGAGAGTAAAGGGGGATTCGCGTGTAAACCGACTGGTAAACAGAGACGTTGGGAATAGAGGGTCACGACTGCTCGGTCTCTATGTTCGAATAAATAAACATTCCGGGTATATATTCGTGGTCGAAATATCCACGGCGCGGCAGGAACATTGATAAGACAATGAACTTCGCGTCAGTGTCAAATTCAGTCTCTCTAATTTCGAATTTTCACGAGCAAGAAGAACGAACACGAGATATTGCGAGTCGGATCGCAAGTTCGCAAGGATTTGCGTGAAAAAAGGCCTTGGTACAAATAATTTTTTTTTATTTCATCGTAATAATCGTATCGGTATGACAATGCAATGTGTGTACGAATATTAAAAAAGTACAATAGCCCGTTATATAAAATATAATTTTTACAAAAATGCACCGATCGATAACCGCTGTATTCGCGGGCGTATCGCGAGTCGCCAACGCCGAAGGCTTTTGGCTGTAGGGGAAAAAAATATTTGCCTGTGTGCATGCACAGCGTTGTATCTCGATTAAAAAATATAGAATCCCTCGACACACATACGAGCGCACAGGAACCGTTTGATGAATTCGCGCTCGGCAATGAGTGCACTGACATTTCCAGGCGGGGTGTTTCGATAGCGTACCGGACTGTTACGCGGCCGACCGGGACGTCCGCGAGTTCGGCGTCGGATCGGCGACGGCCGACGCGAGCTTCGCGACGCGTCGTCGCCCGTTTTTGGCTTTGTGCAAACATCGCTCGAGGAGTAAATGCGGCGGGAGTACGAGTACGAGTATGAGTTGTGAGATTACATCGTCACGGCATTCAAATCGGTAATATATCGATAATTGTTACGAAATATCAAAGTATAGCGAGTGGGAGAAACGACGGGATCGCTGCTCCGCGAGTTTCTCTGCTCGTGACGTTGATCTTAGGCGGCTACCTTCTCGGCGTCGATCGCTGAAATGGAAACGGATATTTTGTTGTACTTCATCTTTACGTTGTGCGAGATCCGCGACTTCGCGATTGGAAAGAGACGCGCGCCTCTTTTTTTTTAAGGCTTTCCTTCGAAACCGTTGCCCCCCTACCTTCTTTGGTTGGCAAAGGGTTCTTCTCGAGGGTCTCCGCGTGTTTCAACTTCGCGGGGTCAAAGTTCTCGATGCCGGAGATCAGCTGCTGCTTTCCCTTCTCTTGCTGGATAGCTGCGCAATTGGAAGGGAGAATTTTCATTCGGAACGTTAACCCGTGGAACGGTTTTTCGAGAGATCGCAGGACGAGCGGGGGGTATTTCGCGAGTCACGAAAGGTTTAACTCTTCGGAAACTATAAACGTCGGAAGATATCGCTCCATCGACTCACCGTCCTTGTCGGGAAGTGGGTTCTTCTCATGGGTCTCGGTGTGCTTCAATTTTGTCGGGTCGAACGCTTCGATACCGGCGATGAGGGTCTGTTGATTTTTCTCCGCGGCCACATCTACGGCAGGGGAATACATTTATTCGGGCGTGCGGTTATATTCGGGGCACGTGAACCCTTTACCCCGGTTGGCGGTTCGTTACGCGGCTAATTAGCACCGGATTATGAAAGCTGTACATGTAGACCTTTTTTCGTACATCGGAGCGTATGGTTTATGAGCACCGACCCCTGGTTACACGGACAAAAGCAGCGGCTATCTTAAATCGATTCGTTATCCCAGAAATTAGTATCGATCGAGTTCCTGTTAAAATTTCCCAGTGATAGCCCGGTGATTTATGTCAATTCTGCGCTAAAAAGTACGGCATTTGGAACATCTGTAGTTTTCCGTAGTACGGCGTAATTCACGATAGACCTTTATAGATTGCCATGGATATTTGTAGTTTCAGAATTTCAAATCTATGCGTTTCAATAAAAAAACAACGGACTACCTCAATTGACGAAGTAGTTGTATGTAGTTGATCGTAATAATAACGGAATTCTATATTCATCAACGACACAACGAAATTCCTTGCGGAAAAAAACTACTAGTGCACACTACTGCATCACTAGCCAATCGTAATTTAGACAGTAGTGGCCACTAACTAGTTAGCAATACCAGCTAACGCTAATGGTTGGCACTACTAGCTAACAGTGAGAATATTCTGTGATGAAATTGTAGCTGTTAAAAAAAGGTCCCAGACAGGGTATCTTTCAGTCATTTTACAAACGCCTTATGTTCCATTTTCAGACCACTTTTAGTCGGTATAACAATAAATACTTTCCTAAAAATTGATAAATTATAATTATATTTATACTTTCCTTTCTTTCCAAATTGTGCCACTTCTAATATTTGTGTACTTTAACGATCAAAAGTTACTGTTAAACTACAAAAGTGTCAGCTTTTTCAAAAAATGGTACAATGGTACAAGCTTTTAAACATATTACACACAAGTATCGTTTTAGTATTTCACTGCAATGCAAGTTTTAATATCGTAATATCAACAGTTCGCTAAAATAATGCCAATAGCTTCAAAACTGTCAGCGGTCCTAAATAGCAGTGTAGTTGAAGTGCTCATTACTGCTTTAGTTTCCACTATTGGTTCACATAAATAGTGCAACAAATTTCACTAGTGACGGTAGTAATCACCAGCAGTTAATATTACTGCATCAGCGGTTCAAATGAAAAGTGCACACTATCAGTATAAGTAGTGTAGCAGTGATAGTAGTGCGTACTAATAATGCTAACCACTTCAATAGATGTGCTAATTAAAAGTGCGCTCTCTCTAGTGGTGTAATAGTGCATACTACTAGTATAATAGTGTGCGCTTCTAAGGTCAGTAGTGAGCACTTCTGCAGTCAATAGTAGTAGTTTTTTTTTCGTAGGGAATGTGACGCCATATTATGGAAAACTACAAATCGTCGGTTGAGAAGAATACTATCCTGTCTATTTTTTTTTTGAAAAACGAGTTATTAACATAATATCCTAAGTTCTATTTAATTCCAGCTTGTGCAATACTATCCAATGTCCTAAGATTAAATATAATAAAAATCATACCTCGAAAAATTGCCCAGAATTGTCTTCGTTCTATAAGGCAATGAAAATTTCAAATGCGTAATACTCAAAATTAATAGGAAAGGACTTAGGATAGTATTCATCTCAACCGACGAAATATGTTCCACACAAATTCCGTACGGCTAACTACGGAATATAACGCCAAATTGACATAAATCGGCGTAGATTTTTTTTCGACAGAGCACGTCAAGCGATACGATATACGAAAGAAATTGAAAAGTTCATTCGCAATCTAGATCACCGCTAATCACGGAAATCGACGGCTTCCGGCGCTTAGCTGTAACAAAAGCAATGAAACGACGAACAACGATTTCCAACCCTGCACACCAGATCCGCATGTCTGACGACACCAATGATTTTCCCCTGCGATCTGCAATAGTCGAACGCCACGAGTCCGTTGCCAAACTTACTCGCCTGTATAACGGGTTTTCTATCGCCAGGCGCGCCTCTCCGCCAAGTTTTCCCGTACCTAATCTCGCGATAACGCCGCAATACCCGCGCTCTATACCGACGAGTAAATTTTGCGACGGCTCGTATCTCCTGACGCGAAAGCACGAACGCAGTTAGCGTCGATGAGAGGAAGGATCCAAGAACGATCGCACCAAACTTTCACCAGCCTGAGACCCAGTCGTTAATTTGCCGGCGGTTGGCGGGAACAATTCCAAATCGATACCTTTAGCGTTAGGTAAGATAATCTTCTCTTTCATGTCGGCGTGCTTCAAAAGATCCGCGTTGAAAGTTTCCAGCCCACGGATCAACTCGCTATGTCGTCTCTCCAGTCGGACGTCTGCGTTATCATTTCATACGTTACGCGAGCGACGCATTTAAGGCCATCACACGTGAAAAAACGTAAGCAGTAACAGTAAGGATTGACCAATCAGAAATATCATTCTTACGGAATTATGCTTAAACAGGCTTTCTGATTGGTCAATCCTTACTGTTACTGCTTACGTTTTTTTCACGTGTAATGGGCTTTAGACCCGACTTTTCTCCTAATATACTTCTTGATCGGACGAGAGAAACGCGTTCGCCCACTCCTCGTCGACGCGATCGGAAGTGCCATCGGGCGGAGCTTACCTTCGGCGGAGGGCAGTACGTTCTTCTCGGCGGTTTCCGCTTTTTTCATACAGCCGTGATTGAAGCCCTCCAACTCGCTCTTCAGGTCCAGAGCTACTTTGGGCAAATCTTTCAGGGACGGGCTCACGGGTTTCGACATGACGATGTGTGATTACGGATCTGTCGGGGAGAAAAAGTCACTTGAATCAGTCGAGCATCGTCCCTTTCCCTTCGTCCGCGCTACGGGAAAATACGAAAGAGGCTTCGATCGAGTAATTTTTACAGAGCATTCGGGCGGTTGCGACGTGACGCGGGAGTTGCGCGACGAGATCGATGCTTGCTTCGGGCTGAGATCAGTCGCTTTGTCGCATCTCCAGCTTCCGGTTCTCGTTATAAAGTTGGAACTCGCAGAATCGTCCACGAATCCATTCAAAACACATTGAACGAGCAATTTAAACCAACCCGAGGGCATCGAGCGATTACGCGCAGGAAAAAGTAGTAAGAGCGATTGAAATAAATGAAAGACGCTGCGAGGGCGAATCGAGCAGGACATCCCCGTGACGTCACTCAGCTTGCGGCACGCAAAGAACCGCCGTACGGGGAAGAGAGACGGTGGATAGGCGAATCGCCAAGCGGAAGCAGCGGACCGCGGATTTCTACCGACCGCTAAAAAACCCCCTTTTATTTGTAACCTGCAGCATCCGTCGACGACGGCGGTCCAACGATAAGCGTTTCGCGAGATGTAGGTATAGCGCGTCCCTCGCGGCTTCTCCGTCGAGAACGACCGCGGGCGGCAGGATGTCGACTCATCGACCTCACCCCCTCTCGGCAGGAAGCACCACGCGCCCGTCCGTTTCCGCACGACCGGCGATGTGACGCACGCGCGCGCGGAGAACGGGGCACGTCGATGAGTCGCGAAACGCAGCGTGTAGCGGTCGGTCGACGGCATTTCGCAGCTGTTGGAAACAAAAGGCGGCGAAATAACGGTGACGCTGAACGTCCAGCTGCCGCGCTTCGCCCATGGCGCTCAACTTCGATGATTCTGATCGACTCGCTTTGGGTGACGGTACTTCTATCGAGTCGACCGTAGCGAAAGAATTCGAGTGAATCTTAGTGTTTTGCCATGAAAGCTAAATTCGATTGGTGGGCTTCACGGCAAAGCAAGAAGATCCGTTCGTACCGTTCGACTACGGTTGACACAATTGAAGTACCGTCAATCAAAGCGGGTCGATCAGAATCATTGACGCTAGGTGTACGATGTTTTGCGGCGGGTATTGATCGCGTTGTTTCGGGTGTATAATTTTTTGCTCGTCCCGACGAGGGATCGATTATTCCACGAAGTTGTAGTTACGGAAAAACTTCAGGCTTCGCAGTGTAAGGACAAAGTGATTTTAGGGAAATAAGAACATGATTTCACAGATAGGGATTTTTAGGGCGCTTATAGGCATAGATAGCTCACACGGTTTGCAGAGGACTAGCATCATGTCGGACAGCTCTAAGCCCAGAATCGAGACAACCATACAAATTCATACAGCTGATTTTTCTCAGAGTTCTTACCAATGAAACTTCTTTTATACATCCTTAATTTATCGAAGATTTTTTTCCACTGATCATTCCTTTTTATTCTATTAAATAATTTGAACTATACTCAAATATGTCCAGCTACTAGGGCGTGTCCTGCTATTGGGACAGTTATCTTACATATCAAATCTGTTACTGATTAACCCTAGATAGCTAACGTTCGTCGTTGCGACGAACACGGGGAATACACATTTAGCTGTCTCTATAAAGGAAGGTTAGCTATCTAGGGTTAATTGCTATCGCAAAATTTGCTGCACTCATCAACCAAGGCTTATCGCCATGAAGTCACTTCAGTCTTCACTGACAGGATATCTAAATATACTGACACAGAAATATTGTAAGAATCTATATGAATCTACATAACATCTCCTTATAGGTATAAATGAGTACCGATTAGAAAAATTGTAAATATTTCGAAGTACTTTGAAGTTCCGTTATTTTCCTTCTTTTGTAGTCTTTCTAAATCACTTTACATCTCCTAAAGTCAGGGCTTCCATCCAGACAGATGTTCAAAAATAGTGAGTTTTAATGACTCGTTATTTGAAAAAAACGACCAATCTTTCCTCATCAGAGCATTATGAAGGAACAAGAAAAAGCGGTTTAATGGTGTTTGTAATAAATTCGGTTGAGTTTTGAGGAAATAATATTGAATGAAAATAATTCGGTTTTAACATAAAAGAATATTCATATTTTCAAATCTGATTTGTAATCCGTATACGTATTCAATAACAAACGAAAAAGAAACGGTCAGAAAAAAAAATTATTCACCGAGTTATAAATGCGTTTCTCGTTAGAAGATTATGACGTAATTGGAAATGCAGAGAGACGCACTTATACTAAGTAACGAGTGAGAGGGAGATAGTCTTACTAGACTATGACGTAGTTGCACTTCAAAATATCGTTTTTAAGCTCTGATAAGGCGGAAAATGAAAATGAAAAAATACGTGGTTGATAATATTCTCTAAATTTTTCGAATCTACGTTAAAAAAAATTAATGTTAAAACTGAATTGAGATTTGTAATTGAAATATATTAATTAATTTTCATAAGGACACATCAAAATGTTGAAGTATGGAAGATAAAAAATTTAATCATTTTAACGAACAAATATCTTGACAAACCTTTTCTCATACTAAGAGAAACACGTGCAATGATACCGACTACTTGCAACGCGTCATCATACCGATTTACAGAATCTGGGTACTGATAACATGATCATCTCGACACTGAGAATTCGTAGTGGTTGCAGCATCTTAGCGACAGGAAGGTATCGTAAAATTATTTGACGAATCGAAGGACGAAATTTAAAAATTAATTACTTTTAATAACATTGAAATGACTTTTTACTGACTTGATTGAAAAAAATGACCAGTCAATAAAAAAAATTACTAACTGGGAGCCCTATAAAGTATACACATCCTTGCGATCTTTTGTCTTCGCGACACTTTATTACCTTGTTAACATCTATTTGCATTGCTTCTGAGGTATCAATATAATTTTTATAAAATCGTTGCACATCTTTTAACTTTTTTTTCATTCTCTTAACTATCCCATTTTCCTTATCCAAACTCAAGTGTGCTCTATTTTATAAGCCGTATGTAGGAATAAGGACTCTTAGGGTCAAGTTTTCATTTTTAGCGACTTTTAGGGACTTAAAAAAAAGAGACGATAGGGACATATCAGCGAAGCCTGAAACCTGTATCGAGCGAGAGGAAGAATCGTCGTACGCACATACGCTTCTTCCGCGCATACGGACGCGCGAAAGGGAAGCAGAGGACCCGCATTCCTCGCGCGTGAAGTCACTCGCTATGCATCGTTATGGGAAAAGAGTCGATATACTCCGCGGGAGATTCGCGTTACCTACATCGAAGTCGCGTTCAGCGGCACGAGGACGAACACGATCCTTTTTTGGTTCCCCGTTCGATCGATCACTATCCCTGCGCGCGTTGTAACCCACAAATCGCTTCTACCGATAGAGACACCCTTGCCGAAGGTCGTCGCGCATCTGGCGTGTCGTACAACGGGGCTGCTCTCTCGCGGATTTGCGAGCTATAAGCGTACGCGCGCGCGTGTATCGGAATCGCAACGGGACAAGGCTGTTGTCCTTATAAGGAAGACGAACGCGTGCCTATATATAGGAGAGAGCTGGAAAGAGGTCGAGTACGCAACCGCTGCGCGACAGCGACGCCTTCGCGGCGAGAGAGGCCTCTGGACCGATGGAGATCTCTACTCTCGTTCCGCTCAATTTCATAGTACATATTATTTTATGACTCACACAAGTCGGAGGCGCGAATCGCGTAGCGGCGATTCGTGGGATTTTTATTTATCGCGACGAGAGAGGAAAGCGATCGCTCCTGCCGTGTAAATAGTTTCTTGAGCCGAGAACGCGATATGTTGTTGGCTCGAGAACATTTTTTTTTTTTTTCGTCGCGAAATTTTACATTTTCGAGGAAAAAATCGTTCGGTACCGCGCTCGAATTGCAAGCGGGGAAAAGTAAATAAGCTGAAATATTATTGTCGCGTGGCGGTCGGAAGGAATAATTAGACTGACAGTGAGAGATTTCTCCACGGCGAAGCGTCACCTGCGTATACGGGATCGCGTGCAGCGTCATTGTTCACGATTCGATCGAGGTTGCGCATTACCGTAAAAAATCGAAATTTCCGGAATCGAACTCTCGACCACCCTATTCTGTATACTTGTTCGCACTCATTCCAAAAATCATAGATTTATCGAGCAAATCTCAAAGGAACACGCAAAGATATCGATGATTTTTCGAGGAGAAAAAAAAATCTCTCGAGCATAAAATCGCTGGTCTTATATTTCCTTCGAGATATCGCCTCGATAATCGTGCTTATCGTGATCAGCGCGAAAAAATACAAGAGATGGTCCGGTCGTTTCAAGAGATTTCGATTTTTGGTAAAACGCCAAGGGCTGAACTACGATCGACTCTCGCAGCTCCGTACTTCGCTCGGATTGTACGGGGAGGAAAAAAAGTAAGCCAGAGTTTCGCATCGTGCCCGGGTCGCTCTAATTACCCGCGTGCAAAGAGACAACTGCTCGGAGAGAACCGCTGGAGCGAGGAGAGATTTCTTGGCTGCGAAGACGAGTCTCCGACACGCTGCATTTTCTGATATCATTAATTCGCGACCCAGTTGAACCGGCAGCTTCGATTCCGCGCAACGCGTCTCGTTCTCGCGGTCGGTCGAACAACGGTGAAACGAAAATGACGCAAACCTAATTCTACTTGGTGGCCGTCGTCGTCGACGTCGTCGTCGTCGTCGTCGCGGTACCGTTGCCGAGCCCGACCGTATCCGCCGCGCAACGGAACAACGAGCTCGTTAAGCAAAACTCTTGCCGAATGGAGAAACGCTGCAAAGCCGTAATAATTCATCGCAAAGTCCGAGCTAACGATAAGATCTAGATCGTTCCCAAACGGGGGTGGTTGGAGAAATTCTGCGGCGCGAGCTCGCCGCAGCTCGGTGCCAATTAAGTCTCGGTAATTAACGAATTCCCACCGGAGTCGCGTACGCGTATCCACACGGAGAAAAATGAAGTTCAAATGACGAGCATTGGATACCCGAATTCTGGTACTACGTACACTTTGCATGGCATTGTAGTGACAATTCAAAATTATGAGAAATATTGCCAGACAAAATAACATTTCACTCTCTGCGTATAGCAAGCAGTAATCTAATGTGGTATATTTTAAGATAATTTGGCGTTTTGCAATACAGTCATCGTGGTATTTTCTACAATACAGCCATTGACATTCTTTGTAACAAAGCTTATTGGCATTTTTTTATAATACCGCCATATATATACGACAGTTTTTACAATACAACCATTGGCACATTTATCGTAGTATATCCTTCCAAATTGCCTGAAAATATGCGATATCGTACTAAGCTTGCTATACGCGGAGAATAAAATGCTATCCCGTATGGCAATATTTTTCATAGTTTTCAGTTGTCACTACAGTACCATACGAAGCGCATATAGTGTCATACAAATGGCACACAGAGAAAAAGAATTAATTGGATCTACTAAAAATGACTTGCGGGATCGCACAAGTAATTATTTATTTCCACCAATTAAATCTTCTTTCGTATTAATTTGATATTTATTCCTTGCAATCACATATTATTCCATATCATTGTAAGGAAGAGATATCTAATTGATGCTATACATAAATAATTACTTGTGACCACGCAAGTAATTTTTAATAGATCCAACTAATTCTTTTTCTTCGTGCATATACGGGGTGTTCCACTCAGGATAGTCACACTGCTCATTTCCGTTATTTGCCATTCCACGAACAAGTATTTTAAATATAAGTTGTTTGGTGTCGAGAAGGACATATGATACATGCAACGAATTTTTGATACCATGTATTGTTTACGAGGTATGAAAGTCACCTCCATTTTATCACATGAAACTTAATATTTTTATTCTCATAAAAGTTATAGAGTTTATCGAGACTAATAAGAAACGTATAAGATGAAATGCCCCTCCATTGAATGCTCTGTAAGATATTTCCGCCAAAAGTACAAGAATAAGTTACGCTTCGCGCGACTAATTGTAAGTTCCCAGTGCACAGCGAAATTTACTGTTGTATTTTGAGCGGAAATATCTCAGAAACCATTCGATGGATGGACATTTCATCTTATACATTTCTTATTAGTCTCGATAAACTCTATAATGGGTTTCGGACATTTGCAAAAAATTTGTTAATTAACTATATAAATTCGTTTTATGTTGATACATATTCAGTAGAAAATTGCTTTCTCAATTTTCAATACCTTTATTTAACGTCAAAATTCAAATTGAAGTGCTGAATTTCAACCACGGCTATAGACGCATTACGATTTATCGAACACACGATACGTCACAGCTTTTCGTCGTACGGTTGTATCGTCCAATCGCGGTTTCAGTAGTCTAACTTAATCTTACCGTAGCGCCGTAATCGCAAGTAGACAGCAAGAGAATTGGCTCAACAGCTTAAAGTCGATACGAATCTACAAATTCACGACGTCAACATACCATGGGTATGATTCGAAAAGAAGGAAAGTGGCTGCCACATGAATTAACCGAAAATGCCATTGCTGATCGTCTGAAAATCTCGATTTCTTTGCTTGCAAAGAATAAAAAGAAGTTTTTTATGGAGTATCGTAACCGCTGATGAGAAATAGATCTATTTCGACAACCCGAAACGCAACAAAATCATGGGTTGATCCTGACCAACCATTAACGTCGATACCAAAACGAAACATCCGCGGTCACAAAACAATGCTTTCAATTTGGTGGTATATGTGGAAGGTATCGTATAATTATGAGCTGTTGAAACCGAATGAAACAATTATCGCCGAACGTTATCAACAAGAATTGGAGCGTTTAAATGATAATTTACTGCAGAAACGACCATCAATTGCATGAAATCGCCGAAAAGTGATTCTTCTTCACGACAACGCTTGGCTTCGTGTTGCTTGATAGCCGTAAAAGAAACATCGATGGAGCTTGAGTGGGAAGTTCTCCCGCACACAGCGTATTCTCCAGACCTGGCTCCGAGTGATTATCATTTATTTAGATCGATGCAACACGACTTAGAATATACACACTTCCATAATTATCAGAAGTGAAAAATTGGGTTGCTAAGTGGATTAGCTCAAAAAGTAGATAATTCTTTCGTCGCGGAATTCAATTTCTGCCAGAAGAGTGAGAAAAAGTTGTAGCTTCCGAAGGCAGTTACTTCGATTGAGGTATTTACCCATTTTATTACGACATAATGTTTTAGAAATGAAAAAAACAGCGGCTTTCAATGCCACCCCCTAATAAATAGCGTGACTATCCTAAATGGAACACCCTGTAATACGAGAATAGGGTAGTTGACTGAATTTTTTATTGATGATTCGAAAAATTCGAACAAAATTATTTACCCCGTACTTTTTTATTTTTCATTTCCGGCCTCATTTAAGCCAGACAACGATATTTAGAAATGCAGCATTCGTCATCACTCTAACACTCATTGCTTAGCATGAGTGCATCTCTCACGGCTCTCGATTACGTCATAATTCAGCAGGGAAATACGCGCTTATAACTCAGCGAATAATGATTTTTTCGGACCTTTTCTGTTTCATGTGAATATTGAATGTGTATACAGATTATAAATTGAATTTCAAAATATGAACATTTTTTTCTAGTTAAATACCGTATTCGGGCATCCAATGCTCGTCATTACAACTTCATTTTTCTCCGCGCATTCGTATAAGCACGTAACGCAGACGGCTACGCGCCTATCAGTTCCAGTCGGCGTTCTATTCGCTCAGCTGTAAATCGAGGCATCGAGCATGCATGCACAATTGTTGCACCGGCACGCGTAGCGACCGTGACGAGTAACGAACCTCACGCGACTGCGAAACGGCGCGCGATATCGAACCGTCGCTGTTGCCGCGCACACGCGGTCGCGCGACGTACTCAGCGGTTCCGGCCGTTGGTACGTACCGCGCGTCGGGCGTATAGTCATTCGCAAAAATCTCGATGATGACGCGAGGTCTTCGCAGGGCATCGCCCGCCGTGAGACAATCGTCGATCCATATCGCACACGAACGTGCAAAAGCGAAAACGAAGTGGTGGCGCGTGTATTTACGCGGATTATACAGTACACACTCGATTACTTCGCCACCCATGAGAAAGCTGGCGAAATAATTGAAAAAGCGTTTGAAGGTGTGGCTAATGAGTGGTAGGAATACGCGTACACTTCACGTTGGATAGTGTTGATGCACAAGCTCGGAGTTGCGTTAGAGTGAGAGAATAAATACCATACTGGTAAAGAAAGTCGACCTGTAAAGCTTAGGTAGTTTCGTAGTCTTCCTTTTATTCATAACGGGATTCGATGTTTTCATCGGGAAGCGAAGCTTATCAACTTCTCTGTATATTTCTTCGCATGAAATATTGCTCTTCTGTGTGTGAATACCGTATTATTTTCCAACCGTATGTTCGGGTGTCTCTGTCTTTATTTCGTCCAGGATTTTTAGTTTGTCGCTAAGCAACAATTTCTTCCACTCCTTCACTCTTATTTTCACTGCCCTTTTGCTTATCCATTTCGCACGTACGAACTTGATACGAACAACTAATGACCATTGAGACCGGAGGTGACAGGAATAATTTATTAGAGATGAGATATCGATCGGCATCAACAGCAATGATTATGTAGTATCGATTATCGGCAGCGCACTCACTACATTATCGTTTATGATAGGAACACGCTATCACACATACGTATTTCGGGCATAGGAGTGTGCGTCTGCGGTGAGGCGTTTCAACTTCAGTTCCCTTTACCGTGTGATATCCAAAAGGGCAGGAAAGTAGAGGACGGCGAAATAATTGAGTAGCGAAGTAATTGAGAGTTTACTGTACGCGTAACTGGCCGCGGAGGGGGTGACAAGCGCGGCGAGCAGAGGGGGGTCTCCGTACGCGCACCAGACAGGTTCATCGATTGGCGCGTTGCAGTACCGCGGGGGGAGGGCGGGGTGGAACGGCGGACGTCGGGATCCGCGTATTCAGGGGCTCGCGCGTCTATCGAGTTTCACGGTCACGGTCCGAGAGTCGCGGGCACGCCCGAAAAATCTCTCGTATCTCTGATCATTTTTGCGACGCGTGAAGATTCCTCGCCCCTCCGTTATTCCATTATCCCGGCGCTTAAGGGGCAACGGCACTCGAGGGTGAAGTCTCGGCATCCCCCAAAAGAGCACTCCCGGGTGCAATTACGGGCAGAGGTCACGGCGGGTCGCCCGCTCCTCGACCCCGACTGTCTCGCGTCACTCGTAAACTTTCGACCGGATGTCAAACCCTTCCGCGGATGGTAATGTATAATTTGCAAATAATTCTGCTGCACAATTTAGGGAGGAGGTTCGTCGTGACGAATATCGTATCGAAATGACTTCGAAACGCACGATAAAAAAATAATAAGACGCTGCCTTGGGTCCGAAAAGAACACGCAAAAAGCGCGAAGGTCGGAAGATTTACGTCGCGCCGCGGCCTTTCTCTATCTGCAGCTTATTAGCCACGTGACACGCGTGCGACGAGAGTCGTTTCCTCTTTCTCCCGTTCGTACGCGCGACGAATAGAAGTTTTATTCGCGGAGGCATCGCGAGTCACGCGCGGGGCGAACGATATTCGCGATCCGAGGGGTATTTATAAACGGGGATGGCGTTAGGAAACAAAAAGAAAGGAATGAGCGCCGCCCGAGGATTTTACGAGGAGAAAAATAGGAGACCGCGCAAGCCTCCCCCTCGTCGCGTTAAGGATGCGCTTATTTCACATGCGAGGAACGTCCTCGCTTGTGTATTTTCGACTCGAGCGCACGAAGCGCACTTGCATGCCAGACGCTTCTCGCGAGTACATCTGTCAAAAGCACGCCCCCCTCCCTCCATATGTCCCGGTCTATTCTCCGCGCGACGTCACCCTCGCTCGACGACGCGACGGGACGAACGCTCTATTCGGAGCGGAGCGTTTCGATCCGTTGATTAAAATCATCCTGTATCGTCGATACGAAATTCTTTTTTCGTTCCATCGAAACAGCCACGCCCACTGCGCGGTTTCCATGGCGAAGTGAAAAGAGCCGGCGGAAGTACACAGGGCAAAATTCGAGTAAACGGAAATACACGCGATAATCGAATTCCAGCGCTTCGCACGCGCAGCGGCGACGGCAACAGCTGCCACTGCGGCTCGCTGCTTACCACGCGTCTCTTCTTTCGCCTCGACTTCGTTCTCAACGGAACGCTTTATTCGCGAATATTATACCGCGAAGAAGTACAGTGGCCGCTGATAGAACGAATTGTCGCTTCGTAGCGTATTCCGCGTAAACACCGTCGCGTCGTTTCTTTGCCTCGAATTCCAGAGTAGCCGTGCAACGCAATATAACAGTTCATATGCGTAGTTATTCGAATAAAGGTGGCTCGCGTGACGCGCGCGATCTATAGATTAGTCAATAGGCGCGCAACGATAAATGCGACGCGATGCAGGACATCGGTCTTCGTTGACGCTTCGATATAACGCGTCGGATAAGATAGTATCGTGCGTCCGAAATAAAATGCATTACCTTCTCGCCTCCGCAATAGAATGCACCTTTTACGTACGATTAAGAGCGCAAATTCTGTCAGCGATAGAATAGCCGTGTAAAGATCGAGAGAGGCAAAAGGAACTCGGCGAAAATATCGCCGATTCCTCGCGCATCGTCCCGCCGAGCTTCCGGAAACCGTAGAAACGGCGCAACGACACGTACAGTCATACGTACGTGGGCGTTCACGTCACCGCCTTTTCTTCTCTCTCTCTCTCTCTCCCTTCGCACAGCCGTGCAATGTACAGTAAGATAAACATTCCCATGACATTACCGCGCCGAACTTTTTCGACGACTGTACCCGTTCTCGTGCGGAGCGGTCCCGCAACTCCGATATTTTCACCGCGGGTTCCTTTCACGGCGCCGCGAGAAAGACGGGGAGAGAAGAGATCGAGGAGACGATCGTCGAAACGCGGTCGAACGAAGACGACGACGACACGTCACCGAAAGCCCGAGAGCGGAGCATCGAGTCCCTTCTTCGTCCCCGACTCGCTCTCGGCGAGGCTCCGAAAACGCGGAAGGACCGACCGCACCCTTCCCATCTTTCGATCATCGGTACACGCGTACCGGACGAGATACACTGCCGCGACATCCGGAACGATACTCGCGCGAGGATCTGCTCGCGAAATCGCCCCCGCGAGGTGCCCGGGTCGAATCCGACGCGCGATCCTCCCTCCCGGCGTCGAGCGAACCGGCACGGCGAAAACAGCGACGAAAGCCGGTCAAACGTCAAACGTCGCGAACCGTCTCCGGTCCGTGGAAACCGGCGCAAAAGCGAGTGCTCTCTCTCTCTCTCTCTTTCTCTCGTTCCAGCCTACGCAGCGTGCGCGCGACAGAGAGAGAAGAAGAGAAAGGGAGGACACGCGTTGGAAAAGTAAGCCGGGTGAAATGTCATTCCCCGAAGAAACGCGCGAATTGTGTTTGCAAAAAAGCTGGGCACTGACCTGTCGGTTGTTACTAGGGGAGTCAAAGGCGCGGGCGCAGCTATCGGCCAGCCGACTGTTCAAGGGCAGAGAGGAGAGAGTATACTGACTGGTTAGTAGTTCGTGGCACGCAACAGCGCCGAGGAGCGCTTCTCCTTCTTTCCCCACCGTCGGCGATCGGACTGCCCCCCTTCCTGCGCCCCGACGTTCTGGGGAAGCCATCGAGCCGCGTCCACGTTGCCCCTACCGCGTTTCTCCTTCCCCGTCGCTCCCCTTTGCACCACGCTCGACCGTTCGCGGATGGAAGCTGACTCACCCTCTCCGCGTTGGCATATGTACGCTCCTCTCCGCTCGGTATTCGACGTGCGGCGGCGCGACGTCTGCGAGGACGCGCGTGGTCCTGCGTCGTAGATCGGCGACAAGGGTTCGTAGCACGTTTCAAAGCGAGCGCACTTCTGATGCGTGGAAACGAGAGAGCCGGGGAATCGGTGCCGCTATCGTTTGCGGAGTTCGATAAATATGTATACAATGCCGAACATATCGCTTATTAAATAAAACAACGTCATATCTCCAAATGCTAGAAAACGCGTATTTAAAGTTTCGAATTGCTGTCATTTGTATGTAAAATAATTTATAACCAAAACATTTGTATATTTCGGCAGAGCAATCAGTTGTATTAATTATCAAGTACTTAACTTTTTGTGCAAACAATAATAAACATCTGCAAAATCAAAAATAATGCTCTCACTCCGACTTGTGACGTTATTATGACGTTTTATTTAATAAGCAATATATGTATTCGCACGGTGGGATGATTCGGGGAAAAATACTGTCAAACACGAAATAAATGATATTCTTAAACCAATTACTGTGCATGTAATATAAGATTATTCTACAATATTATGAATAAATAAAGCACAAAATCGAGAGGACAGAGAGAGAAAACAAATTGTATAAATATGTACCTTTCGATGTTCATTCGGAGGCGAACAAAAGTATCGGTACACTTACGATTGAACGATAATTTAATACTTTATCGCTTAACCTTTTCTTCTAAGTACTCCTTTAATCTTTCTATAACAGCATGGAGTGCACTAACTTTCATACGATTTTAGACGATATAGTATGCCACTTTTTCAACAGAATACGCTTCAACTCTGACTTGTTATATGTTGTATCTTTCTCCAGTTCTGACAATAAAAGTGCAAAGGGATTTATATAGATTGTGGTGGATGTAGTAATATATGAGAAACACTATAAACAATCCATAAGCATACAATAGCCATATGCTTTGAATCATTATCCTTTTGAAAGAAGTAATAATTTTGTCCCAAATTCAATTTTTGCGTATTCTGTTAGGTTATTGTTTAAAATATTTTATAAAAAGTACACATGATTATTTAATATTTTATTATCAATAAATTAACCCTCTTATACCAGATGAGGCTATGCATCCCCATATCACTACTCCACGACCTCCAAGTCAATTAAACGTTTTTTTGGGGTCAAAATCAATGTTGGCATATCTTCACACTCGAATATGGCCACCACAACGAAAAATATTAAATTTACCTTTCTCTGAGAATAGTACAGTCTCTCAGAATGCTATATGAGGACCTTAAAAGCCAAGGGATACAAGTGCAACATTTCAACAGGGGGACACAAGTTCAACATGTTTCTCATAAAAAATATGACAAATTTATAACACTCTGAAGACAATATGAATGATTAAAATATAATATAGTTGTTAACTATCTAAAAGGAAATCCTAAATTTAGAACAATAGCCAAACTTTGAAATCGATTATCTCAAAACTAAGAAAAGTGCACTTGTATCCCTTGACCTATAAGGTCTTCATGTCTTTTTATACATTCACTTATAAAGTCTAGTTTTTTTTTATTTGTGCCACTAATGAACAATTGCTTTCTTGCGATTCTCAATTAGTAATGAGTTCATTTCAGGACCTGACGTATCTTTACCGAATATACTTTTACGTTATTTTTATTCCTTATCTATGTAGTCATCGCCGTGGAAGTCACTTTTGGATTTACTCTCACAACATTAATTGAGTACGTGAGCGCAATAGTGGACTAACCCACAAAGTGTGATTTTTGTTTTAATGCGGAATTGAAACTGTTAAATTAGTATCTATCAATTGCAAAGTGGATCAAACAACATTATGTAAACATAGGGTTTAAACTATTTAACTAACAATAAGATACTAATTTAATTAACAGTTTCAATTCCGCATTAAAACAAAAATCACACTTTGTGGGTTAGTCCACGATTGCGATCACGGCCTCAATTATCTCTTGTTTCTTCTGTTCGCCAGTTTACGAGGGCAGTCCCAGAAATACCCGACCTGACGTATAAATACTGACCTGGCGGTAGTTGTTTGAAAAAAATTACTATGTTAGAAAGTACCCACCTTATAAAGCTTGTTTCAAGTTTGAAGACGCCATGTTGTTCAGTATTTGTTTGGCAGCCACCAATAGTGAACGAAGTGTTGTTTCATCAAGACAACGCACCCAGTTTACACATCCGTTATCGCAATGGGCAAAATCAATGAGCTCAAGTTCGAATTGCTTCCTCATGCAATAGAGTGCATCATCTCGAATCATCTCATATGTTCGGCATTGTATTTTCAGGGGAAAAAACATCCTAATGTTGTGTGGAGGGTCGAGCGGCGAGTGAGTCACCGTATCGTCCGCCTCGTTAACTCGCGGATAAGCAGCGACGCGTTAAAAAAATGAGACTCTATAAACACGACAAATGCAATATACGGGGATTCGTCATAGCGCGCAACGTTTGTATTATACATCGCAGGTAGATTGATGAGTCGGACGCGCGGGGAGCCTTATCGAGCACACGCGCATTATTCTTTTGTACTATATCGCACGTGACTCTTTATGGATTCCTTCGAAAGGCCACGCACGCGATTTGTTCCAATGCGTTGGGTGGTAGTGCGGTTATTTCGCACGATTCTCGCTCAAATATAGCCGGGCATTAACCGCGGGAAAAGTGCCTATTTCGGTACACGCGAAATACTCGCATCTGGTGAAGTCGAAATACGATCCTGCGAAGACTTCCCTCGCTATTTCTCAGTTTGCAAAGTTCCCGAGACGCCCGTATAAAAATAGACAGCGAAAATGCCCCGATGGCTTTGCACTGCGTCTTTTATTTTTTTGGAACGCGTAGATTTGCATCAACGTATCGGTAGACAATCGTTCAACTCGACTTCGTGTCTTTATTGATAATTATAAGACTTACCATTAGACTTATTACACGCCACATATTATTATCTTTCTTATCGTAAAGTGTAATCATTAGGAATATATACAAAAAGCCATTACAAGGGGACTCCTATGTTATAGGGCGGTACATCGAAAACGTGCAGAGTCCGTCCGAAGGTACGAATGAAGAAATCTTACTTCTCTAAATGCGTGTGGTTTGTAGTTTCGTCTGTTCAATGTACGCGTACAAAGGATCCGAAAGGGAACCAATATGCGAATTCGTTCCGTATAAACAGTTTTCCTTTTTTCCTCTCGATCGGTCGATCGAATTGCAGTACTTAATATTTTCAAGGGAAAGAGGGCTACCTTCTTTTACCAAAAAGAGGACTCGTTCCCGGTCAACGATGATGCCAATGTCGCGAGACGCTAAAAAAATACGATCTTCGATCTGCAATCTTGCGCGATGTTACGATGAGAAAAATTATAGGTGGAAAGAGAATGAGATGAAATTGGCTTCTTGGATTTAATGATTAAAAAAAAAAGGAAGATAAAGAAATCGAGCTCAGGGGAGTGTTTCGCGCCCCCCGTTGTTAGACTCCCGAAGACGGTGGACGTATCACGTCGACGCTGCTCAATCGTCTTTCTGCTTGTTGTTATCCGGCGACTTATCACCGTTCATCGGCGAGCGGGAGCGGCTACGGCTCTTGCTGTGTTTGCTCACCGAGCGAGATCTCGACCTGTCGCCCCTCGAGCGCTCACGACTCGATCTGTCCCTGTTGGAGCGAGAGAAAAACGAGGATATTTAGCGGGCGAAACGGTCTGTCTCGAAGCACCTAGATTTTTTGGCTAGCTCCTCGTACGGCGAGAGTGTATTTCGGGTGGTGGTCGGGGTGGGAATATGCGGGGGGGCACTTACTTCGAGGGGGACTTGGCTTTCGACTTGGACTGCGACCTGGACTTTGACCTCTCAGCCTTGGACCTAGAACGAGATCTGGATTTGGACTTTGACTTAGATTTCGACTTTGAGCGGTCTCTTGATCTGCAAAATCATAGTTCGAAATTGAGAAAAAAAAAAGGGCTGAAAAATAATCCAGATTCGGAGGGTACGGGTGTAGCAGAGCTGCGCGCGAGATGACGTGAAACGCCACGACGCGCGTCGTGAGAAAGAACGATACACGCGCGCATCGCGCTCTCCGTTATCGAGGCTGAGCGCACAACAAGCGACGCCGACACCGAGCCGAGCGAAAGTGAGCCAAGCGATGAGGCGTGAGGTATTCAATAACGGGGGAGCCGGCGCCGAGCCGAATTCGAAACGAGCGAGATCATTCGTTAGATCGATGGGTGAGTTAGAGAACACACACTTTACCGATAGGCAGATCGGCGCAAGTCGCAGGTCGATATTTCCAATCGAGTCGTATTTACAGTCCCCCTTTGTCTTGACGCGCGCTTAAACGATTGTAACGAACGAATTCTTACTTCGCATCTCGCGGGTCAATGTCGGACGAGGTGTGATGGAACGTTTAATGTGAATCGCAAGTTTGTAGAGTAATTCGGGAGCTCGCTAAAATCGTCAAGAATAATCGAGTCGCATCGAGCCAGATATAGAAACTGTCGGCAGTGGCTGACAAATGCTGCGAGGGATCGCAAACGAGGAGTAAGCTCGTCGAGAGGCTGAGAAAATTCCCCCAAAGCTTGCGAAGCTGCGCAGGCTTGACCGTCGAGGGAACTTTCGACGTCACCGCTATCTCCCTCGTAATACCGGGTTTGCAGAAGTATACAGCCGATAAACTTTCTCACGTGCGTTCGGAGTTAACGCATTTCCGAGTGACGCGCAGTGGCAACGCCACTCGGATTGATTCCCATTGATACCACTTGCTAAATCACGGTGTCTAGTCTGAAACTTGAAAGTATGTCATTTCCCCAGCCTGAAATTACCCTTTTTTATCCAAAAAGTACGCATATAAAATTACTCCAATCTGAAGTAATAAATTTTTCCCAACGCTTACAGACATTCCGTATCGGAGTGAAGCGAACAATGAAAGTAACGTAGCAATTTCAGAAGATTCTTCAAGCCCTCCAACGTTTGCATTATATATCAAATCACCCGATAGCACTCTTAGAGGCTTTCCGAAATTCCCCGGCCACTAGACACCGTGCGATTATTTTTTAAAACAGGCGCGCGCGATCACCTCGACCCATCCCTACCGCTCATTTCGCCCCCCTCGACTCGGCGTAGCGGCCATGCACGCTGCTCGTGGAAAGTGCGCCCAGCCCCGAAGCAACGCTCCGACCAAGCCTCAACGAAAACTTGGCGGATGATAACGGAGAAAGAGTGAAAAAAAACCAATTACACAGCGATGAAGCAAGCGAGAGGGTGTGAAGTGAGTGCGAAACCGAACGAAAGCGAAAGAATGTGAAGTTACCAAGTCGAGAATAATGAAACCCAATAAAGAGGGAGGGTCAGTGATGAGAAGAAGCGATTGGAACGACAGTGCGAAAGAAATTATGCAGAAAAAAAAAGAGGGACGAGGTACTCACTTGGACTTGGAACGTGAGCGGCTGCGCTCAGGAGACTTGGATTTGGACTTTGATTTGGATTTCGAGTGTGCCCTGGACTTGGAGCGGCTGCTGCGGCGACTACGGCTACGAGAGCTGCGACGGCTCCTGGCACACAGAGAAAATACTCATGAAAACTCGTTTACTTTTCCTCTCGGTTACTTTCCTCCCCGCGATCGCGAAAAACATTTGGAATCTCATGAAAAACGCGAAGTGATCCGCGAGCGCGCCGCGCGTTAGCTTTCCAGATACTCGCGACGGGCACAGAGGGTCGGGTGTGTGTGTGTGTGTATGTGTGTTTGGTGGAGCGAGTTTCAGGAAGGCGCAAGAATGAGAAAAGAAATTCCTCTGAGGGAGGCTGCGGCGGCGATCCACTACCGTTGCCGTTCGCGTTGGAAAGAAAACCAGCGACGGGACTGCCGTTACTGTCGAAAGCTCAATTCGTCGGCGCTTCGTCGAGAGACTGTGAAAAGCTGTTCTGGAACGTGGAGCTCGGGGAATAGTGAGTGACTAGGAGGATCTTTGTCAATTGTACTGCGAGGCGCCGCTAAAAAATCAATAGGCACGAGACACAGGAGCAGCGCGAACAGACCGATCGCGCGTTTACATGGCAAAAGTAACAGAGCATCGCGTATCGTACCACGAAAGTCTTCAATTCCGCTATTCTTCTCTCACCGATCGCGACGCGGCAGTTTTTTGTTTTCCAACGCGAATTTCACGGTGTCGCCAAATTTGCTCATAAACGCAAAATTGGTAGTAAAAAATCAAGTAAGCAAAAAATCAAGGATCGAAATGGATGTAAAAATACGAATCGACAAAACGAGAGTACCAAGCGGGTAACGGCAGAACGCGCGGATGCAAGTGAATAATTTCTTTTTTGCGATCAAGAGTGGAAAAGTAACTGAAATGAAAGGAGATGTCTCTTCATCCCCCGACAACAGTACCTTGATCGAGAGCGAGAACGACGGTTATACCTTGATCGGGACCGAGAGCGGCGTCGGGAACGAGACCTCGATCGCGATCGCGATCGCGAGCTCGATGATCTTGAGCGACGGCCGCGTCGCTTATCCTCGATCAGGCGAATTCTGCGTCCGTTGAGTTCCGTGTCGTCCAATTTGTCAATTGCGTTCTTCAGATCCGAGTACGTGGCGAACTCCACGACCCTGTAACGGGAAAGCGAGGTGTTGTAGAACGAATAAACGTGTTTTCGGATAAAAAGGAGTATCTGCTCATATTCCGAGTCGATCAGCCTCGTGACCTTTGCCGGAGATTCTAAAGGCGCAGATTTTCTGCAACGCGCCGCCTATTTGACCGGTCAAATAGCCGGCTTGCTCGCAAGTGGCAAATGTCCGAGAGCTTCTCTTGTTCCTCGCAACAGCCGCGAATGCTCCTCTTTCTTGGTCATACTATACATTGAATCTTTCGTACCCGGATACATACCCTTCGTTTCTGCGTTGCTTGTGGGCATCTGCGTATGTAACTTCGCCGGCTTGTCTCATGTAATCCTTCAAATCCTGAGCATCGGGCAAAAATATGAATTAGTACGTTGCATCGCGAAGAATACATTGAGTTTACGTTAATCGTCATTAATTTCATACTGTCTCTACTACGTTGTGTTCCTAGCTCTCGAGAAAAATCTAATGATTATAAAGAAAAAAAAATAAGAGAATGGTTAGATATGTATTCTGTACGCTGTGCACTCGTACGTTTTCATAAGAAAGAGATTAATCGCGATATCTCACTTTCGCGAAGAGACCGCCATTACTCTTGTCGAGGGAAACAAATTTGTGCGGGTCGTTAGTATCGCCTGTACCGCCGCACCGCGCCGTTATGACACGGCGGGCGACGTGTGTGCTCGAATTTAGTATCGATTAGCGACGCAACGTTTCTTTATATGCAACTCAATCCTCGACGTTGTGACACGCTGGCACAGGAAACACACTTGCCAGAGACGTCCACTCTGCAGAGTCGAACTGCCACAAGTTTTTATCGATAAAATCGACCGATATTCTCTTTGAATTGAGATACAGCCAAAGACGATTGCGACAGAGAAAGATTGATGCGACGTCGTTCCTCTCCGCAGAGTGGCTCACAAAGAAGATTGCACCTCCACATTGGGACGTGTTAATTCGGGGCTTTCGTTGCACTTGCAATGCGTTCGTCATTTCTCCCACAACGATTCGTCGGACCTTCAGCGACGCTGTTACGGTCAGACCGTGTGGTCGAACTAAAAAATACGGTGTAACACGAATCAAAGTGCTTCACACCAACTCTGGCGCAAACATTCGGCTAAATCAACCGAATAAAGCGCCGACGAGTTGAAATGTTCTCGGATGAATTCGCCATTGAACGCGATAGCGGTATCATCTACGCGAGCACACAATGTCTTCTAAACAGAATCCGAGAGAAACAACAACAGCTCCGCTGAAACCTATCGAAAAAAAGACTGAAAGAGGTATCAGAGACTTGGTCTCCAAATGAAAAGATATCGCAGCTCTTCCGTGACGACAGTTGCGAGACACGGCTGATTTCTTGACGCCAGTGATCGTTGGCGAATGGAATCGAAGTATCGCCCTCCCTCCTCTTTCGCCTAGATTGCGTATCGCAGTTGCGGCCCATTCCGGGGCTTTCTGGGGGGTAGAGGAAGTTCTTCAGTCCCGTCGGTTTCCAAATCTGTTCGCGAGACAGTCACGAGAGTGGCCCCTGTCTCGTGGAGGTCTCCTCCGAGTCGACTTCTCTTTCTCTTCAGTCGTTACTCTCTCATTCTCATCCACGACGATAGCGGGGGTGCTCACGCGCGTACGTGTGTGTGTTTGTGTATGTGTATAACAGAACGTGCATGTGGGAACCAGGTACGGCTTTGCTGTTGCAGGCGCGACCCGGCAGCGGCCGGTCTCTCTCTTTCTCTCATTTGCCTAGGTCAAGTTTGCCATTTCTCCATGCGGGTGGACTTCGTGTGTCGCTTCTTCGGTTTGACTCGAGCGTCGTCGTTGAAATCGAGCGCGCGCAAATCGCCTCTTCCTTGCCCCTCCGTCGCCGCTGTCGGTTCCTCTAAGTTCTCGGGTCGTTCATGAAGAAAGCCTAACATGACGAGAGACCCACCAAACGCGAATTTCCCCGAAGACGGGAAGCTAGTTGGGAGAGGGGGATATGACACCAACGACGAAATTGTCTTGCATAAAGAAAAGTTGACATTTCACCGACATTAATTCACTGTGCAGCTATCGGCGGAAGGACGAACCGTCGCGTTAAGTAAAAATCAATGAGAATCGTCGTTCGAAGTGAATCGGATGCGATCCACGGGCGGTACCCCGAGAAATCACGCGCGAAAGAGCGTAATCGACAACTTGTGCGCACCAAGAGTCGGTGGATAGATGCCTAATTTCGAGCACAACGGTATTATTGGTCGAAGGATCCCAATCGTCGTAACACCCTATCTTACAGCCGACTCGTGCGCGGCGACGCGACACGCGCGTATCGTCGTGACGAGAGAGCGCGCGCTCGTTTTTCTGTTTGCCACACACGACGCATGAGAAATGTCTAAGAGGCGGACAGACACAACGGCTATCACATCGTTCGACATCACCGTACGTGTAATCGTGCACATCAATATATACGTATCGTATACGAAGGACTTTGGTATATGTCTCTGTATATAAATATTACGTGTGTAGAGATATAAATATAGACATATATGTATAGAGATATCTAAGAGTACACTCGGTTAAGGTGACGCATTTACCTTGGGCCCAGGCACCACCTTGCTTACGGACAGAGAGAAAGGCCAGACACACGGCGCTTGGTCGGGTCGAACGGATCTGTGTGGCGTAGACGCGCGGATGGTTCGGGTTTCGGCCCGTGTGTGCCCTCATGGGTGGCCGCTGCCTGACTTACTAGTTGGCTAGGTCGGTGGCGGTACCGGTAGCGGTAGTAGTCGTAGTGATGGTTGGTAGTAGTAACAGTGGTGGTAGTAGTAGTAGTGGTAGTAGTAATAATAGGTCCGTTCCATCAGCACTCTCGGACAGTCGCGGGATTTCCGGCGCACGCGCACTGCGATTTTTCTGCGCGAAAAATCGTAGCGCGCATGCGCCGAACGTCCCGCGACTGTCCGGGAGTGCTGATGGAGCAGACCTAGTAGTAGCAGTGAACACGGTTGTGATGCAGTGGGGAGGGAGATGTGATGGTTGCGTTAGCGAGACAATGACGACAGTTACGAAACGATGAGTGACGGCGAGTGCGGCGACGATGACGGGACTGGGACGATAAGTAGGTGATAAGGGGCGATGGTGACGGGAACGGCGAAGTAGGTGGAACGCTGTTGCAGGGTTTCAGGGCTCCCCAGTGAGCGTACGTCGCGACGTGAGGATCGCAGAGACCGTTAACAACCTATCACTGGGGTTTCACTGGATAGGTGGTAGTAGTAGTAGTCGCAGTAGGCAGATAGGCGGTAGGTGTACCCAGTGCCTCGCGGCCCGCTCTCTCTCTCACCCGGACACCTCAGAAACCAACCTGGTGCCACTTGACCTCAAGGCGGGCCCATTGCGTGCATCGTCATCTCTCTATCATCGCACATCATCAGTCTATTGGCCCTACCGGTCGCCCCTCCAAGCGAAGAGGACATGGCTCTTCGGAAAGAACATCAATTTTATTGTTTTTTTTTCGCAACTGTTGGCCGAACGTAAAGGAGAAATAATAAGTTGTATAAAGTAATCGGAGCCAGAGGATCGAAAATCGATTGACCGCGAGAAGTGTCCGGTCGTGTGAAAACTCAACCAATCATCGGGGAAAAGTGGTTAACAACGGACGCTTCAATGTATATTGATCAAGTAAGACTTGGTTCGAGGCGCGTGCGTTCTCTCTTGCGTCCTTTTCTCGTGTCTCTCTGTTCGGGAGTCTCTCTTTCTCTCTCTCTCTCTCGTTCGCTCTTTGGTCTCACCGAGGCGATGCAGCGTGACGATTGCGCGCGGCTACTCTCGACGACTGGGGCAATCTTCCGGCGGTTTCGAAGGATCGAGTGCGTCCTGGTATTTCCCACATCGCGTCCGTGCATTCGTCCCTTCCTCCTCCACCTCCACCTCCTCCGTACCTTCCGCGCAATTCTTTCCTCTTGCAGGGACAACTGTGCCTCTTCGCGCGTGCCTTTCTCTCGCAGGATTCCCACATTCCGGCGGTTTCGCTCTGGCATCCGGCTGAGCTTCCGATTCATTTGCGGTCCCATGAGCAACCCATCGGCAACGAGACCCGATACGCGTTCCTCTTCTACACACATGTCCTGATATTCCTGTTCCCGTTCCTCTTTCTCTCTCTCTTTTCACACATTCTCGATATTCCTCTTTTCCTTCGTGCGAATCCGAGTAGGAACGCGGTTTCTCGCATTCTTTCGTCATTCACTGCCGCCGTATTTCGGTATCCTTCGCTCGCACCCCTCCTCTCTCTTTGTGTGTTCAACGCGCGGAGAGCGATACGCGCGTCTGCGCCATTCTCGATTCGTTTTCGTCTCCACAGACTTACTTGATCAAAATGTACATCGTCAAATGTGAGAAAAAAAAACTGTGTCTCGACAATGGAAGAACTTGAGCATGGGTCAACGTAAATGTGAACTCGGGATAAAAAAAAAGAGGAATAGAAAACCAAGAGAAATGATTATTAAACTAAACAAAATTGCGCGTAAGTTTGGTTCGACTCGGGTGACACGTTTGGACGAACGAACGTCTTTAGACGTATTTAGTCTCGTTTTGCAGTTGCGTCGCGATCGTCATTCTTGGACCGGAATCAGATATACGCGGTAGGGGCAGTGCTTTTTGGGAACCACGAGTAGCAATCAAACTCACGACGAAGCTTAGGACGTACGTAGGAAAACGTGTATGACTTCAAAGACTTACCTGCCAGCTAACTCGGCTCGATAGATTCTCCACGGTGAGGCGGTACTCGGTTCGCGTCGGCGGTCCGTATCTAAAAAAGGAAGACAAGTTGGCGTTAATATGGATTGTCGACGATCGGGTTTCTCTTGCACCCGATTTTAATTCTCTTTAAGACTAATTTTAGCAAATGTCAACGAGAAAAGCAAAAAAAAAAAAAAGAGGAAACAAAAAAGAGAAGAGTCGAGACAAGAGTTGCCTCGACGCAAAGACTGATCGACTAGAAACGATAGACTCGAATAGAGAGAATGATTGAGATGAATGTAGTATAGAAAAAGTTTACTTATTAATCGTTAGAGCGTAACATTGGATGTATGTACCTGGGCAATGATTGCTTGTAGCTAGATCCTGTCCTCGTGTTTCTGTTCACACTATCTCTGCAAAAAGGGATGCCATGTGAACAGAAATAACGGTCGATGGTTAAACCTTCGGCAAATAACTACAGATCTGCACTCATTGCTCAGGCACACAATCAATCACCTGTTCCAATCGAATCAAATCTACTGAAAATGCAGCATAGCGTACCTGTCGTGCCGCATATCGTCTCGGCTGCAACAAACACAACACATCACACATTCATTAGTCGCCAAGTTACAACTCTCCGCCTTTCTCTCGGACTAACGGTAGCAAAGTAAAAATCAAACGTATTTGAACGGAACGAAAAGAGAGACTTTAGGGAGGGTAGACTGTAAGATCACTACCGTTCCTTCGAATCGAGCCACTGTCGACGAGGTCGACAAGTTGTCAGAACGGGAGAGACGTACTTGGGTAGAGCAAGCAGATTTCAAGACGATCGATCGAACGTGAATTTCGAGGGACAATCTTGCTTCTAATGATAACAAACGAACGACCCGGACGAGAAAACGGCGTAGCCCGTCAGCGCGTCCGTTCGTTCGTCGCGCAACTACATTTCCTTTCTCTCTCTCTCACACACACACACATACATTCGCTCTTTTTCTCTCTCTCGCGCGCGGTGCACGTGTTTGTTATAAAGCTCATCATATCCAAGGCTACGTTCTCTTCCCTGAACATCGGGGATGTGCGAATTCACTCTCAGAGAGTCGTTGGAAACAACGTGACGAGTTTAGGTCGGGGAAACTCTGTTAGGTCATCTTCCGAAGGCCGGTTGGTCGGTCTTCCTCCTTGCGATGGCTGTGGCCGCGCGCAGCGAGTTCCAAGCCTCTGTGAAAATTCGCACATCCCGCGACAACGCGGCTGCAGGGGAATTGGGGGATTATGATTGCTCTGATAAAATAAAAAAAAGGATAGCGTGTCTTACGCAGATCGCCTCGAGTCCCCATAACCACCACGGGAGTCACCATAGCGCCACTGGTCACTACCCCTAGGTGTCCCCCGGGCCCTCTCTACAGTAATTCTGTAACAAGACACATTGGATATGCTTACTTGTCTCTCCAGGAGCGTGAGCGTCCGTAGCCACGGTCGCCTCGCCTCCCTGAAACACCCCGTGCTATCTCCACCGCCACTCTGAAACACACCCAACAAAACCCCGCCTAAGTCCTCGACTAATTCTTACTCTAACCGCTGCTTCCTTCCCTTCATTTTTCTTTTTTCTCCTCAGCCTCCTCCTCCAGACATCCGTTCACATATCATCAGTCTCTTTCGGTACTATCCGTCCGGCCTCCGAAGCGCCACCCCTCCTCGCGCGTCCTCTCCGTCGCCTAAATAATTGCTAAACTCTCCTCGTCCTAGCTGCGATAAGCTTTCTCGTAATTAACGGCGATCCTAACTTCGCGACCCCATCCATCCAGTCCCATCGATGAAAGTAAAAAAGCCCCCCCTCCCTCTTCCCCTACCCACCCCCCCTCAGACTGAGATCGTTAAGGAAATTATGAAAAAGCTTATGTTCCTCGTTACTCTCGAATCAACGAACGTTAATACCGTTTGGATGGATCTTGCAGCTCTTTTCATTTGACTCGAATTCGGGGAGATGATGGAAGCAGTTCAAAATGGCGGTTGGTTCACGTCACACTCAACATACTTTCGTACAAGTCCGACCCTCTCGATTGATCTACCGACGAATTGCTATCTCTCTTTTTCGTATAGCACGCGAAAACGCGAAGGTCGATCTTGTACGCAGAGATTTCTCCGTTTCGGAAAAAAACACAACTTCGGACATTCTACGAGTCGTATCTAGAATGGCGTTGAAGAAGCGATAGATTAGTTTGGTTCATTAAAATGTACGAATAAGAACAATAATCTTAAAGTTAAGCGACGGCGTTCACACTTTTGGTGCAGACTTGGAAGCTTCGCAGGCTAAGTCGTTGCTCTCGCAATGCGGTGCGAATGATTACTTTATAAAGTGTAGTCGACGAGGTCTCCTCGTCTCTGATCAACAATATATGGTGCGAAGGAATCGTTACTGTACAGTTTGAAAATCGTTGCAACAACTTCGAGTAAGAAAAACAATTGCAAAAGAAGAAAAAAAAAAGAGGATAAACAAGATCCATCGCTTCCTAAATGGAATTCGATTGAACGTGTTCACTCGATAGTCAGTCGCACTCGTAATACAAAGTTCTCGCAGGCAGGCGGATAGCCGTTATGGAATACCAATGCCTTTCCTTCGTTTTTTCTCTTGGAACGCAAACATTTTACGGCATTGGCTCGTTAATCGACTACCTGCGAGGATAGCTTTATCCAATGCAGTGCAATTTAAATTGGCGCAGCCACTGATTTTCGTACAAAGCTGTTCTAGAATCAACGATAATCGCAATACTTCCATTGCTATTATCATCACCGCGGTAAATACTCATCAACGGTGCAACATACAACCGTGTAACTTCTACGGAATACAGCGAATGCACTACTCAACGCTACTAGCTACAAGCCAAGCTTATTATACACACACAAGCACGAATCTAAATAGTTCTAAATACCCTGAGAAATATATATTAATTATATAGTCGGGCTACGATGAGAAATCGTTATAATTTCAATTTCGAGTTCCCTTTCTTTGCGAGTGTCTTATTAAGATTTCCAAGCAAACTAGAAAGTTTGAGTTTAACGTTTCTTTTTTGTGTGAGAAAAGTTCGAATTTAACGAGTTCTCTTCGTAACTAGATGTACAAATATCACGAATAAAGTAATGTAGCAATTGAGAAATTGTTTTTGTAGCTAAAACAGAGAGGAGCGCTCTTTCGCGCACCAGCGCGATATTTGTTTCAATTTAGATTCATTTCAAATACTTTGCATCTCAACGGTAGCGACGTAGCGCGGGCTTCTCTCTTTTAACTACGGGGCAATATCGAATGTTCTTAGAGTAACACTTTCTGTTATTCATGCTTTTTGTTGTATGTTACCTTTCCCCCAGGAGCTCCTTCCCATTAAGCTCATATACGGCGTCGTCGGCATCTCTGTAGTCGTCGAATTCCTGCGAACAGATACGACAGAGTTACAGCTTCGCTCATCGCATATATCGGAACAGCAGAGTAAATCTACGAAATGACGATGCTTCGGCTGCTTAAAGCGAATAGTTATGCAATGTAGAGGCATAGAAAACTGAACGAAAAGAAGGATTCTATGCGTCTGAAAGATCTTCGTCGTTTGTATTCGCATCGCGCGTCAATTTTGACCTTCTCGTACGACAAAGTGCTTCGAACGGGGAGGAAGGAACGACCATCCAGGGTGGTCGTTCGCACTCACTCCCGTCACTCTAGTACATCGCAATAACACGACAGATCAAAGTACGCGTAACCATAGCAAGGATCGTCGTCGCTACGACAAAGTCGTCCCGTAACGCCTCAGAACTCCGTTTTAGAAATTATTTTTGACTCGCAAAACTTACTAACTTCGTAGATTAATCGTCGGCAAGCAGCAGACAGTCTCGTCTAAGCAGCCGCAGTGCCATAGTGCAGGGATCAGAGCAGGTCGGTATGGGTCGTATCGTCGATTTACATTTGCATTTTCAAGTTCCGCATTTCGCCCGCCTTCGGTCAGAGGCCCGGGAATCGCGAATTTCGCTCGCAATCGGCGGGATTACTTCGCGGACTGCGCATCGGAGGCAGCCCCACGTTTAACGCAGAGCAAAATCCAAGACCCAGGGGAGCGAAACGGAGAACGCGAGGGTACTTTCTTAATCGAATACGGATACTTACGACAAAGCCGTAGCCATTCTTGATGAGAACATCACGGAAACGACCGTAGCCTCTGAAAAATCTCTCAAGGTCTCTTTCCCTGGTGCCGTATGGAAGCCCACCGACATAGACCCTTGTCCCTACCATACTGTAAAAAAACAATTGATTCACATTAGACTTACCACAAAGGCAAATCCGTTCTTCATAGCAACCTCCTTGATTCTACCATATTTCCGGAAGAACTTCTCAAGGTCGCGCTCTCGCACCCGGTACGTTAATCCACCAACGAATACTCGGGTGCTCATTCTTAAAGGAAAATATAAAAACACCTTACATAACAGGCTTCCTCAGGAACCTGCCGCTCATCCACACGACACAACATAAAAATAATATTTACGACATCGTACGAGAGAACCTAACCGACGGCGCGTTCGATCGACGCGGGCTTTACATCCGAATATCGCCCCGATGCTACGCAATTGCCGATTGAATTCGATAAGAGTTCATTTTAATCCTTCTCAAGCGTGCTGTACGAAAAAAAACGAATAGCGATAGAGCGTCGCGTATTCGCGTGCGAGAGGTGAGGTCCGTTCGAAACTGTGGAGCGTGCAGGAGCCCAGCCTGCTGTAAGTGGATCTAATACCGGTTTCCCGACTCACGCGAGAAGACCTGAGAACACGAGAACCTGTCAAAATGTTCTCAGGCGAGAAACTATTCGTATTCACGCTTCTCTGGGCTTCTCGGTGTGAGTCTATTTGCGCCTTAAGGGGGTACACGGATGCGAATGCGAGACTGGCACGGTGCTGCTACATTCTCATACGACCACGTAAACAACGAATGCGTTTTGATGATCGCAATCTAGCGAATCCTGGCTTTCAATTATCATTCGTATTCAGTCTTTCATTCCTTAAGATTGAATTATCTTCACGCCGAAAGATTCTCACATTCCTCAATCGAACCGTGATTCGAAATAACGCGGAAAATAAGTCAACCGGTTTGCGCATTTCTTCTTTCCATGATTCAAGAGCAGCGATATCCTACATTATAATAATATAAGTGCAAGACATTTCCAGAGAAAGAACAAAACTCTGCAGATTCGTGTAAATATTTATGGGAAGCAAGTTCTGTTTGTAAAGAAAAAGTGACAATTAACATCGTCTACTTGCAAAGCGCTGTCAAATTCATGGAAAGTAAGTTCTTATTTGATTATCGCGATATTGCTTTACAATTGAAGTATGACGGGGAAATTGCAGGAAGTGGAGATATACGAATCTTCGTTGTTCGGATTCCTCGGCTTCACGCTCAAGGCTACTTCGACCGACGATTACTCCGAACGCGTAAAACGTGTTCTGTCAGTTCAAAGGAAAGGGAAGAGCAATTAAGGTGTCATTAACAAATGCATACCGTTACGCGCGAGAGTGACTGTACGCAAAAAAATTTATTACAGAATGAGTGAAACAACGCGGATCGGAATCCATGACCTAGGAACGGCAAAAACTTGCAAATTCGCTGGAGAAACACGCGCGTGATATAACAATTTCGCGAGCTCCGCACATCCGCAAAAGCACGTAATTCCGGAATATAACGGCGTCACGGAGTTTAAGTCGGAAAATGGCGGATTCGCCACACGCGTAAAAAGGTCGTTCGCTTTCTTCCGTTCGACGCGAATTTGAGCGAGGAGCGCAGAATTTTGGACAACGCGATGAATGATTCCGTTGAAACGTTGATAAGCAATCGTTTATATAAGACTCGATCACGCGCAATCGCACGTATAAATCAGCCGGAGCGGTAGCGCAAAACAATCGGCGTCACGGACATTTTGACGGCTTCCGATTAATTTTACCCCCTCGACGTTTCACGTCCGTCGATTTTTGCCGATGCAAAGCACAAAATCAAGCATTCCGTCCCGGCAACAATCGTACGACGCACTAACTTGCACGGGCGCGGGGGAGGCGCCTCGTGTGACGTGGAGGACTGGCATTTTCGATCGAGCGCTATACGAACTCCGTCTCGAATCGGGTCGATATTCCTCTTTCGCGTCGCTCCGAATTACGAAAGCATACGAGATTCTCGTTTCGATCCGGCGAAAGCTCCGTGGAAAGAATCACATGCCGCGACGAAAGAAGCGATGTCGTATGAATTTTCACATATTCTCACTTGCTCACTTAAACTAGGGAAACAGACGAGCCAATTTGCACGCGAACTCACCTGAAATTGTTTCCGTTTGTCGAGGTTTCGTATATCCGTAGCTCTCCGCACACTCTTCCGATATAAAACGATTGAAATCACAAGAGCGACTAACGATCGGCGTCCAAAGCAAGATGGTTCGCCGCAACAACGGAAGCGCTACGGGGCTCACACGACCGACCGGCAAAGCGCGATGGGCGGATGTACCACGGGGTCAAGCGACAATTCAAGGTTCATCGTCTGACAATTAAATTGCTAGTTTTCATTGTCAGGATACGAATGCTCCATAAAATTGTACCATTTGTAAATAAATTTTGAGCTATAAATTTCTAGCGATAATTGAAAGACAACTTTTTACTCGTAAATTTAGTATTTATTCGACCGAAGTTGTATTACCCCTTCTCCTTTGTAACGCGCACGTAGTGTAATGGAGTCGAGATTACGCGACATACGCATTTCGGGAATCCTTGATCGACATTACAATTATCCCGTAAATATAGCGGAGAGATAACTTTTATTATAATAATTGCAAAACAATTAAAATCGTGTATAATTGATCGTCGACAGTTTAATAATCTCGATAGTTGCACCGAGTCTTCGAACGAGTCTGGGTTCGAGGCTATCGCGCGTTATTGTGCGTAAGTAGCGGGAACGTCGAACGCGAAGTGGCATCCGTGATTCGGTATAATTCTTTCCGATTCGATTGGAGATCGTTACTTCTAATAGTCGAATTTGCTCTCCGTAATTGTAAAAGATTAATGCGGATCCTTCGAATCGTGTTAGCACGTGTAAATTAGGAATTTTCTACAATTTAACCGGTAAAGTTCCGCGAGTTGTTGTTAGATGGACCTACTTGATTCCGAGTCGCGCTACATCTAGCAGTAAAATCGAAAACTTCTGCTATTCGACGAGCTGCATTATCCGACTCGAAATCTAAACTTTGTCATGTTGTCAACCTGAAGTTTTTAAACTTACTTTGCTGCACTTATTTCCATGAATCAGCCAATTTCTACACTTCGTTTGCCAAAAGAAACAATTTCCAATCTCCGGGAAAGTGGTTTTTATTATGTTCATGATGTTCTGAATAATCCAGGTGCTTGAAATTATTACTTTATACTAAGTTTACCTCTTTTATAACACGATCGCTTACCTCTCCTTGCCTTCACCATGCATTTATACCTACCCTATACGTATTTCTTTCAGAAATACTGCAAAAATATGAAATTCAGATCGAAACGATACAGGCGGCCTCCGAATGCCCCGAAACTCTATCCGCATTGGATATTTGGCAAGTATGTACAGAATTTAGTACAAGCATCGACGATCCATCGATTCGTTGATCCGTTAATCATTTCACATTTAATTTAATCGGATTCTTCATATAGATGGAATTGGAGAACGACAGAATATCAACGTTCTGTCGAGCGTTAGACGACGTTTTAGACGGAGGATTTCAGTGTGGAAACATAACTGAATTGTGCGGATCACCGGGTTCCGGTAAAACTCAAATCTGGTAATTTTTCATTTTTCGTGGGATAAGAGGAGAATCACAGAGAGGATTAAAGAGCCTATTCGTTTCCTTTCAGCATGCAAACTTCAGTCGCGGTGCAATTGGACAAAAGCTACGGAGGATTGCGTGGTCGCGCGATTTACGTGGACACCAGAAGTGGATTGTCAACTGGGAGACTTGAGGGTGAGTAATTTAAAGAACGAGATTTCATGGACTTCGTCTAATCTCCTTTGCAACCATACAAAACACAGCCACATATATAATTGATAATACGGCGATCGTTATTCTTGTACTCATCCGAGTCAAATCTGCGATACACCGTGATTGTACATTCTCCGCCTTTGATGGGAATAAAATTTGGGAAATGAGCGATCTGTTCTGGATCGCACGATTTGCAACACTAGCAGGCTTCGCAGTGTAGGGACAAAGCAGTTTTAGGGAAATAAGGACATCATTTCACAGAAATAGTGACTTTTAGGAACCATGCTCAAAGCGCTTTTACAGGTAACTCATGTGGTTTGTACGGGACTAGCGTCATACATGTCAAATCTGTTACTGATTAATTGCTCGCAAAATCTGCTGCGCTCATCAATTAAGACTTGTCACCATAAAGCTACTTTAGTCTTCAGTATCTCACTGACAGGATATGTAAATATACTGATACAGAAATATCGTAAGAATCTATATGAATCTACATAATATCTATATAAAATCATTCATATAAATGAGTACTAATTAGAAAAATTGTACATATTCCAAAGTATTGGATTGATGCAAAAGTTCGTCCCGTTTTCATCAGTAGTATGTATTGAATCGCTAAACTAAAGTGCTATCTGCTTCACACATGAAGTTTTGGTGTTATTTGATAGTAGGAGAATGTCAGAGAATATTTTTTGGGAAAAAATTGTGTTATTTGATTGTTTTTTGAATTTTGTTAAACACTACAATTTCTGTCACAAAACTTTCTGAACCATTTACGGCATGTGGAATCGTTAACGGAACCCTCACCGTATACATCCATATTTTGTTGCATACGCGAAGCATTTTTGCCCTTTCAGAAACTAAAAAGCGTAAAAGCGTATTTTCTGCCACTTTTAATGCTTAACAAAATTCAAAAAACACAACCAAATAACAGAATTTTTCCCTCAAATATTCTCTGAAATTCCTACTATCAAATAACACCAAAATTTCATACGTGTGAAGTAGATAGCACTTTGGTTTTGCGATTCAATGCCTTCTACTGATGAAAACGGGATGAACTTTTGCATCAATCCAATATATTGAAGGTTTATTTCAATTTTAATTTCTTCTGCAGAACTTCATCCGCTATACTATTTTGCTTCTTTTTTTGTTTTTCTGCCACGTATCTAATGTAATTCTTTCGTTTTTTCCCTTCTTTTGTAGTCTTTCTAAACCACTTTACATCTAAAGTATAAATGGCTTTGTGATCTCTTTTTTTTCTCCGCGATACATTATTACCTTGTTAATTTCTATCTGCATTGCTTCTGAAGCATCAATAGTATTTTTATAAAATCGTTGCACATCTAACTTGTTTTTCATTTTCCTAACTGTCCGATTTTTCCTTGTCTAAACTCGAATGTACTATCTGCATATAGGAATAAGGACTTTTAGAGTCAAGGTGTCAATTTTAGGAATGTTTAGGGACTTCAAAAAAAATAGAGATTAGGGATAAATCTGTGAAGCCTGCACTAGTCTCCGGATTATAGGTAGACCGTCAGATAGTGACAGATTCTGGTGCCCCATTTTCGCATACATGCCTCGAAGAGGGTTGAAAAGTACTTCGATGCTGAGTAGAATAAAGCGAAATTTACGAATGGCCCCTGGGGATAACATATGGAAAATTCGATTTTTCTTAACAGAAATAAAAAGGTGTCTGTTGCCCATTTTCTCACGCATGCCTTGTTCACTGAATGATTAATTAATAGAACCTGGCTTCGGAAAACCAAAGGCATGAGTGTTGCAGGTGGCTAAAGGGTTGAAATAAGGGTGTAATCTTGTAAAAAAAAATCGAGATTTTGAGTGATTTTTCCACACATGTCTATTGGAAGTATGGAAACGTACATCGTCAATAGCCGGAAAAAAATATTGGCATGTGTGTGAGTGGCGCGAATGGAAAGTACATTTCGAAGTCGTAAATGTTACCGGATTATTTTTTAGATTTTTCAGTTATTCTTCCATGAACGAAATTAATTGCAATACAAACTTATGAATTTAAGAGTCCGTAAAAAAATAATGGCAGGAGTGTAGAACGTGGCCTTCATATTTTAACAACATAGGAAAGTTGCAGGAAAATTATATGCTAATTGCCGCCATTTTCCCACGCATGCCTTTTGACATATGCATAGAAGAAGTGATTTTACGTGTATATAACAAAAGACTTGAGTGTCGGACGTGGCCATCATATTAATTATACATAATATGTTGAAGAAAGAGCTGACAGAAAAATTCTAGAAATTGCCGCCATTTCCCCACGCATGCCTTTTGGCATATGCTTAGAAGAAGTGATTTTAAGTGTATATAACAAAAGACTTGAGTGTCGGAGGTGGCCATCATATTAATTATACATAATGTATTGAAAAAAGAGCTGACAGAAAAATTCTAGAAATTGCCACCATTTTCCCACGCAAGCCGTTATTTTTTTGTTTCTTTATTTTTAATTTACTTACAATATAGGGGAAGGTCAGTTAAGATGACGAACTAAGACACTACATGATTTCAACAACAAATATATTTATTTCTCGTATAAAAACACTATCACAACACAGATAGAGTCAAGTGAAGTAAGTAAAAGATTCAAGTGAAGAACGCAAAATTAAGTTTTTAGGAACCCGGAAGCTGATTTAGCATTTTAAGTATAGCGGTGTTTATCAGAATCGGTATTGCGGGAAACAGTTCATTACGACTCCTCTAGCAATTAACCCTTTTAGGAAAGGTGCAGGACAGCGAGCTCATTAGCAGCCTGGATTCGCCGAAATATACCACTTCGCGGATGGCGAGATTAACTTTAGGTTCACGAGGTATTTATGATTGTGATGCGATTAGAACGGTATGAACTGATATTCAGAATTGCGTCTATCGCGTGACGGAACAGTCCCGTATCTTTCTCGGAAAGTAATTACCATACGATAATCCTACATACCGATTCCTACCGCACAATAGCGAGTCGATACGTTTTGGCGAACAAGGTTGCAACTGTACTTATAGAATTATACAACGGTACTTATTACAATGCCACATCCTTCCCGGAAGACTAATTGCCAGACGGATCGGAATAAGCCAACCCCGGGCAGCAATTTCTAGAATTTTTCTGTCAGCTCTTTCTTCAATATATTATGTATAATTAATATGATAGCCACGTCCGACACTCAAGTCTTTTGTTATATACACTTAAAATCACTTCTTCTAAGCATATGTCAAAAGGCATGCGTGGGAAAATGGCGGCCATTTGCATACAATTTTCTCGCAACTTTCTGACTCAAGTCTTCGTTCCGTCCACACTCGATAGTCATGCTAATTTTATTATAATGTCTAACACATCAATAATAATCTATAGTTTCAAAGGCATGCATGGCAAAATAACTGAAAAATAGAAAAAAATATCCGTTAACTTTTATGACTCCAAAATGTACTTATCCATTCGCGCCACTCATGCCAATATTTTTTTCGAGCTAGTTACGATGTACGTTTCCATACTTCCAATAGGCATGTGTGGGAAAATCACTCAAAATCTCGATTTTTCTTACAAGATTACGCCCTTATTTCAACCCTTTAACCACCTGCAACACTCATGCCTTTGGTTTTCCGAAGCCAGGTTCTATTAATTAATCATTTAGTGAACGCGGCATGCGTGAGAAAATGGGCAACAGACACCTTTTTATTTCTGTTAAGAAAAATCGAATTTTTCATATGTTATCCCCAGAGGCCATTCGTAAATTTCGCTTTATTCTACTCAGCATCGAAGTACTTTTCAATCCTCTTCGAGGCATGTATGCGAAAATGGGGCACCAAAATCTGTCACTATCTGACGGTCTATTACTGGCTTTCATGAAGCTGACATAACAGCGCGGGTCTTTCGTGGAATAATACCAATCCCTCGCGATTTTTCCAATAATCTCGAGGCATTAAATCCGTTAGAAAATATTTAACACGGTTTAAATATATATCAATGCACGACCGCAACACCTAACATTTAGATTTGAGGTAATCGATTATTACGAGTTAAAACATTTATAACGGTACGCAACTTTCGACGAAGCTTTTTTCGACAACGAGAACGTGGCACAAACATCGAAATACTTTTTCTCACCTAAGGAAACACTTGATGAAAATGGACGACACAGTTACTATAGTTTGCACTCGAATAGAAAAACGTGTTTTCACGCAGCCTGCAATCGTATATGGACTCCCTTTTGCAATAAGGAACCAACCGTCATTTCATCTGAAAATTAGTGAGGTTCATATTGCAGATCTAACGTTTGCGGTTTATCAGTTTCGCAAAACAAAACCAAGTTTATACCTGTCCTGCTGCCCTCTAAAAAAGTTTATTGATACGTCAACACTGCTGATTTTGAATAAAATAAAATTTTTCTTGTTTTACTCAAAGCTTAAATTTTGTCACTTGGTTCCTTATTGCAGAAGGGAGTCCATATTCGGTATCGATTGCCGGCGCATAAGCCTACATCGATACGCTCTGCCCGACTTTAAGGTATATCAGTGCTCAGCCATCACATAGAGCGACGAAAAATTTGTTCAGACTGCTGACAAATTCTTCGAGCCCATCGAGTTACAATTTTACTCGCGTACGAATTATTCACTATTTTAACAACATAGTGCCAACTTGTTTTAAAAATCGTATGACTACGTACAGTCGTGAAGAACGATCGATTTGTCGGCAACGAGCGCATTAATATCGCAAAAAATAAGTTCCAGCGACTCTCCATTGTCGCGGATTACAGTGCGTAAGGCACTAACATACATATACACATATTTATTTCGCGCATCGAGTTTACCTCGAGACTCTCGTGTCCCAATAAGGATATGAAATACATCAATAATCGCTAGATCTTACATCTATATTTAAAATACGGTAATGTATATTGATTATCTTCGTATTGCGCCGCATCTCCGTACGTATTACAATCTTCGGTAGAATCGAAATTAAACCAAAGTATCTACGAACGGCGAGGAATATCATAAATTGCATGACATTTAAATTGTATAATGTTAAAATGTCGGCAGAAAAGAAGCCTTAGAAGGAATGACTAGACAACAACGATGTATACATTCTGAAGGAAATATCCTCGGCTTTTTCAGTCTTGTGTTTCTTACATTCAATTGTGATTCGAGAGTTTTTCTATCGCCTAAAGTATTGCTCGTGATGTATTATTTAATCTAGTTCTTTTGATTCTCTGTCGATAAAACTGACTTTCGTCCAAAATAGCGACTAGATTTTGACTAATAATGAATGACCGGCTGTGAGTAATACGGCTGATTAAAAGTCCTGCCTTCTATTGTACTCTCTCCCTACGGTTTACAGTACATGTATGAGTTGGCAAGACGGATTTGACGATCTGCAAAAAAAAAGCTAAATCGCTTCTCATCGATTACGAAGCGCGTACTAAAAGTATAAAATTGTGTAATTTATCCAATAATGAATCCCTAATATTAAGAAGTCCTCTGGAAAAATCGATTCGAATTCGCATCAATCCAGAAAACGGATTCTACAGTAACTTGAGATCGTCGAACTCGCTTTCCATCGACCTCATTTTGCGATATATCGAGATAAACTGATTCTGATAGTAAACCTCGTCCGTCTCGTAATCTCTGTGCGGTCTTAAGCTGGAAAACGGGTTTTTTTCTCGACACACGCATTCGACGGAATCTTTCAATATCGTACAAACTCTCTCATGCTCCTTACACGCTTCGTCCGACGTATACGACGTCAATACAAATGGACAATCTCGTTCCGGCAAGACACTTATCAACGGAGTCCACGTGTCTTTGGAGGATCCGAGGACCTCGCATTCATGAATCCCGCAATTGTAGCCGATGATGTAATCAGGTTTCTCGAATGACTCGCTCTTCACGTAATCCTGATACAGCATATCGCGAATCTCAACGTGAAGCCTCATGTCCTCGACAGCGCAACAGTCGCAAACATTGGGCGATACGCTGCCCCAGTTCAATTCGGGGCCGATCAACACGATCGTTAGCACCGACAGAAACGGCAGCCAATGCAGAAGGATTTCCCAAACTTCCAGTCCGTCCACTTCGATCATATTCGCGCCGATTATGTGTATTGTCATTTCGGATTTAGGAGAGTACTCCAGACATTGCATCGCGTAAAGCAACGTTAGCGGTCTGGTCAGAAACTCCGAAGTATACGCGACTCGACATTCCGACGTCATCGGCAAGGATTTGTTTTCATTGACGTAGAGGGATATAAAATCCTTTATCGCGGCGGGAAGGTACGCAGTTTCCGTGTGGAAGGGTACGACGTGTCTGGGTACCTGCCGCACGAACAAAGTGCTTGCTATATCCAGATCGAAGCACAGCTTCAACGAAGCGCACTGCTTCGCGTGCTTAGAACTCTGCTCGTGGGTGGAGCAGAAACTGGCGCTCGGACAATTGCGGCAGTCCTTCAATTCTCGCGATTTAGTCTCGTGGCAGACGACGCACGCACGGGGAAATTTGAACATTTGCTCCTCGTAGGGCAGAAGCGGGCGATTCACCTTGATGCTGGCCAGCAACATCAGATTGGTTCTCATTCTGGCCCAAGCTTCCGGACTCGCGTTTTCGTTGGTCTCGAAGACGCCGGAAGATCCGGTTTCGTCTGACATCTCGGCGAGCACTCTGCACAAATCCTTGTGCTGGAGCCAGTGTTGTTTTTGATGCTCCTTTCCGCAGTAGGATATCATCTTGCAGTTGCCGCATCGTTTCAGCGGAAATTTTTTCCCGAATGCCTTGCACACGTGACACACGTTCGCGTAGAAGAACAAATTGTGCGGGTCTTCGCACATTTTTCGTAAACAAGAGTCTTGGAGTGCTCGAATTGCCGAACTGTTTGTGCAAAAATTTGTACACTGTTTACCACCTGTTTACTCAACATCTGGTTACAATGGCGGCGTCACATCTTCGAGGAGGAGGGATGAGCGAGGGGGTGCGCAGTAGCGCGCGAGCCGCGCGACGTTGCGAATCACGTTGCGAGCTCGCGCAACCAAAAACAGGATAACCTAACTTAAAAAATTCTAACCTTTTCGGTTTCGAAGGTGAAACGGGTTTGACTGGGAAAACTCCTAAAAAAAGGCGTCACTCGAATGCAATCCTAGTTGGCACATAATTATCTCCGTCGAATGACCAAATATCAACATGGGGATACCAGGCTTGACGACGTTTATAGCCAGAAATCCCGAAGCCTACTTTGAAACGTATGAATTGCATGACTGTTATTTAGTGATCGATGGGAATAGTTTGTCCTCCCAATTGTACTTGCGACGTTTAAAATGCAATTGCGGCTTTGGCGGTGACTACGACAAGTATGCAAGTGTCGTGGAAGATTTCTTTGACGAGCTTTCAAAGTGCAACATTACGCCGTTGGTTCTATTCGACGGTGGATACGAAAACAAGAAGATACCTACTGTATATAAACGCTTGAAATCAAGAGTGGTCACCGCGTACCGATACAACCCATCGTGCAGTCAAAGACCGAAATTCTTTCCCTTATTAATGCAGTATGTTTTCAAGCAAGTCTTGCAAGAAAGAGGCGTGAAGTACGCGCAGTGCGTGTTCGAAGCCGACGACAATATAGCGGCTGTGGCAAGGATTCTGGGGTGTCCTGTGCTCAGCTACGACTCGGACTTTTATGTCTACGACGTTGCGTATATTCCGTACGATACTTTAGAAAGTGGCGTGCACAAATTATCGAAAAACGCGGGATTTTTCAAGAGATGCAAGATTTACACGGTCGATAAATTATTGCAAAAATTCAGCGGACTGGATAAGACGTTGCTGCCGTTAGCCGCTACGCTTTTGGGAAACGATTACGTAAAGCGCGCCACGTTCCGCGATTTCTTCCAGCACTTGAAATTCAGTAAAACATCTAGAAAAAAGTGTAACGAACAGCAAAAAAGAATAGCCGCCCTGCTGAACTGGCTGTGCCTGTTTACGTTAAATTCCGCAGTGACGGTAGTGTTGAGCAGATTACCCAAGAATCGTCGCGAGGAGGTGTTGAAAATTATAGAAGCCTCGGTAGACGGATACACGAGCTTGTCGCCCGATATGCTGAGCCCTCTAGGATTCTCCGAGGAATACGTCGAAGAGATTAAGACGAAAATGAAAATCGTTGAAAGATCTTTTAAATTTCAAGGGGATGTCAACAGCTTTGAACACGTAGAGGAACCGTCGAACAACGATATCGACGTGAGCGACGACGACGATGACGATGATGATGATGAAGAAATGGATAGGCGAGAAATACTCGGTGAATTTGACGATACAAGGTTTCGATTCGGTCATTCCTTCATCGATATAACTCCCGCCTGGTTCCTGGACGAGTTGAGCAAGGGATACTTTCCGTCCTATTTCGTCGATATGCTGTTTTGTCGACTCTACTTTGGTTCACCGCAAATAGAAGACTACTTTTATCCCTCGGCTCATACGATTAGTTTCAAGATCATTGTCGTCATTGACAGTCTATTAACGATCGACTTTCATTATGACGACAATCGATTGACATTCATCACTCGAAATCAGGCCAGGAGTCTAACGCGACATCAGCTGGACCGCGTCGAAACTGTTTCGTCCTGTAAGCTTCCGGCTTTGAAAAACCTGCGCGAGGTATCGTTGAGTGTGAGGAGACGAATTTTAGAGCACACACTAGGTATTTCCGGTAGATACGATCCGAACGCATTTCCCAACGAGTGGAAGCTGTATATCGCAACGGCGATCTACTGGGCGGAACAGAAGCAAGAACCGTCCGGTACAAGTTGCCACGTGTACGCGTTACTCTTCGCCATGCTCTACGGCGTCGTAGATCGGAAAATCGGATATCATCGATTGAGAAAGACTTTTGAAAATAAATATAAACGGAGGTATGACGAATTGCTCGAGAAAATAAAATCAGTCGGTGGCCAAAGCTCTCGTTCGACGAACGTCACAACTGCTGAAGCTTACGAAGAAGTTACCGTGGACGATTGCATCCTCTTGGCACCTTTCTTCATTTCGAATTTCGCGGTCGATAATTACGTGATATCGAATCCAAAGTCATTCAATGTGACCGTCGTCCACTCTTTCGCGCAATTCCAAAGTTGCCTCAAGCACGCGAACGACTTGAATGTGCTGCTGGGCTGTCCGTATCCGGCGTCGAAGTTAGCCGAAATGTTCAACGGGACTTTACTGTACAATTTGTATAATAATTTTAGAAAACGCAACAACGTAGAGGTTTATGTTAGATTAATACTTCAAAATTCTCCCAGCCTTCTACGTTTGTTCGATATACTTTCCGAAGCTGTGAAGACACTACTCGGAGAGAATTTGGAATATAAAATAAAACCCGGTAAAAGGCGGCGTAATAAAAATAAGGAAAAAGGCGAGACGTCACTTGAAATGAACGCTGAAGACGATGAAGAGACGCTGGATAAAAGCTGTAGATTTTACGATATTAATAATCCATTTTCCATTCTGAACGTTTCATGAAACAACGTGTACATTAAATTCAATTGCTATATTTAGCAACGTTTAAAGCTCAGGTGGAAAATTGATAAAATTTCTTTCTATATTTGTGTATTAAAAAATGTTATAAATAAATGAAGAATTAATCCACATGTTTGAGCAATGCTTGCGAATTCTCAATGAGAGTTTTTAACTTTCAATATTTTAATATCAAGAGCATTTCAATTTTCATGCTTGCAAATAATTGTTAAGAATTAAATTTTATTCGCAAATATGGAAATCTTTCTTATTTTCATCCTCAATTCTGTGGATTCGGCCGTAATGTTGCTTCTCACGCTGGAATTTTAAATGACCTCGCAGATCTTATTAATGGTTGTCGCGCTCGTAACGAAAATCTCTGTTTGGACGCGGACGAAATATTGGACGGTATAACAATTTTTTCGCCGCAAACTGCCGACGAAGTACTGTCGGTGATCTGCGGTTTAAGAAAGTATCTTGGCGAAACTCCAGAGGTAAGTAAATGGTACGCGAAGTCCGTTAATCTGAAAAAAATTTAATTTATGTACCTCGTCATTGCAGGTACGAGCTCTGATAATCGACAGTTTATCATTTCCCGTGCAATGTTCTATCAACGATAGTTGGCAGCGTACGCAGTTTTATTTTCGCATCGTCGATGAACTGCAGAACTTGTTGAAAATAAGTAATATGGCTGTGAGTAAATCTGTAGCAGGATTCTTTCACTTTCTATTTCATTACTTTATCGTATATTAAAGAAGAACCATTTGTTCCGCTTTTAAGGTGATTATTGTCAACGAGCTAATAACGCAAATAGACGGAAACGGAGATGTATGTGTCGGTGGAGCAGGAGGACAATTATTGGCACATCGTATGAACAGGAGACTCATGTTCACGCGTTTGACCGACGTTAAATTTGTGGCTCATACTCTAAAGATACCCACCGCGCCACAAATTTCAGTGCCTTTCCAGGTGAGTAATGCTTACTTGGAAATGTCCACACAATAATGACCTAAACTATATGTATACCTGTAGTTAAAGAAATTTTGTACATATTTCGTTTTTAGATTACTCGAGATGGCATCAGAGGATACGAATGAAGGAAGTTATAAACAGTAAGTACTCTGTCTTTAATCTCCATTACATCTACGAAACAATTGAATCGCTACATCGAAAGAGCGAATTTTTGTTCGAATATGACTTGCCGAATGAAAAATAAACATTTTTACATATTATGCAGTAGGTGTAATTGAAAAAAGAACACTCGTACAAAGTATCTGGTTAAATAAAATATACATAGTCAAAGTACAAACATTTTGTATAATTAATTGTAAAAGGGAACAAATACTGATACCAAGCATTTTGTGCTACGTTGGGAAAGATCTATACGTTTAATATATATATATATATTAAATATATATATATGATAGGCACCGCGCATTAGCGTTTTTGCTTTATCCAGCTACAAGGGACACCAAAGTTCTCTTGTAATCGCCTGAGATGTCGTTCTGAAATCACAAAATAAGAATTACGTTGCTTTTTTTCCTCGTTTGGTAAAGTATTTCGACATGACATTTTCTTTGATCGTTTTTTTTTTCATACTTTTCTTTCGTCAATCAAATTGATAATAGTTATTTTCGTTAGAACAGCGCGAAACAACCGAATAACGAATTCTATTTTTTGCACTAAGTGTCAAATACGAGGTTGACGATTTCACGCACTGTGCAGGTTATTTCACGCACTGCGCAACTTTTCACGAATTGGTGTGTGAAAGATGATTTCACATGCGTCGAGGACGCCCATGAAACCGATTATTTGACACTGAGTGACAAAATAGTTATTTTCGTTATTAGGGCGTGAAGCGCTGTTTTTAACGAGTGTGAAGTTTGCCGCACGAGCGAAGCGAGTACGGCAATCACACTCGTTAGAACGGCGCGAAACAACCGAATAACGAATTCTATTTTTTGTCACTAAGTGTCAAATACGAGATTGGCGATTTCACGCACTGCGCAGGTTATTTCACGCACTGCGCAACTTTTCACGAATTGGTGTGTGAAAGATGATTTCACATGCGTCGAGGACGCCCATGAAACCGAGTATTTGACACTGAGTGACAAAAACTCGTTTAGGGATTCGGACAATCGACATACTCGGTTTTTTTCCCACCTGAAATATTTGTATTCTTTATTTGCACTCATGAATTGTACATATTAATGTGATAAATATAATGCTTTCTGTTTTCTGCATTTTTCAACGAAGTTTTATGACAACAAAATATACAGCTATTACGATGTGATAACGAGCGTACATACATATACTATACATATAATACGGGTTCCCTTTTGGATAGCAAAGTGTTGTGTAGAAAATTCTTGATTACAAGAAAGTGTAAATAGACGATAAAAAAATAGTAGATAGAAATAGCTTTAAACTTATGCTTTCCATGTATCATCATGCAGGACAAAGCTTTAATTTTCGCTTTTCATGCGATAGATCGTATAGCATCACTGGTACGAATGTCAGTTATAAAAAGTACAACACTTTAGTATCACTTGCCAAGTAACGGCAGCCCTACAGTTATTATACAAATTTCGACAACACCGAATTTTGGCGTTCGAAATTCATTTTGTAAAGTTATATAAGTATATAAAAAAACTACGCGATCCAAAATGTTATCCGAAATGCGAGACGCTTGTGCCGAGGAACGATGCTTTACGCTTTTAGTCCTGGAGATTGTAGAAACACATTTCGTATCGACGTACGACTTTCCTTCCCATTTAATACTTATATTTTTGATTATCTCAAGAAGGCGTGTTAAAAAGGAAGTTTCTCAAAGTGAAACAAGTCGGAACGAAACACCAAAGGCATTTCGTCGCTAGATAAAGAGTAATATCAATTCGAGATTCGTTCTAAATTATTATGTGTCATTGCGAAAGCTCTTTTATCTAGACTAACGCTTATGCGTAACACCATAAATGCATTTCCACTGCCCTTAATTATTAAAAAATGCTTTAAAACATTTGGTCGATTCGATTAGCTTTCGGAATTGGCGAGATTGATGACGACGCGTTTAATTGAACGATAGCGTATTGGAAAGAAGAAAATATAGGCGCGTCGCATATTGTAATTTTCTCGAAATGTTTATGTCGAGACGAGGGAAAGGAGAGCCCTCTTGTAGTCCCCGGACGTGTCACCCTGCAACACACAAACGCACACCGCCCCTAATTTGTCAGTTCGATAAGGCCGACGGGGAAAACGATTAAAGATGAAACGATTACTCGTTTTTGCGGCCAAGATCTGTTAAATCGTGCATTAAAAGTATTATAAATGGATACTGTGCCTGATATTCCTCCGTGAAATGGCTCTTCTAGCTTGACGAATCACATTGAAAAAATTTCTCGACGAAATTCAATCGGCTTTGTGGCTTTCCGGAAAGTGCAGGGAACGCGAAGAAACTCGTGTACGTGTACAACGAACGTAGTCTAACAGATCGATAATACTAATAGCAGGCCGGTTCAAAGACTTGAAAATAGAGCGTCCTAGTTTTTTTTTAACTCTGCACGACAATTCTATACATTCTTCCATTACAATCAACCACCCTATTCGACGTATTTATTCGCGCTGGTACCGAAAATTACAGATCTATTGAAGAAATATTAATGGGACGTCGAAATATAGGTGATTTTATGGAGAAAAAATAATTTTTCATACATAAAATCGCCAATATTTTATATTTCCTTTGAGATATCGACCTAATAATCGTGCTTTTCGTAATTAACGCGAGAAAATACACAAGATAGGGTGGTCGAGCGATCGACTGGAGATTCTGATTTTTGGCAAAAATGGAAAAAATGTGATTTTCGCAAAAATCGCCATCTCTGGAATTCAATTCTCGACCACCCTATCCGATGTATTTCTTCACGCTGATTCCAAAAATCATGAATATATTGGAGAAACCTCAAAGGAACATCGAGATATCGATGATTTTTGGAGGAAAAAAAAATCCCGTACATAAAATCACTGATATCTTACATTTCCTTCGAGATTTCGACCTAATAATTATGCTTTTCGTAATCAGCGCGAAACAATACACAAGACAGGGTGGCCGATCGATCGATTCCAGAGATTTCGATTTTTGGCAAAATGTCGAGTATTCCTCATTTCTCGGAAAAATCGAAGCCCCTGGAATTCAATTCTCGACCATCCCATCCAATGTAACCTAGTTTTTCTTGCTGATTTTGAAAATCATAGATTCATTGAGTAAATCTTGACAGAAAGCCGAAGTATCTAGTTTGAAAATAGAGTATCAGACGCATAAATGTAAGAATACTCCTGAAATGAGACCACGTTCCTCCCAGATATTTTCACGCCTATGGTACTACCGTACCTTTCACGCGAGCAATACTCCGCGCCGTGTCATGCGACGACACCTGCAGTTCGTGTCCGTAATACATAGGTACGCGAACAATCAATATACACGACGTGCATTCACGACACGAATAGAAAGAGGCCACTCCAAGTAGCACACGTAGACTATTAAGTCAATCCCACACAAATTTCCGTAAGTCGTAACGTAAGCATTCAGGAATCCCGATTGGCCGGCAGTGTGACGTAGCGTTTTACCGCCGGATCATTTGACCGATCAAATGCTTACGTTGCGGCACTATGCGTGGGCGAGCCATTAGTTGGAGAAAAAAAGAGACCGTCATATTAGATAAGAGATGAGTCGCAAACGTCTTTTTACTTCGCGCGTTGAATGCTAGGTGCGCCAAATAAAATGTAGACCGCGTGTTGCACGCAAATAAAGTGGCGATTGTTAGTATTATTCGTATAAATAAATATGGGGAGCTGAGATTCATAGTGGCGTAAGTCAGATTATCTAGATTTTCAAAAAAAAAAGCTTTTTGCTTTTTGTTGTTGATCTCATAAAAAACTCAAAACGACGTGTCGTCGTGAATTTTCGGAATCTAATGTTCTAGAAGAACCTAAGTATAAGTGTTGCAAAGAGATAGAAGAGTAAAATGTATTAGTTGATATATTGGACACGGGTTTTAACTTACACCACTATGAATCTCAGCCCCCTCATATCATTGGATGATATTGTGGGAAAGGAGAGAATGACGTAGGTAAGAAAAAGGGGGGAATATCAAATAAACACTCACGGCAATCCAGCTTTCCAGAGATTTTCCATAACGTTCCTCGAACGCCTTCTTGATGTCGCCCAGGTCGATTTCGCTGCGCGATACGATGATGCGGATGAGGGTACGGTCTTTGGTGCCGATTCCGTGCATACTGGCGTACAAGCGTTCGGCGAAGAAGCCGACCTTCGATTTCACGCACTTGACTATTGGAGAAAGAAACGTGGGATTAAAGAAAACCGCGGGAAACTGCAAGAGCAATTTACTAAGTGTTTATTAATAGATTGACGACTAACCGATTCCAAGGAGACCCTTCTCGATGCTTCCGGAGAACTCCTTTTTAATCGCAACCTCGATGTCGTGACCGGATATCTTCTCGTACTCGATAAAGGTCTGTCTGAGTTGTTGGTAACTGCGAGTCACCAAAATAGCATTGAACTGCGACTCGTCCGTTCCCCATTGTTTTTCACCTATGCAACAAGGAACAGCTTATCATAGACCCGATTTCAAGGGCGATTCGCGTATGTGAGTCGAGATTCAGTCTGCTCTTCCATGATCGGGAATTGGATCGTTTACGTTTCGTTCGCTCCAGCCTGGCCGTCAAATGAAACGTTAACGGACGAACTCCAGGGAAAGAATTTTCGTAGGAGAGCAGATTGCGAAATCGAGCGATAAAATAAAGTGAAATCCAAATAAATACCGGCATCGAAGAGGGCTTGAGCATCGCTGATTGCTTGCGCGTGGTCGACGCCTTGGTTTTCATCTCGATTTGCCTGGCAGAGGGAGACGAGTAACCTTTTGAAATGGCCAGAGGTATCGCCCTTCAAGTCGCTCTCTAACGTTCTACCGTACACTGTTGAAGAAATCAACGGAATTTCGTACAATGATCTCGTTTTTCTATTATACGAATTTATAAAGGAGAAGAAGGGGCGATTGCTTTTCATAATTTTCAGTGGTATAGGATCTGGTAAACAAAATGCAGGGGGTTTTATATTGATTGGGAACTCGAAGACGTTTCTCTTACGAAATACCTGCTATGCAAAAGAAAATATTGCTCAAAAGTGGTATGTTACGCTGAAGATACTTTTAGAATAAAAAAGGAGGCGAGTAGAAGAAGTTTATACGAGGCATGGACTTGTCGTCGTGTACCTCGAATCAAGAGTATGCGTAATCATCGTACTTCTTTCATGCATTGAAATTACTCGATTAAAAATTTCGTACGTAAAACCACTTGGCAGCAGTATCAACCACACCGCAGTCATATTGTAGAGACTTTACGGTCTGACGTAAGAGATAACGTGAATTCTCACGGCTCTCTCCTCCTCCCCACCTCCAATCTTTTCTCCCACTCGATCTCCTCGTCCTCTTCTCTTCTTCCCTCTCTCGCGATTACTCACCCGCTCCACCTTTCTCAGAATGCGACTAACAGTGAATTACTTATTTATAAGAATAAGGATCGCTGACGTATTGGATGCACGCGAATGACGACGACTTGGGTCCGATGACTAAGTTAACAGGAAAGGAAGTTAGTATCGGCGCGTGGATACTTTCCTTTTCGAGACCGCGATACAGGTACATCTGGAATCCCAAGGCGATTGTCGGCATTTTGTGTACTTTCCGACACTCGCCCAATACAGTTACACCTCGAATATCGCGATGCACAGTCTCTGTATCTTCGCGCGCGTTACACAAACGTAAGCGGCGAACGATACAAGGTAAATAGATGGCCAAGACCGAAAGGAAGGTCAGAGCGCTTGCCGTATCGTAAAAAGTAATGACATCATCTCTGTGCCCGTGTATACTATACGTATAAATATAGAACTTCAGTCATGTTATGCGTTTACCCTACTTTTCCCCTTTTTAACTGTGAAATCTAGCGCTGCGCAATCGAGACTCTAAATCCGAGCAAGCGTGATTTCAGTTCGAGGTTTCTATATTCGCGGCGGCTCCCACAAAAAAACATCACGCACGAATCTCATGAAATTTTCATGCCATCGCGAACAGAGCCTCGCGACGCGGCGTTTGATTCACGCACGTGCGAGGATACGCGCTGAAAATTGAAAGTAAGGGTCCTTGAACCGTTGAATTACGCAGCTCCAATTGTTCCGTGTGGGAGGGCTTAGAGTTTCGACTGAGCTCGTCTCGAGAGAACGTCAGTTCGAAAAAATTACAGATCGAGGCGGTTCGCGAGTAACCGGAAATTACGCAAACACGGATGGATACCGATAAAAACCGTTCCACTCGCAATGTAACCGCTTCTTTTAATAGATAACCGAGTTAACGAGCTCTGCCGGGAAACTGGATCAGGAAGCTGGGCCCTGCTACTGCTTTTAATAAGCTACCCGGCATTTTTGAATATTCGCTTGGAAAAATTATTTAAAAAACTACAGGAGAGATAATCTTCTCCATTTTGTCGGGAAATAGCGGAGCCAAGGCACTCACAATTTTCGTAGAAAGCGGCGATGGTTCTGATTCCGTAATTGCTGAGAGTGCACAGGATCTCTACGATGGCTTCTTCGTCCGTGCCCAATCCGGCCACCGCGTCGTGCAATTCTTTGGCGTAGTAATGGGGCAACGGAGTCATGAGCGCGACAATGGTATCTTCGAGTTTTCCGGTGAGCTCGCCCTTCAGATCTTTAACCAGGTCCTTTCCATAGAGGGTCTTGTACGCTTCGGCAATCTCGAGTCTCTGGACGATTCCGCGTTTGGTGAGAACGTCGATGATGGCCTTCTCATCTGTGCCGATCCCCTTCATAGCCTTGCGCAGGATAGCCGCGTCTGCATTGGCGTCGAAGGGCTCGGCGGGGTACACCGTCGGCGTGCACTGTATAGAAAATTTGCATTCGTTAACGAAAGGTATCTTGGGGAAGGGAAATGATAAAGGCGAGTAAGGCCTAGTGCATACATACAACTTTTTGTTGTAAAACTATTTAGTTGCGTGCCGTAAGAGTCTATGGGAATATATGAACATGCGCATACTATAAACTCGATAGTTGCTCGACAAAAAAATCAAAAAGCCACGTCGATCTGCTTTTGATTAAAAAGTTGAACAACTATCCGCGCCGCGACTGAATCGCATGTATGCGCGCCTCCATCGACTAAACAGTTTAATCAATGTAAAAGTTGTATGTATGCGCTATCCCTAAATATACTATTGTGGTGTATGAAAAGCGCGAAAGAATGATTGTCATTTTAAATGTGTGTCATTGAAAAAAAGAAAACAAGTCTTATTTTTTATTCTGGAATCTTCCTGTTATCACAAGGAATGATTTATATCGAGGTTATAAATTTTCCATTGGAACGGAGTGTTGCGTAGCGCGCGTGCAATTCACGCGAAAATGGCGTTCGATTGTCGATCGAAGTACGACGTCATTGCGAGGAAAGTGGGCCAATGTCGCTTGATATCACGACCGGTTCGCGAGGGAAAAACAAATATAGGCTCACCTTGAAGGGATAGTATTGTTGCTGCGACATCTTTTCCCGAGTTTCACGTTACTGAAAATAGAAAAGAAATTGTGGTATAAATTCCGCAACGTCGTTAAAATCGTTTCCAGTTACAGGAAGCGAATAACGATTCCGTGACACGGCGAGAGCCGGACTGCGCTTTTTCAAATTCGCAGTTTTTTTCCCCCCGAGAAACTCATATTTCGTAGCAATTACAATTCTTACCGTACGTATGAGTTATCAGGTACACAGTCGTTCTTGAGAGAACCGTCGACAATGAAGTTTATTTCGACAACGTGCGAAGAAACAAGCAAAACCTATCGCTTTGACGGCCGGCCGCTGAGTGATGCTCCGATGACGGGTCACACCCACTTTCACATGACGTCATCTTCCCCTTCCCGCTAAAGCTGGATCTACAGACGCAGACGTTCACGTTCACGGAACGCAGAAATAACAACGGTCTACGTATGCACGCGTATTTACAGCATGGCACTGTACCATCGCATATTTAAATTCCTGCGTGTGAACGCTGATGCGAACGTCCGCGTTTTACTATACATAAATCCAGCTTAAATCGTCACGATTTATGTTGCCAGTCAGCAAGTGCGCGGATCGTTGCTTGAACTTTCGAGGAGTTACCCGGTATGCCGTAAAAAAAAACGTCGAGCATGCGCATGGCCTTCGATATTTCTCGTACAGCAGAAGACGCATATCGAGCGCCCGTATCGATAGTTACGTCAGAATTTCGACTGTTTACTGGGGCGATGAATTTCTGTGGAGTGGTCGTGTGTCGTGCGATTCGTTGCGCTGCACCGTGGAACGCGTCCGAGTGAAATAATGCAGTTATTCGCGACGTGAAGTGTAGTTTCGCGTTGTGCGGTCTCCCCGATTGCAGGATGGGCAAACCGGAGGGTTCGTGCTGGGGGTGCTTAAGGGCCATCAAGTGGATACCCGTCATCTTCATTTTGACAATCGTTTTTTGGTCCTACTATGCTTATGTGGTGCAGCTTTGTTATTGTAAGCTATTTCTATATGTACTGAATTATTTCGAGCCAACCGACTCGGCGCACTCCAATTTCCCCCTCGCGCTGCGTTCACGCGACTCGCACGATTCGACCTCCCATGCATAACCTCATTCAAACTCTCGCGCAAACATGTGTTACCCGTTCGCCAGCGACTCGAGACTCGCGTCAGACGCAAATTGTATCGTTGTTCTCTGGCCGTACTTTACGATCCCGGCGATACAGTTTTTCCGCGTTATCGCGGAAGTCTACGTGCGATGGGAGCGACGAGTTTTCCTTTCCTCGTTGCTCGAATGAAGCTTTAAGCAATGATCGATTTTGTAAATTCAACGAAATACTGATTCTCTGTGCATTGTATTTCAGACACAATAGAGAGCAACGTTCAAAAAGGTACGTGGTACTCTTTTTCTTTTCTTTCTCAATTTACCCAATTACGAAATGTTTGTTATGAAAGCCATTCGATTGCTCGACAAATCGAGAATTTCTCGGTAGACTTTCTACTTGTACCCGAGCTTAAAAGCAATCGCTCTTATATTTGTAAAGTTTAGCAGATCTTCCGTACACTGAGAAAAAAAATGGTGTATTCAATTAAATCTGCGTTTACGGGCGAGGGGATGGCAGAATTAGTTGCTTCGACTAATAAATTTGGTTACCTATAGCGATTAACGGTTATTCGAAGGAAACAAGCTGTAATCCATTAAAAACAATTATTAGTCCAAGTAACTAGATCTGCACTGCCCTCCTAAGAAAGAAGGTCCTATCTGCAAAATTTTTGTTTTGAGATATTGATGTTCTAAGGTTTTAATGTCTGCCATTGTAGTTTTTTATTTAATTGAATTCAAATTTTGCAGAAGGTACTTTTATGTATAGACTAACTTTGAATCAGAACAATAATATGTAGGTGTAGGACCTTCTTCCTTCGGAGGGCAATGCATTCCCCATCTGTAAACGCCGATTTAGTTCAATTTACTGCATTTTTTCTCAGTGTATTTTACACTTCTTTCGGATAGTATTATCTACCCACAGAATATAATTATGGACATATATATACTCTTTTGTTCTTACAGCTTTTTACTTATTTTTCTTCCACATCCTCTTCTTGTTGTTCCTATGGTCGTACTGGCAAACCGTATTCACCGCATTGGTAGGCGTGCCGGATAAGGTAACATCATTTCCTCTAATTTGGATATCATAAAAATATAACGAGTTCGTGGCTCTTCTTTGAAAGTACCGCTTGCATATATTTCGGTGCTCTGCATTCCAATCTTTCATTAAAACGATTTTTTCGAATGAATTACGATTTGCTTACGGTAAGAGTTTACTTTGGAATGGTACTATAGCGTCGCTTTTGTTCCTACGATGCGTTTATACAGCGCGCGAGAGGAATGCGAAGAGGGCGCGAATATTTCTACATGCGTTCGTTTCGTAAATTTTCCAGTTTAAAATTCCGGCCGTGGAAATGGAGAAATTGCAACAGGCTGAAAGCGAGGAAGCGCAGAGGCAAATTCTGGAAATATTTGCCCAGGATCTTCCCATTACCAATCGCACCATAAAAGGAGGTGACGATCCTTTTCAACGACTTTCATTCGCGAACGTCGTCTCGTTTCTCTCGATCACCTTTCGCGAATTGTTTGGAAAGAGAATGAAATGAAAAGCAATGGAATTTCAGCTATCCGCTTTTGCGAGAAATGCCAATTGATAAAACCGGACCGGGCGCATCACTGTAGCGTCTGCGGGACGTGCATTCTGAAAATGGATCACCATTGCCCTTGGGTCAACAATTGCGTTGGCTTCCACAACTACAAGTTCTTCATGTTGTTCCTGGCTTACGCTCTCCTTTACTGCATGTTCATCGCGGCTACATCTCTGCAGTACTTCATACGCTTTTGGAAGGTGAGTTATCATTGCCTCGTTTCTTCGAAATTTACTGAAACGAAGAAAGATTAAGGCTCTTGTTAAAAGGCTGTGCGGAGATTTGATCAAAGGAACGGTGCTCAACACGCCTTCTTTTGCCGTCATTGTTATCACTGCGTCGGGTAATCCGTTTATCTTGTTACTGCTGTAAAGTGTGATTTATACGATAATCAGGATTTTCCAGTCGATCGTTCCGAGTAGAAATAATTTCAAATGTTCGATGATTATCCATTGTAGCGCGCAATGACTGATTCTTTCACAGGGTGAGTTGGACGGAATGGGTAGGTTTCACCTGCTCTTCCTGTTTTTCGTCGCGCTCATGTTCGCGGTCAGCCTTAACTCCCTCTTCTTCTACCACTGCTACCTCATTTTGCACAACAGGTCGACACTGGGTGAGTAACCGATCGACTACGATCAACCGTACCTGCTAAAGTAACGAATCACATGAGACGCTCGATTTTTATTTAATTTGCAGAGGCGTTTAGGCCACCGATGTTTCGTACGGGGAAGGACAAAGACGGCTTCAGCCTTGGGAAATACAACAACTTTCAAGAAGTCTTCGGCGATACTCGAAGACTGTGGTTCCTGCCCATTTTTACCAGGTAAGCGCTTCATTCGTATTGTACCGCTACTATAGACATTCGTCGTTAACACAACGTCGATCCGCATTTCGCGTCTCTCCGCGCAACCTTCGCGATTTGATCGAGAATTGAAGCGCGAGAAAGATCGTATGCCGTTTTTGCGGGCGTATTTGGTAAATCGTATCGCCACGTATTTCTACATTCTGTTTTAAAACTTTGGATCTTTCGCTATATCCAACTGCATACTTCGAATCGTTCGATATCTACGAGATTTTTCCTTACATTCCATCACCAAACTTCGAGCCAATCGCACAATACCAATTAACACGTAACAGCTCTCGCCTCTGTCGATTGGAAATATCTAAACCTAACTGTCTCGTTTGAATGTTTCGCTACATTTTTATTCTACATCTGGCATTTACGTGCGTCTCGTCTTTCGTGTTTCCCACCGTTGACTCCGCAGTCAGCATCCTTGCCCCGTCACAGTATAACGATGCGGTGTACGAGTGTGAAAGTGCCGAAGAGAATTGGATGTCGCGTCGTAGCGGGGTGGCTTGCCCGTCGACAGAAATGCACTACGAAAGCGGCTGCATCCAATTCTCTTTCTTTCCGTACGTCCTTAGATACTGACTTCCTTCGTATTTCTTTGTCTGCATATTTATTCGACATCTTTCCGCTTATTTCCACTTTTTATGTACACATACATATTTATAAATATATCGTAATCGTTCGTATACTTGCATTATTGGCTTGACATTATTATTCAATTCATTTTATTGTTATCAATTAAGACACACGCATATTTCCCGGATATCGCATCGTCCCCGGTGCTTTTTAACGTACGTACGCAACATTCTTCGTAATGAATAATTCAATGAAATGTTCGCGTTGTGGTCGGATTGCAAGAAAAGTGTATCAAAAGTCGAAAAAAGCTATTTTAGGGATGTTTCGTATAAATATTAGATTGCGTTTACCAGAGTAGCGGGAGTACGTAGGAATAGAAGTAGGAATAGTAGTAGTTTAAATTAAATGTGGAGGAGAATGAATTTTAAGCCCAGTCCGTCTAATTCGAGTGGAAAGGAATTTTCGATGGAACGCGCAGCTCTTTTACCAGTGATGATTTCGAAGCAGTAACGTACCGATGAGGCTATTTTCATTTTTTGACCCGGGGGGGTTGGCACGGATGTGTTCTAGTCTTGGAAACGGAGTGGTCTTTCCTGTTCGCTCGCAACATCAAGGTGGCCCTAGTACTTACAACTCCATGGGCAGTACTCAAAACAGGTCAGCAATATGAAATATTAGCTCACTCGCGTGACGGGAAATCCTTTATCGAAACCAATTACTATGGAACTCGTACGACGTACGAGAAGTAAGATGTGAAGCATGGATATTTCGCTTAGTATTTATCATGATCGCAGGAGCATGTGAACTTTGACGCGATTGCCGCAGTTTTCTCGTCGAATATTTCTGTAATATTTCCTGATTTCCGAGCGAAATGCCGTTTATTCCATTCTATAACAGCTCTTTCGATCATTCGTTACTTTAACAAATATTGCAATACCAAGAAATCCATTAGGATTTACAATACGGGTTCCAAAGTAGTGGAGTGGGACTAATCGTTGGAATGTTCTTTGCACGTGCATGATCGTTTAGTGTGTTTGAGCTCGACACTGATTTCAGACTTTCTCCCGCACTTTGTCCAACTCTTCGGTATGATCGTTATTCGAATGGCAAAGTGCGGGGCTGCAGTCGACCAATTTTTTCATTTTGTATTCCAACTCTCGAAAATTCGTTCAGGAGAATACGTATAGAGGAGACAGCAGAAATCAGAATATAGGCTTAGAAAGTATCCGTCTAGTCAGAATTTGTGAAAACATTTTCCTCGTGTATACCGTATGTCCCACTCTGTACGGGCCAGTTTGAAGTTACCTTCGGGGAGGCTTGGTCGGTACTTGAGTGATTTAATACCGGTAGAAGTCGAGTCGGTAGTTAGAGTTGGTGCCAATTCGGGAGATCGAAGCGTCTAACCACGAAATTATGAATTTGTGAATAATGGTGAGTAATTTCCATTCCATTTAAATCCATAATTTCGAGGTTAGACGCTTCGATCTCCCGAATTGGCACCAACTCTAACTATCGACTCGACTTCTACCGGTATTAAATCACTCAAGTACCGACCAAGCCTCCCCGAAGGTAACTTCAAACTGGCCCGTACAGAGTGGGACACACGGTATATATGACCGAAGCGATCAGGCTATATGCGCTGTTACCTCCAATTTCTTTGCTTATCCATTTTTGTAGAGAGATAACGAAGGTTTTACAGGGATTTTCAATGGGTGACAAGTACGTCTTTCGGTGGAAAAAGAATGTCTCGCTACAGAGTTCCCTTAGGTTCGTTTCCGTAAATCCCTCAGAGAATCACGAGCGAAGTAGAGCGTTACTTTCAGAAGCTGCCTCTGTGTACATATCTTTCAGTCGTTTCTACAACAAAATGCCGCATGAGGATACGCAAGACTGTCGCTTCGTAGCGAATCTGTATCGTAGGATCATCGCGACTATCTTCCCTCTGTCGTAGCACGCACTTTGCTTTGCAAGAGTGTTGGCATGGTACCGCGTCTTCTCGGATGATCGATCTCAAACGTTCATGTCGGGCGGAAGAATACGAACTATCGAACGAGTTCGCTAGCTCACTTCGAGTACCGTTCTAGAGGTACGGGTAGACGTTTCGAATGTGACTTTTCCATATCGTCAGGAACAGTTCTCGGCTTCGTCTTCGAACCGTACAGGTGCATGACGTAAAAGTGCCTTTTCCGCAGTACCCGTATTTCTATGTCGATCGAATATTAAATTACCGAGTACGTCGCATACGACTGTTATCGTTCGAGAGGTATTGTGCAACTGGCTCTTAGAAGCGATTTGACGCATCGTCAATTCGTGGCGTAACTATTGACGATTGTTATTACGTACGTATCGATGCTCTCCTTTTGAAGCCTTCTTTCGATGTAGTGTATTATACATTCGTATGGCTGTATATATACAGGGTGTTCCACTCACGATAGTCACACTGTTTATTTCCGTTATTTGCCATTTCACGAACTAGTATTTCAACTAAATGTTGTTTGGTGTCGAGGATGACACACGATACATGCAACAAAATTTTGATATCACGTAATGTCTACGAGGTATGAGAGTCACCTCCATTTTTTCATATGAAACTTAATATTTTATTCGCATAAAAGTTATAGAGATTATCGAGATTAATAAGAAATGTGTAAGATGAAACGCTCATCCATTAAACGGGTTCTGAGATATTTCCGCTTAAAGTACAAGAGTAAGTTACGCTCCGCGCGGCTAAGTTCTCAGCGACCAGCGAAGTTTACTCTTGAACTTTAAACGGAAATAATCTCAGAAACCGTTCAGTGGATGGGCATTTCATCTTATACATTTCTTATTAACCTCGGCAAACTCTATAACTTTTGTGAGAATAAAAATATTAAGTTTCATATAAAAGATGGAGGTAACTCTCATATCTCGTAAACAATACATGATATCAAAAATTTGTTGCATGTATCATGTGTCCTCCTCGACACCAAACAACTTTTATTTGAAATACTTGTTCGTGAAATGGCAAATAACGGAAATAAGCAGCGTGACTATTCTGAGTGGAACATTCCGTATGTACGTCAGATTGAAGAACGATGAGATACCTCAAATTTTGGATTCCACGCGCGAACGGCTACTTTCAATTTGTAAGATAGTTACGCCAAACTTCGGGTAGACTTAGGGTGACGCCGAATAGAATCGGGGTGTGGGTTGCAGCTTTGGAGACGGGATTACCTTCCCCGAGAGGCTGTGCGACGAAGCTACTCACACGCTGTTGGGCAGTGGGACTCGACGGTGGGGGGATGAGACCGAGCTCGACTCCCCACGTCTTTCTGGGTCTCGTTCAGGTATTTTGTAGTCGTCCTGGTATCGTTGCGAGTTCACTAGTCTGCGCTTAGTCGTAGCTTAATTAGACGGTACGTTAGTGTAATTATATCGATATCGGACCGTTACGAAGGCTTGCCGACGAGGCTCGGGCTGTCGGTGTTCCTTGAGCTTTCTCAATTTCGGCGAAGCAGGATTCGGAAGCGACGTTTTAGCGAATAACGAAAGCGTATTTTTTTTATCGTTCATCGAGTTCAGAAGTCGACGACTTGGCAGACGTTGATGGTTCTTTCGATCGAGCGTTGCGACTACTTAGCGATAGTGAAAGAGGTCCGATAGCTTCGAATGCCAGTATGCGATACAAAACGCGATAACGGTCCCGTTTTGTTCAGAGACCTGTGATTCTCGTACCGCAAGTAGAAATGTTGTTACTTTCTTTACTTTCGTACTTTCCATACGGTAGTTCGAGTATATTTAAGCCTACTTTTAAGAGTAGATCGTAAGTCCAGTAGAGATTATCTGGTTTACGTTACCTTTTAATTAGTTACGTCAAAAATTCGCTCGTTTTCCACAACATACTTCGTACATTCCGATGTAGTGCAGATTTCAATTGTTATCTGAAGATTGCGCTCGTGGAGAGTACCTGCGATTACAGACTATCGCAAGTATCGAGTACAAAGGAGAAGCTTCGTCGACCGCTCAAACTCATGGAAATCACGTCGAAATAACGATACGTTATAGTTTTCAAGCGTTTCGTGAAAATCGCATCGAATTTGTTACGGAGCAGTGATCGTCAATCGAGTTAAGCCAACGAAGAAATATATTTCATAGATGATTTTCTATACAATGTCAACACTCGACTCGAGTTTAATTATTCGCTCTACGTGGCGTCTGTACTAATACACATCATTATCGATATTACCGCTCAACATTCGTGGACGCTTCGTCTAACGAGACTTTATTTGTTGGTAACTTTTTATGGAGAGTGCTCGGGATCGTTCGAAAGGTATCACTGAGCGATCATTGCTTATTAATTGAGTTTTCTGTGGCTGCCGACTGCGAATAATAGTACAAACAGGGCTTTCCCACTTGGAAGAGATAAATGCTTCGCCTCTGTTTTCGATCCCATCTCGTTAATATAGTACGGGGTAGAAAATATTCGCCATTGCAAGCTGTTTGGCACACAAACCCGAGCTTATCGTGCCTTTTGTGTGACTTATTTTGCGTTGACAAGTCCTCGATGATTTCTCGGCCGCACTTTCGTTTAAACGTCTCATTGACTGTAGGTACAATTTTGACCAAATGAGTTTGGTGGAGGAAGCTACTATATTGGCACTTGGCACTGGGTAATGTCATCTATTTCGTATATTTCCATAAATAACGGCATACTAATTTGTTACTCGCGGGAAGCAGTATTTGCCGACTCGTCGTAGCAGCGGTTGACTTCACAAAACCTCGAAATCAACATTCGGGTGGAAGAACTATCGTTGCTCGCCGGTCAGGAAATGCCGCCCGAAGATATATCATAGTTTATTAGCTAACACTTTCACTTTACACTCACATCGCTTAATATTATAATTTCTCAGTTACAAGTATTACTAGTTTATATTTTATCGTCTCTCCGAAAATTTCATGAAAATGAATCGAAACTTTGCGTAAACGTTATCTCTATATCTGGAGAACGGTATTCTCTACATCTTCACCGGGTAGCGAGGTCTATCGAATTGTGTGAAAATACCAGTCGTAGCGATCTCTTATATCCAAGTAGATTCACCAAGGCAGAACGAAAGTTAACGCGCAAAGTTTCGGAGACGAAGCATGCGTGAGAATCCTGAATAAGAATCCGCTTCCGATCAGCTTCGGAGGTCTCGGCAGAGCCTCGTTGATATTAACGCAATCTATCAATTTTATAGCACTGCTGTCGTAGGTCCTACGGGGGATGTGAGCGAGCCGCTGGTGAGGGAGCCCGCGGAGGCTGTCTGACATCGATCTACGCCTCCGCTCGTTACCGCTTACATTCCGAGCGAGGCCAGTCCATTTTTGAGACAGAGTTTCGATCGCGCATCGTAAATGCAATCTCGCTCGGATCTTTTCGCAAGAAGAGTGGCGCGTCGTAGTTCGTATAGTATCTAATACCGCACAAGCACGACCGCGCTTTTGTTCCAAACTATTTTGGACGACGCACTCCGTACCGCGCTGCGTACGTCGGCGCGATCGTTTTTATAGCGGGCGAGTGTTCGGAGTATTTTTTAATTTGTAAGATCGAAGAAGAGAGAAGCGTGATATAGACGCTTTATCCTGCGTACTTTGCTAATCGTGCGGGTTGGCTTTGTAAAGCACTTTGAGGGGACTTAGCGGTCTTTTATTCGTGGACGTGACGATCAAAATTGGTCACCTTTACTAGTAGCGCTTGTAAATCGTTCGAAAATGTGGGGGAAGCAGTTCTCGGGTGAATAATATGCGCACCAAATTTGTACGTCTCGAGTGACGACGTAGATAGTGGGTCGTCGATGGTATACCAAAACTAAATTTGTATATATAGTAAGCGACTCGTGAGTCCTGATTTATTGGGATGCGACTGGAGTATATAATTATTATTTGTTACACTTATACAATTCGTTTATACAACGTGGAGTAAACAAGAAATCGAAATCTCCGTTGTTAAGAGTTCATGAAGAATTACTTCCCACGCAATTTTCCGACTGCCAACGGATCACTAATCTCTTGTACGTTAAATAACGTATTGTCGTAAGCTGGACGAGCAATAACGGTAGGGGTAGCGTGCCTAATTTCCTCTAACTATATTTCAAGGTGACGTCTATGCCGGGTATTCTCAAACCTTTGACCGAGAGGAAAACCCTATGTTCATTAAAAAATTACAGACATAATGCAATTGATTTTATTGAAATCCGTTAAGAATTTACGGATAAATTAATCATTAAAAAGCAATTAATGTTTTGAATTTATTCGGCATTGACGACGTCATATCAAGGCTCATGAAGATAATGTTTATAATAACGATAGCAATTGCGATTAACTTCATGAGCTTTGATATAACGTCACCAATGCCGAATACATTCAAAAAATATGAATTTCTTTTTAATAATTAATTTCTCCGTAAATTCTTAACGGATTTCAATAAAATCAATTGCATTATGTTCATAATTTTTTAATGAACATGGGGTTTTCCTCTGGGTCAGAGGTTTGAGAACACCTGGTAAATATCGTTGTAGAGGTTTTTAATGGCACTTCAGAAGGAACGAAACGAACTCGTTTTATTGCTCCTTCGACTTTGAGCTGCCGTTGTGAGACCGGCACTAATAATTGAACATCACGATATTTACAGTTCTGCGAGTGTGACGCGTAGAATTTTTTTACTTCCGCTCGCAAAAGGTGAATGGAAGTTCGTCGCTCTCTGTTATCGCGCTATCGTTGGTGCAGTTTTCGGTTTCTTTTTTTATGCGGGAAGGTAACGAACCATGCCCGCACCACCCGATATATCGCACTTCCAGTTTGAGCGGAAGTGACGCTATTACTCGACGAGACTTCGCATAGCTTCCTAAAGCTTGAGACTCCAGTTTGTATATTCGATTGTGTTATTCGTTTGTAAGACCTAACCGAGATTGGCGCACTTACTGACATTATATAATACCGCCTTCTTTTTTTGTATACGTATATATCCAATTTAGGAAAAGCTAGTGTACTTTATACGCATCTAGTTGCTTTTCTTTTTTTTTATACATCACGCCTCGTACGGTCGCACTGCGAAAGAGAATTTTCCTTTTTTAAAATCTTCGCAGGCGTTAAACGAGAACGTGTTCACTCGCGGTAGACACAAGTTCTCCGATATGACTTCTTATTTGCTTCCCGCTTCAATCGGTGATGTGGCTCGAGCGAAGCAGCATTATTACGTTTACTTTCGTTGCATTTCACTTTAATTTATGCGTATAGGCCGAAATGATGCAAAAGCGGAACCCCTTCGTAGGTAATTATGGAAATCTTTCGCGTCTTCCTTGCGATTTTCTTTCTATTTTATTTTCCCTTCTTACGAGTTTTACAACGGTACAGACTTCTCAATGAAAAATAGGCTCGCTTGCTCGCGAAGAAAAGAATGTACATAGTACATATACGCGGGGTGTACTTACTTAAATATATTTTAAACGATTAGAAGAGTATCGACTGTCTCCGTTATAAATACATCGGTGAATATTACGCGATCCGCCGCCACCCTCTGTTCTTTTCTCTTGCGATCGTAGTGGTACTTTTTGTAACGATCGCAATGCAAATTTCAGTCGGAAAAGTTCAATCGCACTTCGGCAAGCGCGGTGAGTCAAGATTTGGGTTTCTCCGCCCCCCTTGCCCGACAGTTACACGTATTTTAACGTCGTCTTATCCGACGCTTCATCGGGTGCGCCGACGAATAGAAGTTATTTTCGTTTTTCGAGCGACAAGATTAGGGATAGGGTTCAACAAAATCATCTTACGTGCAGCATTTTCGAATGCAATGCGTAAAAGGAACAGATGAGAATGATGCGTAAGATAAAGATAAGCGAATTTATGTACAGGGTGTATCGTAATTGTCGCATTCACCTTGCGATTTATCGATTTTAGGTAGAAACAAGGAAATAACTGTGCGACTACGTTGCAGACCGATAGGATACCACCTTAACGGGATTGGTAAATCCTCGACAGAGTGTCGCGGTATACACCCTGTAGGTAACCCGCTATATATTCGTAAGCCGAGGGGGTAATGCGATAAAATATTTCGCGCGTAACGAGATTAATCATATCGATGTGATGTTTCATCGGAGAGTGACCGCTTCTATCTGCTTTGGTTTGAGCTGATCGTTACGACGCCGGGATAGTTTTCAAGTACCCGTGTTCGCTTTATTTCTACGTGAACCAGTGCCGTCGGGGGGTGACTTAGGAAATTTGGGCGCGGGTATTCGGACGCTCTCTTCGGGGGGGAGACTCTTGTTTCATGACAATAATTTGTTAAAGGATCGTCGGCAAAGGCGGACGGCTACGTCGATAGGATTAACGGCTAAACGTTGAAACTATCCGAAGCGAAAGTCACTCTCGGATCGAACGAAAAGTAAAACTCGCCGATCCTCTTTGGCGAGAGTCGAATAAAGGTGACGAGATGTAGCGAACCGAGCGCGAGACTCTCGTTGATTCGTACACCACGTGTCATTATATATATCGCGACTATAATGGGAGAGGAAAAAAAAGAAAAGAACTGAGAAAATTGTTCGTATCAACTCGCAAAGGTCAACAGTTCCGGAAGTAATTTAAGTCTCGATCGCATAATTGTTGTTGATAGACGTACGCGTTGGATCTCTGTAAATTGTCCACAGAGTACACCGTGCAGTGCAAATAGAGAGATGACATAATTTTATGTATTGTAAATAATATACCAAATCTATTTAAAGAATAAAGTCTTAGAAAACATCGACAGAGACGTCCTCTTCGTTTCATCTTCCCTTCCTCGTCGCTCGTGCTGCGAGCGTACAAGTAATAAAATGGCATGCAGTAGTACCGAGCACATCGACTCCGAATATATTACAATTAAAGTCTTTCGTTAATTATATACAGGTATTTAAGTTCGTGCACTCTCTTCATAAGGTGAAACCTAATCTCTTCATCCACTTCAACCCATCCAAGGTGTTCGCGCTGGGCTTGTATTCCAAACCGACGTAACCGTTGTAGCCTTCTTTCTCCAACACCGAAAACACGTACCTGTAGTCTATCTCACCCGGGCTGTCGGGCTCGTTTCTGTCAGGGACTTGTGCTACTTGTACGTGACCTGTGAGAAGCAACGACGTGACTTTAACGCGCGTGGAAACGAAAAGCCGAGTGTCTAGTCGGGGGACGAATTGCAAAAACGTCGGCGCGTTTACGATAACGATATTTCTGTAAGATTTTCGTAGAAGACTCTACTGTAATTAAGTGTCATTGTATTGGGTCGATGCAAACGTTCGTCCCGTTTTCACAAGTAAAAGGCATTGAATCGCAAAACCAAAGTGCTATCTACTTCACACGTGTGAAGTTTTGGTGTTATTTGATAGTAGGAGAATGTCAGAGAATATTTGGGGGAAAAGTTGTGTTATTTGATTGTTTTTTTTAATTTTGTTAAACATACAAAACTTTCTGAACCATTTACGGCACGTGGAATCGTTAACGGCACCCTCACCGTATACATCCATATTTTTTTGTTGCATACGCGAAGCATCCTTGCCCCTTCAGAAACTGAAAAGCGTAATATGTCGAAAATGCTCCTCATTTTCTGCCACTTTTAATGCTTAACAAAATTCAAAAAACCACCAAATAACAAATTTTCCCCCCAAATATTCTCTGAAATTCCTACCATCAAATGACACCAAAACTTCACACGCGTGAAGTAGATAGCACTTTGGTTTTGCGATTCAATGCCTTCTGCTGATGAAAACGGGACGAACTTTTGCATGAGCTCAACAGATGTGGGATTACGTACCAACATAGGGAAGGTACTCTTTAATGGTACGGGTGATGTTTCCACGACTGTGTTGCAAGTGGAAGATGTCCAGCATCAGTTTCAAGTGCGGACTATTAATCTTCTTTACGAGGTCCAGCCCTACGCGTGACGGAACGTAATGAAATTAGTTTCAATCGAGACGTCGAGGCGTAGCGCTATAATTCTTACCCTTTTCAAAGTCGTTCATATAATAATTCGGTACTGTGATACTGTTGATCGGCTCAATAAGGCCAACGATGTTTTCCGTTTGGAAACGTTTGATGGCGTACCTGAGGTTGCTTTCATAAACCTCGTCGTTAGCCGGGGTAGGCGATTCCACTTTACCAGACATTATGTGTATTCTGCGAAAAGGGAGCGAAGTGTACGTGTTACGAAGCTCGACGAGCCTTCAACGTTCAGGTGGATTCGATCGATCGACACTCACTTCTTGCAATCCAAAGCTTTCGCGTATTCGATGGTAAGCTCGACGCTTCCTTTAAAATCGCTCTCCTTTCCAGGTATCGCCGCGAATCCTAGCTCCCCCTTGGTCACGTCTCCTGTGTCACGAAAATCGAAAAATAGAGCTCTTCCCACGCCACGCTAAGAGCCAGAAACGAGGAGGAAACGACGGCATCGACGCACCTGTGAAAATGTTAATGAGAACCTGCTCGATCTTGGCAGTTTGTTTGGCCTCGGCGACCTGCTGCACGGTGAATCCGAAGGGGAATCCGCTCTCGACGGCCTTGAAGCCCGCCTGCTTCGCCATGAGGTATCGCCCGATAATCGTGGGACTCTCTCCGAACATGAAGGACAGGTTGCTCGAAAAGTTCAAGGACATCTTGACTCGTTTCTGAAAAGCGGGCAAACGCGACGCCGCTATGGCTTTGGATGCACGCTGAACTATTGGGCGGAATATTACATAAGTGCTCTACCTACATCATCCGCCTGGAGGAGCGCGATAAGCGAGTATTCGCGGCTACGCGATAATGCTGTTTACTTTGCATTGAGCTCTCTATGACGTTGCTAGATCCGATCGAGCGGTCGTTGCAAGGAGATCGATAGAGCGGTAGAGGAATTTATATTTACTCGCACGACATCGCGAGCACGACGCTGACGTTTTACCGAATCGAGACTTCGAAGCTCTTTAACGATACGCGACACCGAAGCCGAGGAATGATCGAAAAGAGAATAAAGTCTTACCGCTTTTCCGGGCGATGTACCGTCCATATCTGAGAATTCTATACCCAACTTAACTTCCTCCCTGATGCGCTTAACCGTTCTCTCGGACACTTTCGCGTATTGGGCCGCTCTCTTCGTCGCTTGGCGCAACGGGAAGAGAAGGCATTTCTGTTTGGCTTCTTGGTCGCAGTACTCGATAACGGATTTGATTACCTCCCGCTCTTTGCTGCGTATCGTCGTGCCCTTTTTTCTACAATCTCTACTGCCTATCTCTATTTCATTCTTAAACTCTTCCAAGCTCATCGTGGAACGACGCGTTTATCTAGGTTACCCCGCGTTTGTCAACAGATAATCGCGCAGCTGATCGTTGGACGACCACTTTGGGAACATCAGCGCCCCGTTATGCGTTAGGTTAGAAATTCGCTTCGTGGAAAATAATCGGAGCGGCCTGCTGCTGCGTTAAGGATTACGAGATTTAAATGCTACCGATATTTCTCGGTGTGTCGAAAACTGGGAAGGGTTTTGCGATTTTAAAGGGTTGATGTTTAGGTATTTAAAAAAATGTATTACCGGTCGAGTTTCGAACTGCAGTTGCGGGTGATTGCGCCTCCTTTCAAATTACGACTCGCGCTCCGCGTTGTACTACTCTGATATTTCTTGATACGCTCGTATATATTGTGTAACGTATCTGTTCCGTTCACGAATCTTATGATTACAACGAGGGCTTTTTAATCAGACGACATACGCGCGTTTGAATCTGTAGACTGAACGCGATTACGACGTGCGGACGATTGCTCGGTTTCGCTGCATATTTCTTCGGCTTATCGCGAATTTAACGTGGACTGGTTAAGGTCGAGTCACACTACGCGCTCAGGTCACAGTACGCTCACCATCTGCTCACAGTCAACAATGAGGAACTTGCATGATATTTTTTTATTGGCTTAAAAAAGAGAGTAAAAAATTACAATTTCAACGGTATATAAACTTATGGTATTAACATGTCGAATACCTTCACAAATTTGAATTAAAAATGTAGCGTTTGAAAGAACCGCGCAAATAGCGAGAGTCACGCAACAGTAAAAGCGCTATCGGCCAATCATACTCCGTTCTAGGGCGGAGCGTAGTTAGGAGCACTCTCGACAGTCATTGGTTAAAATTGAGGCACGATTATTTAATTCTTTTTCTCCAATATAGTTACATATTATTAAAAAATACAGTGCTCCCTGGTTTTTATAACACGATAGCTTCGTTCAGTAAAATCTTCAAGGACAAACAAATTTCATGCAAGTTCCTCATTTGGGATAGTATTCACATTCTACGCTCAACTGGCGCTCATTTAAACCAGTTTCATGACGAACGTCGACACGTCACTAATGTAAGATGAACAAATTGTCAATAATTGATTTAGCTGCAATTGCCATATGTTTACATGATGATCTTCGAAGAGCAACAAAATACGAAACGCAGGAAGATATGGGTTCATGACATTTTGAAAAAGCGAAAAACCGAAAAATCGAAGGAGAATTTTTCATTCTAGTATAAAAGACTTGTAGACGATGAAACCAAATTTTTTCAATATTTTCGCATGACAAAATACACATTTCAATACATTTTGAATAAAATCTCACTAGATTTAACAAAGCAGAATACTACATTTCGGGAAGCACATTCACCACAGCAGAAGTTAGCTGTTTGATTAAGTTAAAAGGTCGTAAATAATATAATTTTTATTGTAAAATGTCCTTATTCCCATCATATGCAGATTAGGCATTCTGTGTTTTATTCTTGCATCAAACCTAAATTTTAAATCATTAGACCTGTTTTGTATAATTTCTATGCAATTTCCCGCCATCTCATATTTTGTAATGCCGTGTCAAAATATAACTTATCACCCAGGTTGTATAATTCTTCGTGATTTCTAATTAATTCGATTCATTATTAGAACTTTGTGGAAATGCTACTATAGCGCCATTTTTTATCTTAAAGGAAAAATTCCTAAACCAACAGACGCAGAATTCATTTTTATACACGTTGATGTAAATATCTCATTTTTCACCAAAAGTGTACTTAGAACCCTGTGGAACTCACGTGACGATTATACGACTCAACGATCGTCATTGCCAAAGATGTGCGGAGCATATTTTTTCCACCGATTATAAAATATTATAAAAATAAAGCCGCCCAACGTGAGGCTCGAACCCACGACCCTGAGATTAAGAGTCTCATGCTCTACTTTTTTTTTACATCAATGTTTGTTTATTCAGGCATAATACAAATATACAGTTATATGGAAAAACAAACAAAACTAAATCAACCATGAATGAAACTTAAGTACGCGTAATACTTAGTCTAGATAGCTTGCCACCCGTAGATCGGTGGTTCTCCGCTATCTTCAGTCTTTGTTACTTAATATGATAAACGTCTCACTAATCTTTGACAGGTATCGAAGTAGGTAATACTGTTGCACCTTATTCGCCTGAGTGGCTATGAGCATTGGAAAAAGTACTTAAAAAAACCAACGAAAATAATCTATAGAGTTTTGGTATAAGATATAAAGTAAGAGGGGGATGTGGGGAGAGGAAAGAATGTACAGTGTGCGAGGGCTCTTGGATAGGGGAAGGGATTAAATTAAATATGTACACTCTCTCTCTCTATATACAAATGATCCGTCATGGCGGAAACTCTAGTAGGGTCTCGGTCTTGCCCTTGGTAGTGTAATAGCATCGTAACTCCTCCTTCTTCTTTCCGCTCCAAGGCGGGTCCGTAATTCAGGGATGCATTTGGCTGAGTGGTCCAGCCACTAGTATTTGGGACGTAGTCTCCCGTCGTCCATTAGATCTCTTTCGGGTAAAGCCATCGAGTATCGATATTGAGGGGCGCCATATTCATGCAAGTCGATGTTTTTGTCAAACTTATGTCTGTCAACATGGTATACTATCGGTCTGTTAAATGCGTCTTGGATTATTCCCATTTTATCATAGTGGATAAACATTTGTGGCTGTGGATATCCTTTACGAGCTGCAGCCAAGGCGGTTATCGGGTTTATAGAGCTAAGTGCCTTCAGTATCTTATTGTTATTGTTTTTTAGACCCACGAAGTAGTCTCTTGTGAGGCGTAGAATAAAGAGGTCGATTCTGGGGATATCTGCTGCGTCGTATAGTCTTTTGTTGTTAACATACTGCATGTAGCGAGTATGTTGTGATCGATGCAAGTGGAGGCATGTCCTTAGGCAACTCCTTTCGAAAATACGGATGCTTTCCATCTGGCGAGCGCTGATGTTCCACCAGGCAGCTGAGGCGTACGTAAGTAATGGCCTAATTAAGAGTAAATAGCAGATTACTTTTGCTCTTTTATTAATATATTTGTTTTTAAACAACCTGCCGAGCGATTTTACTCTAATTGACGCTTTGTCGATCTGAATGTCGATATGTTTAGTGCAGCGAACAAGGTGGTCGATATGCATTCCAAGATATTTCACGGACTTCCTTGTTGGGATTGCGACTAAGGTTTGCGTTCCTGGTTCGTGTGTATTCACCTGAAAGTCTTTCAGATATCTCTTCTGGTTTCTAGACAGGAGGTCGTAGGGTCTTCGTATTATAATGGATTCGCACTTAAGAGGGTTTACGCGGAGATTCCAATTAGCGTAGTGCTCGTTAACTCTGTTAACTAACGTTTCTAATTTGGTGCCGATTTCGGAGGGTGTTCTTCCGACGGTATACCAAATCGTATCGTCCGCATATGCGATGGAATGCAGGTTAGGTGTTACGTTGACGTTGAAGGAATTTAGTATATCTGCCGTGTAAATCGAGAAAAGGCATGGCGAATTCACAGTCCCTTGTTGAAGACCTTCTTTTATTTTATACGATTTAGTTGAAACGTACTTGCCATTGATTACATTAAATGTTTTGCTCTTCACCATATTCCACACTAGGTTGATAAGAGGCGTTGTGAAGTTCTTCTGCATCAAGACGTAAATGAGCCCGTCCAGCCACACTGAATCAAAGGCTTTCTCCAGGACCATGAGTGTTGCTCCGATCATGCTGTTACCCATTAAAGCTGTGTTTACGTCTGATAGGAACTTATTGATAGCATGTGTGGTGGAGAGTCCGTGACGAAATCTGAACTGATTATCCGGGATGATATTATTTTTGTCGCAGAAGGCTATGATGTTTTTATTAATAACTGCTTCGTAAACTTTACTGAAATTTGGGGTTAAACTGATAGGTCTATGGCTAGACGGATCATTAAGGGGCTTATCCTTCTTCAGGATGGGCATCACAAGAGCCGTTTTCCAGCATTCAGGAAAGTAGCAGTGGTTAAGTGAATTATTCATTAATATTGTTATATCATTGAGTATTATTTCCGGTAGTCATTTTATTACGATCATAGGGATCTTATCTATACCGCTGGAGGTTTTGTTTGGCAGCCCTTTGACGATGGCGGCAACTTCCACGATGCTGGTGAAATATTTATGCGAGTTCGCGTCGCTGTTGGGGTTTGTGGCCCGGCTTGTACTGTAAAATGTTGTTAGGCATCTACCATCTATTCTGTTGCGATTACTCCTCTTTGAAAGAATTAACTTTAGTGTCTACCGTTTTTTTAATGGCGGTGTTATTGTTTAAATACCGTGGCGAGTTAATCGTTTCATATAGAATGCTCCAATTGTGTGCGTTGAGCTTGTCAATGGGGTCTGTTAAAACATATTTGTTATTGAGCACAGTGGTGTTCGTTAAATTGATTCCTGCGTTCGAGATAAGGTTGTCATTGTTAATATCGATATGGATATCAGCTAAATCCAGGTTATTTTTTGGTCTAAATATGCTGTTAATAGTTGGCATGAATTTTTCACTGCATCGATAGTCGATTTTTCTGCACATTTCCCAGTACTTTTCCTGCATTTTTGCGAACTCGGCTCTTATTTTGTCTTTGGCGTCTTGAAGCAGTAGTTTAATGTATATTAAGGTTTGGTCTAGCAGTCTGGGATCGGTTCTTCTTCGGTTATTTAGCATGGTGAGTAATTTTGATTTACAATTCTGAAGTTTCTTGATTCTTTTGTTGACGTATTTTTGTGTATTATCGGAAGTCTTGTGCCTTGGCACCGTATGCTCGATTGCCTTCTGCACTATTTTGGCGATTGTTACTATGGAATCGTCTATTTCGGTGATTGAGAGATTTCTGTCGTCCGGGATTGTAGATTTGTAGTTTTTGATAATAATAATTAGTCAAATCTTGCCATTTAGTAAATTTATAATTAAACCGGTTTAGATCCGTCATGCTTTGGTTTATAACGCCTTCAGTGCCTAAGTGAATTGCCAAGAGTAGTGCTCTATGATCGCTGTCATAGATAGCTGTCGGGATTCTCCTGTTCCTAAGGTTGGTGATGTGTATGTCCTCGCGTACGATGCATAGATCAAGGAACGTCTGCGTAGGGATAAATGTAGGTTCTGAAGCTACGAAAATTTTTGCTCTGAAGAGTATAACTTTTTCGTGCTCCCATTCTACTAAATGCTTGCCTCTTACCTCATCAGAATAATCACCATATCTGGAGTGTCGAGCATTTAGGTCACCCGCAATTAAATATCAAGCATCTTTATGGTTAAGCTTTAAGGCCGTTAATAAATGCGTGACTTCTTTTAAGAATGTTTTTTTACTTTGGATCTTTGAGAAGCATATACGCTAACTATAATTAGGTTCTTTTGATTTTTTAGATTCAATTTAATGATAGTGTATTCGAGTATTTAATTGCCGATAGAGCTCGGATACGTTATAGTTGTGTAATCTATATTGTTTTTTATTATGATGGCCGTGCCTCCTCCACCGTGTGAGTTTGGTCGGTCTGTACGTACTACTGAGTAGCCTGCGAATCGAGTTTTGTGGTTCTGAGTGAGTTTAGTTTCTGATACTAACGTGATGTCAAAGTTCGTCTCGACAATGAAATGTTGTAACTGATATCTGCGCTGATGGGTGATTATTGAGTTAGTATTTATAGCTGCAATTTTTAAAGACTGCTGGTTAATGGCGTTATTACCTTGGTTCGTTACGGGTATCGGATGAATATTGGAGTTTGCGAAGGCCATTATTTAGATTCAGAAACATAGCCCAGTGCATCGCAGAGGGCTTCGATCTTCGTTGAGTTCGTCAAGACTTGGTTTTGTACGCTGTGTAGCAGTTGTTCTACGCAGTCCATGATTTCTTTCTTAAGTGTAGATACCTATCCTGGAATCTCGGAGACTGTTTGGTGCTGGCTTTTCTCCTGTGATGGGGGAATACGGCAGTGCTGACTGTATCTGCTATCGGGGCCTTGCTTGCTGTTCTGTGTAGATGTAGCATCGGCGAACGAGATTCCTGGTCTCTGACTGTATTGGTTATGCGCCTTAATTTAACGTTGGCAACATCAGACTTAATTATATTATTCTTCTTTATTAGGTGTATAGCCGATTTATAGTACAGACACCCTTTATAGGACGCGGGGTGTCCTCTCATACCACAGTTGACACACTATAGGAGACCCTTTCCCGACTCAGGTGTGATTTTGCAATCTCCCGGCGAATGATGCTCACTGCACTTGACACACCTGTATTGCAGATTACAGTTCGCGCTCGCGTGGCTGAACCGTTGGCAATTCCTGCATTGGAACAATGTTTTCTTACGTAGGTGTTCCCATCGGATTTTTTGACAGGCTAGAGAGAGAGAGAGCGTCCTAATTTTGGTAAGTTCTGCTTGGGCGCTATCGTGCGATATTTGTACGAGAAAGTGACAAGAATCGTTATCCTTTTTCTTACTGAAACTTAGTTTGCCCACTCTGATAATGTTAACGTTGTCAAGGCCGAGCTCGATAATTTCTTGTTTGATATCGTCTTCTTTGAAACCTCCTCTGATGCCCTTCAGAATGAGGGTTTTATTTTTTTGACTCTTCGGGGTGTACGTGTAGAAGGACTTCCCTTCTGCCTTTAAGGTGCAGATGATTTGTTCGTGGCTATTGCAGTCGCAGGCACAAATTGTTACATACCCAACTTAACTTCCTCCCTGATGCGCTTAACCGTTCTCTCGGACACTTTCGCGTATTGGGCCGCTCTCTTCGTCGCTTGGCGCAACGGGAAGAGAAGGCATTTCTCTGTTTGGCCACTTGGTCGCAGTACTCGATAACGGATTTGATTACCTCCCGCTCTTTGCTGCGTATCGCCGTGCCCTTTTTTCTACAATCTCTACTGCCTATCTCTATTTCATTCTTAAACTCTTCCAAGCTCATCGTGGAACGACGCGTTTATCTAGGTTACCCCGCGTTTGTCAACAGATAATCGCGCAGCTGATCGTTGGACGACCACTTTGGGAACATCAGCGCCCCGTTATGCGTTAGGTTAGAAATTCGCTTCATGGAAAATAATCGGAGCGGCCTGCTGCTGCGTTAAGGATTACGAGATTTAAATGCTACCGATATTTCTCGGTGTGTCGAAAACTGGGAAGGGTTTTGCGATTTTAAAGGGTTGATGTTTAGGTATTTAAAAAAATGTGTTACCGGTCGAGTTTCGAACTGCAGTTGCGGGTGACTGCGCCTCCTTTCAAATTACGACTTGCTCCGCGTTGTAACTACTCTGATATTTCTTGATACGCTCGTATATTGTATGTAACGTGTCTGTTTCGTTCACGAATCTTATGATTACAACGAGGGCTTTTTAATCAGACCACATACGCGCGTTTGAATCTGTAGACTGAACGCGATTACGACGTGCGGACGATTGCTCGGTTTCACTGCATATTTATACAGCAATATGTGGCTGCAATATTGGCAACTATAACCCAGCCATCATGAAAACATTTTAATGCAGTATATGGCTCGGCAATATATAATATATTTCGGCAATATTTTCTGCAACAGTATGGCCCATGTTTAAAGGCGCAGCTAAACGGGCGACGATACCAAAAATGAGTAGTTATATATGGCCGGGACACACTAAAAATATTATCCTAAATTGTATAGTCTGGCTGGTATTGCTGGCAATGTTGCCGGCTACTGTGTTGCAGCCACATATTGCAGTAAAATATTGCCCGTTTAAAAGGCCCTTTAAATAGCGTGTTACAATATTTTATGGCGGCTTGAGTGGAACGTGAGTTGAGCGTGACCTGAACTATAGTGTGAATCGGCCTTTAATATTTTTAATATTACAGCACGTGAGTTCCACAGGGTTCTAAGTCCATTTTGGTAAATCCTGAGATAAAGCAATTTTTAGGGTTTAACTTAACACAACTTTTGTTGTGATTCATGTTTTAACAATTTTCAGATGGAAACGTATAAATCATCTTATTTGCAAAGGATGCCAGAGAAAATGTGTTGACATTTATATTGTTAACGCATACTGCTGAGATATTAAAAAAAAATAACAGCTATACTTAGAACCATGTAACTCCATAACATTGCCTGTGCTTATTGCAATCAATTTGTTTCTTCTCACTAATATTCTTTTTCCTCTTTGCAGCTTCCTATACTCTTCACATACATCACAGATATATTTTGTGGGTCTTAAGAAGTCTATATTGTATTCAAAATTGAAATATGACGATAGAGATGAACTTTCAGATTCTCTGAGCTTGCAAAATCAGACCACTCATCTGAATCAGACATATTTAAACACAAAACAGCAATCTAAATTACAACGATACACAGAAAACTTGCAACAGCTTATAAACAGTACTTAGATCATGTGGAAACAAATAATGTGCAGAAAGATGTTACTTAGAACTTTGTGGAAATGCTACTATAGCGCCATTTTTGATCTTAAAGGAAAAATTTCTGAACCAACAGATGCAGAATTCATTTTTATACACGTGACGATTATACGACTCAACAATCGTCATTGCCAAAGATGTGCGGAGCATATTTTTTGCACAGTATTATAAATTATTATAAAAATAAAACCGCCCAACGTGGGGCTCGAACCCACGACCCTGAGATTAAGAGTCTCATGCTCTACCGACTGAGCTAGCCGGGCTTTCGTTCAAAATTTTTCAAGTTCATATTTATAGAAAGGAATGGAAGGTAATTTTTTAATGAAATTATTAGCATTTTTACGAGTAACACAAACTTCTCCGATTAACTCAACCGATCGAAAACGCATTTTGAAGTAAATTTGCCAAACGGCGCGAATGGGCCGGCCCCTGTGCGATACTTCAGTCGAGGTCAATACACCGCTGTATACTGGGTTGCATCTACGAAGGCGTAAGTAGAAAAAGAAATAAATGGTCAGAAACGGAGCTCCCTTCCTTGGACCCTTTGTCTCCTGTTTGGAATTGGTACTTATAAATCGCGTGTTAATTAGATAAAATCCTTTATCAAATCATTGCAGTTATTCGTCTCGCAACGACGATGACGAATCAAACTGCGAATATAAACAATCATTAGAGTCGACAATGACGAACAGGGGCTTCTCGTGCGCCAAGACTCGTCACGAAGGGTGCACGAGCGGTACGCAACCATCGTGCATCCTGCCGCACCGTCAAGAGCAATGTCCCTCAGTGGTGTCCAGTTTCTTCCCAACGGTGCGTCACTCCCCTAAGTATCCACGGCGGTCTATCGATCCCGTAAGTTTCCACTCTGAGCGTCACTGTACGCGTGCGCACCTCGCCGCTGTACCAATTGCACCCCCACGGCCTCGGCAGTCCGTGGGACCGCGAGGGGATGCGTCCCGATCGCGCAGTCAGTTTCCAACGACACTCAGCCAGCCGTGAGCCGTTGGGACCAGCTTCGCGCGTCCGCGTAACCCACCCGTACCGACCACCCTTCGCGCATCTCCGCTCGCTCCGCACCCGTTTCACCTGAAAGACCGCTTGGCTCCGGCACGGGCCGCGCGGTACCGCGAAACACTGACTCGACCCACGCGCGACGCTTCGACGGGGAAACACAACGCGCTTCGTGCCAGTGAGATAGAAAGAGCGTTCCGACGAAAAGGCACTCCAATGTATCTCGGTTCTCGCGCCGATAGAATCGAAAAATGTCGCTGCCCCGAGAATGGAGTTTTCAAGAGTCGTGTCGATCGGTCGACCGAGGACCGACCACGACCGCGTCACAGGAGATGGTCACAGGCCCGGCCGTCATCGACGAGAATATGAACCAACAGAACCAGCTGGGCTCGCTGTTCTCGATACACTCGGCCCCGGTGTTCGATCTGAACACGGGGACGTCCTCGCCGAAGAGGCCGGCCTCGCTGGTGGTTCAGGCGACGGCGACGTCGACGCCGGTGGTACCCCCCCACCTCAGCCCACCGGACACGATCGAGGACGAGGACAACGACAACCTGCTGACCATATCGAGTCTGACGGCGAGGCCGTTGATAGCGAAGTCGAGGGAGTTCCGGTCCTCGCGGCAAACGGCGGCGTCGGGCAGGAGGAGGAGGAGGAGGTCGACGAGGGAGCCGAACCACGCGCCCCTCGACGGTGGCTACGGCTGGGTCATCGTCTGCGGCGCGTTCTTCGTGCAGTTTTGGGTCGCGGGTCTCGTCAAGTCGTACGGGGTGCTCTATGTCGAAGTTATGGAAACTTTCAGGGATTCGTCGGCGGCAGTCGCCTCCTGGATACCGGCCATCCTCTCCTGTCTGTGCCTCGCCTTGGGTGAGTCCGCGATGCGCGCGATTTTCTTTGCTCTTCTCACACGGCTGAGGAGCAGCGGAACGAGGGGTGTGTGGAGGCATTTCGGGGGTAGCACGTGCTCGGGCCGCAGAAGGATGGCGTCGATTTCGTATATCCACGCGCCGCACGGGGTGAACGATCGTTGCGCGTGTGCGGAATTACGTATAACGGTCGGATTTCCCGTGGGGTCACCTCTCACCCTTACCTCGTTCTCGAAATTTCCTCGTTCGATTAGAAAATTCCCCCGCAATTCTGTACGGGTTGATCGGGAATGAGGCGGCACGGCTAGCAGCGAATCGCTAGCTATAATACGATGCGGGTTTTGTCGTTACGTAATGTACTTTCTTAAATGGAAGACGGCGAAGGCTTCGATCATAATCGAGGATCATCGTAATTTTATTATCGCGTGCACCGCATTACGTGACGCAACGCGTGCCTTCGAAGCGCCTGTCGATAGGCAACTTCTTACGCAATATTGCTTAAAATAGAGGTCATTTGGGGGACTTTCTCTGGATTTTTTTTTTAATATGTTGACTGTGTGTGTCATGTTGGTCCCATGGGACCAACAAGTAATGTACTTTAATCCGGCATCGTTGGTGGCTGGCAGGCAACGTGTTAATGATCATATCGAGCACTGATTTTCGTTCGTTCGAGAGAAATTAGTCAAGGGAAGAGTTCTCGCGGAAGGACCGTTTCCTGTTTCTTGAATTCTTTTTCTTGTCATTCTTTTCAGCGCCCGTTACGAGCATGCTGTGCCAAAAGTACAGCTGCCGAGCAGTGGTTTTCGTTGGAGGTCTCTTTTGCGCGTTAGGTCTGACCATCAGTTATTTCGCTACAAGTCTGATCCATCTGTTCTTCACCTTCGGCGTCTTGACAGGTCGGTGGCTCGTTCCGATTATTCATTTTTTACATTTTAATACAATTTCGATCTTTGGTATCAAGAAACTCGGTAAAGTTTCAACGCCAAATCCACTTGCGTAGGTACAGCGCGAAGCTCTATATATAGGCCGTGTATATTTACAAAAAAATTCACTACAGCGAACAATGAAACATCAATATCTTCGTTCTAAGAAGTTATTCGTGAAATTATCCATTGCTTATACTCAGAGAAACATTTTTCTTTTGACAAACTTCGAGCCAAAAGTTTACCAGCGAGAAGGAAACCGCGATTGAAGCGATCTCCTGATTCTGAAATTGGTTGTCGTTGCTCCAAAGTGTACATGCGTACATTTTATTTTAAAATTTTTAATTAATTCATTCATTTATATACCTATATATATCAATATAAATAATTATATTTTAAACAAAAATTAAATTTAATTAAAAAATAATTAATTTTAATTTTAATTTTATCTTTATTTTTGTTATTTAAACTATTTCTTAAAATTTCAAAAATTTGTATGCATTTTATAGGGTGATCCAAATTGAATTTTAGGATTTGTATTATTACAGTTGTGTGAAAAATCCTAAAGTTCAATTTGGATCACCCTATACATTAAAATATTTAAATTTTAATATACGTCCTTGACATCGGGTTCTATACCGATCTCTTCGTCAACGTGATTACCAAGCCTACTCATCTCTCCGCCACTACAGACATCATTCTCTCTCTCTCTCTCTCTCTCTCAAACTTGACCTTCTCCACACCTACCAGTGTTGAGCGATCGATAGACACGAGCATGGCGAGTCCATCCAATTCACAGTCGCCAACCACCCGGAAGTTTCTTCGTTCCCCACTTACGCAACGACCCGATCCGACCCATCTCCCTTTTCTCGCTTCGATAGACATCAGCGGAGGACTCTCCAGGATTCAGGGGCTTCGTCGAGCTTCACGCCCCTACGAGGTCACCCCGCAGCAGCGGTCCCAACTAATCAATCTCCCTTTCCCTCCCCAGGTATCGGCGGAGGCCTCTCCACCACTCCGGGTATCGTCATCGTCTCTCAATATTTCGACAAGCATCGCGCCATGGCGAACGGCATCTGCGTTTCCGGGACGGCGGCGGGCAGCTTCGTCTTTCCGCTTCTGATAGAAACGTTGGTCAACCACTTCGGCTTTCACGGCACGATTCTCCTGCTGGGCGGCTGCATGCTCCACGTCTGCGTCAGCGCGACCCTCTATCGTCCCCTGGAAGATAACTGCGCGCGGGGCGAGGCGGCCAAGGCGATCCGCGAGAAGGAGAGGGAAAGGGAAAGGGAGGAGAGAGCAACGGAGCCCACGAAACAGCAGAAGCTGGATCAGCTCTTCGCGAACGACACGACCGCCAGGAACAACCTGCTGAACGAGCTGTTCCACCAGCAGAGCGCCGTCGTCGCCGTCGAGCTGACGGACAGCGACGAAGAGAAGAAGGACATCCTGGGCGAGGCCTTGAGATTGAAACCCATCTCCAAGATACGCAGCTCCAGCATCCTCCACAGCGTCGAGGATCTCTCCACGGATTCCACCTGCGTCTACAAAGCCAGATCGTCTCTGAGGTCGTCCCTGAGGTCCTCGGCACCGGCGGTGGCTCCGCCGGCTCTTACCGAGGACCCGACGGATCCCGCGGAAGGCAAGAGGCGATCCGTGTCGCGGTGGATCGCGCGTTATCTGGACCTGAGCCTCTTGAAGGACCCGCAGTTCATCATGATGTGCCTGTCGGTCAGTCTGATGTCCACCGGAAGTCCCTACATGCTTTATTACCTGCCCGCTTACGTCCACGCCGCCGGGTACACGAAGTCGGAAGCTGGTTACCTCGTGGCGATATCGGCGGTCCTCGATCTCTGCGGGAGGCTGGGTTTAGGCTGGCTGTCCGATCTGCAGCTGTTCGATCGTCGGAAAGGATACATCGGAAGGTGAGGAGAGACGTTCTTCGAGGAAACGGGAGGAAAGAGAAGCGCGATGTCTTCGTCCCCGTCTGCTGGACCGATCTCTTCTCCTTTTCTCGTTTCGACAGTATCGTCGGGGCGGGAGTGGCGGTGCTCGCAATTCCCATGGCCCACTCTTTCTACGTGCTCGCCTGCTCGGTGGGCATGTACGGTCTCTGCCTGGGTTGCTGGTTCCTCCTCGTTCCCGTCCTCCTCGCCGACCAGTACGGGACCGACAAGATATCGTCCAGCTACGGACTGGTCAGGTTGTTCCAGAGTGTCGGGGCCATCTCTATACCGCCTCTCGCGGGTAAGGAAAATCTTGCACCTGTACAGGGATTGATTATACGCTCGGTTGCGAGACTCTCTTTGTGCCAGTACCGACAACGAGTCTGCGCGCATGTTGCCGACTCACGCGTCGTACCGGGCGTTTTACGCGAGCATTCGTACGACGTCGACGCGGAAGCCGAACTTTTCGCGTTCAATTATGGAAATAATTCGACGTGCTCTGGGTACGTCCGCTTCGATAACCGTGTAATACTCGTATATGTAATACTTTCAAGCGTCGACATTTGGAAGCACTGCTACTTCTAAACCCAGAGAAATGTATAGTTAAAGAAAAACTATATCCCACTTGCGCCAATGTATAGCGTTTATTCAAATATGAACCTACTAGACTTTTATTTGATTCAATGTAGTTGGTTTAGTTAAAACGAGCTACTCGAGGTAACTAAACTGTATATTAAAAATGAATATCAAAATTATTTGAGTTATGTAAAAGATGCTTCAATCCAATGAAACAATTTCTTTAAATTAACCCTTTGCGCTTGAGCGGCTCCGCTATGATGTCTCCCACTTTGTACTCGAGCGGCACCACTACGGTGTCCCCCCCGGTTTTCCCCCCTGTGTCCCATATTTCGACGGAATTGGTTCGATTCAAAGAAATAATTTACTTCTATGAACGATACAATTTATTTCTTCCGATGAATAAATAATTTCTTCGCGGCAAATATATATTTACTTGATATAAAGCAACTTCTACCAGAGCTAATTAAGCGCTAGAAGTTATATAAATATCCCAAGTAGCAGAAGATATCTGTCAGACATCTACAAGCGGCCTATACATATGTATGTCTAGAAAATGACATCTACATATTATATTTGGTAATTTTGAGGGCGATTAAAGAATCACCCGGTTGATAGCGCGTAGATGTCTGACAGATATCCTAAGTTGACAAGAATCGATATTCTGTGGTACATATAATAATTTCATAAAATTTAAAATAATAATATTTGAAAAAGGAATTACAAGGCTCTAAGGAGTTTTCTCGTTCTCTAATAAAATGCTAGCTTCTGATTCGTTTTAAAGTTTTTTACTGAAGGACGAGAAGATTAATATAGAGCTTTATAATTAAGTTTGTTTAATAGTATTCACTTTTAATTTTGAACAGTTATTATATTTACTACACAGAATATCGATTCTTGTCAACTTAGGATATCTGTCAGCATCTACGCGCTGTCTATATCTAGATTTCAACTACATTTATACCAAATATATGTCATTTTCTAAATGTCTGACAGATCTCTTCTGCTACTTGGGATGTTCATCAGAATCAAGTACCTACACCAAAATTTTAATTATCGTTGAACCAAAGAAATTTTTATTTCCGTTGACTAAACTTTTGTTCGATGTTCGCTACATTTTCAAATACTGCGATTTATTCGAAACGACGTACGGTTTTTCCCTGAGTCTATAAACAACCGATTCACCTTAGCCCGGGGTGCGATATATTCCAGGACACCTGATACGCACGCGAAGATGCGCGTCGCTGCTGACGGCGCAATTAACAAAGTCCGTGCACGGTACCAATCGGTCAGAGTGTTCCGTGCCAAGTCGTTTGCGTCGCCTCTATCTGGTTTTTCCCGGTAATTCCGGTGATCGGTACGAATTCCGAGTCACGCGCGAGCATCGATCTTTGCAACGTGGCGATATACGCGGTATACGCGCTGTATTTATGCACTACATACATACGTATGCAGGTATTCGGTGTCTCGCTACAGGACCCTGTACATCGCGACTCTGGTATCGAAATGCAGAACGCGCAGAGTGACGGGGTAAAGAAATTTGTCGCGGAAATCGTGAATTTCTCACTCGATATCGATGTCTCAATTTCACCCCTGCCCGCTTCACGCTACACGCGGAGCCATCGACTCGCTCGCCGCCGCAGGGCAATTTTTAGCACGAGGTCGAAACTTTGACGCTACTGCGCCTAACTGCATTTGTAGTAGGAGGAACGAACGTGTGTACGCCGCTATGTGCACCCGCAACGCGGCCGCCGATGTAACATCTATATTGATTTGTAGAAATCAGGACACGCGGGAGACGCACACTCGCTCGCCGACGCGGTGATTTTCATGTTCCGCGCTTCGGGCACCGGCGAAGCACCTTTTCGTCGAGTGTCAGGAGGGAGCGCGTCGTTTTCTTCGAGATACATAGTTGTGCGTTTTGTCGCGCGCTCGTTCGTTTGTCTCTCGAAGAGAATGACGCGTTGATTTGGCTTCCTCGCGAGCGCCAAGTCTCTCCGGTACTTTCACGAACGTTTGGAAGAAGTTATGCAATATTGAGAGGAGGATGAATACGGGCGAAGGGGCGAGGGATGCTGTCGTAATTATCATTCGGTACGGCGGGATGAGAGTCTTGGTTTTTTTTTATTGCATAACGTACGCATGTAAGGAGATTCAGAGGATACACATTTTTTATTCGAGAGACTTTCGGCAAAAGTAAAAATATCTCTTATACCGAGAAATCAATGCAAATTGAAGTGCGCCAAGTGCTGATCGAATCTTGAGAACCGACGATTCTAAGGAGCCTTTGGCTCTCTCTCTCTCTCTCTCTCTCTCTCTCTCTCTCTCTCTCTCTCTCTCTCTCTCTCTCTCTCTCTCTCTGTGTCTCTCTCTCTCTCTCTCTTTCTCGAACTTTACGCGAAACTCGATCAACGTCTCGCACTGCCTTTCTATTGATTTACGACTACCCTTCGGAGCCTTCCTGCAACGTGGGTCGAGCATGATGGGGGGTAGCTCGTTCGAGATAAATATAGCGAGTGGCGAGCAGGTTGACGATAGGTTCAAGGCGATACAAGTCGATGTGGCTCTATCGCGGAAAGTCTATCCCTGGAAACGAGCTAGGAAATTCGATCGCGGACAGACGTCGTTCGTACAATTATATTCTCGAGCAAACTTCTTTAGTTCTTTATTTCTGGCCACGGGAAAACCTTCGAGAAATCCACTCGATGATTATTTCGCGCCTCAACAAGACGTGTCGTTAGCTCTCTCCGCTTTTAGAAGAAAGCCGCCCACGGGGTGGCTAAACAGTCCCGCTTTAGGCGCTCCAACCTTCCATCGCCGCGCAGAGGGCTTATGATTCCGCTGGGCGGAATGTCGTGACCGGGAAGTCGCGAGCGCTGATACTCGTAGACCTCAAGGTGATACAGTCAAAGGCCTCGTAGCGATGTCGCGCGGGATTCCTCCGAACGAATTACAGATCGTACGCGGTCGTGCGCTGATGCAATTAATCGGTACGCGGAAACTTCGATCGAGTCGGCAGTGACCTCGGGCGAACGGTGGCTGACGCAAATGCCCGCCCGCGTGAACAATATAAATTCCCGGCGGACTTGCGTTTCTTATCGTGCCGTCGCAATCGAGACGACAAACATGTTGTCGCAAGGGTAACGGCTGATGCGGGAGAGAGCGGTTAGATCATCGCGGTCCAATATCGACGTTGTTTTTGCCTCGGATTTTTAAGACTGTGTTTAGGTCGTAGGACTAGGCATGGCGAGGGGACGAGGCCCGCCGAAGGCCTCGTACCCTCACCATGCCTCGTGTTATGACCTAATTAAACACAGTCTGAAAAAACCTCGAATTACCGCCTCATGACATAAAGCCGGGTCTTCACTGCGCGAAACTGTTTCGCGAAAAAGAGAGAATGAGTGAGAAAAGGGAGCGCGAGAAAAAGAGGGGACATGACTCGCGCAACAGTTTCGCGTAGAATTTTGCGCAGTCAAGACCCGGCTTGAGATATTATTTTCAGCTTAGATCCTAAAGCCGAGTCTTTTCACTGCGCGAAATTCTACGCGAAACTGTTGCGCGAGTCATGTCCCCTCTTTTCCTCGCGCTCCCTCTTCTCACTCATTCTCTCTTTTTCGCGAAACAGTTTTGCGCAGTGAAGACCCGGCTTAAGGCGAAAAATGAAAAAATATGGAGTAGACAATATTGTCGAAATTTTTCGAATCTGCCGTAAAAGAAATTAATGTTAAAACCGAATTAGTAATTTTGGACGCGATTACCACCCGGAAGCCAAAAGTAGTAATACCCATAACTCTAAATAGGAATTTTATTCATATCGAACAAACAGCTATTTAAATTGAACAAATATTTACATACATTTTTTAGAACATTTGTTTACTTCAAGCCTCTCTTTGCTCCTTGCAGATAAATTCCTTATTCACCTCGAATAAATATTTCTACCAGGTTCATACTCAAATAAACTTTTTGCTGCTGCGAATGACCATAGAAGTAATCTCCAAGCAAACTCGATTCTGTTTTTGATTTCAGGCTACTTGCGCGATGTGACCGGAAGTTACAACGTATGTTTCCTGTGCATGGGCACTTGCATGGTCCTCGGAGGTCTCCCCCTGCTTCTGGTGGGCAGCGACGGTTTCAAACCGCCGACGTTACCCGTGGACGCCGGAAGCGATAAGAGGGAGGCATCTTCAGCTGCCACGACGAAGGGGTAAAAAGCGGAACGCCGCCGCGATGCTGCTATCTCGCGAGAAGCGGACGTCCGACATGGATCGTCGACGTTCGCGCGGCGCGCGTGTTCTCTTCTTCGTCGCGTAATCAATAATCGTCATTATTACTATTGCCGCCGTCATCGTTGTCGCATCAGATTCGGTCGCGGGGAGGGAAGGAGGAAACGGCGCGGGAGAATTTGGAAATTTGAAAAACAACGCGATTCTTTTGCGTTGGTACCTACGTGAAGTAATGATAAATCAGAGTTCGATAACGTCGGGCAGTCGCTGTTGAAGCGTTGCAATTTCGAGAAATAAATAAATGCATGACGCGTAGCCTATACGAATTCGCGTGAAAGTGAAAATTTTACACCGAGAAAAAAGGTTTAGCTGAATGCAAATCTGGTGGAAAAATTTTTTCGATATAAATACGAATTTATTCTCATCGAACGGAAAAGTTTATCGGAGTGAAAAATGTTTTGCATGTCTTTTTAATCGAGTACGAACCTAATAGAGCATCGTTTTAATTCAAATAGATCTTTGTGTTCGATGTGAATACATTTCTATTCGTCTCAAATAAATTTGTCTATCAGGTTTGCATTCGACTAGAACTTTTCCCTGTGTGCAACGGAACGAAATACACGATATCCTTCCCTCCTGTGCGGCGCAAGACCGCCGGTATCGAGCGAGCAAATGTTCGCGGTCGATGGAACATTCTAGGTATTCGCGCGTTGTCTTCTCGTCTCAAGTCGCGCCATCTCGTACAGTGGACGCGACTCGTCCTTTCTCCAGGCGCGACGCCACTTTTCGCGTTGTCGGGGCCGATCTGTATTTGTTTTCAAATTCACCTTCATTATCGCAGTCTCACGTCGATCGAAGGGAAAGTACTATCGTTACGAGCAGAGGATGTTCACTGATATTCAACGCGCGTTTAGGTAGATCGATACGGTGATATTAGAGAAGCAAACGGTCGAGGGTAAGAGACAGGGGGAGAAATACGAGGGAAATTGGAAGAGGGAAGAAATATCGATAAAAAAATGAAACTAAAAGAATATCAAAGCGAGAGACTCGCGAATATTTCCGCGCGATTCTTTTTCAATTTCATATTGTCGCGTCTTACCCGGCTGTGCCTGAAAAAAACCTTTTTTAACTTCGAAGAACGCGCGTATCCGTGCGCGTGGAGGGGAAGAACAATTCTTTTCTAATTAATTGCTTGGCGTCAACGCGTCTAACACGATTTTCGTTTGTATCGAACCGTCGTTGCGACGCTCGGCGTTCGACGCGCCTCGAGACGAATCCCGATACGGTGGTGTCGCACGAGGAAGATCGAAAGATCCGTTATCGTGCTTTCGAGATTTGTGTCACCTACTCTCGCCCGTGCATCGCGATATCGGGTGACTCTTGGCGCTGGCGAACGCGAGAATTGACTGCACGAAAGTGGAATGCTATGCAGTGAACTACACACTTCGGAGAGATGCGATCGAGCATTAGGAGAGCGGCGAGAGTCAGATAGGGTCGGTGTGGAGGCTCCATTGAAATAAAAGAATATCAGAACCTATACCGCGTTGAAGCTTTTTTCAACCGATCCCGCATGGCGTGACGCCGGACGCAGATGATGACGGAAGGGAACGTTCCGGAGTGCGTTGCCGAGTAATCAACGAGGGTTTATGCGAATCCTACATACAAGTCGTCGCAGGACTTACCGTCACGGATCCAGTTTTCGATCAGCTAAGGTTTTCACGGCATTCTTTTTACTATACAAGTACAATCTATATTACTAAAAATGTTAAAAATCTTATAGCTTCGAAGTTCTTCACCGATTGCTTTGACATTTTGACACAACGTTGCATTCGAATACGCACGTGTTTTTATACTATACCTACTATTTATTTATACTACCTGTGACAGGTAAAAACATGCTTTTTTGAAAAACAGCGCAATCTGTTGGACGTAAAAACAACAGATAGTAACGGGAAAAGTGAAGGCTGACGGTTTATCATTTTTGTTGAATTTCATTATCAGTGTGGCACGAAAAGAATTAGAAAAACCCTAATATCTCAAAATTGTAGAAATGTCAGATACGCCCTTTTAACTTAACACAGCAGATTAGTCAAGACAAATGTCGCTGCAGTTAACGAGAGCGTGAAAATTAATTGTTCGTGGTTAGTACCTTAAAAAAATGACATTTTAAAAAGTCACCAGTGACTAATTCTTTGTCTCTATTTAACCCTCTCATGTATGGTCTCCTCACATGAGGATAGTTGTATAATTTCAAATTTTGAGGCCATTTGAGGACAAAGCATTTTGAATTTTATAGCAATATGTCCCCATATAAGGACATTTTTTTAAAATAAAGATTTTTTTTTAAACCTGGCTTAAAATTACTTTTTATACTCCAAATGAGGGCAAAATATCCCTTATCATTTCTTGTGTGTCGCAAAAAATGTTTGCATGAGAGGGTTAAGCAATGCCTTTTGGCTCAGATCTGGGCTGCCGGTATTACCACGATATTAAGGGCCTTCTAAACGGACAATATTTTACTGCAATATGTGGCTGCAACACAGTGGCCGGAAACATTGCCAGCAATACCAGCCAGTCTATGCAATTTAGGATCATATTTTTAGTATGTCCCGGCCATATAGCTACACATTTTTGGTATCGTCGCCCGTTTAGCCGCGCCTTTAAACATGGGCCATACTGTTGCAGAAAATATTGCCGAAATATATATTGCCGAGCCATATACTGCATTAAAATGTTTTCATGATGGCTGGGCTATAGTTGCCAATATTGCAGCCACATATTGCAGTAAAAACATTGCCCGTTTAGATGCCCCTTTACAAGAAACCACAACGGATGAGGTGCGCCTACCGATACGGAACCAGCTACTCTGAAGTGTACGAGGGCAGAGTGAAAAGTCTGATACTTTTCTAGTATATGATGGTGCGCCCCAAAGTCTGTAAAGTAGTCCCCTGCTGCGGTGATGATCCCTTCGTTTGATGAGAATTTCTTTGCAGCCATCCATTTCTTCAAGTCTGGGAAGAGAAAGAAATCGCAGGGAGCCAAATCCGGTGAATAAGGTGGATGCGGCAGCAATTCGAACTTCAAATTAACCAATTTCGCTGTTGCAACGTCAGACGAATGGGCAGGTGCATTGTCGTGGTAGAACAGAACTTTTTGTTTCGCCAAATGGGAGCGTATACTCATCTTCGCGATCGTACCACCATTTACTAGAAAAGTATCAGACTTTTCACTCTGACCTCGTAAGTTCTGCAACGGTTTGTATGTATACATACATATGTACGAGTACATTAGTCTCGACGAGTCGAGCAAAAATGTACGCACCGTGCGAAAATGAACTCATCGCGTCATCGACGTTAACGGCACTCGCCGCCGTAATAGAATTGTTTACCTACGACTTGATAGTTCCGCCCGATAGCAGAACCGAGTGAATTATTTCATCATCCTCCGACGCACTAGTATTAATTTGTTAATTCATATGACGTCCAGCCGAATCATTTGTAAGCGTAGCGAAGCGCGTCTCGAATTGGCGAGTCGTGCGCGAGAAAAATTATCCGATAATCGATGAGAGGCTCCTGATCTGCTATTCGATTTTAATGGTACCAATCTAGATCTCACACAGCACCGTATACATATTTCATCAATATTGTTACAGTCTTACAATATTGCAATAGCACTTACAACGTTGCAGAAAGATTGCGGAAACATTGCAACATTTAATTGCAGATGTAACGTTGCAGAAAGATGAAAGCAATATCGTAATGTTTGCTTACACATCCAAAGGGCAAGGCGGATTGTAGCAATATTGGTAATGATATGTTATCGCAATTAATAGTAGTAATAATAGTAGTTTATTTGTCTTATGTACAGTTTTTTTTACAACTTTTTACGTCTTTCTCCCCCGTCCCCCGAGTCGCTTATCCTATCTATTTATTTATTACAGTTCTATGTCTACCCTTTTGGTGTTTTGCCTCCAACCCCCCTTTCTTATTGCTCCGTCGCCTGCGCCTTTGCCAACTTTTCAAATTGTCTTGAATATTCGCATATTGCTGGTATCGGCCTACCTTTCATACATCTTTGTATCCATTGGGTTAACTCCCCTCCCTCCCGTTCTCCTCTTTGCTCCTCGAACTCCTCCCTTGCTTTTTCCTCCATTTTTTCTTTCGCTTTCTTACATCCCCAAATATGATCTATGTTCTCTTCTTCCTCTCCACATACCCTGCATTTTTTGTCCTTGTACCCCCTCTCTCCCTCCTTGCCTAGGTTCCCGCGCCTGATTCTTGCCCACTGTTCTTTGTCCCTCCCTTTTATTTCCCTTAGTTCCCAATATGTTATCGCAATTATTTTTCGATGCATATACATACCTATGTACTCGAGTTCCTACTGTTCTTCAGTTAAGGAATAGTTATTTTCGTTATTAGGGCGTGAAGCGCTGTTTTTAACGAGTGTGAAGTTTGCCGCAGTCGCTTCGCTCGTGCGGCAAACTTCACACTCGTTAGAACGGCGCGAAACAACCGAATAACGAATTCTATTTTTTGTCACTAAGTGTCAAATACGAGATTGGCGATTTCACGCACTGCGCAGGTTATTTCACGCACTGCGCAACTTTTCACGAATTGGTGTGTGAAAGATGATTTCACATGCGTCGAGGACGCCCATGAAACCGAGTATTTGACACTGAGTGACAAAAACAATATCTTGACATAAATTTTTACTCGATCTAAAAATATACTATAGGTATGTCGATAAAAAAATTCTTAGTTGAAAAATAATTAATTTAACGAGCAATTAATTCTCTCGATGTATCACGGAGTTAAATTTTACTGAAAATTTCAACATTATGGACGGTTCTTTATACACAGAATAAAATAATTAATTGTAAGATCAGCAAGAAGCGTTGATAGCCTAAGTGGAAAAGAGTTATGTGTAGCTTCTCTAAATTGAAAGGTTGCGGGTCCTCTCTCTTTTTTCTTAATATCGCTGCAATATTAAGAAACCAATGTTAATGCCAAATATTATGCAGTGCTCTGAAACTGAAAGTTTCAATAGTTCTGTAGTATAAAATATGAATGCTGCAAATCAATGAAAATTGGCGGGCGTGTCAAGATATCTGTAAGATTTCCGCACCGCTACAGCAACGATATGCAGTGAAATTGCAATATCGCGAAGCTTGCAGAGTTACATTGTTGCAATCTTGTAGCAATATTCGGTGCAGTGTGTGATCCCGCAGAGCGGTACACGATCCTTCGAGTTTCCATACTACGGGAACTCAAAGCTTTCTTCTCTTCCTCCGAATATTACGAGATAACGGTCGACCGCGCGCCGACCGTGAAAGCAGCACCCGAAGAAACAGAAGAAAAAACGAGCGTAGAAACCGGGAGCCGGGACCGACGCAACGTCAGCCGTGCGAATTTAACCTCCGATCGTTTTCCCATCTCTCTGTATCGTCCTCCACCACAACAAAACGTCGAACGATTTCAGAAAAACCAGGAGTCAAAATCCTCCCGGCGGACGCGTTCCTTCGCTCAGACGTCTTTTTCCGGAAACCACCAGTCTACCGCAGGTGACGCGTGACGGATCGACCCCATAAACATCGCGCACCAAAGATCGCGCGCGACTGTTGCGTGCGCGCCGGTTGGCGTTACCAGTGGACCTCACCCAGTGAGCTTCCGATCGCGGAGACCCTCGCGGTACGCGAGGTGACTCGAGGTCCCTTCTCCTCTCCGAAGCTCGTCACAGCGTCGCCCTACGTCCTCGTGTCCGGTCGTCCCGCGAGCCCGTCGAACCGGGAGACCATCCGTCGAGGAATTCCCGACCCCTGGGCGGAATACTTGGCCTCCGAGGGACTCTGCAACGAGGCGGACCGTCGCACGGCGTGCAGGGACCTCGAGCTGGGTCGCGAGAATCACCGACTCGCGAAGATCGTTTGGAAGGAGCTCGGATTGCCGCTCGGTCAGGGCATTCCCGATCCTTGGAAGGAGTGGCCCTCGCGGGACAGGAAGACTTGGATCGGCTGCGAGCTACGATCGAGGCTCGACGAGGGAGCCACGATCGGGGCTCGGCACTCGCCAACGGATACGCGTAAATCTTGCCCTCCTCGACCGGATCACGAATCGTCGTCGAGATCGGAAGCGGATCGCTTCGCGAGAAGAGCTCCTCGTCAGGAGGCGATCTCCACCTCTGCGGGGAACGGGAACGTTCGCGGTACGGCGCATCGCGAGTTTCCAGCGAAGGGTCAAGTTTCCGGCGAAAGAAGTCCCCTCGAGCGCCATCCACCGACCGACAAATCGACTGCGAAGAGCCGTACCGATGAACGCGGAAGAGCGGGAAGACCTCCCGCGCCTTCGGCAGCCCCGCCGAGCCTGTCTTCCCGCCCCGAATTGCAAAGAGGGCGCGTCGGAAAGCAACTGAACGCTTCGCGATGCGCGGACGAGCGTCGTATCGTCGACAAATCCTGCCGATGCTTGGATAACCCGGCCGAGTCGTGCAATCGGGTCGGAGGAAAAGCGGCGATTCCTCGTCAATCCCACATCCACGCCCGGTACCACGTCGACCCTCATCCGAGAGCACCGGAGCCGAGATGCTGTCGCGGTTGTGTCGGATGCGTTACAAATCGAGATCCGGCGGCGTTTCGAGGGCGATCCGCCTTCTTCCCGGAGGATCGTCGCCGTCCCTCGCGCTGCCGTTGCGCCTTCGGCGGGAGGATGATGCAATTGCTCAGACGCTGCAAGAGTTCCAGCATCGGCAGGATCTCGGAAGAAGTCGTCGCGTCGGGTTCGCGCGACGAGGTAAACTTGGTGTGCCGGGAGTGCCGCTGTCCTTATCTGAAGGTCGCCTCTGACGACGGTGGGAAGCGGAGAAACGCGACGACGCGCGATGATGGACGTGACGGGAAGCCGAGAGAGGCGACGATGCGCGATGATGGACGTGACGGGAAGAAGAGGACGGAGCGCGGGGAGATGTTCCGGATGGACGAATCCTCCGCCGGGCGTCGTCTCGATTGTCGAGAGGGATGCGACGCTTCTTCCGAGCGCAGACGCTCTCCGGGTCCCGCGAAGAAGGAAGCGACGATCCGGTACGAGCGTTCCACCGTTGCGGGTCGACGCGAAGGCTTCCCTCGCTGCGCGGCGAGCGTCAAAAAGTCGGGGACGATCCCTTCGGTCGTCGGAGAAGAGGAAAGCAACGAGAGGGACCTGGAGATGACGCGGAAGATGTCCGGTGAAGGAAGAGGGAACTGTTCGAATGAACCAAGAGAACCAAGAGCGCGCTGCGTTGACGAGCGCCACGACTTGTCATCGATGAAGGATTCCTCGAAAAAAGTCTACAACGACGTCTCGAGTAGGTCGTCCCCCGAAGGCGACGGAGGGGAGAGACCGAAAACGGAACGCGCGTCCGATGATATCGCGATTCTGAAGTGGAACAGGCTTCTGGAGTATCGGGAATGTCTGTCGAGGACCGTCGCGCCTTGCAGCAGCTCCGACAGCGGTGCCAATGCCGACATTTCCGACTTGTCGAGGCACACCGTCCTCGTCGATGCTGACATCGCTGCTCGACGGGTTTCCTCGTCGTCTCGGAACTACCAGCGCGTTAACGACGCCGGGAGACGGAAGAAACACAGGCGGAAAGCGAGGATCCTCCGCAAGGTGGCGGTGAAAATTGTCGATGGGAACCCGACGGAGAAGCTTCCGCTTCGGGAGTCAACGGGGAAAAACTTCTCCATCTGTCGTTCGATAACTGACCACGTCGCGAATCTTCCGCAAGCTCTTGATAGAGACGGAGAGTTCGACGAGGGTTTCCGCTCGCGAGGATCCCTTGAAAAAATTATCTCCGTCAGTCCGGAAACCGTTGAGAGGGACGAGAATCCCCAGTCGCCGGGGAAGGAGAGGAGAGGAGAGTCATCGAGGGGAAGAAACCCTCTGTGCGGTTCGGTATCCGTCGGGAGGAACTTTCATTGCTTCCTTTCTCAAGAGAAGGGTCGCTCCGATCCGTCCACCACTGTTCAGGCTGCGGTCGACGGTAGCATTCACGGCGATTCCGGCAAGATTGCAGATTCACGGGGAATTGCCGATGTCGATTCTACCGTTCGATCGATAAGCTCGAGAGGGAAGGACATTGGACACGGAGAGCCTAACTCGGACCTCGGCACTGGAAGCGAGAACAGTCCCTCTTCTCGCTCCAAAAAGATCAGCGACTCCGAAACTCGGAGGAATCATCGTCGGTGTTCAGTGCGCGAGGAATCACTTCGAAGAGAAGATACGGAGGAGTTATCAACGAGCGTGACTCTCGACTCGAAGCGATGCAAAATTCCGAACCCGAATCAGCTACAACACGGCGCTTCGAACAATGAGCTCTTCGGAGATCGAAACTCCGTATCGGTGACTCCTCGTTCTGCTTCCGGTTGCCGCGATGCGACGAAGAATGTAACGGACGACGATGGCAAGGCAAAATCTTCCACGCGCGCGGGAAGTCTCGGAGACAACGATCGCAAGGCGACGCCGATCGCCAACGCGTCCGACCGGTCCTCGTCTTCGAAGAAGGGAAGGTCTCTCAGCGAGCTCGACTCCCTTTTTCGAGTTCCCCGTTCACCCGCAGCGGGCTCCCGTCGAACGGAGAGTTCGAGGGGAGGCGAGTCGAAAGCCTCATCTCCAGAAAGAGAGAAACCGGCTTTGAAAGCTCGAAATTGCTCATCGGCGAATGCCGAAGCTCCGCTATCACCGACGAGCTCCTGCAGAGTGGAACGTCTCGGGGGAAACAGCTGGAGCCATTCGGAACCTCTGTCCCGCGAAGACGACTGTGCTTCTTCGCATTCGCAGCGGGGAAAGCTCTTCAGAACTCGCAATTCCGCGTCGGTGAATCCGGGGACTCCCCTCGCTTCTGACTTTCGCAGAGTGGAGAGTTCTATGTGCGACGACGAGTGCCGCACCGCGGCGTTTTTAAACGGGGCCGAGGGTTCCTCGCCGATGAAAGTCGACGATCGAAGCAATCGCGGGGGACGTTCACCGATCGTCGGATCGACGGTTCCGCGTCGTCGCAGGAGCGGTGACGACAGAAGAGCGAAAGCGGACGATCCGGAAACTCGGTGCTACCTGAAATTCTGCTATCTGCGAAAGTCGACTCCGCTCGGAGACGAGTTGCGCGTGGAGTCTTATTCCGAGGAGGAGGTGGTGGCAAATAAAACGCAGGTGCACGTTTGAATAAATGACGTTGTTGCGATATTTACACGTCTCGCGTCCTTATCGGATGCCTCCGTTTTTTTCTGGCGCGTTACCGATATCACCTACTCTCTCTCTCTCTCTCTCTCTCTCTCTCTCTCTCTCTCTCTCTCTCTCTCGCTAACGTCTCATTCGCATTATAAATACATCTTTTTAGCGTCGCTTATCATCGAGAGACTCGAGAGAGAACCAGGTGAAGTACGCTTTCCGAGAATCTCGCAAAGTCGATGCGAGCATTCAACTCTAGAGTCCGTCTCGATGATCGCGGTAGAAATTCACGAGCCCGCGAAGTACTCTCCGACGCAATCGCCCGGCTGTTCTTCGCTTTCCCCGCCTTGCTCCGTTTCCTTCTTTACCGTCACGTTCTCGGTCTCGGACTCGCTTTCGTCCGTGCTTGACGCGGGATCCGGCGACTTTTCCGCAGACTCGCGCGTCGACAGGCAGCTCTCGAAGATCTGCATGATCTTCGCGTCGTTCGCCGCATTGATTCCGCCGGTTCTGGAGTCCGAGCGCTCGCATCGACGAATCGAGAGGTCGGGATTTCTCTCGAGGAAAGACTGCAGCCAATCGTATCCCGCCAACTTGTGCACCCTGTTGAACTTGTGCGGAAGCCCAAGCTTCTCGGCCAGTTGAAACGCCATCGCGCGAACGGTCTTGCGGTCGGGAGCGAATCCCGCGTCGCTCAGTCGCTTGATGTGCGCGACGATCTTACGCTCCGTCTCGGCGCCGAACAACCCCGGCGGGCCGAGTTTCTTCTTGCTGACGTCGCCGGATTTCGAGCGTCTCCTCAGCGTTCTCAAGGGGATTCCGTAGTCGCGCGACGCCTCCCTCAGACTGACCTCCTTGTCCCGCAAACGCCTCACCGCCTCCGCGAGACTCTCGGCGCTCCATTCGGCCCGCGGAGCCGCGCCGACTTTCCGTTTGTATAAACGCGGCATGGCGGTAAAACGCGTGAGTGGCTGGAAAACGAAAGGTCTATTGTATAGTCTGCGCGGAGGAAAAGGATTAGTTGGATCTGCTGAAAATTACTTGCGGGGTCGCAAGTAATTATTTATTTAGATCAAATAATGTTTTTTTCGTGTTAATCCGATATTTCTCCCTTGCAATCGCATACTATTTCACATGATTGTAAGGAAGAGATGACAAATTGATGTATTGACAAATTTTATTGGTGTAAAAAAATAATTACTGTTTCGACCCCGAAGTAATTTTTAGTAGATGCGACTAATTTGTCTCCTCTGTGTAAGGGTTCGATTTTTTTTTCAGTAAGGTAAGTATCCCAATTCCTAACCACATATATTACATTTAGTTCTATTAATAAAAGTATAAGATTAATGTGCCTGCTCTATTAACAGAAATATTTATCTAAGTATTAAGGGGTTGCATTGAAAGCCGCTGTTTATTTCTTGTTTCGAAAACACTATATCGTTGTAAAATGTATGAATACCTCAATCGAAGTATTTGCCTTCAGAAGCTATAACTTTTTTCCCACTTTTCTGGCAGAAGTTGAATTCCGCGACAAAAAGAATTGTCTACTTTTTGAGCTAATCCACTCAGCAACCCAATTTTTTACTTCTTGGTAATTATGGAAGTGTGTATCTTCCAAGTCGTGTTGCATCGATCTCAATAAATGATAATCACTCGGGGCCAGGTCTGGAGAATACGCAGGGTGCGAGAGAACTTCCCATTCAAGTCCCATCATGCACTATTTTATGGCTGAGTGATGAAATCTTTTTTTTCGTTATTAGGGCGTGAAGCGCTGTTTCTAACGAGTGTGAAGTTTGCCGCACGAGCGAAGCGAGTACGGCAATCACACTCGTTAGAACGGCGCGAAACAACCGAATAACGAATTCTATTTTTTGTCACTAAGTGTCAAATACGAGGTTGACGATTTCACGCACTGCGCAACTTTTCACGAATTGGTGTGTGAAAGATGACTTCACATGCGTCGAGGACGCCCATGAAACCGAGTATTTGACACTGAGTGACAAAAATATCTATTTTTACATTTCAAGGAATTATTGAATGGAATGACGAATTAATGGACGAACTGACAAACCTACCAGTGGACATGTAGACAGATCGAAAAACTATCTTTTAAATTTGAAACTTTCATTTCATTTTTTCGTTTTTTAATTAATTTTTCTTAAACGAAATATAATTTAATTCTGAAACTGTAGATGGGCGTATACTACCCGCAGAAACTTTTAGTAAAGAGATATTTGAAGATTTGGTTAAGAATTGGGATATTCACCTTACAGGTATAACTTTTTATACAGTAGGTACAATCATTTCAAATATATGATGGCATCCCTGACTTTCATTCGTAGACCATTCGCGGATGAATCTACCTATACATCGTTCGGGGAGAGATGCCACGCCCGAATACTCGAGGGATCGGAGCCCCTCTGTCCGTGGCGCGTCGAAGAAGGGTTTAGGTTAAGTTAAAGAGGAGCATCGCCGCTCGTCGTACGTACGTGCTCAGATCTACCGAAGGACGCGCGCGTCCCCGTCGAGCGTTTGCGATGCGCGGCTACGCGTTCCTTCCAACCGGATTGCAAATAATCACAAGGAATATACTCGCCCGCCTCGTTGAGCCGCGCAAGGAATCCTCATAGAACTTTCTCGTCGCGCAGCGGCCGAGTAACTGACGAGCCGACTACATCTGCGCAAGCGCATCATTTGCTCGATCGCAGCTGCTACGGGGATGTACTTTCGGAGAGAAGCGCGGTATATTCCTCTGGGGGAGCCGCGCGCACTTGGCGCGTGGAGTCGATTACCGCTCTAATAAATCATGTATCCAACGAAACGTAAGAGACATCGCGATGCCTCCAGTCAAATTACACGCGCCGTATTTTCCGCCAATGGGAGCGTCGAATTCGTAACGATTTACGATCGTTTAGATATTTCTGAGGAAAAGTCGCCGGCCGATACACCAGACGCGTGCGTTGATTACGTATTCGCGCGGAGATCGTTCACCGTAACTTAATAAAGTCAAGTGATCGGTGTGGAGAAGGGGGCGAGGCCAGTAATATTCCATTCTATTCCACGCTCTCCATTTGCGCGAACGCGTGTCCGAGCCACGCGCGCGTGTATGTGCACTCGACGAGCGTCCACAACGACGCAAGCGTTTTTGTGCAAACCTGACCTATTCGCTCCGTCGCGAGAGGAGAGCGACGTCGTTCTACTTTTGCTTATTTTATTTGCGTTGATACGCTTCTCGCTCGTGCGCTCGCACTGGTACGCTTGGCAAAGAATCACGCGTCGTTCATTCTCTCTGGCACGCGCGGAATACATCATTGCTAGGCGCGTCCCGGGGGACTCGTACTGAAAATAAAGCGCTTTTTAATACGTCGTAAGAGACGTACGCGACTTTTCAACGTTTGTCATTCATAGAGTAATTGAACCGATAGCTGGACTAACGACTTAAAGCGCTTTAAGCAGTGTCTCCATATTCACACATATTCATAATCTAGGATACTTATACCGAATGTCGCATGGGAAACCGATCAGGTGGGGGCCCTCTGAATTTGACTTCGGTAGAGTGCTTGGACGATGCTCGATTGATTCATAAGGAAATTCAGAAGGCCCCCGCCTTATCGGTTTTCCGTGCGACATTCGGTATATCGTGTTAATTTCATAGTGATATGTGCATATTATAACCAATGAACGAGCTGTCTCATAATGACGCGTGCTCCCTATGGCATTGCATAATTAATGTTGACGCGATCGTTTAACGATTCTAGCTGATTGAAATATTGCTTAAAATTGCTATTTTTATGTACACATACGTTTCTCTCTAGGTTTGAATCCCATATTACTCTCCATGTGTGTGTGAAAACAGTTTTTTTAAATCTGGAAAAAGACTCATTTCTGAAAGAACGACTTAAATACTACTTTAAATATTCATCGATATTACTTTATTTTCTTCACACATTTCTTATTTTCCTCTACTTCCTTTTTTTCGACATACGAACGCACAGAAATATGTATGTATATAGGGTGTTCACGCCCAGGCTCCGAGATTGTGCGGAGCCTATTTCAAATTTGCCAGATACACAAACCAATTAGCGATTCGGTTAGCCTTCCCTGTTGTCCCTACGGCCATTTATTAATTAAAGACCAAATTGCATAGATCACTATTAGCTCGCGTATGCGGCAAACTCGAAAAACGGTCTATCCGCTTTCGAAGCCTGGGCATGAACACCCTGTATATAGGATTTATTCTGGAATAGACGAAGTAGTTTATTAAGTATTTGAAACTTTGAATTAAAATGTCCAGCTATCGGCTCAATTCGTACACGAATAGCAGCTCGCGCCACAAATTACGGAAAAGTAATAGATATTACTTGCGCGCGGTATATTCCATCGCTATCGCTGTCGTCCGGGCGACCTGTAATGTATCGATACGTAAGTACACGTGTCGATAACAAAGCACACGTTGGCGCTCACGGCATTATCTCACATCCGCTTATCGTTCCGGCAAACGCGGCGAATTATATCGCCGTAGGAAGCGCGTGTACTAATTAGTAACTGCACGGCGAGAGAGCTTCGTCGTGCACGCATGGTTACGCGCCGTACATACCTATACTTACATTCCTCTGAATCGGTGAGAGATTAAGAATTGTACGAGTGAGCCGATGTGTGCAATATTTACGACTCGTAAATATGTATGTATATCGAACGGGGGCAAACGTATAGGTACTGTGCGCCCTATTGAATATAAGTATCATAGATTCTCATAGAAAACTTGTAAAACTGCCATAGCATTTCCACGGGAATTTGGTATGCTTCAGACACAGCAATTCCAGATACCCTCTCATAAAAATCTGAGAAAGATGAATAGGAATGTATTGAATTGTGTGTATATCTGTTGAAACAAGATTATACAAGTTAGTGAATCATTACAAAAATTTGACTGAAGGGTCCTAATACTTATATCTGTCGATATACCGAATTTGGTCAAAATCGTTCTGTTAAGACAGCAGTGCCTCGGACATACGCCCTGATAAAATGAAACCTATAATTTAAATTAATATCTCCATTTCCGAATATTTTTATGCAATCAAACTATTTTGCATCAATTCTACATGACCACCTATACATCGTGATGCAGCGTTTCTTGTAAACAAACAGCCAGAAAATGTATTATTCAATGGGGAAAATCGCGAGGGAGTAGACAAGCAAATTATCAACTTCTTCGAGATTTTCATGATTGAATAATACATTTTCTAGCCGTTTATTTAAATGAAACGCTGTATTACGATGTGTTGATGGTTGTGTGAAATTGTTGAAAAATAGTTCGGGCGTAGATATAACAATATTCGGAAATTGAACTATCGTTTAAATTATAAGTTTTATTTTATCAGGGCGTATGTCCGCGGCAGTGCTGCCACCCTAAAGACCGCCACAGATGCTCCAACTTGTCTATCAATTTGCTTGCGCAAACTTAAAGTCGCGGTTAAGGCGCGGTCGTGGAGCACTACCTGTATAGCCCAGGCTCCACGACCGCGCCTTAACCGCGACTTTAAGTTTACGCAAGCAAGTTGATAGACAAGTTGAAGCGTCTGCGGCGGGCTTAAAGGTACACGTACGAGAGAAAACCTGGAGATAGGCACCTTAATTCCATTATCGATGGAACATCCTTAAAAGCGCTCCGTGATACCGGCACAAAGAAACGTGGCACGGAGAAAATGGAAAGGAACCGCTGATTGACGGCGAGCCCATTTCTCCTTCCATTCTTTGAATGCATACATATATCATCGCGTCCGTCGATCTCCGTCGCTTTATGAATCAGCGAGCCAAAAACCACGCTCCCGCGGTAGACGGATCGGCTCTGGCTCGCCGATGACGCGTACGTAAATCATGTTGGCTATCGGCGGCGGTACGAGCGCCCTGCGCGGCTCCGGAACGCAAACTCCGACGTTTTTATCTCCCCTTTGTTCATTCCTTTCGCCGCGAGTCTGCGCGGTGCGTCGCGACTCCCGCGAGTGGCAGTGGTGTTTCCACGACGCGAGGGTCAGCGCGAGGAGGCGGAGGGAGACGCCGTGGTTTCCACAAACAACGGAACGGGCACGCGGAGAACGCGACAACCTCGTTGCGCGTCGATAGACACGATCGCCAGATGGACTCGCGACCACGTCACGGACAAAGACTTTCTTCGATAAACAGCGACAGCTTGCGATATAGTTGTGACGAGTGATCGCGATGCGGGTCGGGCGGACGGGATGGAGGGGGAAGTCGAAGCGGAGGGGGTTCACGCCCCCTGCGCACAGCTGATCGCTCGTCGCGAGGCGCAGGGATACGCACCGCCGTCACACGTGCCACGACACGCTGCGGAACGAGACGTGCTGCGGTTCGTTCTTCCTCGCTCCTTTTATTCGCCGAGGATCCGTCGCCCGTGAGTGCCGCCCGGTTTTCCGCCGTCGCGAGATAAAAGGTTTCTCGCCAAATACGTTGGGCGCTCGGCGAGAGAGTAGCTCGATCGGTTGTACACAAGCGCGCAGCACGTGTCGTTCGTTTCTTCCCGCGGCAAGGAGCATCGAAAGGGAGGGTCTTATGTGCGAATCACGGTGCACGGTGCAGCGAGGAAAGAAGAGCGAGTGCGCGGGGCGAACGAGCAGGTCGCGGCGGGAGTCTATGAACTCGGAGGGCGCGAGCGAGGAGGACAGGAACCCGGACACCTCTTTCCACGAACGTTGACCTTCGTCGAGCCCCCGGCCCTACTCCGGGTTATTCGTCCGGTCGGGCATCGTCGTTTCGCTCTTTCCCCGTACGCTGGCTCCGACGGTGATCGCCGTCGGTCCCCGGTCTCGTCCCGCGGATCGACCTATGTCTCGCGGTGTCGCGAGGTGCTCAGCGAACCGACGTCCGTGGCGATCGAGCGAAGAGTGCGAGAGAGAGTCGCGTGGGAAAAATTTCCACCATGCAGCTGCACGACAGGGAGCAGGACAACGGGATCAACATCAAGTTCAACAACGACGAGCGGGCGCGGAATAAGGGAGATTACGTCCTGGTTCCGCGGAGCGCGAAGGAGGAGGAGAAGCGGCTCAACGTGAGCAATGGAAAAGGTAATTGTGTAGATGCTTGTATCGTTTCTATTCATTGTGATACGACGCGGGGAAATGCGCGGAGAAGCGCTTCGAACGTAACGCAACGTGAAAGTTCGTTGCACGCGCCTGCGGATCGACCTCAACTGCACCGGCGGTGCCAAGCCACACGGCTAATTTTAATCGACCCGCTGCACGCGCATGGTTATTTTCGAGAGTCGAGACCGAGGAGAAGTTATAAATTGATCAATTTTCGGCGTCGATAAGCGTTTGTACGGATGAGGGAGGCACGCTCCGTCTGGCGGCGCGTCGCCGCGCACGTGTCGCAGCGTCGCGTTTCGCGCGACGGACACTCGATTGAGTTCCTGAAAGGGGAAACGATCAGTGAGAGTTTCGGCCGAAAGGTCGAAGGATTTTCGAGCGCCGACGTCGGGAAATGGTTTACCGCGATAAATGCGTCGGGAAAGGCGTGAGCGTCAACGGAAACGTGACAACGACGGCGGGGGAATAAATAGCGGAATTATCCGGATGCGAGAAACGTCGTTTAACATCATTGAAAACACCAGAAAGACGCGCTTATGCTAAGTTGCGTGTGCGAGAGAGATAGACTCACAGCACGACGACGTAGTTGCATTTCAAAAAGTCGTTTTCCAGCTCAGATAAGGCCGAGAATGAAAAATGAAGAAAAAGGGGTAAATAATTTTGCTCACGTTTTTCGAAACTGCGATAAATAAGAATTGCTTAAAAATCGAATTTTTACAGGGTGGCCAGCGACTCTTGAATCCTTGAAAACCTGGAAAATCCCTTGACTTTTTTTAAGTGCGTCTAACTTGATCGCGTCCGCTGTCGGAAGTTACGCGCGTTAATTTAACGCTCGTGTGTCCCGCGTCTTAGGATGGGGTGTTAGCTTCTTGAAATTGAAGAATTAGAGTTTAAAAAGGCAAAATGTTTGTCCGATGCAGCAAAAATAGTCGCAGATATCGAGTTTCATTTAAAATTTGCGGAAATAAATTTTTTCAGAATTTATTATCTTTTAATTGCAATTTTTCTTTTACAGTGTGTTCATTCAAATGGTTAGTCATATCTTTTAGCCGTTAGTTTACTGTGATAGAAATACCAAATGTAGGCTAATCTCGTGATACTCTCAAGTAACCGTGGCTAGTTATAAAATTTGCAATGATTAATTTCTAAGTCAAGCTAAAGGTGTTAAAATTTACGTGTAATTACTTAAAAAAGAAAATTTTTTAATTATTTCAGGTTCTTCGTTTTTTAACACATTCGAAAATTTGTCACACTCGGATCTACCTCACGTGAAAAATCTTTGGTGTTAAATTTTCCATTTTTTCCATTGCATAAGATTTGCAATGATTAATTTGTAAGTCAAGCTAAAGGTGTTAAAATTTACGTGTAATTATACTTAAAAAAGAAAATTTTTTAATTATTTCAGGTTCTTCATTTTTTAACACATTCGAAAATTTGTCGCACTCGGAACTATCTCACGTGAAAAATCTTTGGTGTTAAATTTTCCATTTTTTCAGCAAAATGTGAACCCCTGAAAAAAACGGTATTTTATAATCTGAAAAACCTGGAAAAACCCTTGAATTTGAAAACGTTGTTTCGCTGGCCACCCTGTTTTAGTAGATCTAACTATATAATTTTTTTTCTGTATGAGAACATATCCACGCGTGCCGTATCGATACGAGGACACGCGAATCGCATATTCGCACACACAACCCTCCTCGCCCTGGAATTAGGCTTTTGCCTCCTGTGCACCCCCTGTCGGTTTATAAATAGTCTAAAAGGGCGCGCGTGTCTGCGACTCGAGCGCCTTCCAGCGAACGGTGGCGGTATTAGGTTCCAGGCAGTGGCCAACAGGAGTCGACCGCGGACGGGTCCGTGTCGATACGCGTCGAGGAGCTCCTCGAGCCCGCTCCCCTCGTTTGCGCGTTCGTATTTCTCGCCCTTTTATGTTTTTCGCACGATCGTTCGACGCGCGTTCGTTGCTCGAGCTTCGAACGATTTCCTTCCCATTGGAGGCGTCGAAAGGCGAGAGCGAAATTCCGGGAAAACTCGCTATCATCCGTTTCCTCTACTTCTGCGCGCCTTTCTTTTGATACATTTTGATAAGAACGACTTCGAGCCACTACCGCGTCGACGTAAACGCCGAAGAAACCGCGAATAAAATTCGTGCGCGATCGTGTATCTTCCTCTTTATCCGATTACACGGCGGTGTCCTCTTCGTTTTCCGCGACAACCCTGTCGCGAATGCTTCGGAAAAAGGGTATCGCCTTTAACCGACGTTATTATGTCGTACCCGTTGCGACCGATAGAGCAGAAAATTGAAATACGTTCTCGACAGCGCGGAATGGAAGCTCGGCGTTGCGAATTTTTTGATTCACGCACGAGTGGCTTCTCCAATGCCATCGCTTCGCGCCGTACCTCCTTCTTCGACTCGTCCCTCGATTTTTACTTTCCACTTGGCAATTTTAATCGTCGGACTCGCTCCGTCCTCTCGCTCTCTCCTTCCGCTCGCTAAACTGTAACATTTTTCGGGCTTTAAATCGCACCGCGCTACTCGTAACGCGCGTCCGATTGTGAATGTGCAGGTGGTGTGACCCGATGATTAGAGACAAATGACCCGTTGATGCGGCAATCCGGAGATTTTACCGCGGGAGATGGATAGCGACTTGGGATGAGAAGATGACGAGAACCAAGCTCAGTAAGAACGCGACGAGCCATCTATCCATTTCAGCTCCAATCGCCCACCCTATTAAAGAAGTATCATTGATTCTTACGGAAAACTTGTAAAATCCCTATAGAATTCCCACGAGAATTTGATGTGCTTCAGACACAGCAATTCCGGATACCCTTTCATCAAAATCTGAGAGAGACGAATGGAAGTGTATTGGATTCTATGTGTTTCTGTAGAAGCATATAAAATCTTGTAAGGTTCTATTCCCATACGGCACCGTATATTGCAGCAATATTGTTACAATATTGCAATTACACTTACAACGTTGCAGAAAGATTACGGAAACATTGCAATATTTCATTGCGGATGCAAAGTTGCAGAAAGATGAAAGCACTAGTTTTCAAAAGCTATAAATAATACATGTTTTTAATAGATCTACAAGCTTTACGAAAAATAATTTCGATTTATATCAATTTTTGAAGATCGAAATACGGAGAAACTGATTATTGGAAACTTTTGCGCCCTCTGTTTACTTAGGCACTAACGGAAGACGTTTGGTCTCAGACAAAAAATGTTGAAAATTTTGAGCTGTACAATTTTCGTCCTTACACTTTTTTCCCTCCATGAACGGGAAACGAGATAATTCGATTCCAAAATTTTTTTATGGTGATGGTGAAGGGATACAGGTGGATATATACGGGAGCTTGGGATTTTACCTTTTTGACCACCAGAAACAACATATTAAAAATTTAGCTCTACCCCAATTTTTTGTTGATCTCAAATTACTTATTGACTGTAATAAATCCAAAAAAAGCATCTTGAAGTCATCCGCAGGCAGTCTGATGTCTCACTTTTGGTTAACTCAGATTTCATGTTATTCAAAAGATGTCTGTTATCCGGATAACTCGAAATCTAAGTTATCAAAAAGTGTGAGACTGATTGCCTACGGATGACTAAAAGACAGCTTTCTTCCTTGTGTTGCCTGGCCGCCTGTTGTTTCATATACCGGCACTGTAAAAAATACCATTTCGCGCAAGAGCTTGACGCATCGACACGTGCATGCGATATACGTAATAGTCGCTACTGCGCGAGTAGAGCCTCCCTCCGATACGCGAGATGCGACCCTGACCCTCCTCGGGAATCCGCAGTGCACTCAAATTCGCTCGAGGACGCTGACTTTGACGTCCGAGAATCGTCGAAGGGAACAGACGCGTCGACGCTGACCGTCGTAAACAAAGGCAGATAGCGTCGTGTCTATGTCGATGGCGTGTAATCAATTTACCATTATCCGCTAGAACGACCTGGATAATTATGACGCGATATAGGTAAGTGCCGATAAAGAAATACTCGAATCTGGAGCAAAGGCGATTTCGTCATCGTTACGCGAGGCTAGGATGACTCTCGCTACTGCGATTTTCAAAAGACGTATAATCTGAAAGAGGTGGGAGGAGTCGGGGGAGTTTTTGCTTCGTCGGCCGTCGTCCACCAGATATTTACGGTCTGCCCTATAAACGGCTTTTACCACTGCGCCGGCGAGAGGCCTCACTGAAGTTATACTACGTTTGTACTATACGCGCAAAGAAAAAGAATTAGGTGGATCTATTGAAAATTACTTGCGGGGTCGTAAATAATTATTTATTTATATCAATTAAATTTTGTAATACATCAATGAAATATTTCCTCCTTACAATCACGTAGTAAGTATGTGATTGCAAGGAAGAAATATTCAATTAATATGAAACAAGATCTGATCGATGTAAATAGATAATTACTCGCGACCTCGCAAGTAATTTTTAGTAGATCCAACTATTTTTTTTTCTCTGTGTAGCGTTCATTCTCCAGCGCGAGAATCCGTAACTATTTTTTAACTCCACGAAGCACTTTATCATTCACGAATTATACTCTGTACACCTGATAACCGGCAGGCTGGTTAACGTCGAGGAGATAATATTATATCCGCCGACTGCACCGTATCTGCACATGTGTACGGTATCCCGCTACAATATCGGTGCACCACTCCGAGCCGTGAAAACCGGTCAACCAATAAACTTTATACCGAGGTGACTGCCGAGAAACGGGGAAGCACCCGAGTGATAAAATTACATACCTAACAGATGACGCCGGTGTGGATGCATTTATCGCGTACCTCGCATCGCGACCGAATTTCTCTCGAAATGAAATCCGAAGAAATCCATATATACTTGCGTGCATATGATTTACCATCGACTCGCGATAGAGTCGATCCGCCGTCAAAGGACGGAATGGCCTTCGGGCGAGTTAACGGGAACAGTAGTATCGCGTATCCTGCCCGTGTACACATGCCCTATTTTTTGCGCCGAAGCGAATACACGTACCTACACCATATGAGGCTAATATAAGCTTACTCGCCGGGAAAGAAACTCGAATCATCATTATCTCATTATCTATGAGCTTTTGGCTCATACTCGTGTAATAATTTTTTGAAGATTACATTTTTATCTACAATAAAGTCTTGTATCGATGTAGGCCAAAAGTTCATAGATAATGAGATAATCACTATTATCTCATTGATTTAAGTTTCTTTCTTGACGAGTAAGCTTAGTCTCATATACAATACCTAGTATGAGGCTAAGTTTACTCGTCAGCAAAGAAACTCATTATCTCATTATCCATGAGCTTTTAGCTCTCATACTCGTATAATACTTTTTGAAGATTACATTTTTATCTACGATAAAGTCTTATACCGATGTAGGCCAAAAGTTCATAGCTAATGAGATAATGGTGATTGAAATTTCTTTCCTGGCGAGCAAGTTTAACCTAATATGGCATGTGTAAAGTCGTGTCGATCCTTGCGGATCGAAGTGATTTTGCAATTAGCGAGTCGTTCAACGGACGATCCTTGACATCGACCGCGTCCCGCTCCGGGCACCTTTCAATATTCAGCGCTTCATTTCAGTAACGGCGAGGATACGCGAATACCTTGTATTGGCCTCCGCCGGTGAACGCGGGCAAAACGAACGTGCCGCGTCGCTACACACGGACTCGAATATTTTTCCACTGGTTGCATCGGCGGTCTTTGTCATCGATAAGCGCGCGGCTCTGTATACGCGTTGGGAAAGGAGAGTTTGCTGTTGCTTACGAATATATACTTGGATTATCGGCGTACAACGGCGAACCAAAGCACGGCACTATTGAATATGCAGCTGATGCAAATGCGCGTTTCTAGGAATTGACCCGCGGCTCTCGTTTTAAACTACAATGAGCGGGGGCCAACGGCGCATAATAATGGCTCGCATTCGCGTCGCCTCCACAGGTGTCAGGGGGGTCGCGATTCTTGTCACCCGCCGTAGCTCGAGTTTTCTCGGAATTCCGAGGCGCGATAGGCGAGCTCCGTTCGCGGATTTGCTTTTGACGCGACAAAAAATGTACAGCGCGATACAGGTCCCCGTCTCGACGCCGTCGGTCGGCGTTATCCGAATTAAAGGCTCCTCGTATCGTCCATCCAGCCTCTCAAATATCGTCGCTCTCTCGAAACCCGGCCCGGCCGTGGAAATTTCCACCGCCCGAATGGAATAAACCCATGAACCGCTCTCAGCCCCTTCGTCTCGCTTTGCACCATTGTCGCGACACCGAAACGAGCACCGCGCGACGCGGACGAAGCAACGCGCATCCAATTATTTCTGCGGGCGTCCTCGTATCATCCACGCGTATAACGCGATCCGCCTTCGTAATTATTATCCCTCTCAGGTTTCAGCCGCGGCGAAAGGAATAGCTGAAAATTGTTAATCGCAAAGCGTAAAAACGACGGGGATACGAATGAAGGCGAGAAGAGTTTATATCTGGCTTGTGTGATTTCTTTGATGCGAAAATTTCTCTAACAAATTTCGGAAAAACTGAAATATGTAGGTACCTATTTTGAACCTTTTTTCTGACTCTACAGTAATTGGAACATTTTCAAGCATTTTCTGGGAAGTATCAGAATTTGACAGAGAAAGTCAGAAAAATATTGAAAAATATTCATTTTTCTTTCATGCATAAAAACTTGTAAAAAATTCTCATACTCAGACGAAGATTTGACAAAATTTTAACCAATTTTGAAAAGTTTCTGACCAATTCTAAAATTCGATCATATTTTGAAAATGTACAGTTTCTTTAAAAAATACGTGCAAACCTTTTCAAAATTTTACACATTTTTTTTTAGATATTTGTCAGTGTTTATTACACATTTCCAGAAAAGCTTTTGTGCGTGAAAGGGAAATTGATATTCTTGGATGTTTATCTGACTTTCTCTGACAAACTCTGATACTTCCTTGACAATATATTATGTATCTGAAAATGTCCCAATTACTAAAGAGTCAGAAAAAGTCAGTTTCTCATAAATTTGTTAGAAAAACTTCCATCGGGGTTTAAATTAAGTTTCCCAATCTGATGCACCTCTCTAGACAAACTTTAAACTTGTAAAGCCAACCAGATAACGTATGTATGTATCTGTTATGTAATGCTGTTACGCGAGTACATATCTAGGATGCTCGGGAAAAAGAGTACAAGTCAAAATGGTATTGCTCAGAAAACACCTTTATTTGTTTATATTGAAACACAAACTGTTGAAAAAATGTATAAAATGAAAATAACACCTCATAAGAATCGTTAAATGCATGTAGCACACAAATATCTCTAGGAAAGTAGAAGAAAATTGTAGAAGTGTTTTGGTAGGCGACTGACTTATACTCTTTTTCTCTCCCGGGCATCCTAGATATATACGTATAATATATGGTATCCCCGTATACGAGTACATAGTTACGTATATATTATATGATATCCCGTATAATGCACAAATAAGGCACAGGCACTGAAGAATGTCAGCAACATTGTGGAAAATATATTACGTATCACTTACATGTGACGATAGTACATATCTATTATATAATATTTATATATCTTTATGTACGCCTGTAAAATTAAGCTACTAAGAATCGATTAAAAAAAGGTTCTTTAGGGCAATATATAACGTTCTCTAATGATATCATTTAAGTACCACAACAGACTAACCCTGAAAAAAATAACGAATACACAGTACGTATCGATTACGTAGCATGTTCGCTGTATTTAATATGGATAAAATGTTACGTACTATTTACATCGTAGTGCAACATATTGAATTTGAACGAAATATTACCTACTATTTACATAGGTACTATTTATATACGAAATATTACGTATACATACTGTGAGATGTAAGGACTGTTACAGCTATTTTCCATATTACGTATAATACGTTAATAATGTTATATAATTATATTCCCTGCATTTGCTCTACAGTTTATTTAAGAAATATATTATGGTTGCAATGTGTTAACTCAACTTGAGATCTTTACATCGCTGTGGCTATCTCTACCGATGTGACTTAATTAGTGGAAAATACCCGTCACAGTTTTAAACCATATCGCTCATTTGGAGGAACAGAGACACAAGTCAAAAATTGTCAAATTTAATTTCTTTTTCTGGAGCCATTGAAAAATATCAATATCAAGTGACACAAATGCAACCTAAAAAATTAACCAAGAGATGGCGCTTGTGTCGTAAGGTATAGGTATCGCTGCTTTGCTTTGAGAGGGGCACAACTAAAAAAATATCGTTTTTGCATTTTGTGTAATAATCAACTTCTTATACGTCAATGAGAATCAATTTTTTAATATAGGCAAGTTGATTTCATTCAACTAAGTCGACAATTTTTTATAAGATATTTACTTTTGTCACTTTTTTAAAACTCGTCTCCTGTAAAATTATCATATTTCGAGTTATGCCCCTCCTCAAAGCAAAGCAGCGATATATACCGAATGTCTGTGTCTGTTGCAGAAAGACTGTCACATATGCATAAGCATTTGCATTTTCTGTTTTGTATCACTTTTTTTCCAAGTGAGCGAATGTACAAATCAGAAGTTAGCTCGAGATGTGCGTTATTTATAATCTTCCTCTTTATGAATCTAGTTAACGACCCGACTTAATCCATCCGACGGAATAAATCTTCGAACAGAGGTACTACTATGCGCGTGTCCCCTGAATATTTATCATTCACGAGGTGTCTCCGAGATAACCAACTATCGTACAGTTGGTTATCAGGACTACGGCGATAAATTAATGCCGAGGAGGAAGCTGCGTAATGTTCGCTAGACGATTATCCCTCCCGATCTTAGCCGACGGCTCGCTGGTTACGTGTTCGTCAAAGATCAATGTCGAGGTTTTATCACGAGAACATGCGGAAAAGGATAATCCTTTCACTCTTCTCGCACGGTTAGATATCACACGGCGTCGCGCTGTTCCGCGTGGATAGAATCGTTTGGCTTTCCGCACTATCGATGTAATAACTTGGAAGACGGTTAAACGATCGTGACGTCGATAGTAGGAACAAACAAGTCGCACAAACACACGAGTCGCCGTTGGTAATTAGCGTTATCTGCAACATAATCCAAACCTCCCACATAGATGTCTGGCCACACATCGGTGCACAGATTGGACACGCTGTATCGCGTGATCATCGTATGTACATACGTGGGTTATCAGACGCGATGTTTTATATTTCTAGAGATCGTTCGCGTCTACGAATTAATCTGCGATCCATCGGCAAGAACGGGCTTCCGATTTACGATCGCGCTAGAATTTGAAGCGAAAATCTAACGGATGCGCGAAGCATTGAAAAAGTGTCGAGGAGGGTGGAGGATCGCGATAAAGGCATTGTGAATCGAAGGGTTCGCGCATCTCGGTGAATATAATCTAATCGGCGATACTCGTTGAAGTGTCCTGCTTGCGAAATAAAAGCGGGTCGAGTTGTTAAAAAAGTCGGTCAACCGTATTAAGGACAGATACGATCGTACTCGCTCGATAAAATGTTCGATCGTGACTTTTTTATGCCGAGAAACAAATTTGTCAAAGCCGAGTAAATATTATGTTTTCGAACGGTCTCGAATAAATATTTATCCGATTTATAAGGGCCGTCTTTTGACATCGTTGGAAGTTGGCAAAATTGACACGATTTAGTAGAACCATAATATTCCTTTCTCTACTAATTTTTATGCGCTATAATGAATTTTAATCGATCGTATCAGATTATTTCTAGGCCGCCACTGCGCGATTTTTTTTATCTAGTCGTCGAAAAATTTATTAATATATACATCTGAGAAACTCGCAGGCGATGCCGACGATTTCAAAGGGATTTTGACAGGCAACGGTATTTCCAACAATATTAGACTTCTTGTGTACTTACGGTAAATTCCGGCGCGATAGCGACCTACAAATTATCCCGCTGAATCCAATACAATTTCCTCCAGCATCGTAGCTGCTTTCTGCGTGGAGTTATTACAGTCCGCGTGACACATACGGCGTGTTTTCGATTTTTTGACTTTTAGGAAATATTACATTTATTTAATGGCACACTGGTTCAACAGAATGATGTGGTTGCTCGATGAAACTTCAATGTTGATTGGATGACACTAAATAATTAACCAATGAGGATTGAATACTGATCAATCGGTACGTTCTGACTATCATCTAGAATATTCCTATGAGCTGTTTTTAAAATATCCAGAATGAAAAGACGCCCCTTAAACAAATATTGATTTCACCTACATCTTTCGCTTTCATAATGCGAGGGTAGTACATCGAATTCTAGGATTAATCCACTCATTGTCAGCGAGATACGATCTCGTTGCGTGTGAAATAAGTAGACCAACGCGAAGTACGTCGTAATTACATCAAATTCGATAATGACGATCGATAAGACGGAAGAACTCCGCATTGACGTGCCAGGTTTTCTATTTCCGTCCTCTCGATCGCTTAATTAAATCTGGATGGTGCGATAAGTCAAACGAAAATGTCCCTCACAATGGCACGCGTGGAACGCCAGAATTACCGCGGAAATAATTTTTGGAGACGAGGCAGCAGTTTCATTTAAAATGGGCGAGTGTCAATCTTTTCCTTTGCGAACAAGGTTACGTTATTTTTCGCTCTATTTTAATTGGAATATTTTCGTAATCGTTAGGAGATCAAGTCTAAGCCGTAAAAACGAAGGAAACAACGTCGAGAAATTATTTCCTCATTCTCCACGGCTACCGTCGAATATTTTCAATATCGAGAAATACGGTCAATAACAAACAACGGAAATGACGAGGCACTGCGTACCTTGCTCCAGCGCCAGGCGACATTTAGACACGGCGCAAGGTGAACACGGTGGACTCGAGGAAGGACCCGAAGGTCAGCAGCGTCAGTTGCAGCTGCTTCGCGGACAGCATCGGGAACCGCTGCAGGAGCAACGCCAGGAACGCTCGGCGTGGCGCCAAGAGGACGACAATGACTGCTCCAACTGCTGGACCAGAAGCAGTCTGGGACGCTGCGGAACTAAACTCTGCAGAGCCGCCAATGTAGTCGTTAACGTTACGCTCTTTGGCCTCGGAGGCATCGCGCTTTGGGTCGTCTACGAAGAATTTTCCTCTTGCATCGCCAACTTTTTTTGGAACATCATTTACACGTTGATGGGGATCGCCGTGTGCGTCGGGATTTTATCCGTTGTTTGTAGCAGCAGCGATGGAGTTGAGGCTTAAACGGCAGACAGAAATTATTGAAGGATTGTAAAAAGATATAGGAGACTCGTAAAAATCGCGAGATTCCCGCGGAATAAACGACCGGGATGAAAATAATTTAGTCAGAGGAGGGGCCCTGCTTTGTAACGATAAATGCAGGAATGCGCAATGTGTGTATATTGAAAATTAAAAGTTCTCCCTGAATCACGCACGAATTAATCAAAGGTATCCGATGCTCGTAGCTCCGTGTTACCGGGGTAAACATAGTCTACTAGTCGCTAGACGATGTTTACCCGTTAGACATTTACGAGGAAAAATATTTAGCTCTCCTGCAGATTTCCGCGTAGTCGGAGTACTTTTCTCGGCGATGGAGGAGGGAAGCGTAAACAGACGTTCGTTGAAACTGTTCGTATCTATTGCCACGATCTGTTTGTTATTTTCCAACGTCAAGCGAATTGCCTAATACGCGATCAAATATCAGACGGCATTCGCACGTTGCGCACTCACAATTGGCAACGAAAAACACGTCGTTATCGCCTATTCGAACTTCTACATTTGCACACGTGCCGATTTATGCGTGACGGTATTTGTGTCGGCGCGATTTGTTGCTGCGAATCTTACAGAATGGATGGCGTTATATATATCCAGTCATTTGGCAATCAAGCGCGTTTCGCGGGTGCCTTTCATTTCGGCACGTGCCGAGAGTTACCGCACGCGAAACTCACACACGATGTGTGTATTTCTTTCAATTTTACAGTTAAAAGTGTAGTAGCGGAGGGCGAGCTGGTGCCACCGGACGGAGGATGGGGTTGGCTGGTGCTGATAGCGTCGCTCATGGTGAACTTCCTCATCCCGGGAATGGTCAAGTCCTTCGGAGTTCTGTTCGTCGAGTTCCTCGAGGTCTTCGACGCGTCGCCCGCGGCGGCGTTATGGATCCCCGCCCTCTGCTATTTCCTCTACAGTTCGCTTGGTACTTTTTCCTTCTTTGGAACTGCAATAATGTGCCTCGAGTTAATTGCGTCGCGTTAATTTACCTTGTCTTTTCAGGGCCCCTTTCGAGCGTACTGTCCGTTAAGTATTCCTACAGGACGGTAACGTTAATCGGCGGAACATTCGCTGGGGCGGGAATGATGCTGAGCTACTTTGCCACTTCCGTCGGTTTCCTCTGCGTCAGGTATTCGAATCTCCTCCGATTATTATAAAACGGTGGCTACTCAACTGCCAACTTCGATTAAAATTATTACATCACATTAACCTAATCCCGAGCGGTAATAAATTATTGAAATATAGAGAAAACGTATCCATGTATTTTAAAATTATAATTTATAAAAGTACAGCCAACTGTGAATTTATATTGTTTTCATACTCATGTAATTCAAATAAACACTTGCGTGATAAGTGACAACTGATAACATAGCAACATATTTCAGGATTATTCAGTATACACGTATAATAATTTTGGCATGTCAATTTAATCTCTCACTCGATTATCGTCACAAAATATGAAATATTTCTATTAAGACAAACACGTAGGCATTTCGTGTATACAGGGTGTCCCAGGACTGATGGTAAAAAATGAAATAGTGGATTCTGGAGATAAAAATATGATAATTTTTCCCCATGAACATATGTCCTAAATTGCACCCCTTCCAAGCTACAGCCCTTTAAAGTTATCAAAGGAACTTGCATTATCTTGAATTCTGGTTGACAGGAAGTTAAGATTAAACCAAAATGATTAAGTTTGGGTTATTAAAGCAAAATTAAACCAAAATGTTTGACTTGTTATCAACCAGAATTTAAGATAATGCAAGTTCCTTTGATAACTTTAAAGGGCTGTAGCTTGGAAGGGGTGCACTTTAGGACACATGTTCATGGGGAAAAATTATCATATTTTTATCTCCAGAATTCACCATTTCATTTTTTACCATCAGTCCTGGGACACCCTGTATATGGATTATATTATTGCAGCATTTCAATTGCTTCTTAAAATCGCGCTAATTAAAGTCAGAGAAAATTAGTGATTTCAGTCAGGGAAACCGGGAAAAGTCAGGGAACTTTGCGAGCGGAATTGAGTGGCCACCCTCTATAACAAATATCGTGTGGATCGTTGAATTAGCTCGATCAATTTCGTCATTATTTTTCAGTTACGGCGTGCTCGTTGGGATCGGGGCGGGTTTGGCCTTTCCGCCGACCGTGTACATCGTGACATCATACTTCGTAAGGCTGAGAGGGCTCGCTAACGGCCTCTGCATTTCCGGCAGTGCCTTGGGCTCGATATTCCTACCTCCGATTCTCGGTATGCTCCTCAACGAATACGGCTACAGGTGAGAGAATCGCGTCGAGTTTTAACGGCGCGTTGAAAAATGTTTTTACGATCGCGCAAAATCTCCTTGAACTCGAGATGGCGTTGTTGATACGATGCAGCTGAACGCCTTTTCTAGCAGTAAAAGAACGCGTGCTGTGCCGTATCAGTACGCGCCGAGTGCACCATTATCATTATCGCGGAATTTAGTCGACTCTCGGATGTAAAACACGCGCGTGCTTTGTGTATCTTTCTCCACGCTGTTTACTGAATTCGAGCAAGGAAAAATAGACTTTAACGCTTTCTCGGAAACTACATTTTCTTTGTATTCGTCTCGATTTTTCAGGGGAGCGGTTTTAATAATGGGCGCCGTTACGTTGAACGTCTGGGCGAGCGCCCTTCTCTACGATCCCGTGGAGAAGCACCTGATACCGGCACCGTCGCCCACCAACTCCGAAGACCTCGATGTGACGGACGCCGTTTCCATCGCCATCACGAGTCCGGAGGAGGAGAAGAACCCCAACAGCCTCCTCATCATTCCCAGTTCTAACGGCAAGGCAACGCCGGTCGTCCCGAAGAGCGCCTCCAGCGTTGCTCTGGAAAATTACAAGAACACACCGGTTCAGGGGAAAATCAGGAAAGTCAGCGCGCCCAACGGCAGAGACATCGCCGGCCAGATGCACAGTACGCCGACCCTACACGCCGTACCCGAGCGGGGAAGCTGCTTCGAGTCCGGCAGGTTGTCCAGGAGACGCGCACCGGCCAGATCGCCCAGCGCTTCGTCCTTCAACTACATCAGCACCCCGTTCCACGGCAGCACGCTTTCCGCCATCAATCCGCAGCACGCCTCGACGCTGACCCTCAACGCTATTTCCAGCACCTTCGGGAAGTCGCCGGAGAAAGTTGCGAAGGAGAAGGAGGAGCCCGGGAACAAGTTCTTCGACGTGAGCCTCCTCAAGGATCCCATGTACCTCGTCATCCTCATCTCCAATTCGACGAACGCCGTCAGTTACACGAACTTCGTGATACTGCTGCCGGCCTACGCGATGACCCTGAATTTCGATAAGAACATGTCGACGCTGCTCCTCTCCACGGTTTCGATCTTGGACCTGATCGGGCGCATCGGCGGATCCGCGCTGTCCGACGTGAAGTTAATGCCGAAACACTGGTACTTCGTCGGCGGCCTCGTCGTTTCCGGATTCTCCCTGGCCACGCTACCACTCGCCACTACTTATACGATGCTATCCGTCTACTGCGGGATCTTCGGTCTGGCTTCCGGGATTTACGTAGGCATCACCGCCGTCGTCATGGCGGACATGCTCGGCACGGAGAAGCTGACCTCTTCGTACGGCATCTCCCTCTTCGTCAACGGGATCATACAACTGGTGGGGCCGCCCATATGCGGCTTGGTTTTCCAACAAATCGGAAGTTACGGACCGATATTCACCGTTCTGGGGTTCATTCTCGTCGCCGGCGCTTCTCTCTGGGGCTTCATGCCGTTTATACTGAAGAGGCGCAAGGCGGCCGCCGCCGCGGATGCTCGAATGGAGAGATTATAGCGGGACGGGATACACTCCCCCTTCGAGGAACTCGCGGGGCGACTTCGCGCGGCGGGTGAATTCGTATCCGCGTCGCGAGCGTGTCGGGGCGGCGTGAAACTTGTATTATCGAGCTATCGCGATCGCGAGATTCTGTGATGTTAGTGCAAGCAGCCCGATTCATCCTTCAGAGGGGGGCTGTCAAATTTTATATATACATATATATACTATATATACATAAATACGAACACATGGGCATGCTGTATTGCGTGCGTATGTTTATCTACGGTTGGCCAACCGGGACGTTGTACCGTAAAGTGTGTTCTTGCGATGTCTACTTGATGTACGGCTTTCAGGTCTGGTTGCACCAATGATTAATTAACCCGGTTCAATTCGATTCGATGGAACCGGATGCGAATAGCGGTGTGTGTATGTGTGAACAAATTCATTGTTACTCGCAAGTTTACAATGTCGGAGGAGGAAAATCCAAAAATTGTACGCGACGGTTAATGACGTCAACGCGACGATGATAATCCGGGAAAAGGAATTCACCATTTTCACACAGAGAAAAAATTGTGTTCCTTCGATTCCCTCGCGAGTTTGGCGACTTTTCTAAAGTTTCTACAAATTCGATTTCCCCCTTAAAGTATGCTTCGGTTTGCCTTGCATGCGACAAATACTTGCGCCACGATATCTCGTCAATTAAAATGGAGCAATAGCATAATCGAATCTAGGTACATAGATATTTAATTACGTACCTCTGATGACATATCCGGAGACATTTTGCAATTTGGAGCGTACTTGAAAATATTGTATTAACGTTATAATTTAACTCGATGACCAACGTCACTTTCACGAGCGAACGCCTGGCAGCGCAACGCCGATTCAAAATCAAGTTGATCCACTTTCGGCCGAGTTCCCCCGGGGAACAGCTAAAGCATTAAATAGCTGCGTTGCATCAAAGTACAAAAAGCGAAAGTTCGTGCCTGAAGTGAATCATGATTATGAAATTAGTAGTATTTACCTGAAAGTGGATCAATTAATTCGCAACGTGGACGTCGATATCTCTAATCTTTCTGTATCTGTATTGCAGCGTTATCGAGTCCTTGTTTATGAAACTAACCAGTGCAATATCGTCGTATCTTTCCAGTTTACACGACTCAACACACACTGAGAGGCTAAATGGCATTTGTGACTACGAAGAATATTTCGGGATGCGACGCAATTTTTGTACCGGATCTCGGGATAAATTTGTTTAAGACGAGCATATTGCCTTATGAAATATTAAAACCAGAGAAAAGTCGAATTGACTTCGTAGCTCCTCGTTAAACTTACTTGAAAGTACTCAGTATTTAGCACAAATATCGCAGTATTCGACCAACTTTCTATTAATTTTATGTACCGTCACTTCCAAGCGGAAGTGCGCAGGAAAGCCGATCGTCGAATCATCGTTCGCGGCGGCAAGACGAAAGTTCGTTTTCGAACTTTTATCACGGTGATTGTATCCGGTCACTGAGAAAAGGGACCTTTCGCCGTCTCTTAAGTAGAAAAATGCGCGCGTGCATGTCGCGAGATACTTTCCTCGCGGATGTACGACGCTTTAGTACTCGGTGCAAATAGTGTTTACACTATTTTGTAGATTATTTTATCACTCGCTCACATATAAAGTAATATAATAATGGACGAGATCATTACGGAATCATATTCATTCTATGATAAATAAATATGTAAAGACGAAATATATGCACACTATTCCCTGATTATACTGTAAACGCTCGACGAGTACCTTGGAATTGTCACAGGTGGGGAGATCATTGAACGATCGAGAAACGGAAGAGGAGGAGGCTGTGGTGGTAAATGCAAACGAGAATTACGCCTATTATATATTTATTACACCGAATGAAGGAAGTTACGCTTTCATTGATAAAATACAATTTACAATGCAAGCCGAGTTATGCGCGAGCTTTGGGGTCTGCACACAGCGAAACGGCCGAAATATGCAGCGATTCTAACCGAAACATTGGTTCTAATTATGACATAATTCACGGTCGATTGATACGCGAATCTATTTAGATTCACGAGGAATAAGTTATGTTGAAATTAAAGTTCAAGTTAAAGCTGGGACCATTACATAAATCAGTCATATAACAGACCTTACAGCCGCGGTGTAAACTAACTAAATGCTTCACTTCTCAATAGTGCTCTCCCTATACATATAAACGAGTCTTACGTTATACTAATTTTTACAATGAAGTACAAATTAAGAAGTCGTTGACTAATTGCATCCGTTTGGTGATACTGATTTGATCGTATGGCACATGGTTTTTATGTCAATGTATGATACGACAAAATCGATTAAGACACTTACAAGAAATGTGAAATTGCGATCGGGATGACGTGATCATTCCACATCCTTCAGGATCGAAATTTTTAAGATAGATACCGACAAAATAGAAAATTCGAGTCAGCACTCATTCACCATAGGTCGAAATGATGGTCGCGAGGGAGTGGCTCGATTATCCTGTCTCGCAATACTCTATCGTAATATAGTATCCCTGTTAACGGATGAAACAGTTGTTTGCATTGTAGATGATACGGTGTAGCTTGCGTTAATGTCGAAGAACCGAACATTAACTACGAGTAACTCATTAATGCCGAGGAGATAACATTAATTAGCACTGTCTTTTCCGATTATGCGGAAGCATACATCGCGATTTCACAGCTTACGAAGAACGAAGGATCGCAAAATGTGGAATTGAATCGATATAGTGACTCTGCATGGGTAATACAAGCTGCGACAATCGTGAATTGGAATTCGCTGCCGTTTCTACAACGCTGTTTCGTTTTCTTAAATCGCTCTTCTTAATTACAACTGAATGAACGCGTCGCAACTTTGACACAAATGTCGAGTTTTGAGAAAAGTTACTCTCAAAGGCTGTCACCTACTTTCAACGAAATTTTGACATCTAATTAAATGACGATTTATAAAAAAAAGATTGAAAAATGCCGAAAGGTTTTCTAGTTGCTTATCATAATGAGACGTAGGCTAATTAAACATTTAAAAAATAATGTTTTACAGACTTTGTGAATATTGAGTGTTCGTGCGAAATAGAGGAGTATTTTACAAGGATCGGCATAAATATCAGTCTTTCCTATTTCTATGTCTATGAAAAAGAAAGAACGTCGCGAGGTAACGGTTCCGCAAATTTGCGCCTATAGGGAGATGTCCGGTATGATTGGAAAGGGCTTAAACCCATGACGTACTTTTTCACGGTTTCCACGCGACTGCGCTCATTTTATTGTTCAGCTCCTGCAGGATGAAGGAACAGGTGAGCTGTTTGTCGGGGGACAAACTGCTGACGCCTTCCATCTCGTCGTCGTCGTCACCCGCTCCGCTGCTGCTTCCGCCCTTTCCCTTCCCCTTTCCTTTTCGTTTCCTCTTCTTGTTCAGCTGACGGCAATCTATGTCGGTTCCTGCAGCAGCCGCCCGCTTGATCTGTTCGATGATAATAACATAAATTACCTTTATATATCCATATAAACCGTATTTACCCACTTTGAACTATATTTTTAGAGATATCAATGAAAATACGAAATTCTCAAAATTCGCTACTGTGATTTAGAATGAAGGCTAGAAGACAACTCCTAGATGCACGTATTCACATCCTTATGATGAATGAAAAGTATTCTCTAGTAAGGAAACAAACCTTTCTTATTGTAAACAAATACACAAATAGAAGGTGTAGACGATTTCTTACTCTCGATAACAGGAAGAAAAATATATCTTCTACTTTAAGTGACAATTGAAAATCACGATTAAGAAATGCATAAATATGTATCAGAGATTTGAATAGCAAGGTAAATGTAATGAAAATTACATACTCTAGCGCTCTTTTTCGTCTGCTTGTCGTATTCCAACGCGTCATAGTAATTAGGCTTTTCTCTCTTGATGCGATTAGTCCGCCTGGTCTTCATCACTCCACCCTCAGGACTCGGAGGACTTTTGATGGAGTTACGTCGAGCATTGAAGAAGGAGTGACCGCAGGGACACGCCTTGCAAGCCACGGGAACCTGTTGAAATTGGCGAAAGAATAAATTTTCTGTATCGAATTATCGTTATATCAATCGATGGAAATATTTTTAATTATTTTGAAAATTAATTTTAGCGGTGAAGTACTCGTGAGATTCGATAAATGACTTCTAGTGTTATTTCAATGAAATAGCTTGCCGTACATAAGTACAAATTGAATTAATCGAGAGCTTTGATCAGTTATTCCTGTAAATATTGGTTCCAGTTTGAACAGAATATCGATATTTCGAACGGACTCGCACTTCTAAACGGCGTATTTCGTACACAATTAAGTCGTACGTGAATGTAACGTGAAATGACGATGAAAAAATTGGTGTAATACAAACTCGTCGAGAACAGAGGTTAGAGACGTAAACAAAGTAGATAAATGATGACCTGTTGTTCACATTTGGGACACCCTTTGCTTATAGTTTTTGTTTTAGCCATTTTAAGAGAAAACGGTTACGAACTTTTACGCATCATTGAACTAAACCAAACTGCTAAAAGCGCGCGGAGTTCATTATGTACTTCGAACTGACGTTCTATAATTAGTTTCGAAGGAGTGCACTCTACGAAATACGTGACAGGGCATACACGTGACACACAGACACGACACGACTATGTATGAGTGAGATAATGCGCCATTGCATCAATGATGAAGGGTTCGCGCAATCAAATTAAAAGCGGATAATTAATGTGATGATAGAAAATATATATTTATAGATGAAATTGTACGTTACCTGATATTTCAAGGACGTCCCGAAGGACGACCCCTTCGTCTTCGTTCCCTTCGTCCGAGTGAGGAATGGTGATGAAAATTCGCCTCTTTACAAAGGTGATCACCAATAGGATTCTCGCTATCGATATGAACCGGTCTTTAGTGGAGCGAACACCTCTTCATTCGTTATGTTCGCCTGATAGCAGGGTCGATTTTCGACCACATTTGGGCGGTAACGTCATCTAGCGGTCAAATTTGGAACTAAAGATGCTATGTACAAAATACGGACAGCTGATCGTGTTTAGTGAATAAAATTTATGTGAGAATTTATAAAGTAAAGAATATAATGAGTGGTGTGAGCTTCGTACAACGAATAAAAAAAAAATATGTAAAGTCTTGTGCAGTTAGTGGCTGCGAAAGTAATTCGAAAAAACATTTATCCTTGTGTTTTCACGGTTTTCCAAAACCAAATGAACGCGTAGTATACACTGAAAACCTGTTTGGAAAATTAGAAAAAATAGATAAGTTGAAGGCATGGCAACGTGCTACAAAAGTGGAAAATATTACAGAAAGAAAAAAAGTGTGTTCCTTACACTTCACAAAACAGGATTACATATTACCAGGTATGTGTTTGATTATGTATTGCTGCAACTTGATTTTGGAGCCACCTAACCTATTATAATAAGAGTTTTATTCACATTTTTTTTATTTATTACAGATATTCAATCGAAGAAAAGGACTTTAAAAAAAACAGCAATCCCGTCCTGTAATTTACCGAGTACGTATAAGAATGTGGAACGTGATAATGCACGACTACAAAGGCGATTGAAAAGAGCTAACACCTCCGAAACTGACATCGACTCCCAATTGCAAGGGAAATGCTCTGCTGCTTTAGGAAGTGAAGGTGTCCCAGAACCAGCAGACTTTACCAATGATGAAAAGGAATTAAGCAGTCCTGAATACATATTACCAGGTATGCATTTGATTATGTATTGCTGAAACTTGATTTTGGAAACACCTAACCTATAATAAAAGTTATTCACATTTTTTTTATTTATTACAGATATTCCACCGAAAAAGAGGACTTTAGAAAAAATATCAATCCCGTCCTGTAATTTATCGAGTACATCTAAGAATGTACAACGTGATAATGCACAACTACAAAGACGATCGAAAAGAGTCAACACCTCCGAATCTAACATCGATCCGCAATCTGAAGGGAAATGCTCTGCTGCTTTAGGAAGTGAAGATGTCCTAGAACCAGCAGACTTTACCAATGACGAAAAGGAATTAAGCAGTCCTATTGATCCGTTGATGACAATCAAGGAGGAGCATGAACGCAAAGAAAATATTCCACCGACGACTGACATAGGTGTTCAAGTTAAGAGCGAAGAGGAACGGGAATAAATTCTTTTAGTTCTAAATTGTATAGTAGCGATGATCATCAAGGCTTTTGGAGAAAAATTGGATCAAAGTATATAATTGATATTCTCAGTGAGATATTGAAAGTGGCGATTAAGTGGCCTACAAGGAAAGAAATATCAAAAAATATGCCACTTTGTTTTGAAGATTTTGAAGATGTTAGAGTCGTCATTTGATTGCACAGAAATATTTATTCAAGAGCCCAAAAATCTTTGTTGTCAATTAATAACTCACTCTAATTACAAAAAGGCTCGAAGTGTAAAATTTATGACTGGTGTAGCACCTGATGGAAGTATTACGTTCATAAGCAAAGCTTGGGGCGGGAGGGCTTCGGATCCAAGAATATTTGAACAGAGTCATTTGATTCATTTGTTAGAGCCTGGTGATGCGATTATGGCTGATAAAAGTTTGACCATTGATGAAATTTGTGCCAAGAACCACTGGAAGCTAATAAGACCACCATTTTTAAGAGATAACAAGCAATTCTCAAAAGCTGAAGCCATGATGATAGCAAAAATAGGAAAAGCGCGAGTTCATGTAGAACGATCAAAGGGCTAAAATATACAAAGTTGTAGGTGAGACGATGCCTGCTCAGCTTGTTGGACATGCTGAAGAAATTTTTATAATAATTTGTGGTACCTACTATAAACCTTTGCTCTGCAATTCTAAAAGATTATAAATTCATGAAACAGCGCTGAATGTTTGTAATTAAATATTTCGATGTTTTAGACGTATGAATGAGGAACGGTCCAGTGAAAATGTACATTAATTTTTTATTATATTATTTGTTTTTGGTATAAATTATTCATTAAACATTGTTCTTATCCGTGTTCTCTTTGTCATTGAACTCATTTTTTGAACCCACTTTCAATTTCTCCATTAATTTCATAAGGTGCATCTTTTAAGTGAGACGTTTGTAGACAGAAAGCTGTCAAACTGATACAACCGGGTGTCACATTTTCCACATTTCTACTAATTTTTATAACGTGATTTGCATTAAGGACACGATTTCCTTCGATCATATTGCGATAGGAAGGATTTGTTTGGGCCCAATCATAAATGTGATCTACAGTTATTAACATTTTTACTACTTTCTCACAAATCGCGTGTATTATCGAATGATTTAGGTCTTATTCGGCGCCATATTGGTTAGGTCACGCCCCCATATCGATTCCCAATAGTTTATGGCGACCGGCCCAGAAAACTATTATACCTATGTACGAATGCCAGGAAGTCGGTACTCTACAAGGTACATACAATGGCATCCCCAGGCATAATCCTACGTAGCTTGGAATTTGTGTTTTCCAATATTAATCCATGTCTAACACCTTGCTACAAACCAATATACGATTGCGGCGTCGTACCTCTGGATCCGAATGAACGTGCCAATAGGAATTAGAGGAAAAGTCTAAATTACCCACATTCAGCTCAATCGTTAAGAATCAGTACATCAACGCTTACAAAGAAATAAAAAAATTACTGCAGGAAGAAGCACCCCTAAAGCCCAGCGAAAATAACGATGCGCATTATTCGGTTTGGGTGCCGTTTGCTGAAATCTTTAATGAAAATATATACGATCTTCTGTCGAACAATTGTCAGAAAAGTAGAATACCCTTGCGACGGACAGTCGCGGAACGGCGTTTACCCCAAGGGTCTAAGATCCATTTACGTTACTTCAGGTTCTCGGAGACCTATCAGATCTTTAATGACTGGACAAAGTAACTTAAAGGTTTAAGTTACTTCCGCGTAATATTTTAACAATTTGATCATAAAAATGCAATGAGACCGCGAGTTTCTAGCATTTAAAGCCGTCCCGGCTAGGTAACGCGACGAAAGTATACCGTATGTCCCACTCTGTACGGGCCAGTTTGAAGTTACCTTCGGGGAGGCTTGGTCGGTACTTGAGTCATTTAATACCGGTAGAAGTCGAGTCGGTAGTTAGAGTTGGTGTCAATTCGGGTGATCGAAGCGTCTAACTTCGAAATTATGAATTTGTGAATAATGGAAATGACTCACCATTATACACAAATTCATAATTTCGAGGATAGACGCTTCGATCTCCCGAATTGACACCAACTCTAACTACCGATTCGACTTCTACCGGTATTAAATGTTTCGATTACCGACCAAGCCTCCCTGAAGGTAACTTTCAAACTGGCCCGTACAGAGTGGGACATACGGTATGTATACGATCTTCTGTCGAACGATTGTCAGAAAAGTAGAATACCTTTGTAACTAGCGACGGTCAGTCGCGGAATGGCATTTACCAAGGGTCTGAGAATCATTTGCGTTACTTCAGATTTTGAGACCTATCAGGTCTTAATGACTGGACGAAGTAACCTTGCAGTTCCTCGAGTGAAGACCTGTATCGCTCGTTGAACAGGAATAAAGTTCCCTTTTCCTTTGTCTCGCGAGTTGCGTCTTCTCTTCTCTGTGAGCTTGGAGAGCTTTTGTAGTGGGACCAGCACTAGATACAAGTCCGAGCCTCGATTTTCGAGCTCATGCGAAACAATTTCGTATACGAATCTCTAATTTTAACCAATAAAATAGTAGATCGAATGGAATGATCGCAACGAGATTGGCGAGATTCAAAGATTCGTATACGAAAGTTGGTCACATGAGCTAGAGAATCGAGGTCCAGATCAGGGGCAGTGATTCCTACAAGTGGTCGAATTTTAAGCGAAGTATCAGGACAAGTCCCAACGCGGTCTATTCCCGACATGGCGCCACGGCCCACCATGTCATTCTTTTTCTTATAGTTTGGATTCGCTTATTAATTCTGATTGGAGCAAGCCTGAAATAGTCATGTCCTGTTTTATCGCTATACTTGAATTGATAACAACTTACATGTTCATACATGACGGAATGATAATTTTATCAAAATTTTATTTGGAATTTTAGAGCTTCGAGTACAAAAAAATGTTTACGAGAAATACGATCAAATGGCACCGGTAGACCGCATTCAGATTTGGCCATATTTAAAATATCTTCAATTTCTTAGAAAGTAAATACTGATATTTCATTCGTCGATACTTAACTATCGGCGAGAGAATTCAAGGATTTAGAAAGAAATTATGAAGAAGATCGACTCACAAATATCGGCAAGATACCAATCGCAGCGTTTCACGCTTACTTACTCCGCCGATTGTGCGTCACTGGTGCCTGAATTACGTCACGATAGATTTATGCGCTAATTAGCATTATCTCAAATAATTTTTTTCCTGCGACAGAGCACGAGTATCACGTTTTTTCAAAAACTGCCGTCGAAGGGACTCAATATCCTACATAAAAATGATTTTCCCTAAAATCGCGCTACTACTCCATTTACGGCCACAGTTAACTATCGGCGAACAAAAAATATCAGTATTTACTTTTTAAGAAATTCAAGATACTTTAAATACGGCTAAGTCTGCATGCGGTCTGTTGCCATTTGATCGTATTTTTTGTTATAATAAACTCTTAAAATAAAATATATGTACAATGTGAAGTTGCAAAAAAGTCATTCTCTTTTGATCATTTCGTAATGGAGATAAAGCTTAGCGGTTCGCAGAAAACTGGAAATTGGAAAACCGACGGGGAAACAGTCCAAGATTTATTCGGCAGTCTCCTCATCTACAGCTTCCTCGTCCTCGAACGTCTCCTCGTCTTCGGCCGTTGCCTCCTACGAGATCGAAGTGATAACGTATGAACACATTGTTTCCGATCTCGAAGAACTTTGGTGATCGAAAAAAAAGAGCAGATTTGCGCGCGCAAGGTCGGCATGCCTACCTGATACTGCTGGTACTCCGAAACGAGATCGTTCATGTTGCTCTCAGCCTCCGTGAACTCCATCTCGTCCATTCCTTCACCAGTATACCAGTGGAGGAAAGCCTTGCGCCTAAACATGGCGGTGAATTGCTCACTGATGCGTTTGAATATCTCCTGAATGGCCGTCGAATTGCCGATGAACGTCGACGACATTTTGAGACCCTTCGGAGCGATGTCGCAAACCGCGACCTTCACGTTATTCGGGATCCACTCCACGAAGTAACTCGAGTTCTTGTTCTGTATGTTGCTCATCTGCTCGTCCACCTCCTTCATCGACATTTGGCCTCTGAAAATCGCGGCTACCGTCAAGTAACGACCGTGACGCGGGTCGCATGCGGCCATCATATTCTTAGCGTCGAACATCTACGAAGAGAAAAACAAACGCGAAAGGCTGCGATTAGTTCCTTGCCGATATATCCGCGATGCGAGTCGAACTTCGTCGAAATTCCTTTCCAAATCACCGAAGAATTGACAACTTATAAACTTCCAAATCACCTGCTGCGTGAGCTCCGGAACGGTGAGAGCTCGGTACTGCTGGCTTCCACGAGCGGTGAGCGGAGCGAATCCGGGCATGAAGAAGTGAAGACGGGGGAAAGGCACCATGTTGACCGCGAGTTTTCGCAGATCCGCGTTCAACTGTCCGGGGAACCTGAGACACGTCGTCACGCCGGACATCGTCACCTGTGCAAAGCAAAGATAGCGTTCGGAGAACGTACTTGCGCGCGGCCGAACAAACGCGAGAATTTCTCCGCTTACGGAAACAAGGTGATTCAAATCGCCGTAGGTGGGCGAGGTGAGCTTCAGTGTGCGGAAGCAGATGTCGTACAGGGCTTCGTTATCGATGCAGAACGTTTCATCCGTGTTCTCCACCAGCTGATGGACGGACAGTGTAGCGTTGTACGGCTCGACGACGGTGTCCGATACCTTTCGAAGAAGCGGAGAGTAATCGCTGCGCGAAAAAACGAGCGAGTTTGCCCGCAATCGTTCGATCGTTACTTTGTCAATTTACCTTGGGAGATGGAACTACGCTGAAGGTGTTCATGATGCGATCGGGATATTCCTCGCGAATTTTCGAAATGAGCAACGTTCCCATGCCGGAGCCAGTGCCACCTCCAAGGGAATGGGTCAGTTGGAAGCCCTGGAGACAGTCGCAACCCTCCGCTTCCTTCCTGACTACGTCCAGGACGGAATCGACGAGCTCGGCGCCCTCCGTGTAATGTCCCTTGGCCCAATTATTGCCTGCGAACGGAGAATTCGCGCGTGGCTCGTGATTTGTACAGGGTATTCAGCGAAAGCAGAGTCGAAGCGGCGTTATTCACCTGCACCACTTTGTCCAAAAACGAAATTATCCGGTCTGAAGATCTGCCCGAAGGGTCCACTGCGGATGGAATCCATGGTTCCCGGCTCCAAGTCGACCAGAATCGCACGAGGGACGAACTTGTGACCTGTGATGGAAAAAACCCTGTTATCTTCTTGGAACGAGTACCGAAACCGAGGGCTCTCTCGAGTTTCGACACTTACTGCTCGCTTCGTTATAATAGACGTTGATGCGCTCCAGTTGAAGCTCATTCGTCCCAACGTAGTTTCCGGTCGGGTCGATGCCATGTTCGTCGGAGATGATTTCCCAGAACTATGAGAAAACGAAAAAAACAGATTTGTAATTAAACGAGACTTCGCGTGGTACTCTTATATATGCGGTGAGACGCGATGTTAGTGATGCGGCAGAACCCTATTGAAAAGATCCCATAGATTCCCATAGACAATTTCTATGAGAATCTGATGTGCTTCGGACGCAGCAACTCCAGATATCCGTTAGAAAAGTTTGAGAAGGACGGTTAGGAATGCATTGGATTCTATGTGTATCTGAAATGATGCCCTTACGGGAAAAAACTACTACTGTGCACTACTACACTAGTAGTGCGTACTTTTAATAGGCACTTCTTCTATTGAAGTGATTAGCATTATTAGGGCCGGTTTTACCCCAACACGGTATAAACGCGGTATAGCGCTATACTGAGAATCACCAGCAATAAGCCTTTTATGGGGTTATATATATATTCTCAGTATAGCGCTATACCGCGTTTATACCTGTTGGTAAAACCGGCCCTTAGTATGTACTTCTATCACTGCTACACTTCTTATACTAATAGTGTGCACTTTTCATTGGAAGCGCTGATGCAGTAATAAACTGCTGGTGATTACTACTGTCACCTATTGAAATTTGTTGCACTATTTATGTGAACCCCAATAGTGGAAACTAAGTAAGTGATGAGCACTTCGAGTGTACTGCTATTTTGGACTGCTGACAGTTTTGAAACTATTGGCATTATTTTAGCGAACTGTTGATATTATTAAAACTTGTATTGCAGTGAAATACTAAAACGATACTCGTAATATGTTTAAAAGCTTGTAACATAAACTGTGCTACTACGTTTCAAACTTTTTTGAAAAAGCTGACACTTTTGTACTTTAACAGTAAATTTGATCGTTAAAGTACAAAAATATTAGAAGTGGCACAATCTGGAAAGAAAGGAAAGTATGAATATAATTTTTAAATTTTTAGGAAAGTATTATATTTATTATTAAAAGTGGTTTGAAAGTGGAACATAGGGCGTCTGTAAAACGACTGAAAGATATATCGTCTGGAACGTTTTTTTACAGCTAAAATTCCATCACAGACTATTCTCACTGTAGCTAGTAGTGCCAACCAGCAGTGCTAACTAGTAGTGCCACTACTGTTGAAATTACGATTGGCTGGTAGTGCAGTAGTGTGCACTCTACAGTAGTTTTTTTTCCATAAGGATGAATAGGGATTTACCGAATTCTATACGTATCCGTAAAAAACAAGTTGAATCTCATAAAGATACTAAAAACCTGTACACGCCGTTCTATTGGTAATTACTAATAGAACCTTACAAGATTGTATCTATTTATGAGAGAGTATTTGAAATTGCTGTGTCTGAAGCACATCAAATTCCCATGGGAGTTCTATGGGGATTTTACAAGTTTTCTATGAAAATCTATGATACTTTTTCAACAGGGAAACGACCGACGGATCAAAATCGAGAGAAACGACGAAGAAGAAACACGCGATCGCTCGATTGCGCGAGAAAGCTTCGTCGCGTTCCAGCGGGAGTTGCGACAGCGAGCTTTGTTGCACTAGCAATTAGTGCAATTAAAACTCGACGCAAACCCCTCATCCTCCTCGTCGCTACTCGTTAACCTTTCTCGGTAGATTTCGCCCGCCTGCCTGCTTTCACAGTTTAATAATAACCTTTATGCCATGGAAGAGCGTTCTGTCAATGGACGCGTTGGAAGATTTATCGTCGACAGAGCCACGCGTCTCTCTATACGTTCGATGGAAGAGCTTCTTGCGAAGTTATGACTTCACGATATGCTTAAGGAAGGTATAGTCACAAGGCATTCAATCGAGTGCCAGTGTCATGCGATCTTAATAATACTTCGTAGCTAACACGTATCCTACATATACATCCACCACGTCTTTACAAATCGGTACAGTAGAGTCCAAGCCACGCGCACCGAGATACGCAGTGGCGTAATTCGGGTAACCCTCGTTTTCTCTTTTTACAATCTCGTACGTTTAAACGAGTACCGTGTGTTATACGCAGGCGTACTCTAAGCACGGTAATTGTATACTCGTGGAGGGCCTTCTCGCGATTTACCAAACGTAACGGTTCCCTGAATGTCTTGTCTTTGTTCATACTTTCAACCCGACCTAAGTAATTGGCGACTCTTCTCTTTCCCTCTCTCCTTCATCATGCACGAGGCGATTGCTCATAACTTCTAGTTTTCAGTTTCCAGTTGTTTAGTTTTTAATAAGTTGTATTTTTCTGTTATTACTTTTTTATTTTTACATCAGTTCTCCTTTTCATTGTATTGTTACGCTTTCTGTCCTTTGCTCTTAGGGGACTTATGCCCCTAAGTTATTATTAGGTCACTAAGTATGAAACGTCAGATAATAAACCAAACTTTCGGCCTCAAATCGAATGTTTCATACTTAATGACCTAATATAATAAGTCCCAGTTATCATAATAAATTGCTTTTTCTTCTTCATCTAACGTTTGTAAATAGAGCGGCCGTTTCCAAGAGCAAGGAAAATCGTCCCCGGGGGTTACGTTCGTATATCAGGTAGCCCAGAATACACATCGCGTAACGGTTAACGTAATCGCAATTTTTATAGACGCGTTGTACATCTCGAGTAATGCGTCAATCAATTATAGACGCGAATGAAAGAAACGAGAATTACGATAGCGTATCGCAGGTGTCACGCCATATCGAACGGGCAAGAATCATTTATAGCGAACGTTTATCGCAAAAATTGAGTCACGCTTTCGACCTCACATCGCGAGATAACAGCCTATATCTCAGAAACGAATATACCGATATTTAACGAACAGACCCAATCGCCGCGAATAATATCTTCGATCTTCGACTGGCAAGCCGGCGACGCGCCAAGCTACTAAACGACGATGCTCCGAATCGGATGGAAATTAGAACAACGGGACCTCGCGTTTCCTCGGTGCCGCGGGACTAAAAAAAAACGTCAATGATCGTTTTCGACCAGCCAGATATTTACGGTTTCGCGTCAGACTTCCGGCTGGCCGTGCGAATGGTTATAAGCGAATCGCATATTTGCGTTTAATATTTATAGACGCGTACGAGCGAAATTGGCACGGGGCTTGGCGAATGGGTTGAACCGTAGAGCGAATGACGATACGTTATCGGACTGGGACACACCGCTTATACTTATGTATACGCGTATACGGATATACCTACTCCGTTGATAATAAACCAGCACTTGATCGTGTGACGCGGTGGAATGAAAAATGCACATAGCAACGGTCCGTGCGAAGACGACAATCGTCTCGAGCGTTCGGTGCATTTAGACCGATATGCGTTCAATTCGTCACGCATCCGATTCGAAAGGCATTGCTATCCTCGACGCGTTGACCGTCGCGACGAAGTCCTTATACGGAAAAATGTGATTCTTTGGATCGAGCCATATGAGACGCTCGCAACATGTACGCGGATCGCCGGCACGAAAAAAAAAAACGGTATAAGTATACGTTTGCCGTCATGATGTAACGATACGGGTACTACCGAGCTTCGGAAAAACAGAAGAGAGTTACTTATTTTCAATCAGACGAAACAGCGGAGAAACGCGCGAATTTCAGTCGTCATGGCGAGAGACGAAAAATCGCTCAGGAGCTGCACGGAAAGTTCCTCCCTCTGGAAGGATGAATCTCGCGCCGAGAACGAAACTGACCCAGGGGTTGATAACCTCACACGGTCGAGCTTTCCTCCGCCGACTGGACCGAGGTGCTCAAACAGGATCGGCGATTTCTCTGCCCCCGAAGAACAGGATGGGTTTCAAGGTAGAATTTTTGTTGCCAGGCGGAACGTTTATTGCCGATCGGCCGGCTTGGAAATTCTAGAACGACGAACCGGCGGGAATTCTTCGGGCGCGATGATCGAGACGCGTATAATCGGGCGAGAGAAAAAGAAGCGCGTAATGATTTAACAGTCGAGTCTCGCGCGGATGGGCATCGTAAATTCTTCTCTCCCTATGGAAAAGATCCCATAGATTCCCATGGACAATTTCTATGGGAATCTGATGTGCTTCAGACGCAGCAATTCCAAATATCTGATGGAAAAGTTTGAGAAGGACGAATAGGAATGCATTGGATTCTACAGGGTGTTCCACTCAGGATAGTCACGCTATTTATTTCCGTTATTTGCCATTTCACGAATAAGTATTTCAAATAAAAGTTATTTGGTGCCGAGGGAGATACATGAGGAAGATATATGATACTTGCAACGAATTCGTGATATTATGTATTATCCACGAGGTATAAGAGTAACCTCTATTTTTTCATATGAAACTTAATATTTTATTCTACCTCATAAAAGTTATAGAATTTATCGAAACTAATAAGAAATGTATAAAATGAAATATCCATTAGTTGAACGGTTTTTGAGATAATTCCGCTCAAAATACAAGATAGAAAAGTAAATTTTTCTGGGCGCTGAGAACTTAGCCGCGCGGAGCGTAACTTAAACTTGTATAATACTTTGAGCGAAAATATGTCACAAATGATTCAATGGATGGGTTTTTCATTTTGTACGTTTCTTATTAGTCTCGATAAACTATATAACCTTTATGGGAAAAAAATATTAAGTTTCATATGAAAAAATGGAGGTGACACTCATATCTCGTGAATAATACATGATATCAAAAATTTGTAACACGTATCACATGTCTTCCTCGGCTCTAAACAACTTTTATTTGAAATACTTGTTTGTGAAATGGAATATAACGGAAGTAAATAGTGTGACTATCTTGAGTGGAACACCTCGTATGTAGGTATATCTGAGATGATAACAAGGAATTTACTGAATTCTATATGCATTCGTAAAAACAAGTTGAATCCTATAAAGATAATAAAGACCTGTACATGCCGTTCTATTTGTAATTACTAATCAAATCTTACAATATTTGATTTGTTTTAACAGATGAACATAGAATTCAATACATTCCTATTCATCTCTCTCAGATTTTTATTAGAGGGTCTCTGGAATTGCTGTGTCTGAAGAAGCACATCAAATTCCTATGGGAATTCTATGGGGATTGTACAAGTTTTTTATGATAATCTATGAGCATCTATGATACTTTTTCAATACGACTGATAACGGAGTACCGTGAATTCAATCGACGCACAAACGAGTGCGACGGTCATGATTAAGGTTGAATACGTGATAAGCGTGTGATGTTCGTTGCAGAAAAAATTGACACTGATGGCGATGTGATGAGCGTTTCTCTCTTATTCGTGCCGATCTTCCTCCTCACTTAAATTAAAAACTTTAGTCCCAAGAAGGAAAAAGATTGATCGGTAGCGTACAAGCGAGCGATATCGCTCATCATTTGGTCAGAGATTGCGATTCGTTGTTCTAAAAATTAAGTGTCTATGTATTTCAATAAAAATAATTATCTGATGCTCTTTCGAATTTTTTCTCGACTTCGCCCCCTAGAAGGGAACCAACGAAGTTGGCATACTCTAACGGATGCACTCGGGAGGACGAAACCCCGTTAAAACAGCGGGATTGCACGTTGCGATGCGTCGTTTCAAGCCTGCTTATTCTTTTTTTTCTCAAATTACTTTTCTACGGTATTCGTTAAAAATATGTATACAGTCACTCGAGGCACGGCGTATCCTCGCTATTCTTTAATTTATTTTAATATTTATTTTTAGATATTTTTTATTAAACATCTATATTTTTTAGAATGGAAACTAATAATTTTAAATCCAAGAGAAATTAAATTTATTATTATATATTATTAAATTGAATATCAATAAGTTTTATTAGATTTGTTTTTTAATTTCAGCAATAATTTTTCATAATTATTAGATCAAATTTAATTAGAATTTTATTAATATGAGATGGATTAGGTATAGTTTCTCACTGTTTAGTAGCTTATTATCAAAGTAAATCTTATAATGGAAGAATATTAACAGTCTTAATAAATCGATCAGGGGATATTGGTTTATTAATATCAATTTCAATCTTAATATATCATGGAAGAGTTAAATTATTATATTATCAATTATTTTAAATTATTTGATTGTTATTTAATTGTAATTTTTAAAATATTAGCTGCAATAACGAAAAGTTTGTATCCTTGAGCTCATCCTCGCTATACTCGTGCAGCATAACGCAATGCCTATCGGGGAGATCCCGGTTTCCATCTTGGAGCATGCCGACGCGCACATTCAGGGCACGTAAAAAAGCGCATAAATTAAAACAACACGTCGCGAAGCGTCATTTCCTTCGCTGGCACGCACCTATAGCATAGCTACCGTATCGCATTTCATCGTCAACGATTTATATATTATATTTCCCAGCGTCGCACAGCTCGATAAATGTACCTCGATTCTTTTTTCTTTCACGTTCTGTCGCGTTCCGACACATTCCTTCCCCTTTCCTCCCTACGCTAGTTTCCCCGAGACTCGTTCTCCAGTTTTCGAAAGCTGTAATCTCGAGACGATCGACTGCTGCGAACCACGTGTTCGATACGCGCGCCGGCGCGACGCCCTGCGATTCACCCTTTTTTTTTATTAGTGATAATCGGTCGATCCGTCCTCCAACCGAAACCTCGGCAAAACTAATTCTTCTCGACTCGGTGAAATTAAATGCTCGGCTCGAGATTTTAATTTTATCGATACACGTTGTAATAATGAGTTTTCGCCGAAGCGACGGTTAACCTAAAATGCGCCGGCACGCCGCGGCATACCGGGGAAGCGCGTAATCCGCGCATGGAGGGCGAGAAGCATCTCGCCGGCTGTCTTCCCTCGTATTAATAGCTGTACGAATCGTGCGGTTATTTCGAGCGTTGATCCGACACGCGGCATCGCGGAGAGGGCGTCGAGAAGAGCTCGAGTTGAATACCGCTATACGATCGCATACTTTGTCCCGCGTGAAAGCGACCGCTCGTCTCGTGTCGCGATTAAAAAAAATGCAGCCTGCGGTTCTCCACACTCTTCCGGCCGAACCAACCGTGACTTCGTAGCGTTGCGGACGAGATCGTTTACGCGACCGATGTCGAGTAATTCGAGCCTCAGGCGCTGGATAAAATTGAATTTCGTCGCGAGAGTATAACTTGCATCAAATGGTATTTCGAAAAATGGAACGCAGCGACCGGCATTGGGCGAGCACATAGCCGCCGAACCGACATTCGATGGTCGGCGAAATTCGCTCTTCTCCTTTCCTCTGCATCGCTCGCGTTCGGATTTATCGTCGATTATTTTATTTTATTTGAATTACATTCGGAGCCTGCCGCCATAATGACGTAGAGAAAGATAAGAGAGCTCGTCGGAGCTCCGCGTGGGAAATTCTTTTCTATACGCATTGCAGTATCAATTTCGTCCGCCGCAACGTGTTACGGTCCGCATTTATCCGCAAAATGGGAAAACGTTTCCACGAAAGAACGGAAATGTTTTCGCATAAAAAAGCCATTTCGATACGCGGCGAATAATTGCACTCGGGAGCAATTTTCTTCCGTTACAACGTTCTTCCCTGCGTTATTTCGCCCGCTGGAATTTCGTGTACGTGGTCGATAAGCGCATTCCCACGTTGCGCGAAGGAATTGAAATCGAAATCGGACGAGACCGAATTTTACGCTACAAAGGAACTGGTTCTCGCCCTCCCGACAAAGAATGTGCATGACGCCGGGTGATCGCGTATCGTTGTGATAATACGCCATTGCGAAAATCGAAATAAATAATCATGGGTACTGACCTTAGAGCCGATCTGGTTGCCGCATTGGCCAGCTTGCAGGTGAACTATTTCTCTCATCGTGTTAGGTAGCCTCGACTGGAAATTCGATTAATCGCTAAAGATCGCGCACTCTGATACACGTCCGTCTCACGTTGCAGCACTCGCGAGACTGAACACGGACGGAGCGCCGGCAACAGCTTCCATCGGATCTTCGAGGTCGCGCTGCGCGGTAGTACCAATTTATCCCGATATTAGGTCTGTTCGCGCTGCCTACACTCGCTACACTTTTCTGAAAAGTGTAGATTCTGATTGGTCAGTATTTTTACGCACCAATCAGAATCTACACTTTTTGGAAAAGTGTAGCGAGTGTAGACAGCGCGAACAGACCTATTGGTAGTAGTGGAAAAACTCGTGGCGCGTGATTTGAACTGATTACTGGTGACGATTGAAATGAATAAGTAACGATGAACGAGCTGTTGAAAATGAGACAATTCATTTGGGATGTATATAAGTAAATTTCACGAAATCGACATTTTTCGAACAAGAACTTTCGTGAAATAAAATATTTCAAAGACGTTTGAAATATATTTTTCTGTATTCTACAGACTGAAATACTGCTTAGTGCGAAAACACAATACTGCTTAGTGCGATCGAGAAGTACGCACTCAAAATATACCGGTACCTTAACGTTGCCGACGTGACGGTATAAATATGAGGGTTTTGATGATTTTTTAGTCATTGAAATACCTCATTTAGATAAATTCTTGGATAAATCAGGTAATATTGAAGTATTACACGAAGTATCAGTTGTTTAAATAATTCCCATCTCGTAAAAATGACCCACTGCTTCATAATTGATGTTACCGACGTGATTTATCAAAAACGTACGATTAATATTAAACACGAATACAGTCTTTCAGTGTACATCATGAAAATGCTGACCGTTGTCTTGAAATAGTTGTAAAGCACACTTCGCAATCATTATTTGTTATTCACCAAAAAAAAACATCATCTACTCGGTATAGGTACAATGAAAAAAAAACTATGCGCAACCGACGCGTGACGCCATATCCCGGAACAAGATTTAAATCATTTCTTCACTACTTTCAAACTAATTCTAATCTTGCTATGCTTCATTTTTCAATCGCTTGCCTCAAGGTAATAATATTAATACTAAGTAGGCCATTAAAATGACTCGAGTAAGCAAAGTAATACAACATTCATAATCGAATTTGCACTTCGGGAAACGTTACCGATGTGACGATTCATGTAATTTGGACTCTCCCGCTTCCGTGTAAATAATATAGTACGAATTTGAGAAACATATAGAACAGTAAAACTGTTCAGATACTTTAAAACCACCGCATTAAAATTACCAATTTTACCCTTACAGAGCCTTGGTATACCTGGGACACGATATTAACGATTTCGTGAAGTTTACCCATATATTTATACAGTCTACGAATTTGCTTCGACATCGGAGAATACATTCGCGGATATGCCCAACGAATGACTTATATTTACATCGTGATATCGGGGTTTAAGTATAAATAGTAACACGATAGCGGCGTGCGAGTTAAATATTATTCCATCCTGGTATCGGTATGCCCGGTATCCAACTTTTCCCCGAAACTAAAACGAGAAAAACGTTTTTTCATTCTTTCATTCAGAGACTTCAGTTTATGCAACCAGAAAATATTGCGAGGAAATCGTTTACCTCCAGCAACGCCGTTAAGTTTCTGCGTTTCCTCGGGACTAAGTTTCAAGATCGTAGTGAGCACGGGAATGAGATGATTTCGCTCGTCTCCGTTTTTCAGAGTTACGAACTGAAATATCACGGTAAAATGTGAAAGACAAATTGACGCTTGTTCATTTCTCAATCGATCTAACGTAAGATCCAAACATCACTGAGTAAAGTTACCTTAAAAACTACATTTTTCAAATATTCAAAGTTATTCGCGTGCTGTTCTCTTTCGATGCTACGACTTTGCCTTCGAATATCTTCCTTTAGAATCTGATTGAGTTGAGTCAGTTTGGCTACGTCCCTTTCGGCATCCGCCAATAGAGCCGTTAAGTGTCTAACGCGTCTCTCGTAAATTTCCAAGCTCTGCCGATCGACAATAGGTGATAACGCCTGATCGACTTGCACCTTGCAATCGTCCGAAGAATTGAGCAGTTCGTCCAACGGCATCAGCGAATGTTTGCGATACCTTTCTACATTCGTTATTGCGGACGGGCAAGAGTCCACGCTTTCAGATCCCTGAAATCGAAGTACGTTTCGGTTACACTCTTAGATATAATCGCATGTTTTCTTTCTTTCTTTATCTGTTTTTTAGATAGACGGCTGTAAAAACGTACCTCTCCCTCTTCCCTCTCGATGAGCGACATTCCAGATAAACGTGGATTTTGATCGCTTTCAGAGACTGCTTCCGAGATTTGTCTGTCCGACGGAGCAACGTTCGACGTTACCGTTGTCTCTCTGGATCCGCTGAAGATTGCCTTCTGCATCTCCATTTGCAAGTTTTGGATCTCCTGCAGCCATTTTTCCTCGACGGCCGCTATTTCGTTCTAAATGTTCATTACAAGCTAAACTATTTGCCCTACTTTCGGTATTTAGTCGGAAGTCTTGGATACGATGCAAATAGCGATACGTACAGCGTGAATTACCTTTTTGCGACGATTACTACGAGAGTACTTACTTTGTGACGGTGACGCAGAAGTTCCAGCTCCTCTTTGTGTTCCGCTTGCATGTGCTGACATTTATTAGCTTCGGAACGTAACTGCTCCATTACCGAGGAGAGCTCTTGGCTCAAAACCGATAACTTTTGGTTACATTCCCTTTGACCCTCCCTCGCGCGATCTCTTTCGTCTTTGGACATAGTTAGTTCTCTGGTTAGAGTTTCCACTCGTTCCCTTTGATAAAAATACATCCAATTTTAACACGGAAAACTCGTTCAGCCATATTTCAAATCGGAAGATTTCGATTACGAGCGCGTCGAAAGAATCAATCAAATATCTTTGCAAAGTACCGACGTGTAATTCTCCAGTTTATCGCGAAGCAGAGCGGTGTGAGTACGCGCGTGCTCCAATTCTTCCTCTACTTCGGCCACGTTTCTACCTCCGAATCCGCTCTCCTTGCTTTGACTCTGCTTCGTTCTGAGCACACTTTGCGCTCGCAATTTGTATCCGTTAAATTCCGCGCGCAACGCTTCCAGTTCCTCGTTACTGCTCGTTAGAGTCGTATTTAATCTTGATATTTCAGCTTCTAGACTTTTCAACTGAAACGATCATAATAAAAAATCTGTCCCTTCAGTGTTAAGGTATATCATTTTACTTAAAAACTTAACAAAAGGTACCTCTTCTCTGTGCTTTTCACTTTCGAGTTTGGCTTCAAGATTTTCCCGATCGCGTTTCACCTCGAGAGACTCGAGTTCCTTCAACAGTTGATCCTTGTCTAGTTTACATACGCTCAATTCTTCCACGAGCTCCTCCATCCTGGTCTTCTCTTCGGCAGCTTTGCGTTGGACCTCGCACAGTTCTTGCTTTATGTCCTCGTTTTTTTCCCCGAGAACCGTTATTTTGTTGGTCTTAACGAGGCAGATATCTCTGAGCTCCGCTATCTGCTTATTCAAGCTCGATATAGTTTCCAAATGCAGCTCGATAGTCTTCTCCGAAGCGATTCGCTTGGAGTTCTCCTCGTCCAGCCTCGTTTTCAAGTCTTCCACGCTCCTCTGGAATTCGAGAAATTCGATATTTCGACGGGGAAAGGACGACGTGTGTTCGAATTTGGCGCACGTACCTCGTAATTTTCCACTTCCAGCGACAGAACGCTCTTAGTGGTGCACTCCTGTTTACTGGAGTCCAACTGAGCCCTGGTACGTTTGTGCGCATCGATTTCCGCGTTCAGAGCGCTCTTCGTTTCCTCGTGTTCCTTGTCCTTCTGCTCCCTTATCACTTGTTCCGCTTTTATGGCGTCCTTCAGCCCCTTCACCGTCTCCTGACTCTGTTTCAAAGCCGCTTCCAACCTGACTCGTTCTTTGGAGGATTTTTCGATCTCCGCATTCAGACGAGCGATGCTCTCCTTCTTCTCGTAAATGGACTCCTTCAGGGAAGCATTGTCGTTCACGAGGATTTCCAGGTTCTTCGTGATTTTTTTATTCTCACTCTTCTGTTGCTCCAAGTCGTCCTGCAGCTTGTCGTACTCTGATTGGATGGCCTGTAGAAAGTAGGGGATGTGGAATAAGAGGGATTCTATCGATAGAATTCTACGCAAGCGTTCGTACTTGTAATTTCTTTGCATTGTCGGATATTTGTAAGACTTTGCTCTGCAGTTCTTCTCTCTCAATATTTGCTCTATTTCTCTCAGTCTCAGACTTTTGCAATTGCTCTGATAAGTCCGAGACTTTCTTCTTCAATTTAACAGCGAATCCGCGTAGCTGAAACGAAACCAAAGTGTATAGAGTGTTGCTTAGTTATTTTCTAACAATTTTAAATTAATCCTGCATTTATGATTAATCAAAAGTACGTAGAAATAATTGGCTTATCTTTATTGAAAGTATTAGTAACCCGCATTACTTTATTGTACCGTTCCTCGATGGATTCTTTTTCATCCAATTTTGGAGCAGCATCATTCGCAGGTGGGTTGGACGAATTTGTCTGAAAAAATTTACGTCAGAACTTTCTAAAATGTATGACGACGGATAAAATGTTTATTTATTTCAAATAATGCTTAAACAATTTTAACAGGTTAAATTATAAACACAATCCCTTTGATAAATGTAATTAAACAAAAATACGCATTTGACGTTTCTTCGTCGTATTATGATCTCATGATAAATACACCCACCTCGTCGTTCTTTTCATTTCCAGGATCCATCGCTACTCATTTATTATTTTCAAGTGGAATTCACCTTTTATCTATTTGCAATTAAATTCTTCCTATTTATAACAAATCAAGTGACAGGTCAAGCGATGTGCACTCGCGTGACACGCCTGCTTACAAGATGTTTATCGCACGTAGAGATGGTACCGCCTAAATTCTAGGTAAGAAGCTAATGCTTTATTTTTATGTGTCTTTAATTATTTTTTCCTAATCTTTATTTTCTACCAAAAATGCGATCGAGGAAAAAATTAAAAATTTGAAACTACTGCTTGACTAGTCGCCATTTTGAATTAATTCAGCTGTTCGGCAGTGTGAGATGTCAAATTGAATGTTATTGCGTGATACCGGTTCATGTGTGATACAGCTCTGTAAAAAACATCCTTATACGGTGCGAAGTGACGAAATTCATTCAATTTGAACGAGCAGTAACCACACGCCTTTTTGCAGTGCGTCGAGTAACTCGTAGTTCGTCTTAAACTGGAACAAAGAAGCGGTCTATCGGTGAGTTTGACGCACATGGAATAATTATCCTCATCTGATCCTCTGACCATTAAATGAGCGTGTAACGGAAACAGAGCTTTGTAAACTAGAAAAGTGGACAATGGACGCTGTAATACAACAGAACGTGATCGCCGTTGCGAATCAAGTAGAGAAGCAACTAGATGCCGAATTGGAGCGTCTCGATAATCTTGATCCCGACAGCATTCAGCAATTGCGCGAAAATCGGCTGAAGGAGATGAAGAAGAATCAGCAGCAAATGCAAACCTGGCTCTCCATGGTACGGACGTTTTCTCGGCTCTGCAGTTATTCGCGCTTAGCCGGTTTTCGCTTACAGGGGTTCCTCGTAATTTCAGGGACACGGCGAGTACTCGGAAATACCGGAAGAAAAGGAATTCTTCGAGATATCAAAGAAATCTAAGAACATCGTCTGTTTGTTTTACAAAGACGACTCCCCGAGATGTAAAATCGTTAACGAACATTTTAAGATATTGGCGAAGAAACACGTGGAGGCCCGTTTCATCAAACTCAATGTCGAACGTTGTCCGTTCCTCACTGGTGTGTTAATCGGATGAGAAATTTTACGGTACTATGAGTTTTTAACATCAGAGATCGTCAATTATGTCGTGTACTTTCAATTTGTTGCAGAGCGATTGCGCATTAAAATCATTCCCACCATAGCCCTCATCGTCGATTCCAAAACCAAGGATTACATCGTCGGTTTTACGGATTTGGGCAACTGCGACGATTTTTCCACGGAAATGATGGAATGGAGGATCGCTCAGTCTGGAGCAATTACGTATAACGGTGATTTGATGCATCCCCCTGAAAAGGGCAAGAAGGCTTGGCTATCGCACGTTACGAAACCAAAGACTATCAGAGGCAGAGATTACGACAGTTCCGGTTCCGACGAAGACTGAACAATTTGTAGCACACATTCGCTTTTGTTACTCGTTTGAATTTAAGTATTATTGACATTTCTAATGCATATCTGTATTAGCAATCACTGCTTTTCCCATTGATAAGGAGCCAGTGCAAACATTCAAATGCCTGATTAACTAGAAGGAGGATTAACGAAATTCGCAAGAACGTCTGTAATAAAATATATTTTGGAGAAAAATCTCTTTCTGTACGTGTGTAACTCTTAAATTCCTCGAGCCATCTTTTCTCTCCCCATTTGGAATGACGATTGTAGTACAAGTCCTGGTGCTCCGTGGCTAGTTATCGACTAAAAATAAAGTTTACAGGGATTTTAGAGAATGATGTACAGTAAAGAGTCTCGTTTCGGAAGCTCGTAGTATATCTCGAGCAAAGAGTGAACGATCGATTCGACTAATTGTAACAGCACCATATTTCAAAGTATCATACACGTCACATTACTCGTTATCGGGTCTATCGCGGAATTCTTCGCTTCGTGGGCAAATCGATCTCTTTCGTCCCAAAGCGTCAGTCCGTCGCACGCGCAAATTTTCTTCGTATTCTGGAAAAGCCCCGACGAGCGAGCTATTATGCCGCATGCTAGTCTGTGGAATAATGAAAAAAAATGTATTTAAAGAGAACCACTTTTATTCTGATTTTTCCTCACCTCTTCCCGCTATTTCCATTCGTTTTAGACTCCGAACTGCTGCCTCTACCGAGATCGTCTTGCTTCTCGGTAACGACGAGTGATCTTCCGATGATGTCCCAAACGTTGACGAGTTTATCCATCATTTTAAAGGTCGCTCGTCCGGTATCATCCGCGGTTACGTTCCCAAGATCACCGAGGTGCTGCAACGTGTTTATATCGCGTCTGATTTTAGGTCTAGCCTGGATACGACGATAGGTAATTTATTTAAGTTTACAGTAGAGCTTACTCGACGAGAAGGTTCATCGTCGGGTCCCCCATGAGGCGCGTTCGTCGGGTTGAAGTGATCTCCGACACTAAAAATAAGAAAACCTAAATTATTACAATTATGAGATAGATAGGTGATGCGTGGATAGATACTTTCTAAACACACCTTTCGCAACCTTGGGAAATATCTCCGCATTCGTGTATATGCAACCCGTGCGGTCCGGGTCTAAGACCGTCTATCGTACCGTCGATTACACATCCTCCGGATTCCTGTACAAATCTAACGACTCCTTTAACCACATCGCCAACGCTGTAGCCCGAATTACCTCCCAACATCGAAACTGCACTGGCTTCGGCTTCTGTGATATTTAAAGAGCTTTGGAATAAACTTAGGAATGTGATAGAAAATAAATGATTTCGATATCTCTCGTATCGAACCTCCATATCCCTTGAGCACAGCACGTCTGCCTGAACTTTCTATCTTCTCTTGTACTACGGTGTGCGGCAGACTGGTGTCGATGACGACTGTACCTCGCTCCAAGGATACGTCGATATTCTGAATACCCTCTACTCCGGATAAACTTTGGCGAACCGCATCGACGCACTTTTGGCACGTCATTTGCACCGCAAATTCTACCTGCAATTGCAATTTCACGAGTGACACTCGACCTACAGATATTTTGGCCGAGTATAACGAAAATGCGGTACTTTACTTTGCTCGTAGTCATCTTATGTAGAGTTCGTACTGCTCTGAATTAACAAACACCTTGCAGCAGTATAACGATGATATGTAATTTTGCGTACTTTCTCCTATCACGTTTGTCAAATCTTCATCTTCGATTCGATGAAAGTAAAAATGACGCTATTTTTAATGTATTCCGAGTAAACTTTCGCGATTTTTGTCAAATCATACACAGAAGATTCGCCAGTTTGCATAAGTCCTTCGTCGATGATTTTCAATGATCGACTTTTTACGAATCCACCGCTTTGAAGGTGGTTGCCGAATTCCCGCGCATTTCGATCGCGCCTATATTCAGGCGGTGAGCGTCCTCGCAAAATAATGGCCTTTATTGAGCGAACGTTGACAGCGGTTTGCGAAAACTTAAAGTATCGCGTTTCAAAGTACATTTTTATCCGAAGAATTTGAGATACGCGTAGAACACGGTAAGAATGGCGTATGGTCGAACGGTCGAAGTACTTGATCGGTAGCACTTTCATCGATGAAATAGACTACCGATCCGTGGAGACGCGACAAGTGCCTGTGTGGCGATTGGAGGAAATCTATGTTTCGAAGGGATTGTTTTATCAAGAATCAATTACCCGATATTACTCCACATACGATGTGCATTCGATTTCGTTGAGGGTCCGCGAATCCTTTAACTCGTGTGTGGGGTTATGCACCGTCGAATATATCGACACGAATGACGTCCTTGTGAGTCCGAAGAAGCGATTAAGAAGGTAAATTGTTAAGGAATCTACCGGGTTTATGTACATTTCGATACGTGGATACTGCCGAATTTGAGCGACTACGAAAGCAAGAAATGCGTGAAATTGCAAACTTTCGGTGGCCCAAATTGGTAGCTCGAACGATGTCAGGTCAAAGGTACTCGTCTAAGGCCGGGTGTTCATCGGATTGGGTCAATCACAATCGGAGCGATCACTGATCGGTCCAATTGTGATCGGTCCGACCAAAATATGTCTACCAAATTCGATCAGTACGATTATGGTCGGATGATTATGTACATTCGTGGAGAGACCACACTGGTTGGCAGCCGACTGCCGATTAAGATTGTACACACAGCATTTTGCCCAACTAATGTCGCCCGACTGCAATCGATACGACTGAAATCGAGTCGGTGGGCATGTACCTGTTGAGATGTATGTGAACGATCTTCATCGTGCGATCGAAATCTGAACGATTGTGGTCGACCCGATTCGGTGGACACCTGGCCTAAGTAACAGTATTACGGCTCATTTATTTCTTATAGCTGCAAAATGTCCCGAAGAACATCTGCACATACGCTAAGATCTCAACAAGAATCTTCTCTCTACTCGAAACCCTGTTGTTTTTGTGGGCTCGCGATAAACGAAGAAACATTGTATGGTAAAATCTATGAATACAATGGTATCGTCACGCATTACTACTGCCTCGTAAGTAGCAGCTGATTTTCCTTTGGAAAGGATGCATTCCGACAATTGTTCAAATGCTATAAGTAATTTCTTATAAAGATTTATGAAGCTACATTTTATTTTCCTCCAGCTTCTGTCTTCCAATATGGAGCAGAAAGGGGAAGACGACGAGGGTATTTTGGGTTTCCTGACTGAGGATATAATGAAGGAATTGCGCCGTGGAAAAAGGCTGGTGAGTGTGTTTTTATAGAATGGAAGCCTTTCGTGTCGAGCGTTTAGTGAATACGAGTATTTTTGAAGGTGTGTTCCTATTGTAAAAAAAGTGGAGCGACATTGGGATGCTGTAACACGAGGTGCAAAAGGATATTTCATTTTCCATGCGGTTTGAAAGGCGGCTCCCTTCATCAGTACTTTGGAGAATTTAGGTAGACGTTTAAATCTTCAAAAAATTGCTTCAGTTTCAAGTTTCAATACATCGGAAATGACACACAAACGCACAACTTTATTGCAGATCCTATTGCGTAACTCACCGACCGAAACAGAAAATAGACGAGCGTGTGAAAAAGGAGATTGAAAAAATGGGAGAAGTAACGTGCTATATTTGTTACGAAGTTGTAAATCCTTACGATAATGTCGGTACATTGTGGGCTCCGTGTTGTAGAAAAAATGCTTGGTTCCATCGCAAGTGCGTTCAGGTAGGTTTTACAGTTTGGTTGAAAATTGTTATAAAAAATTTGAACCACGAGACTTACTCCCGTTTTTCTCCAGCAACTCGCGTCGAGTGCCGGGTATTTTTTCAAGTGTCCTCTGTGCAACAACAAGAAAGAGTTTCAGAAGGCCATGAAAGAATTTGGAATTTTTATCCCGAGTCAGTAAGTACTCTTAGTGTCGTTTGGACACTACTAATTTCTGTCTGTTCGTCCGTCCGTCCGTTATTAAAATGTATTTAAGTGGATATATCTCTTAAATTAAGGTAATATGGTCTCTCTCCAAAGTGATCGTTGAGCGCCCGTAAGAAAAATATTAAACAATTCATCAAAAAACTGTGATCTATAATTGTAAATTCTCTTTGTGAATTATAAAATTTATGTCCATAAGAATTAGTCAATTATTTTGATTATTTTTCACTTATTATTCAAATAATGTGCCTCCTTTGACTAGCGTCTTTTTATCTGGGGTAACGCTGTAAACTTTGAAATATTTTCCTCTCAATTACATGAGCGCCATAACCTAAATATACTCTCACCATGGCCAGTCAGCCACGATATAAGAGAAAATTTGAGAGGAAAAGAAAGGCTGAGTGGCGTGAAAATGTCATTGTAGCGAATAAAAAACGTAAAATTTCACCTAAAACGTAAACTGAAACCACTCCACTGACGCGACGTTGCCTTTATTTGTAACTAAAGTTGTTGGTATTTTTTTTATATTTTAATCTTGGATCTTACATAAAAACCCCAAAAAATGTCATTTGCCCATAAGATTCTGGGTTATTTCCTAATTGGTAATTAATTTTTATCAAACATACTAAACGGTCAATTTACCACAAATTGCACCAGGAGGTTTCTATTGATACCTATTAACTTGCATACAAAAATTATTTTATATTTTAATCTTGGAAATCGATTCGTGACTATACTACTTTAAGGAACAGAGCTCAACCATTTAATTTTTGTTTCGTCGTAGAGCTCCATGAAAAGAATGTGCATTTCAATTTTCATTGAAGTATGTTCATCCGCTCTGAAGTTATCACAGAATGAAAAATCTCCTAAATTCGCAGTTTTTGGCGAATAACTCAAGAACGATTCATCCGATTTTTATGAAATTTTGACGAAAAATCAGTGGTACTCAGTCGAAAGTGTACCAATAATTTGGTCAAATTTCATGCAGCTGTTTTGAAGAATTTGCTCAAAAATGTTGAAATTTTAATGCAAATTTTGTATCCCCCCCTTTTCGCATGCTTTTATCGATTTTTATCAAATTTAGCAGTATTTTATGGGGTGCTGTAGTGTTGTTCGCTATTGGGATTGAATCCTGTTGGTTCAGCGGTTTTGAAATTACCAATAAAATAGTGAAATTTTACGTTCCGCGGTAGCTTTTGAGCTGATCATGTGATTTAAATGTTTATTATCTTGTTGAACGCAGCTCGAAACTACGATTAAAACGACTCTTAAAAAAAAAAATATCGGTTGAGTTTCGTCAAAGTTGTTGCAAAAGAAGTTTTCTAATTCTACCGTTTTTTTATATATTTTTTTATTGCGTGTTTCGATTTCATCGAAATGTAGCGAACTTGTTAGAGGAAGGAAAACAAAATATTCTGATATAAAAATTGTCGAAATCGCACCAGCCGTTCTAAAGTTACAGATGATGGTTTTTTCGAATTTTTCATAAAAATATAATATTGATGCAAAATTTATTTCTGAAGTGTTACCGTAACATATCAATCTTGTAAAGATACTGCGGTAATATTGTAGAAACGTTTTCGAAAAAATTTGTAAAAATTTGAAAAATTGTCATATTTTTTGAAGGATTTCTTTATAAGTGAAATTGTTTAAAAAATTTAGAGCTTTAATCGTCCAAAGGATACGTTTAGTATAGAGAATCTATAATAGAATTGAAGAGTATAACTTCTAAAGGGTCTAAGTGCCATATTTGCAAAAATATATTTTTTGCTCGAAAACGGTTGTAAGTGCAAACTCCAATGCACCTGAAAAGGGTCTATATGCAAAAGCATATGTAGAGGCTCAAAATTTAAAAATCTGCAAGACATGCTCCACTATATTCCTTTGAAGCATCTGCCTGTTTTTTCCGATTTCCCCAACTTTAGCTTTTTGGCACTTAGAAGTTATACTCTTCAATTAATAATCTACGCTCCCGAAATACTACGAGGCGAGGCCCGAAGCGCTTTCCTTTTTTTCCTTATGGAGTAACGACAATTTAACATTCTTCCATTTAAATGATTTGTTGAATTCAGGAATAATAGTCGCTTTGTATACTCGTTATTGTACGCATTTAATTTTTCACATAGGGACGCTTCTTGGGAGCTTGTACCAAACGCATTCGAGGAGTTATTGTACAGACATAACAGGTGCGATGCTAAGACGTGTAACTGTCGTAAAGGCAGAACGTACACCAACGATAACGCGTGAGTAATTTTGTTAAATTCCGGCTTCGTTGGAGTTCACTCATTCATTCGAGAGAAAGCACGTTACTGAATTTATTTCAAAGGTGGGAATTGGTTCTCTGTCGACTCTGCGGCTCTCAGGGAATACATAAAGTTTGCGGCAAATTGAAATGGCTAAATCCGGTTTGGGAATGTCCAGAATGCATCGCTATATTAAGTAAGAAGGTTTTCGTTCTTATTTCCGTCTCTTTAGCTTTCTTTCCCATGTTTAAGTCGAGAATGAAGTGGAGGCAAAGCGAAAATTGAATCATTTTTAGCCTTTATTGGTGACCTTTTTCGATTTATTTGTTTCAATTTTGCAGAAAAATCGGGTACAGCAGAAACACCGGTAGACGAAGAGGAAACAGAAATGTAGGTAGTTCTAAATGCTTTACATTTTTCGCTTATTGTTCAGTTATTTAGTGTATACTTGTATAGAAACTATCCGACTCTACATATCGTCGAATTTCTCAGCTTGTTCTCAATGAAGGTGCATTTTACAGATCGCAGGATTCGAACGACGCGAGCGACGAATCGGACCATAACAGCAGCGACTCCGAAATCTCTGTTGGCCTTGATGAGATGTCTTCAAACGCACTGGACAACAAGAACTCCACGTCGTTACAAAACATAAAAGTGCGACCCGGACCGCGTTCCTTTAAATTGCAACAAGCTGCAAAGGCGGCCAATTGGTTAGTTTGATTGCATTTTATTTTCAAAATAATAGCTGTAAATTCATACGTATTTAATCAATATTGATGCTTGATATGCTCTGGCCTTTGAGCTGGTCGTAATACATAGTTCGGTTATTTACAGCTTAAAGCCAGTGAAAGAAAGCAGTTTAAGTTCGGAACAACTTGCTAGTTCTTCGGCGTGTGAGAAATTAACGGAAGCTATGTCAAGAAGTCGAGTCCCTCCTCCGAAGGTGGAGAAGGATATATCGGAATCAAAGCCTGATGAGAATCCGGAAGATATCATAATGATCGAGAGCGATGACGATATTGAGGTAAGTTGGAGAAGTAAGCCTTCTTCTCTATACCTGTACTCGTGTCTATCTCATTGTTGAAAGAACTTATCAGAGATAGGCGTAAATTGGAATGATATTCGATAAGGAAATACTCAAGTACATTAGATCTTGATTGCCGAGCAACTAATTCGCGTCGAGTTTTTAAGAGGCATTTTATGATCGATTTTTACAGATCGTTAGCGTACACCAGCCAAAGATACCCGTTAAGAATGACGAACAAAGAATCGCGTGCAGCACTTCGCAATTTACACCAAAGGCAGTTCCTTTTCCGTCAGATGATTGTATCGAAGTAATAGAGACCAAATTAGCCAGTTCAAGTACTACAATGCCGACGATAAATTTGGATCTCAGTTGTGACGGTATTCCGTATGATTCCACGCGCCATTCAAAAACAATAGACAACACGCAACGCTCCGCCGTAAAAATTGGTAACGAAGACCTGGGAGATTCTGTCATGAACATAAGAATCACTCACGTTACGTCGCTGAATCCGGAAGTTTTTAAAAATGTTCCAGACGTATCGAACATCTCGCGGGACATGGTTGAAAATTTCGCCGCGATCGATTACAGCACGATAAGTGGCTCGAGTTTACCAGAAGCCAATTGCGTGATCGAGTCGTCCGTCGCGCCGCTTAACGTTGACCCCGCGATGAACAGTGATTCGAGCGGAAAGAGAAAACGCGACTTGGCGTATGTGACGAACGAAAATTCCCTCACGTACAGCGACGTGCAAATTGTTGAGAATCCCAAGAAACCGCGGTACAGTGAGCCCATTCAATGTTCGTCGACGAGTTCCGAAAGCGCAACCTACAGTGGCGATAAGACGACTCCGACTCATTCGGCACCGATCGTTCCGCTCTTGCCATCTGAAACATCCGTTCCGCCGAAAAGTTTTAACGATGGCGACACTTTGAGACACGCAATTAACGAAAGCATTAGAAAACATTATCGGTCAGAGAAAAGTCTGCTCGCTGAATACGTTCAATCGTATCGTCCACCAGGCGACGATAGGTCAAATTTGAATATCCCGCAGAGGAACCAAGTTCAACGGGAACCGTACGACCTTCGAATCGATCATAATGAAAGAGGTTCTTTCCGTTCTGAAGTTCCGGTGATCAGGCGAGCGTCTGAGGGCAATTCGACAGTCCCGGTGATTATGCGAACAACAGAGGGCAATTCGACAGTCCCGGTGATCATGCGAGCGGCAGAGGGCAATTCGACAGTCCCGATGATCAGGCAATCGTCGGAGGGCAATTCGACAGTCCCGCTGATCAGGCAAGCGTCGGAGGGTATTTCGAGTCATCGGGGTATATTCGCTTCCGCCCAAGATTGTATGTCAAATTTGATCGACCGGTTCGTAAAAACGAGTACCTCGAATGCAAGGAGCAGTGCGAGCCTCCCGTCAATCGGTAATGGAGTTACGCCTGGCGGCGAGCTGATCGGCAGAAGAAACAGCGATCGCGAACTCTTGACGAGAAAGCCGGAAGCCGACAGTTTTCGCGTCAATTCCGTTCCGCACTACATCGCCGTGCCGCAAGGAATTAGCAACGATAAACTCGGGTCCCCGTTAATCCATTCGGCATCGCAGCAAAACCATTCTCACCTAATTCCTAGCAATGTAAGTTTTCAGAATATTTCTTTGCATTTAGTGTTGTCGAGTAGATTTTCTTCCGTGTGTGTGTCTATTCGTGTTACACCGTATACAGTCTTCTGGTTGGCTGTAATTACGATCGAATAAAGTCAACGGAAGACTGATATTTTCGTTGTCCTGGTATATCGAGTTTGAATTAATTCTATATATCAAAGCATGATGAAAATGGGGCGCCTGCTTTAGTATATTTCTAAATCTTTCCTATTAGAACATACTTTGGTAAATGTACTGAAAGATTTCTTCAAAAGTATTTACCCGTTCGCACAGCAAAGGATGTCCCATAAACACTTTATGTGAATACCCCTTTAAATATACCTTGAATATTGCGAATAGTCAATATTCGTTGGTATATTTACAGAACATTCTATGAATACTCATGACGTTGAATAGTCCATTGAACACTAAACAAAGATTCGTAGGACATTTCGAGTTATCTGTGTAATGGTGTATTGGAATATTCAACAAATGTTTGTAGGACATTTGCATAATATCCCTTGCTGGGCAATCACTGTCTGGGTTGGATCGCGCAAAGGTATCGCGACCCAACCCAATGTTAGAAAGTATGAGGATGAGGACACGAGGTAAACTGGGAAGGAGGCAACTGCACATACACTCCGCATTGTTAACACGATCACGATGTATCTGTCCAAATATCCACGCAAAAAGAATTGTTTATACCTGATTAAGGTTTCTCTTTGCAACTTCGTCATCGTAATCGTCACAAATAGTTTGGCGAGTCCTTACACGTCCGGTGCATGAAACACGTCGCACTACAGTGAACGGCAAGAATCACTGAGAGTCACAGTGTCAAGAAATTCGCACGTGTCAAAATCTAATAGCAAGGAAAGTCTTTGTGGCGAAGTACGTGGTGCAGGGGAGTGTGTGTGCAATTTAGTCGTCTCCGTACCTTCTCTCCAGTGCATCTCTTGCGATTCTAACAGTGTGACGGGGATTCAGGCACCGGTTCTACTACTGCATCCGGAGCTGACACTTCATCCGTCGATGCAAATCGAGTCCGCGGGCCGGCAAATTCACCAAACCGAGCGCAAAATGACCACCCTACTGCTGAACCAGTCAGAGAGACAAGGCGTTCTGCAGACACATCGTAAGTGCGAATGCGTTATCGCGAAAGGACACGGTTCAAAACTTCACCAGAAGTGGGAGAAGGGAGGACGAAATACTGGAAGAAAGGTGTTTCGCCCTTTGTTCTCCACCATTGAATGGTAATAATGGATTGCGACGAATTCAAGCTTTAATTTACCTCTTCCCGTGGAATGTTTTCAGCTCCGCCGTTGAGACCCTTCACTCCACCTTGCGCCGACTCGGCAGTCCTCAGGGTATTACCAGAAGCTCCTGTGATCGATCTCGATTGATACCGGAAAAAGTTCGATTTCGTGACCTTAAATTCCGCGTTTGCGGATCCAACACTGTGCAGGTGTGTACAGAGTGGGGCCTTGTGATGTTTATTAAAAGTTGCTTTTAGTCAGTTTCCTCTTCATATTCTACTTATTTCGTATGTTAACCTTAAATTTGCTCTCTCTTACAGGTGAATCTCTACGACTCATTTACGATCAACATCGTTATGAATAATACTACAGAGAGAGATGTAACGGATAGCGAGGAAGATCGGAGAACCGTATCAGTGATGAGTTCTCCAACCGGAAGTAAACGAGAAGATACTCCGCTGGAAAGTGATCGGGATATTGTCGAAGATCGACTCTCCCGCACCGCGGATTTTACCGATCCGATAAAACGTGAACGTATTATTACGAATAATTATGCGCCAGTCGTTGACAAAGGAGCGTTGAAATGTTTAAGCGAGATTGACGATAATTCCGCGAGAACTTGTAAGACGAGTGACGCGATCTCGGCTAATCAGAAAGCCGCCTTCAGAAGTAATTGCAATTGGTCGAGCGAATTGAATGTGCAAGATCTTGGTGCTGTGAATATTTGTAAATCAGAAGGAACGCAGTTGGCAGACGGAGTTGTCGTTTCTCCCGACGAAATGTGCCAGTGCCGTGACAATCGTGAGTTGGACGCTCAAGACGATTCGAAGGAAAACATGGATCCTGTTGCATTGGCAAGTGCGAACGATGAAACCGAAATTTCTGGCGTGATCAGCGATTCGTACCGCGATGTCGATATTAATTTTAATGTGGGACGAGAAAATAGCAATCGCGAGAAATTTTCGCGAGAAAACACGAAAAACGCGGTGGATCGAGAACTCGAGAATTGCGAAGCGAGCCCTGACGAGCGAAAGCCAATCGGTATCGAGGTTGACGAGACTGTAACGATGAACGAGGTCAAAGTGCTTGCGAACAAGACGCGAGTTGCCGACGGATTGAAAGTTAGCATCGATCTCAGGAGAATTCAGGATCTCATTCTCGCGAATCCTTACCTCTTTCCGAAATTTATCGATGACCGATTGAATACCTCGCGTCGCGAGAGTGACTTCAAATCCTTGTACCAGTACAAATTCGAGGACGATAAGAAGGGCGAACACAGGAGTAGAGTGAAATTGCTCTACTTCAAATCTGTGAGCTCGGATCATTTAAATTATTTGAACTGCACGTGTTTCAAGTGCGATTTAGTTCACTCGAAAGGACGGGTTAGTCAAAGTATGCAATGTCTCGGGGATGTCACGAATGTCGTGGACACGTTAAATTGTAAAGTTAAGATTTGGCTCGAGGATGTTGCGATGAATTGTAATAAAGATTGTAAAAAGGCGATTGATAATATCGACGACGGAAACGACTGTACTAGCCGATATGACGGTCGTACCACCGTCAAGAGAAGTCAAGCGCAAGTCGAGAGACGGAAATGCAAGAGAGTTAAAAGTACAAGCATTCGGTAGATCGAACGTTGAATCGCGTAGGTTTTGCACGGTAATGATACACAATATGATCCACCACTATCCTATGAGCAGCCGGGAGTCGTATCGTTGATTTGTTTTATATTTTTAATTCGTGTAAATAACTTTAGGGCAAAAGTATGCAGAGTGGGATTTCCTCTGGCGAATGAAATCAGCGGTAATCTCTCCCCTTGCACTCTTCCATGAGCTGTAATGGAAGAGTTCAAGGCTGAAAAATAAATGCTCATTTGACGCAACGACAAGGAGAGATCGGAATTATGCTGCGTAAAGCGTGATTTGACGTTTTCATTTTCGTTTTTCATTTAAAGTTTACAATACAATAAAATACAGTCAATGAATATTTTATAAATATTTTTATAAATGATCCAGTTCATTTTCGAATATGATTTATTTTCAGTAGTTTTTATTAAAATTTAAATAAATGTAGAAACATCTGCGATGAGAAATTTAATTGCTTTTTCCGGCGGTTACATTAAGCGCACGTCGAGTTAAATTTGTCTAGTTTCAACCAGCGATGTTATTGAATAATTAGAGAAACTAGACTGAGCGCGCGCTTCGTGTAATTAACGGGAATGCTTAAATAAGCGTTCAGGACTATTGAAGTATTTAATATCTAACTGCGGACAGGAAAGAACGGGGGGGTTCACTAAACATTGGAGCACGTTGTAGGAGGATTGGCGATTAACATCGCGAAACACCGAACTTTCCAAGAATAATATTTCAGCAATATTTTAGTATAATGAACGAAAATACATTTTTCCATGCTGCCTTCCCTGTACGTTATAATAAGAATTTTATTGAAAATAGTTTTGGGTCTTTTTTCTTTTATAATAACGAGAGATAATCGTTACGAATTACTACTGCGACAGAGGAATGGGTGACGAGTTTAACATACTGGAAAATTGCATTACTTCGTACTTCAATGGTTTTGTACGTAATATTTTAGGTGGAATCCTTTTTCTAACGGATATTGCAATAAAATTGTAATTGCAGCAACTAATAACCAACGTTGAGGTTGCAAATTCTTAACTGGATTTTATTTAATTTCCTTAACTTTGCAGTGCCAGCCTATAAGAGATAATACATATGTGTAAATCTTTCTAGAAAATTGACTTATTCCAATGCAAACTTATCGATCCTTTTGCGCGTTCATCATTCCGAAATACTTGTGCACCTTGCATTCTAGAGATTATGATTTTATTATAAGCATAGCGAAGATGCGTTTATATGTACATTTACAGATACCTAACAAAAGGTTCACACCGTTCGGTTCAAATTGATTTATTTTGTTGGCTTACTGTACGGGAGACATATTGTGCGTACGAAAATGACAAACGTTACTTTCGGGAAGGAAGTAAGAAATGATATATTTTTTCTTTTACGAGGGGAAGACCAAAATAAAGTTGAAGGAAACGATATTTAACGTTTTACCGTTACCTACAGTAAGGAGTTTTTGAGCTCTTTAAGTATATATGTATTTAGACGATTCATTGATTTCCCAATTGGGTGTGTGCACTAGTTACGAATGTTGCGTAATTGCAGTATAGAGTGAAGTAAAGAATTTGTGTTGTACGTATCATTGTTTAAAAACATCCAAAAACAGACAAATTTGCGATAAATTAAAGTAAAAACTGCTGCGGCGAAACTTGGCAACTGAGCAAAATCAAAACGCGCTCTGATTGGCCGTGACGTCACATTCTAACAGTTTGTTGTTTCTACGTCATTTTGGTGTAGTGTGTAGTGAAAGTGGCTGAAAATGTAAGCACCCCAGAAGCACACAGTAAATCATGTTTTGTGCCAAAATGCACGAATACTTCTGTGCGAACTCCAGACAAAGTGTTTGTGAATGTGCCGAGAGACTATGACAGTTCGACTTCAGATACTACATAGAACGACGTAGAAACAACAAACTTTCTGAATCACAGAAAAATACCTTAAAAACACAGGCAACTCCGTTTGACAGCTGGTTATTAGTACAGATCGTGACGTCACAGCCAATTAGAGCGCGTTTTGATTTTGCTCAGTTGCCAAGTTTCGCCGCAGCAGTTTTTACTTTAATTTATCGCAAATTTGTCTGCTTTTGGATGTTTTTAAACAATGATACGTGCAACACAAATTCTTTACTTCACTCTATACTGCAATTACGCAACATTCGTAACTAGTGCACACACCCAATTGCCAAGAATCGATATTCTGTGGTAAATATAATGATTGTTTAAAATTAAGAGTTAATATTATTAAACAAACTTAATTATAAAGCTCTATATTAGTCTTCTCATTCTTTAATAAAAAACTTTAAAACGAATTAGCAGCTAGCATTTTATTAGAAAACGAGAAGACCCTCTAGTGCTCTGTAATCCCTTTTTTTAATATTATTAATTTTATATCTTATGAAATTATTATATTTACCACAGAATATCGATTCTTGTCAACTTAGGATATCTGTCAGACGGTATACGCGCTGTCTAGGTATATCTAGATTTCGACCACATTTATACCAAATATAGATATCATTTTCTAGCATATAGACATCTTGTAGATGTCTGACAGATATCCTCTGCTACTAGGGTACCTTATCTGTCAGAAATCTACGCGCTTTTTATATCCAGATTTCAACCACTTTTAGGCCCGTTTCACACTTACACGGCGACCGTCCAAAAACGGCACCGTTTAAATGGTGCCGTTCCATTGGGTTGACTTTCACACACATACGGTTTTCAAACGGCGCCGTTTAAACGGTGCCGTTCCATTGGGTTGACTTCTCCCACACGCAGACATTTTTGCCAGTTTACAGTGAGTTCGGAGTGAGTATGGATCGTGATCGTAGACGTATAATAGCAATGGTGGTATTATATAGACGCATTAAAAGGAAAAAAAGAAACAGATACCAGTGGGTTCATCCTATGAATATGAGAAGAAAAAAGTTTGGAGCATTTTATACACTTTTTGGGCAGCTTAGAGAAGACGAAAAAAAGTTTTTCAACTACTTCAGGATGTCAATATCCAGTTTTGACGAACTACATGAACGACTAAAAGAATCACTTGCAATGCAAAGAACATGACGCCATCGTATACGCAACAATATATCATCGCTGACACTTTTCGCAAGTGTAGCGAACGACGATATATCGTCGTCCAGCACTAAAATAACGCTACGTCTATAGCCACTCACAAAATAAAACCTGCCGTAAATACGGCAAGTATGAAAGCTTCCAAGTAATGCAGTAGTCGACTGAACAGAACCGTGCTGTTTAAACGGTAACGGCGGCCGTGAAATCCAGTGGGAAACCACGGCGACAACGCGGTAAAGATTTGCCGTATACACGGTTCCGGTGCGTGTGAAAGCACTCGATAGCTCTGTGTCCCATTGCCGTTTAAACGGTGCCGTTTGGACGGTCGCCGTGTAAGTGTGAAACGGGCCTTATACCAAACTAGCAGCCCGTCCCGGCTTCGCACGGGTAGATTGTGGATTGATTTTGGCCGTCATTTGACGAATTTTTAGCAGATATCTATAGGTAGGGAGCCATGCTACGCTAAAAAAACACGTATTTAATTTAAATTGGAAAGTATATTTCTTTTATTAATTTATCTTAACCCGTAACTGGTGAGATCCCTTTTTTGTGACATATATGGTGAGGCGGGGTCGTGCTGACCCCAGTCTTTCATTCGCAACTTTAGCTTATATAAAAACACAGGGCTGACAAAAACATGACAGTTTATTTATTTTTAAGCCAGAAAAAATGAAACTGCTAAGGAATTAAGGTTTTCGTACGTCATATCTTAACAAATACCTAATAGAACATATTTTACTTAAAAAAAATAACTGCTAGACCATTCGCAACACACTAAACCGAAGGTATAGAGACGCCCAGGTGACTCTGGCGGAAACTGTAAGAACTACAAAGAATTTAAAAATTGCTGGGGCTTCACAGACCCCACCTCATCAGTTATGGGTTAAGGCCAGCGAATAGACAATGTTTTTTATTTTTTTATTTGGTGTTTTGGGTTTTTGTTTGGTGTTTTGTTTTGTGGAGCCGTACCGGGTAATCAGGGGAACACCCTGTATAAGATTTAGAAACTCAGAAACTTCGCGGGCATGCGTCCAACCATTCCCCAAAGTTTCATCTCAATCGGATGAATGGGTTAGGAAGGCATAAGAGATATACAGCCACACAAAAATACAGACACACAGACAAACGTTCATTTATATATATATATATATATATATATATATATATATATATATATATATATATATATATATATTATTTTCTAGACATACCGCATGTCCCACGAGAAATGCACCAAGCGGCGAGGCCTTGACATTTACCTTCAGTAGTATGTATTTGCCGCTTGATGCGTCTCGCCGCTTGATGCGTCTCGCCGCTTGATGCGTTTCTCGTGGGACATGCGGTATACCTATGTAGACATCTTGCAGATGTCTGACAGATATCTTCTGCTACTTGGGTAAATGTAAAAAATTGTAGTTTACGCGAAACCAAGATTTGTTCCATACCGCATATTTTGATAATTTAAAGTAGTATTTTCACAAATCGATTTCTAAGATTAAAATATGAAATAATTTTTTAATGCAAGTTAATATCAATAGAAACTTCCTGGTTCAATTTGTGGTAGATTGATCGTTTAGTATGTTTTATAAAAATTAATTACCAATTAGGAAATAACCCAGTTTTACGGGCAAATCAAATTTGTTGGGGTTTTTATGTAAGATCCAAGATTAAAATATAAAAAAAACGAAGAACAGGGGGAAAAACAAAAATTTTCAACCATCGATGAAAATTATTGAGTGTTTGATACTTTAGTTATAATAATTTCTGCTTCTCGGTATTCGGAAATGGCGTGTCGAGTAGATGCGGCGACGTCGCGTCAGTGGAGTGGTTTCATTTGACGTTTCAGGTGAACTTTTACGTTTTATATTCGCTACAATGACATTTTCACGCCACTCAGTCTTTCTTTTCCTTTCAAATTTTTCCTTATATCGTGGCTGACTGGCCATGGTGAGAGTATATTTAGGTTATGGCGCTCATGTTATTGAGAGGAAAATATTTCGAAGTGTTTACAGCGTTGCCACACATAAAAAGACGCTAGTTAAGGGAGGCACATTATTTGAATAATAAGTGAAAAATAATCAAAATAATCGACTAATTCTTATCTCTCTTCTCTCTATTATATAAAATAGTTTTTTCGATGCATCAAAAACCCTCGCCGGCTGTGCGTCATTGCCGTCGCCGACACAATATTATTCTCTTATTACATACCACGATAAAACTGTGCGGTGAGGTGACCGAGCCGGTAAAAACGACGACGATCAGGCGGCGGTGTTTGTTTATGCGTCGAAGAAACTATTGGTCCACCCAACACGCAGTCTGATTGCGGTTTTGATAGCGCACGTATCCCGGCGCACCGGGCGAAGGGCAACCGCACAGGGAATTGACTTCGCTTCAACACAAACAGCATGTCGGAATAAAAAGAAGAAGAAGAAGTCGTGGCGCGGGGGCGACAGCCCCCCGGGGGTTGACGAGCGAAGCGAGTAGGGGGCGGAGCCCCCTAGTAATCATAAATTTTATAATTCACAAAGAGAATTTTCAATTATAAATCATAGTTTTTTGATGAATACTTAAATATTTTTTTACGGATACTCAACGATCAAGCAAAATTATCGTGAACTCGAAAGACTCGAATTCTCGTTTTTACTTTTACTTATTTTACGGTTTATGGATTCCAGTGAAACCGTACAGAAGGTAAAGCTTCTTGACACTGGATGCATAGCCGATCTTTCTTTATTGGGGAGGAAGTTTGCAGCGTCCACAAAGACGCGTAGGAAGCTTCACCCGAGTGTTAGCGAGACTTAGCTCAAAGATTATTTTATTGAATTAGTACAGCGGGACTATAAGGAAGATGCTCTCTTTATAACTGCTAAAGCCAGAATGAATCCTCGCACATCGTCATCCAGGGCCCGGAGGGCCTGGTCTCTCCCTCGACCCAACGCTATCTTCATCTCATATAAACATCCTTCGAGCGAGGGGTGTCAGGAATACGTCGTGCATCCCAGCTCCTCGAGATTCGTCTAAACATCCTTCAAGCGAGGGGTGTCCGGAATACGTCGACGGCATTTCCATCGACTCCTTCAAGAAATATTCCTCACACGAGAAACAGAGATCGTATCCCCAGATAGCAAAATGCAGTCACAATGCGCGCACTGTGAGTACACGCGTGCGATTTCATGTCGCACGTGTGCGACGCATTTGACCTTATACATGTTCGCTTGCCCGTCCAGCCTTGCAAACGTCTCGTGTAACATACACGTGAAACATTTCTTTGATGCGACGGCGAGACCGACAACTGATGGGACGCTGCGATGTTACGTTGTTACACTGTTACGCTGTTGCAAAGTGGCGTCCAGATTTGTTACGCGACGGAGTTACGTTACGATGTTCTGTTGCATGTCTATATCAAACCGTCACCGTTCCAGGAAGCAGCTCCTAGTCCCGAGAATCGACTTCGTCTCCTGCCGCTCTCCGTTTTCCCTTGAAGCGGGGGGCGTGATGCGCGCGCAGCCATAGCGTGATTCGTCCGCCGAGCGTGACGTGATGCTCGAGAGCCTCGAGCACGTTGCGCGCGAAGAGACGCGCCAAAGCAGTCACGACGACGCGGTTCAGACGTTATCTCTGCAGCCTTGTCTCGTCGAATAAAGACAGTGCTTTCTTCGAGTTGTTTTTTTTTCCTTCGTCCTGCGTCGCTGCGTTTAGATAGTGCTCAAGTCATTTATGCTATTCGCAGTTTTCTGGCGAGAAGTCAGATATTTGTTGAAAAATGAAATAATACGTGTACCACAAATACTGTGCGATTGTAATCGATTGTAGTAATTGTAACGAGTATAAAAAGGAAGAGAAACCAAGAGATTGTAGTTTTTAAAGGGCAATATGTCGTTTAAAGTTCAAGATAATTCGTGGTCTAATCGTGACAATCCGCGCTTCTACAGACCTCGCGTAAAAGGATATTTTAGCATTAGTCAGAGTGACGAGTTTTCTCACGACTCGTCGCAATTAAAATACTTCAATCCACCGGAGGAGAGATACGTTAATATGGATCTAAACGAGGGTTACGAACAAGTTCCTAGAAGGCTGAAAGACCAAGAGTCGATGAAGTTAGATTATATCTGCAGATGGGTTCTCCTTAATTCTGATAGAATCAAAGCACACTGCGACAAAAAACGTTGGTAAGTTTGATCTTTACTATATCCTAGTTTGTACATTCTTGTAAGAGGCGTAAAGGAATTATTTCAAGCGATGATACCAGGTTGGAACCGGAATTTATTTTCCCTCGACAAGCTTTAACTTCGTTGTTGCACACTCCTTATGAAAAACGACAAGGTTGGATAATATGCGCAGCTAAATGGAAAGGCACAATATATTTATGCCAGTTTCAAATCGAAGAGAAGAAACAGTGGTACATGTCGGACAGACATTCACGTTTTTCTTATTGGGGACGCAAATTCGATCAATATATCGTATCTGGTTATAATTTTTATAATAGACATAAGGTAAGGTGGGGCAAGAGCATTTTTGGGGCAAGTGCAGTATTTTCAACTTTTATTCAAGTTTGCCCTGAAATCATAGGACAAGTGCGCACTTGACACCAAAAAATAAGAAATTACATTATTTTTAAAATCCCAAATTTTTAAAAATTTGTATTGACATTGGTCAATAAAGCATACTATAACGTCTTAACTCTCATAAGCGGGAAATCCTGTGACAATAATATTAAACACTTAGGGTCGGTTTTACCAACAGGTATAAACGCGGTATAGCGCTATACTGAGAATAACCATAAGGCTTATTGCTGGTTATTCTCAGTATAGCGCTATACCGCGTTTATACCGTGTTGGTAAAACCGGCCCTTAATGAATTTACAAATTCACCTATTCATTTTTTGGTACGCTCTTACCCCACCTTACCTTAACATTTATTCTTATTGTTCGTATCATGGAATTATCTATAAGACCGGCTAATTCTTTTTAATTAGACACTCCAGACCAGCTCCCGGACACGTCTCGACCAGTCAACCAATTAGGAAAGTTTTGCTGCGTCTTCCAATCTGTTCTCGGTCGACACAGTCTATTTTACACAGCCATAATGGATGGAGTCTGTTCGAAAGAAACGTTCAAAGATCCGATACCACTGGAGAAATTCGAATTTATAGAACTGAAGATTAATCGCCTGATCGAATGTCCACGACAGCGCTATAATTTCAACACATTCAAACTGAGAGATTGGTGGTGCCAAAGCTACCCAGTTGGAATTCAGAATATCTTGTGTGGCTTTAGAGACGAGGAAGGATTCCTGAAGGAGCTAAAGACTTACATGGTATCGGATTTACCAAGAATGTCAAAGGTAACGCTACCTTCTCGGATCTCTGTTAAGAGGCCGACATACTAGGCCCCCTAGTTTCTCCTGCGGGGCAGCGGTGAGACGAGGTAATGTCAAAACGCTAGAAGGGGGTGGAGCTACGCGAGGTTAGCGATGTTGCCGAATGCATGCAGTGTGGACACGGTCCGGTCTTACGCCGGCCTCAGTGGCGAGAGCATGGCTCGCTCCCGTTTAGACCGGGATACCGCGTCGCGCGCACGTTCCAAGTGTCTCCGGGATTGGCGTACGTCATGTCACCAATGCTTCGATAGCGCAATGTTTAAGTTGCCGGGCTGGGAGTCTCGATGTCGCGGGTTCAATTCTTGTTGGGATCTTTTTTTTTATTAACTTTTTTCATTCGATTACAACCTTTTCTTGTTATAGAAAGTGGTTTACATTATCGAATAAAATAAGAGTTTCAATTGTTTTCATAGTTTTACGTTATTTTCTTCCTCGATGAACCAATATTATTTGAAAGAACAGTTGGAAGCATCGTTGCATTTTTTATTCTTACATTTCGTCATGGGAATTTTTGGTTGCCGAAGATTTTGTACATTATTTTGGATAATAATTGTCGAAAAAACATTTGAAGCACACCGTATTTTGACACCATGAACATTTGACGAATGGAACTTTGCCACACGCACATTTACACTTTAAAAGCATTATGGGAAAGCAAATTTCATTGACATTTTCGAAAAACGGCCTGGTTGGCAATAATATTGGTTCACCTCAACCAGGAAGAAAAAATAACGTAAAACTATTTTTAAAAATTGAAATTCTTATTTTATTCGATAATGTAAACCACTTTCTATAACGAGAGAGAGAGAAGGGGTTGTAATCGAATAAAAAAAGTTAATAAAAAAATTAAACGGTACGAACCGTTGTGTCTAATTCAAAAAGCGCATTTAGTTTACTCTCTCTTAACTCTGCCATCAGTCGCTGTTCCGTCTCGCGATAAACGGAATTCGACACAACGGTTCGTACCGTTTAATGGTATCACAGTCATAAATACAAATGCGCACTGGCGCACGTATTCTTTCAACGAATGCGTGGTACATCCTTCCTATCGCATACTTTCTACAAAGAAGAATTTCGATATTTCACATCTAACAATTTTCCTATACAAACGGTATTTAAATGTTATTTTTAAACGTGCTAACCAATGATCAATCAATCCTCATGCTTTCATTAATGAGGGTAAATACTGCTTCGTACACCGATACAGTAGGGCTCGGGCTAGGGCTCGGTGAAAGGGGACCATCGAGTCGTGGCGGAGAGAGCCGATGCGTCCCGAGTTAGGCCAGGCGAACGTTGGGACGCAGTTCAGTGAGGAGACGCAGGGTGACCGTTGCCTCTATATCTATATATAGAATAGATATAGATATAGAGGCAATGTTCAACGTTCGCCTGGCCTTAGCGTATTTAGCCACTCCAGCGACGTTTCACGAGCAGCCGGTCTCACCCCCGAAGCGCGGCATAAGATGTTTCACATCAAAAACCCAACAAGAATTGAACCCGCGACATCGAGACTCTCCAGCCCGGCAACTTAACCGTTGTGCTATCGAAGCATTGGTGACATGATGCACGCCAATCCCGGAGACACTTGGAACGCGCGCGCGACGTGATTTTCAAAAATGTTTTTCTTCGAAACAAAGGCCAAAGAAAAAGCCGAAACACGTGTCTAATATTTTTCGATATACTTTCACCAAAAAAATTCTCAAGACAAAATCGATTTGACATCTGCCGGGATCCCCTTGTGAGATACGCCCTTACGTGATAAGACCGACAATATTCTGCTATTCGTGGCGGAGACAAATCCAAGAATCAAAGGTCATACAAATCTGAAAAAAGTTTTCTATGAATTTTGTTCAGAAAGGTTCACTTTATGTTCCTATAGTAACAGATATCGTTTTTTGTGTTTGTACGGTCTTCAATTTAGATGCTGAAAGTGACAATATTGTAGGTGCCATGCAGATGTTTTTACACAAAAATATTTAATTTGGTTATTATAGAAACCTTTAATGATATTTGGTCTGAAAGTGTGATAAGTTTCGTATGGATATTGTTTCCCGTTACGAAATGAGCATAGCCCTACTGCGACAAGTTTTGCATGCGTTTCGAGGAGGTATGTCGGCCTCTTAAACTACAGAGACATGGATACGTGCTTTGCAAATTGTATTAATGATTTAAATTACGGATGTTTTTCGCGTTTAGGGATACTGGCAACCGTCGGAGTGCATGCAATTTTGCGATGCATTTTTAAATCATTTAAAGAATGTAGTAGTAAAAGACTACGACGCGAGTGTCTACAAATTTGAATTTACCCCAAGCGGTGATATAGAAATGGAGGAAATGAGAGAACCAAACGAATACTCATTTCTTCCTCAGTGGTATATTGATGAAACTAGGGACTTGGGAAATCTATAGTTCATAATAAATATATACATTTAAATGAGGATGGATATATATGAAGGGTTTCTTTCAAAAACAGCACTTGTCAAAAACATTAATATTTGTAGTATTGGTAGTAATGCCTATTCTTGCATTATATTATAATGAAAGAGTAGGCATTACTACCAATACTACAAAAATTAACGTTTTTGACAAGAGCTGTATTTCAAAGAAACCCTTCATATATATCTTTTATCTTTCTTCATATCTTTTACTGTACGAACATTTAAAGTCTCTTTCCGATGGCCTGATTTATCGCAGACATTTCGGCGCGCGACATTGGTCGCAACATTAATTCGGGTACCGGTGGGTTATACCACAAATCCCGAAATTTGTTTACTTTGACTTTTAAATTGCTTCTTATCTTATCGATCTATCTGTTGTATTCCCTCTGATTCCCCTATGTATAACGTATGGAATAAAATTATTTACAACGTGCACATCGCGTACATTCACTTATAACGATGTCAAACATTTATCAACCTTTAATCAGAAGTTCTTCCGCTGCCTTGGTAGGCAATTTAATCAACAAAGATCCAACGGCCGTCCACGATTTGGAAGACTTTTGTCGTTGCAAAGTCCGCATTCCGACTACATAGCTTCGTTTTTCCTTTTATCCAGGGCAATCACTTCCTGCCTGTCGGTCAGTATTTCTGCCGCTTTCTCTTCCACCTTTCCCAGGTACTCCATCATTCTACGCTGATCGTCCATTGTCTACAAAGTCATATAATTATTAGTACTACTTGAATTAGTAGGCCTGCAGCCAGCAATTAACCGTCTACCTAGTCGGAAAACTAATACTTCGGTTACATAGTTGCAGATGTCACTAAATTCGTAGGAAATTGAAAATATTAAACGCGCTTACATTACACTTACCTACATCGCAGCAACAGCTGACAGATCAGTTGTAGTTACAGTAGAACTCCAATTATCCGAATCAATTGGGACCGGACCCCGCATCGGATAATCAACAATTCGGATAATTGGACTTCGGATAATTAGTCCATACATACATGCATACATACATACATACATAAATGAAACAAAACAACGCACCGACGCGCAAGAGTACCGATATGTACTAATCATCCCAATAATGTTCGCGCTGCGCCTACACTAGAGAGAAGGACAATAGCGCGCGTAGACAGAGAAGCATTATTTTGCTGAAATTTTTTTTTCTGAAAACGATTCGGATAATTAGCGATTCGGATAGTCGGAGTTCGGATAATTGGAGTTCTACTGTAAATGCCGATGCTAACATGAATTACTTATTGTTAGAGTGAAATCTGATTAGACGTATTTACGACAACAATCTTCACCGCAGGTTGGCATTGTTACTCTGGTCCTTTTTGAGGGCAATTTTAAAATAAAATATTTTTTAAGTACAGGTAAGTCTAGAAAAACGTAATGATAATATTAATATAGGGAAGACCTTTATATCACGTGATATTTTGTTGGCCCCAACATACTGTGAATGGCGGTGATAGATAGAGATCATCCAAATACAAAATTGGATCATTATTTCAATTTCGTACTACAGTCTTCGACAATTCCAAAATTGTCTTATTATTGTAAAATATCAATCTATAACGATTATTTTTTACGGTATTTTTAATGAAATAAAATAATTTTAATACGTTCGTTGTGTGTGCCGCGTCACCCATATCTGTGTGACGGGGATGCTTCCGTGGGGGCCCCGTCACCCAAATATGGGTGACGCTTTTCTTGTTCAAGTTAAATATGATTTTCAGTTGTATTTTTAAAAGAAATTTAAAATGGAATAAGCACTGAAATATAAATATAGGATATACAACACATAAAAGTATTAAAAATATACACATACTATAAGCTTTTTATTAATTCATATTTAGGATAAAATGGATCCTTTATAATGGATCGAAGGCTCTGTAACCTTGGATCACTGACAACGCCCGGGCCTACTCGTGTTGCGTCGTTGCTATTCCCTCTTATCTTTCTGTTTATATTATGGCGCGCCGACAGTCAGATTTAGGCGCCGCGAGAAACTCAACCGAATCGCGCTGGGCGACGACGTGTTAAATACTCATAGCACAAGTAATGGTAAAGAATAAATTCTTTCTGAATTGAACCAGCTTTAATAAAATCCTTTATGTTTAATTGTACTAACCTGCTAGGATGCTACGTTAAAGTTAAACCGTCGCGTACCCGTGTGTATTTATTTAATCGCGAAAGAGAGAGAGAGAGAGAGAGGAATAATACCCCAAGTAACAAAAGTTAATATCTGTCAGACATCTACAAGATGTTTATATGCCTAGAAAATGACATCTAAGTATATTTGGTATAAACGTGGTTGAAATCTAGATATAGATAGCGCGTAGATACCTGTCAGAACAGATATCCTAAATTGACAAGAATCGATATTCTGTGGTAGATATAATGATTTCATAAAATGAGGAGGGTCTTTTCAAAAGGACTTATTTCCATTTTTTTATTTTTGTGTGTTTATGATGACGAACGATTCGTAACCAACTTTCCTTCGTTGCTTTGTAAGATTCCCCATCAAAACTACTTAGTTCCTATGAAAACTCAACACAAATTCTACTTTCCGCGTCAAACCGGCTTATTTCTAATAAATTATTGTCCACACAAATGTTTGAAATCAATCAAGGTTAGGGTGGAAATAAGTCTTTTTGAAAAGACACTCCTCAAATATAAAATTAATAATATTTTAAAAAGAAATTACAAGGCTCTAGAGGGTTTTCTCGTTCTCTAATAAAATGCTAATAGCTAATTAATAGCTTCTAAATCGTTTCAAAATTTTTTATTAAACGACAAGAAGACTAATATAGAGTTTTATAATTAAGTTTGTTTAACAGTATTAACTTTTTGTTTTAAACAATTATAATATTTACTACAGAATATCGATTCTTGTCAACTTGGGATAAGGTAAGATGGGGTAAGAGCGTACAAAAAAAATAGACGGGGCAAGTGCCTCATATCAATTTTTATTCAGGTTTCTTAGCGAATGGTGCTGCCATCTTTAATTGGTAATTTTTTGTGAGCACGTATATGTTAATTAAGCTGTTTTTCTAATCTAAGAGGTATTTCCACAGTTGCTAACCTAAATTATTGTTTATGTTGATATGTTGATATAATGTACTTGCCCCGTCTATTTTTTGGCATGCAGCTCTTATCCCACCTTACCTTATCTGTCAGAAATCTACGTGCTTTTTATATCCAGATTTCAACCACTTTTATACCAAATATAGATATTATTTTCTAAACATACCGTATGTCCCACGAGAAATGCACCAAGCGGCGAGGCTCTGACATTTACCTTCAGTAGTGGGTGCTTTCCATTTACCGACTCAAGTTGACACGAGTCGACTCGTGTCGCCGAAAGTGCTTTCCATTTGATTTGTGTCGCTGTTAGTCGGCGACACCAGTCACCTCAAATAGACTCTGCCAGATAGGTGAGTTCACGCTGAGTTGAGTGTAAGAGAAGCGAAAGTCTGAACACACGCGGCAAAACAAGAGCATCCAAGTGGAGAGTTAATACAAAGTCAGATTGAAGAAAATGAAGGTAGGTGAAAACTGTAATTATTTGCAGTAATCTGTAGATATTAGATCGGTAGATTTTAGCTATTTATTCGTAAATACCAGATCGGCTGTATATGTCCTTAGAGGTTAGCATCATTTTCTACACAAATTCATCTGAAATGGTGAATGCGTGAAATAAATAAATTCTAAACTATATTTACTTACATTAATAATCTTTCAAAAAGTGTAAAATGTTATAATCTATATACTTAAAAAATGTGTACTTTTTTTTTAAGCGAGTCACATTTGAGGATCTGAAGGCCTTACAAGCAACAGGAAAGATAAAAATATTACCAAAACCAATACTGCACCAATCACCACTTATTTTACAACATGATGAGTTACAACCTTCATCTACAACTGTCATGTATTCCCAGTCAACAATCACCAATTCAAAAGCCACACTACCTCAGCAAATTGCACAATCTTCCAAGACTGCTGATTATAGAGGAAAAGAACTTAAACAGGAACCAGAAGTCCAAGCAGATCACCAAGAGTCGGTGGATGTAAAGATCGTGTGGACAAGATCGGCGACTTTTGCACTCTTGTCTGCCTATGAAAGTAGAAATATTGAGGCAGACCGCACTAAAAAAAATAAAAAATTTTGGCAAACCATTGCTGACGAACTGAATGCCTCTTTGTTTAGTTCATCAAAGCAGGTCAGAATTATTTTATAACTAAACTAGCTGACTCGGCGAACTTATTACTGCCTCAGAATCAATAAATGTTGTTTTTTTTGTGATTTTCTTACTTTCCAATACGCGAAGAAACTTCTCTAGGCCGAAACGAATAAAAAAGATTCATATCAGTCAATCCGTTCTAGAAATATCATTGAAAAAGCCGCTCCATACAAATGTGTGAGAAAAAGAATTTTCTTCAGAAATTTTTTTCTCAAATTTTTCCGATGTTTTAATACTTATTCTCTGCTATTTGGGGCGGAGACAAATCCTACAAATTAAAGGTCATAAAAATCAGTCCAGCCATTCTTGGGTTATAAATGGTGTAACTAACCCGACTTTGTTTTATACATAGAGATTAATGTGAGCAAATCTATGATGCAATTGTTTCATTATTAATACGTTTTTTTGCTTCTCTTACAGATAACTAGCGATCAAGTACGCTGGAAAGTGGCAGCAATCAAAAAATCGTATAACAAAAAGAAAGATCATAATCGTGGAAGCGGCAATGATCGAAAATCGTTTGATGAATTCGAAGACCGTTTGTCCGAAATTCTAGGAGACAAGGAAGGAACCAACGACCCAGCTTGCGCCTTCAATTCTTCAATTCCGGGATTCGCAAGTACATCACAACATCAGAATGAAAATATTGACGAAGACTAATATAGAGCTTCATAATTAAGTTTGTTTAATAGTATTAACTCTTAATTTTAAACAATCATTATATTTACCACAGAATATCGATTCTTGTCAACTTAGGATATCTGTCAGACATCTACGCGCGCTGTCTATATCTAGATTTCTAGATTTCGACCACATTTATACCAAATATAGATATCATTTTCTAAACATACACCCGCGTGCACGGATTCTAATCATGGTGACTTTCTAAAATGTCATTTTTAAACATACTAACCAATGAACAATTAACTATCATACCCTCATTAGCTACGATGGCGTCTACTCTCGTTAATGAAAGCATGAGAATTAATTGTTCATTGGCTAGTATGTTTAAAAATGACATTTTAGAAAGTCACCATGATTAGAATCCGTGCACGCGGGTGTATAGGCATCTTGTAGATGTCTGACAGATATCCTCTGCTACTAGGGATAAGACTTGCACGTAACTCGATTGTAACGTCTAAATCTGTAGTTAGATGGCAGAATCAGGTATGTCAATTTTCTTTATTTTTCAGGAGAGCCACTTAAAATTGATTAACTTATCATAAATCATATGCAAAATATATTGGTATAATTTTTTTATTCTACTGCAACTTTAATGTACTTTCAAGGTGCGGTAACAAAATTCTTTGATATTTCTTATTTCCTACAAAATTTGGAATTTAGGTCATATAACTGACCAAATTTTGACATAACTGGTTTTGCCATCTAACTACAGAACTAGAAGTACCAAAGACACTGCCCTTTAAATGCCTTGTGGTGTTTGAACGAATGTAATGAGAACAGGAGTGCCTACCGTGAGATTAGGTAATAGTATTTATTGTTAGATGACATACTATTACCTATTGTTCCTATGAGAGTATTACTGTTAGAAAATTTTTTATACTTACGTTTTACACTATTGCTATAACCAGTTAAACGATTTTATGAATATATTTATGTTATAAGTGTTTTTTGCCAAAGCTGTTATAAAAATCAAAACTTATGACACGTGTGCTCGATATACCAAATATACGTCGCTGAATAAAACCTCAACGGCATTTTATTTCATATTCAAAATTTTCAAATTTAATATAAACAATTACCACCTATAGTTAGGTCATATACAATTCGAGAGATTATGAAATTATGTTACGGCTAGTTTAGATACAATTTGAGAAATTAAATTTACTTTATAGCTATTTCATATACAATTACAGAAATTAAATTAACTTGACAGTTATTTTATATACAATTAGAGATACTAAACTTACTTTATAGCTAATTTATACACAATTCAGAAAATTAATATTACAGCTAATTTATCTACAGTTACCGGAATTTCGTATTTTTTCTCATTTACGAGACAATGTAGGAGGTATTTTCTTCTTTACAATTATATGAACGAAATAATATTGCTGAACTGCGTTTTGCCTCTTGTATTAAAAACGGAAAGAGCTACCGTAGATAAAATGTAAAAAATGTTCATGTTAATATTGACATTTTTAACACGGACAACAGTTTGCTTTTGTATTTCACACTTTCGAGTTCAATTTTCTACATTTTCCGGAAACATATTCTCAAATAAGATTCTTCGGCGATTTCTCGCGTCTCTCTGTAGAGCATTCCTGCCATCGGCTTCGTTTTCATCATCAAATATGTTTTCATATTCATGCATATGGTTATCAATTTGTAAACCTTCTCCAGCATCTCCATTAATCAAACATATATTGTGCAGAACGCAACATGCGACTATAACGTGTGTTGTGAAAAGAGTATCTCGTAATTCTATCTTTTGCAGTAAACGAAAACGGCTCTTCAAAATTCCAAAGGCTCGTTCGACTACTACACGCGTTTGAGCAATTTTCATATTGAATTCCAGTTGTTGGTCTGTTAAATTTCCGTTATCCCTGAAAGGACAAACCAGCCAAGCTTGTGCGATACCATTGTAGCCTTTATCACCCAGTATAAAAGTATTATTTGGAAAAATTCTTTCACGGTTCTGTTCGGCTGATAAAAAAAGGTCAGATCTTCTTAACATTCTAGCATCATGAAAAGACCCTGGATCCCCACAATACACGTTCGTGAATCTCATATCACAGTCAACTACAGCTTGCAGCAGAACAGAATAATATTGTTTTCTATTGAAATACACCCTACCATTTTCTTCTGGCTGATTAATGTGTATATGAGAACCATCTATTGCTCCGATACAACCGCGAATATCTGCGACATTTTCAAATGTTTCAGATATTCTTCCAAGCTCGTCGTCTTCTGGCCATTTAATAAATTGGGGAACGAGTGTTATGAGCCAATTAATGATCCTCCGCACGATGCGAAATACAGATGAATATGATATATTGAACAGATTTGACAGTAATCTGTAGGACTCCTTATTGCCAAGAAACCAGAGTGTCATTAATAAACACAGTTCGGCAGGTTTCTTTTCTTTGCCAAAGGTATGGGTTGGAATGAATCCACTGGCTTCCAAGTTTCCTGAAAATAGATTGTTATACTTGTACTTACTATCTGTCAACACAAGAGTCCTTCACTATCATTATGAAACATGTATAAAAAGTTACCCAATAGTATGTTCACAATTGGTCGCTCCAATCTAAAATCTTCTTTAAACTCCTCATTGCTTTTAGCATGAACAGTGTCTAAAAAATCTTGTACACGCTGTCGTTCACGCCCATCCAGTAAAAAATGGAGAAGAGGAAATAAAAGCTCCTCTTCATAGGCATCGTCTTCGAATAATTGATTGAAATCATTATCGCTCATAGAGTCGGAACTGCTGCTGCTACTGCTACTGCTGCTACTGCTACTACTGCTACTGCTACTGCTTGGTGTATCCATTACGAAGGCTAATTGAGCTTCATCCATCTAATAAAAACAGTAGTTTCACATTGATATTACGCTAAAGTATAATTACTTGGAAATTTGTTTCTATTTCTGAAAAATGTATTAATGTTGCTTTATACATACAATTTATCACAATTATTTATGTAGTGTATGTTACGATTAGTGTTTCAAAATAATGCTCGATTTTGTAAGTACACATTTGGTCTTACCTTAACAATTTTGTTTCCAAACTAGGGAAGCTTCGTTTTTCGTTATCCTTAACACTTCATACGCGTTACGCACGTCACCTTTTTAGCGAGCGTTCCAATTACCCTTCGAGTCGACACGAGTCGACACGAGTCGACACAGGAGTCGCTGGGAGTCGTGTAAATGGAAAGCACCCAGTATGTATTTGCCGAAGGTAAATGTCAGGGTCTCGCCGTTTGATGCGTTTCTCGTGGGACATGCGGTATATGTAGACATCTTGCACAGATGTCTGACAGATATCTTCTGCCACTTGGGTAAATGTAAAAAATTGTAGTTTACGCGAAACTAAGATTTGTTCCATACCGTATATTTTGATAATTTAAAGTAGTATAGTCACGAATCGATTTCCAAGATTAAAATATGAAATAATTTTTTATTGCAAGTTAATATCAATAGAAACTTCCTGATGCAATTTGTGGTAGGTTGATCGTTTAGTATGTTTGATAAAAATTAATTACCAATTAGGAAATAACCCAGTCTTCTGGGCAAATCAAATTTTTGGGGGTTTTTATGTAAGATCCAAGATTAAAATATAAAACAAAAAACGGGGAAAAAAAACAAAAACAATCATCGACGAAAATTATTGACTGTTTGATACTTTAGTTATAAATAGTTTCTGCTTCTCGGTATTCGGAAATGGCGTGTCGAGTAGATGCGGCAACGTCGCGTCAGTGGAGTGGTTTCATTTGATGTTTCAGGTGAATTTTTACGTTTTTTATTCGTTACAATGACATTTTCACGCCACTCAGTCTCTCTTTTCCTTTCAAATTTTCCCTTATATTGTGGCTGACTGGTCATGGTGAGAGTATATTTAGGTTATAGCGCTCATGTTATTGAGAGGAAAATATTTCGAAATTTACAGCGTTGCCACACCTAAAAAGACGTTAGTCAAAGGAGGCACATTATTTGAATAATAAGTGAAAAATAATCAAAATAATCGACTAATTCTTAACTCTACTCTTCTTTCTATTATATAAAATAGTTTTTTCGATGCATTAAGAACCCTCGCCGGCTGTGTGTCACTGCCGTAGCCGACACAATATTCTCTTATTACCGCGATAAGACTGCGTAGTGAGGTGACCCCGCCGGTAAAAACGACGACGCTCAGCCGGCGGTGTTTGTTTATGCGTCGAAGAAACTATTGGTCCACCTAACACGCAGTTTGATCGCGGTTTTGATAGCGCGCGTATCCTGGCGCACTGGGCGAAGGGAAACCGCACGGGGAACTGACTTCGCTTCAACACAAACGGCATGTCGGAATAAGAAGAAGAAGAATAAGAAGAAGAAGAAAGAGAAGAAGAAGTCGTGGCGCGGGGGCGACAGCCCCCCGAGGGTTGACGAGCGAAGCGAGTAGGGGGCGGAGTTCCCTAGTGATCATAAATTTTATAATTCACAAAGAGAATTTTCAATTATAAATCATAGTTTTTTGATGAATTTTTAAATATTTTTTTACGGACACTCAACAATCATTTTGGAGAGTGACCATACTACCTTGCGAGCTTTAAGTCTGCTTGCGACATCGAAAAATTTGGATCATAGGAAAAGTCTCGTACCAAATATAAATTATTTTCTATAGCAAAATTATCGTGAACTCGAATGACTCGAATTCTCGTTTTTACTTTTACTTATTTTACAGTTTATGGATTCCAGTGAAACCGTACAAAAGGTAAAGCTTCTTGACACTGGATGCATAGCCGATCTTTCCTTATTGGGGAGGAAGTTTGCAGCGTCCACAAAGACGCGTAGGAAGCTTCATCCGAGAAGCAGAGATCGTATCTTCACGGGATTGTAGAATTTGATATTTTCGCGCCCTTGTATCTCATTTGAATCCGCGGCGAGTGCGCTCCTATTGGCGCCAAGAGACGCCACTTTGCCTTCCCTTGGAACTTATTTGTACTTACATATCTGTACCTCATTGTTAAGTCCATTTTTGCCGAAAATGGGTTTTATATGTTAAATTATACTAAACATTCCACATTAAGTATTTTAAACTCAATTATCTCAAAACTACAATTTTGGATTTAACATAGTTCGGCTCTGAGGTACAAATACCTATGTATTACTGCAGCAGCAGCAGTTATCACAATTGCTACCAGAGTACTAATATATTGCAATGTGAAAGAAATATATTATTGCTAAATCATTATTACCCAATCTGTTACCAGAACAAGAAACTATCTTTGACCAAACAATACAAATACTTTTCAAAATGTAATTTTTAAACGTAACAGCCAATTAGCAATTAAATTTCATACTTTCATTAGCTAATGCGGCCTTTGCCCTGGCTAATGAAAGCATGATAATTAATTATTCATTGGTTAGTATACTAATGTATACATTGAAATATGACATTTTGAAAAGTCACTATGTTCAGAGTCCGTGAACCCGGGTGTACATTGCTATATGAAAAAATATATTATTGTTAAATCATTATCGCTATATACGCAAACCCATGGCGTGCCAAGACCTTGCAATTTGACCTGCAGTGTATGGAGGCTCAGCCTAACCGTCGCCGTTCCAGGAAGCAGCTTCTAGTCCCGAGAATCGACTTCGTCTCCTGCCGCTCACCCGTTTTCCCTTATAGCGGGTGGATGATGCGCGCGCAGCCGTAGCGTGATTCGTCCACCGAGCGTGACGTGATGCTCGAGTGCCTCGAGCACGTTGCGCGCGAAGAGACGCGCCAAAGCAGTCACGACGACGCGGTTCAGACGTTTTCTCTGCAGTCTTGTCTCGTCGAATAAAGACAGTGCTTTTTCTTCGAGCTGTTTTTTTTTCCTTCGTCCTGCGTCGCTGCGTTTGGATAGTGCTCAAGTCATTTATGCTATTCGCAGTTTTCTGGCGAGAAGTCAGATATTTGTTGAAAAATGAAATAATACGTGTACCACAAATACTGTGCGATTGTAATCGATTGTAGTAATTGTAACGAGTATAAAAAGGAAGAGAAACCAAGAGATTGTAGTTTTTAAAGGGCAATATGTCGTTTAAAGTTCAAGATAATTCGTGGTCTAATCGTGACAATCCGCGCTTCTACAGACCTCGCGTAAAAGGATATTTTAGCATTAGTCAGAGTAACGAGTTTTCTCACGACTCGTCCCAATTAAAATACTTCAATCCACCGGAGGAGAGATACGTTAATATGGATCTAAACGAGGGTTACGAACAAGTTCCTAGAAGGCTGAAAGACCAAGAGTCGATGAAGTTAGATCATATCTGCAGATGGATTCTCCTTAATTCTGATAAAATCAAAGCACACTGCAACAAAAAACGTTGGTAAGTTTGATCTTTACTATATCCTAGTTTTTACATTCTTGTAAGAGGCGTAAAGGAATTATTTCAAGCGATGATACCAGGTTAGAACCGGAATTTATTTTCCCTCGAGGACTTTTAGTGTCGTTGTTGCACACCCCTTATGAAAAACAAGGTTGGATAATATGCGCAGCTAAATGGAAAGGCACAATATATTTAAGCAAGTTTCAAACAGAAGAGAAGCAACAGTGGAACATGTCGAACAGACATTCACGTTTTTCTTATTGGGGACGCAAGTTCGAGCAATATATCGTATCTGGTTATAATTTTTATAATAGACATAAGGTAACATAGGGCAAGAGCATTATTGGGGCAAGTGCAGTATATTCAACTTTTATTCAAGTTTCGTAGTGAATGTTGCTGCTATTTATGAAGACTGCCTCTAACTAATCAGCCCAACATAACTCAACCACTACCGGCAACCTGTGTCTTTCATTGTGTGAGTGACGTTCCTTAATTTAGAATTTAAAACGTTTATAGCTTCTCTTTTTTTTTGACTAGTTTTGTTTTAATCTCATTTGAGTAAACATTTCATTGAGATGATTGCTCTTGCCCCGTTTATAGATCGGCACATTTAAGCTAAAATATTGACGAGAACGCACTTGCCCCGAAATCGTGGGGCAAGTGCATACTTGACACCAAAAAATTAAAAATTATATTATTTTTAAAATCCCTAATTTTTTCCAATTTTTATTGACATTAGTCAATAAAGCATACCATAACGTCTTAACTCTCATAAGCGGGCAATCCTGTGACAATAATATCAAACACTTAATGAATTTACAAATTCACCTATTCATTTTTTGGTACGCTCTTACCCCACCTTACCTTAACATTTATTCTTATTGTTCGTATCATGGAATTATCTATAAGACCGGCTAATTCTTTTTAATTAGACACTCCAGACCAGCTCCCGGACACGTCTCGACCAGTCAACAAATTAGGAAAGTTTTGCTGTGTCTTCCAATCTGTTCTCGGTCGACACAGTCTATTTTACACAGCCACAATGGATGGAGTCTGTTCGAAAGAAACGTTCAAAGATCCGATACCACTAGAGAAATTAAATTTTATTGAACTGAAGACTAATTGCCGGATCGAATTTCCACAACAGCGCTATAATTTCAACACATTCAAGCTGATAAATTGGTGGTGCCAAAGCTACCCAGTTGGAATCCAGAATATCTTGTGTGGCTTCAGAGATGACGAAGGATTCATGAAGGAGCTAAAGATTTACACGGTATCGGATTTACCAAAAATGTCAAAGGTAACGCTACCTTCTCGGATCTCTGTTAAACTACAGAGACATGGATATGTGCTTTGCAAATTGTATTAATGATTTAAATTACGGATGTTTCGCGTTTAGGGATACTGGCACCCGTCGGCGTGCATGCAATTTTGCGATGCATTTTTAAACCATTTAAAGAATGTAGTAGTAAAAGACTACGACGAGAGTGTTTACAAATTTGAATATATCCCAAACGGTGATATAGAAATGGAGGAGATGAGAGAACGAAACGAATACTCGTTTCTCCATCAGTGGTATATCGATCAAACTAGGGACTTGGAAAATCTATAATTCATATAATAAATATATACATTTAAATAAGTCCCTTTCGGATGGCCTGATTTATCGCAGACATTTCGGCGCGCGACATTGGTCGCAACATTAATCCAGGTACGGGTGGGTTATACTCCAAATCCCGAAATTTGTTTACTTTGACTTTTAAATTGCTTCTTATCTTATCGATCTCTCTGTCGCGTCCCCTCTGATCTATAACGTATGGAATAAAATCATTTACAACGTGCACATCGCGTACATTTACTTATAACGATGTCAAACATTTATGAACCTTTAATCGGAAGTTCTTCCGCTGGCTTGGTAGGCAATTTAATCAACAAAGATCCAACGGCCATCCACGATTTGGGAACTTTTGTCGTTGCAAAGCCTGCATTCCGACTACATAGCTTCGTTTTTCCTTTTATCCAGAGCAATCACTTCCTGCTTGTCGGTCAGTATTTCTGCCGCTTCTTTTTCCACCTTTTCCAGGTACTCCAACATTTTACGTTGATCGTCCATTGTCTACAAAGTCGTATGATAATTATTAGTACTATACATATACTTAAATTAGTAGGCCTGCAGCCAGCAATTAGCCGTCTAACTAGTCGGAGAATTGTAATACTTCGGTTACATAGTTGCAGATGTCACTAAATTCGTAGGAAATTGAAAATACCGAAACGCGTTTACATTATACTTACATCGTGGCAACAGCTGATAGATTAGCTGTAGTTCAATACTGTCTGGCGACTTCGGGGATCTTTGAGAAAGTCTCCGAAGAATGAAGCCTTTTTGAAATGATGAGATGGATGGATGAATGTGGGACGAAGAAAATGACGTCAAAGAAGAGGCCGCCGTAAGTCCCGCCGGTTTCTCAAAGTAGGCCTATTTCGCAGCAAATAGATACTGTTTCATACAGTTCTAATTATAGATAGACGCGATTAATAATTTTAAGCATTTGGTCGGTCAATTACTACGGAACAGGCTTATGTGGAAGGATCTCCGGGGGCGGAGCAAGAAGAAATGTCAGTAAGCAGCCACCGCCTGGACAGAGGGATGAACGCAGAGGTTTTCGCATGTTTTTCGCTCCCTCTGTTCCTCACTAGGCCGCGGGATTAGGACATGAACATTTTTTTCTCATGGAAAAATAGTTTGTCTAGATTGACACTTCTGTAAGAGGATTTCGCTTAAAGATTATTATTTCCGTAGTTACTATCGAATGAGGAACAGTGAATTCAAACGGAACATGAAAAGGAAATGACGTATGTAGATGTGCTCATCAGTGCCGTATATAAATATTTTCTTATCTTGGGGTAATGGAAATGTTTGTTACTTATATCTGAGTCCCAATATTTATTCAGAATGTAGTATATCGATAAAATGATTATGCGTGTAAAATTGGGTTTTAAGTTGTCTACGCGACCGAGGGAGCTCGTTCGTCATTTTCAACCGCGATTGAACGATACGACGGAAAATTACTGTGACGTACCATGGTACCTCGTATGGCAAAAATTGATACAACAGCATATTTTTGAATAATTTGGTATTTTTTCTATACAGCTAACGTGCATGTAGAGGAAAGTAATATACTGTTTTTGTTAAATAAAGAGTTAATCATGCAAAACACCCCCTTGATTGGTAAATGATTCCACTTATGCTGGGATTAACGAAGCGTTGCTTACGTTTGGTTTGGAAATTGACTAGAGGGTTCTTTTGAAGCATTTGTCGAGTCGATTCTCGTGCTCTGTCATGACGATGAAACTTGTCGGGCGTTGATATACCTATGCAACGCGAAAAAATTCATAGCTTTACGTAGTCAACTGTCACTCCTACGCCATCAATTTACTGGTAACACGCGCCATCTTCGATCACAGTCGGTAACTAATTATTCTTTGTAAAATCGATCTCTTGGTGATTGATACACCGAAATTTTAATAATTGTTAAGTAAATTCAATAAAATAAAAGAAATTACAGAGGAATAAAACAAGGTTTACGCCTGTGTGTGGAGTAGGTAACCAGTTTGACAAAGAGAAATCGTTGTGCTAGTATCCGGTTTCCCGCTAGATGGCGAATATTCTCAGATGCAAATTTATGTTTTAGCATTTATAAGAGCAACGTTGAAAACTGCAATTGCTATCGCTTCATGCTCATTTGAGCTATGATCAAAGTGTAGTATCTGTTCTTATCAGCTTAATATCTGATACACTCCCGATTCGGGAGTCAGAATGTTAAACTGATTTTTGGAGGTGGGTGAGGTTTCAGGAGCTTGCTCCGGCCTTGCCACGGGTTGTCCTGGTACTGCAGTGCCTCCAGGACCAGCCCATTAGGCTCTTGCAAATATAAATTCCTTCCCTAAAAAGGTTTGAGGAGTGGTAAGGCCACTCACCTTCAGTGGGAAACACGTTCCACAGGAAATCAGTTTATTATTCTGATTTTACCTCTACCGCGCGCGACAGCGACTGACTTTACCTTCGGTGTGACGCGCGGATAGAACATGCACAAACTCAGAGTTGATAAATTATTAAATTATTCGAGTAAAGTGGAAATGCTTCAGTAATTGTGTAATGGCTACTTCGACGACTGATGGTTTATCTTGTAGGCCAGTCAATGGGGACAAAAAATTGGGTTCGTAAAACAATGAGTGCCGACGCCGAATTTCTTTTTGGAAAGTGTGGGGGGGTATCCCCTGAGTAGAATATCCTGGTCGACGTCATAATAGAACTCGATACAAATTAACGGTTTCGGTCCCCAACTAATGAGAGTAAGGTTTCAATGTTTGTAGACGCGTTATTTCTGTGCCACGGCTTGAAGTGAATACTTGTGCGTTGCAGAGAGATGTTATTTTTTCAAAACTTATCTTAACGAACATCGTTGAAAATGAGTGCATGTTTTATATGTGACAAATCTTTGAGTGAAGGAGATGTATTCACAGTAAAAGAAAGAGGTCTGAAAACTCTTCTATTATCGAGTATCAAAAGAGAAGAGAAGCAGCATGAGTTCCTGCTCAGACTTAACAAGCCTAAGGTAATATTCAAAAAAATTCAAACTGTATTTTGCATACACCCTGTACTGTGTAGTAGGGTAGGGCGGGGCTGAGAGGTCCAATTTGACTATTAGAATTATAACGTTAAAATGGAATCTACTATATCAAAATATACAACAGTAATCAAACAAACAGTATCGTACCACGTTTAAACAAATTTTTGTTTGAATTATAATACAAATATATAATTTTACAATTATTCTAGACTTTGTCGTCTGTCTCTTTTTGCCCCATGGTAGGGGTAAAAAGGAACAGCCAAGGGGCAAAAAGGTTCAGTATTTAATTTTAATTTTAAAAAGGTTTTATGAAATAATAACAATATTTCATCCAATGAATTTCAAAACTATATTTTTATTTCACAAGGAAAAAGTCATAAGTACTGTAATAATTATTACAAAAGAAAATATTTTTCTTAATTCTAAGTTTCAAAGTATTTAAACAGTCTTTATTACAAAACAAAGTATCTTCTTGAAACTTTGTTGAGCTTATAACAGTTTAATCACTAATCAGTCTCAATTGACCAGTACAATTAAACAAGACAACACTGTTCTTTATGAGTCCTGCCATAACCTGACATGACTTTAAAATATTATAACAAATTTTCTTAAACTTTCAAAATCTTTTAAAAAACAAGATATTAAACGTTTTTAAACACAACAATAAAATATATCCATATTGGACCTTTTTACCCCAACTGAGTGTAAGTGTTGTTAGAGGTTATAAAAAAATACCGTTTAAACTAGCTTAAAACTAATAATAAACCGTGAAAAACAAATAAATAACGTATACTAATAAACGATGTTTAGGCACAGTAAACGAAATAACACTGCTGTTTTTCGCTGTTTCATGTGTTATGCAATGTTTTCAGTGTGCTACGAGCAACATTTACAGTAGTTTACCAGTCTATACCTTTTAAAGTATCAATTTTATTGAAAAAAGCTTTAAATGAATTTTATTGAAAATTTTGTGCGCTACAAATTTGATTACCACTAATTTTTATGTATCATCAATCGTTAACTATTTATTTAGCAATAACCATTTTTGAAAAAGTTTGGCGCGCTGTAAAAGAAATCTGTGCACTGTACATAAAAAAGCTTCTAATGAAAGTTGTAGGAAATTTTATTATTTACAAGAATGGTCTCCACTATTTTTGTCGTACGAGGCACGGTTCACGAGATATTGGATAAAACGCGTTTTCCAAGATGGCGGCTATAGTGGCACCCCCCGCACACCGAAATTCTGACATTCCACTCAGGGGACACCCCCCCACACTGTCCAAAAAGAAATTCGGCGTCGGCACTCATTGCAGCAAAAAATTACCCATTGACTGGCCTATTGTACTTCTATTTTCTTGTTGGGTGATACAGAATATTTTTTCAGCCTTGAAACGGTAAGTGCAAATACCTAGGTGTGCTTTGGAATGATGGACGGATATGAAGCTCCGGTGGTGGATGCATTAGTGTAAGCCCTTGCACCGGGGCGGAGAGAATGAGAATCGTGGAGCGACTGCATCGGGGAGAGTGTAACTGCAATTTTTAGCTACAATCAGGGAGGTAAGCTAGTCTTTCCGAGCGAATGTGGTATCTACTTTTAATAGGCAGAGAGCGGATGCGGGAGTTCCTTCGCGGAATAACGAGAAGGCTTTCCCGAATCTAGGTAGCATTCGACCTCCAGTGCCCGCGGTTCTAGACCAAGACGTACGTGAGAATGAAGTATGTACTTATATATATAAGACACCGAAGTGCAGCGGTGAATGGCTCGAAAATTCGAATTAAATGTACCCAGGGAAAAACCGCACGTCATTTTAAGTAAATCGTAATATTTAAAAATATAATTATATTCTTTCTAAAGTTCCTAAATTACTATAGTTGTGTACTTGATTAGTCACTACGATCTACACTACTGTATTATTATTATTATTATGAATTAACTTAAATTAACCTAAATAATGTACCATTGATATATACTTACCTGATTAATTAAGCTATGTGTTGCCCGCCGCACCATGGATCGTCTTGTGTTGTCCAGTGTTGTCCTGTTTGTTCTTGCTTTGTGCGGTGGAGCGGGTACCCTCTGGGCTGGCCGGTCTCGGTCCACTGAAAGATGGATTGGGGGGGTGGCTAGTCCTGGGGTGCCACTGGATTTCTATTGTGCCGTCAAGTTTCGTCACCTTTAACATACAAATTTATTTATTTCAACGATAATTAAAATTTTTGTGTACTTGATTCTAATAAACATATTTATTGAACTACTAGTTTAATTAACTCTGATAGAAGTTGCTTTATATCAAGTAAATATATTTATATTTGTCGCGACGAAATTATTTATTCATCGGTAGAAATAAATTGTATCGTTCATAGAAGTAAATTATTTCTTCGAATTGAATAAATCTTAAATTTCAATTGCACATACAAATGGAATACTATGTAATAAACTATTTACTTATTTTAACTAATCTTCATCAAATTAAGTATATTCGAGTGAAATAAAAGATATATTCGTTTTAACCTATATGGTTTTGATTTTTCTACTAAACGAAGTACATATTGAATCAAATAATATCTTTGCTCCACTTCTCTCAAAGTGTTGGCGGCCAGCAGGCCATGATCTCGTGACGTTGCCGTTTGAGGGCGAGCGCTCTCGCCATGCAAAAGATCTTATGAAATAAGTAGCCATTGCAGACGGCTCTGGCGTTCTTCTTTTCCGGTTACTCGTCTCAGGTAATAAGTATTATGTGTGTGCCGGATCAGTCAGATGGTCCGTAGCGAATGAGGCGGAGAGCTTCTAGCCACAAGGCACGTAATCGTTCACGTACTTGCGCTAAGAAAGGCTCAATCGGATTGACGAAGTTTTGAAATTTACTCGTGACCCAAATAAAAAATTTATTTCATATGAATAAATAATTTCATTTTACTAACAATATAATTTATTTAAATTAAATAAGTCTGGTTCTATTGTATATAATATTTAAGAGAAATTTGAGTTAAACAAATTATATTGTTGATTAAATTATGTATATTTGGCTGGCTCATAATGTAAAGTAAACGTTTATTTAATCCAAAAAAATAAATAACATATCGTCCGTATAAAGAAAGTATACATTTAATCTCTCTCTCTCTCTCTCTCTCTCTCCAAACAGAATTCAGGAAGTTTGCGTGACGCGATGCGTTATCGATAATATAATAAAAAGCATAGCGTCTCGAATGAGTCAGATCTTCTACCTCTTTTAATTTTTAACTTCTCCCGATAACTGGTAGATGGCGTTACACCGGTGTCTTCTCGTTAAGAAAAGTACGTTTTAAAGTGTATAATTCAGGTCTGAGCCCGTTGAAATATTAAGATCATACTTCACAGGATCATTTCTGTAGTATATCTTCGTGTTCTCTCTACTCAATAGTGGAGTTGATGCAGCCACGATGACGAGAGATGGCTCTCTTCCTTGAGCGTGAGGACGACTCGAGAGCTTGGCTTGTTCAAGTTCTCGGTCATCGATGATCGTTCACCTTTCGTGCTCAGCGCGGAAGGCATGGGAGGATTGAGCTTTCTGAGTGGTTTATATACAAATTCAAGGATAGAATTCTTTTCAGTCTTCAACGGGACCGCAATGGTTGAAGCATCAATTTCGCGATCAACGTCGTCCAGCGCGTATTGCCGCTAATCCGACTTTAGTACCGGCTTACATCTGGGGCTCTTGGGAAGAACAATTGGGTAATGAAGTCTTTAAAATTAAAATTCTTTCGATACTCTTAAATCGTATATGTATATCTTATATCAAAACTTTTGAAATAAAGTATCATCTATTAACCGTGTTAAATTCCTGTATTACCGATATCATTTAGTCATCACGTCGGTGACTACAAATTGGATAACGTTTTAAATCGGCAAGAAATATATTAATACAACTGGTAGCTACTTAGCAGAAAAATACACTTGTTTTTCACAAAGAGAATTTGTTTAATCCAAATAAATAACATCGTCCGCATAAAGAAAGTATATAGGTATTTAATCTAAACACAGAATTCGAATGCTAATCACGAAAGAAATAAATATTTGATTAATTTAAATAAATTGTATTATCGAGTTGAAGTATCTTACGTAACTGAAATAAGTTTGACATTCATTTTTAATATACAGTTTCATTAATTCAAGTAGCCTGTTTTAACTAAACCAACTACATTGAATCAAATAAAAGTCTAGTGTAGGTTCATATTTAAATAAATGCTATGTATTGGCGTAAATGAGATTTAGTTGTTTTAAACCATACATTTCTCTGGGTTTGTGTTGGGTTTACGAACTGCGATTCTGCGAATCGGAGGTCGATGTTTGAGCTAGCCACTTATAGGTATTTAGCTTGCGAGGAAGTTTGCGTGGGCGTTCTTCAATTTCGACGAATTTGTATGGATTCGTCTAGATCGAAGGAGAACCGGGACGATGTAAACGTCACGCGGATGAATGGGAATTTCCATGTCATTTTGATTAACGTTGGTTCGATCGAACGACGTGGAAAGGCCACGCTTCGTTCATCCGGGTGAGGTTTTAATTGAATGGGTTTTCTTTTCGCCAACACAGGAAATTTTCGAGCTGGTGAATATACGTCGCACACGTTTCATGGGGAGCTTTGCTCAAAGAGGCGACTAGCCGAAGAGGGCGATTCATTTATTTTACGTGTATTTGCCGTGTTGTCATCATGCACGTTGTCATTTATACGCAATTTTATCTTGACGACGTCAGTACGTTGAGAGTTGTCGTTCGTAGTTCGTGTTGTCAATTCACTTTCGATTCATCAGTTCTGCTGCAATATTTCAGTGTAGCACCTTAATTTCAGCGAAATCAATTATAATAAATTTCTATGGAATTGGGCTAACGTAATAATATTTGGATGATTCATCAATGGATGATGATTTTGGATCCTACGCGATGTCCATAATACGTTATATTAGGGGGTTGCGTTGAAAGCCGCTGCTTTTTTTGTTTCAAAAACATCACGTCGTAGTAAAATGTGTGAATACCTCAATCGAAGTATTTACCTTCGGAAGCTATAACTTTTTCCCACTTTTCTGGCAGAAGTTGAATTCCGCGATGAAAGAATTGTCTACTTTTCGAACTGATAAACTCGGTAACTCAATTTTTCACTTCTTGGTAATTATGGAAGTGTGTATCTTCCAAGTCAAGTTGCATCGATCTAAATAAATGATAATCACTCGGAGCCAGGTCTGGAGAATACGCTGGGTGCGGGAAAACTTCCCATTCAAGCTCCATCGATGTTTCTTTCACGGCTCTAGCAACATGAGGCCGAGCGTTGTCGTGAAGAAGAACCACTTTTCGGTGATTTCATGGAATCGATGGTCGTTTTTGCATCAAATTTTCATTTAAACGCACAAATTCTTGTTGATAATGTTCGGCGGTAATTGTTTCGTTCGTTTTCAACAGCGCATAATAAACGACATCTTCCATATATCCCACCAAATTGAAAGCATTGTTTTGTAACCGTATATGTTTTGTGATCGATGGCAGATTAATGATTGAATCTTAATGAGAAATGTCAAAAATTCAGAATGATTCAGGAAGTATTAGTCGCTGCGCGCGACATAAGTACTTAGTCAGAGCCATCTACAGGAGAACAACGGCTTTCAACGCAACCTCCTAATAATTGTTCACAAGATAGCATTGAGTGAAGGTAAGTTGGTATCTCTATTACCAAAACATCATTATAATTTATATTACGAATAGACGGATATACTTATAAAGGTCGTGCTCAAAAATGAAGAAATTTAAGCCAACAAAATTTTTACGCCACGCGACAAAAAAAATAGAATGGTTACGCACACACACACACACACACAGCTGGTGCATTTTCGAATTTACCTTTGGACATCACGTCTGACTTGCGAGGTCACATTAGTCAAGTTTACTACGGGATAAGAAGAATGAGCAATAATATTATAATTTCGCACAATCGTAACCGTACATTAGAGGCGAGGGATGAGGACTTTGTTTCTTATTCCTTATTCCTTTCATTACTGCGCAACGAGTCTTAAGTGAAACAAGCCGGTAGATACCGCGAAGCTCCACCGCGTGTCCGACGGTCAATTGACGAGGGAAATTCTGTTAATTTATCCTGTTCTAAAGGGACGATAGGAGATTGCTGAAAATGGAAGCGGAAAGGAGTATCGGAGAGACACACCCCGGAAATAATAATTTCGGCTTTTTTCTCGACGAGTAGATTTATCCCTGAATTTTCTTCCTCTAAATAAACACCACACCTACCCTGGGCGTTTGTCGGAGACTTATTTGGAAGACAAATTTCAACTCGGAAAAAAAGACATATCGATCCGATCGGACTAGAGATAAAATAAAACGTGTCCATTTTTTTACGCGTAAATCTGTTTGTTTCACGACTTTCCAAAAAATGAGTATTTTATTGCACCATAAATACATTCTCGGGTGTAAAAAATACTGTTGGAGGCAGGAGAGGTTCGAACAGTTCGTCTATTCCCTGAGGTCGACAAGGGTCAACAGTGCTGACAAGCAGGGGAGTCACCGGGGACGCGGGCTTGCAGGGTGAAATGCAAATTGAAATGAATATAGCGAGTCGCTCGCCGACGACGTGTCTCCTCGTGCGAACTGTCCTTGTAATATCGGAGAATTTTTTCGAGGAATTTCTCGATGATCGATAGTGGTTTTTTTTTGGAGCAAGAGAATCTTCGATTTAGAGGGAGGATATCCGTGGGAATCCAAAGGAAATGTGCAAAACGATCCCCTTTAAAATCACTGATGAAATATCAATGAGTAAACAGGCGCTGTAAAGTTATTTGCCGAGGAACTTTCTAGCTTGATCCGATAATTTCGTCGATCGAGTGAACAGAAACTGGAGAAAATCCAGCCGGCGCGGCGCGTCCGTCCTCGCTCTCGGATTCGCGCGGGCTTTGTCGTCGATCGATCGACCGCCGGTCAAAGAAATATTAACGACGAGGATTCCCGTCCCCCGGCCTGACCCCGTTTCGAGACTCAGTCCCACCTTTCGAACTTGGGAACTACGAGTGCATGGTCGACCGATGGGTACTTAAACTCCCCTCTAGACGTCAATTAAGATCGCGGGTGAAAGCAAAGTTTCCCGGGGCGAATCGAGCGCCGAAGTGGAGGCTCCACTGTGGTGATCGCGCGCTCGTAAAGTGAAACCGTAACCAAGACAGAACGACTGGAGCTCGTCAATTATAGGCGGTTGCATCTCGCTTCGGATGATCGCCGCTGAAGTTACAGCGCTACTTTCATCGAAGGGCCGTGATTTGAAAATCGGTTCTTCGATCGATCGGGTGGTGATTTAATCGAATTCGGATTAAAACGTCGCTTCGAGTATGACGAGAGGCGTCGGAATTTCTGTACGATGATAGGCGTCCGATAACGTTTCGACCCTTGAAAATACCCAAAGCCGGTCCCGGACCCGCGCTAGCCCCTTCTTACATCACGCCCGTGATTTTAATCCCCATCTCGTCCGACTTACGGGTCCCTGAACGCCTAACCAGAGGTACTCGGGGCACCGCGGGGCGTCTCGATGGAAATAGATCCGACAGACGTACAGACCGTGCGTTTAGCCTCAGTTCCAATGTTTGGGAGAGGATCGACGTTGCCCAGTCCCGGGGAAGGAGCCTGCTCGGTTAGTTATGCGTAACCGAATACGTCAGACTTCGATTACTCCTATTTCACGAAGCCACCGTGACCGCGAACCGTAAAGGAGCTTGGTCCCCCCATTACTCGGATTCTCCTTTGCTCCGCAATCGAACTGTTTGCATAAGCAAAGTGGGAATGTTATACGAGTATTACGCGCGAATTTTCGTTGCACGAAGAGAACGCGGTATTCTTGTAAATTATGGAATTCGGTACCGTGCGTTACTACGCGTAGGTAATCGTCGAAGGAAAATTTATCCCTTGACGTTTTGGCAAAAATCGTAATTTCTGGAATCGAACGCTCGACCAGAGCGCGGGTCGGTATTTCAAAAGAAACATAAAATATCGGCGATTTTATGCACGAAAAATTGTCTTCTTCCCAGAAGATTATCGATATCTTTATGCGGCTTTCAGATTTCATCGATGAAGCCATGATTTTTGGAATCAGCACGAAAAAGTACGTCGGATAGGATTGTCAAGAGTGTAATTCAGGAAAAGTCGATTTGCATAAAATACTGAAAAAATGTTAAGAGATTAAGATTTTACCAAAATTTGAAATCTCCGGAATGTATCGCTCTACGGCACTGTCTTGTGTATTTTTTCGCGCTGATTACGAAGAGCACAATCATTTGCTCGATTTCTCAAGGGAAATATCAGATATCGGCGATTTCATGACGAGGAGAATTATTCCCCTCCCCTATATAAAATCCACGACATCTCCCATGCCAGTTGCACTGCCCTCGACACTTCGATAATTAAATCGTAGACTCGAGCGAGCATAACGGAAGCGTATCCACCTAATAGACGTCGTAGCGGCAGCCACGACAACGATAGCTACGGTTTCCGCCACCTCTCCCGGCGGCAACAATCTTTGAAACATTCCGCAGCATCTCCAGGGCCCAAACGTCGGTGACCACGAGCAAGGCACTTTCAGCGCACTTCACCGATGGCGATCTCCTGTTCACTCGTAAAGTTCGGAGATACTCTTCGACGTCTGCGTTGTACCTACAGGCGTCGTCATCGGTTAAAAGTATCGCCCAAGAATGTCGACTTTATTACCGTGGCGGAAGTCGAAGCGAACATTTCGACGCTGGCAATTAAGAACATCGTATCTCAATTTTTGGCAAAAAGAGTTAACATCACTTTTCAATATAAGAAATTCTCCTCTTTCAATTAAAACCATAATTTCTAAATTATTTTTGCAAATATGTGGATTTAAAAAAAAAGTATTAAAGTATTAATTAATATGGAAATTTGGCATAAATATTATCGACTCTAAACCTACTTTCTCGGAGAAACTGTCATTATTGAAATACGATGTTCTTATTTAGGTTGGCTGGGCAAAACTGAAGCAGATGGCGCCACCGAGCCAAACACCCGCGGGCAAATGAAAACTGTTATAATATATTATTAATGCTGCACTGTTGAAAATTTGACTGTATCTGATGTGACTGGTAAAAAAATTATGAAAGTGAAACAGTTAAAGGAATTCAGCGGATCTCCAACTGAGGCGGCAGGTCCTCTTCGCGCGGGAGAAGGACCTGTTTCCGTCGTCTGGTGGTGGCGACACCGTCGCTCGTCGTGGGTCGGCCGCTATCGCTGGTGGGAAGCGGCTGCGGAGGCTCCACAGCCACCGTTTTATATTAATTTTTTTATTTCAATTCATTTCACTACATACATATTCATAAATTAAGGTTATATTTTCGTTTTTGACTCCTGCAATGCCTACTATACTTTATAAAGTAAGCATTGACTCCTGCCATATTGATATATTTCAAATCAGGCGGTAAATAAGGGTGTTTGGCTCGGTGGCGCCTAGGTTTACTTCCTCGACCACCAGCCAACCTATTTGCGAGCGTCGATTTATTTCGTCCCTATCGATATCGATTTGCGCAATCTTCTCGAATTTGTTCGTCAAAGAGAGCCGCATCCCGCGTTGGGTCCATTCACGTCATCTCAGACGAAGACACTGGCGGCTAATATCGCGTGCGTCGTAGAGAAACTTTAAAATACACGCGCGAGGGTTCGCGCGCGCGTACACGCGCGTAATAAAACGAGCTCTCCTCGCGCGGTTCGCCGGAGCGAATTTTTTTTCAGGGAAATTATGTAGCGAGATAATTGCTCCGGTTGCGACCGTAATACGACTTTCCTCCGCAATCCCGATCTTTCGGCCGAAATAACCCGTCACCGAGTTCCGCTCGGGCGTCTCGACGCAGTCGTCTCCAAGCCGGAAACCATACCTACGCGCCGATGCTTTTCCGCGAAGGGCTTGGCTTCCGCTTTATCGTTGAATCCATAGAGTTATTCCCATACCGTGGCGTTACCGTAGAGTGCGTAGTTGACGAGTTCTGTTTACATTACTGCCGTGTTAAGTTAAAAGGGCGTATCTGGCATTTCTACAGTTTTGAGATATTAGGGGTTTTCTAATTCTTTTCAAATCATAAATGACAAAACGCTTGCGTTTTATCATTTATGTTGAATTTCATTATCAGTGCGTCACGAAAAGAATTAGAAGAACCCTAATATCTCAAAATTGTAGAAATGCCAGATACGCCCTTTTTTAACTTAACATGGCAGATTAGCTCGTCTAAACAAAGCCTCGGTACGGCGAGAAGTTTATTGGAAGTTTAATTTAGATGATTATATATATATGATATTTTTATTTATATAGATAATGTATTAATAAAAATTAATATAATTATTTAATGAGAATAATAATTATATCGGCTATTGAAACATTTGCACGTGCAGTTGAAATTTAAGATTTGTTCAATTCAGAGAGAAATAATTTACTCCTATGAACGATACAATTTATTTCTACTATAAGAATAAATAATTTCGTCGCTGCAAATATATATTTACTTGATATAAAGCAACTTCTGGTAGAGCTAACTAAACTAAAAGTCAAATAAATATGTTTATTAGAATCATGTACAACAAAATTTTAATTATCGTTGAATCGAAGAAATTTTTATTTCTGTTGATTAAATTTTTGTTTGATTTGAGCACTACATTTTCGAATACTACGATTTACTTGAAATGACGTACGGTTTTTCCCCGGGTGTAGTTCATTTCTCAACGGTTATCGTTTTCCGTATAGAAGTATATTATATACCGCGTATATAAAATTAACGAATCCCATCAATTTTAACACTTTTTTCGACTTAATAAACGACGATAAACACACATTTAATTTTTCAGTGTTTCAAAAATTGGCACCCAGTATCGAATACATAAAAACAATTGCATTAAATAATTATCGGAACACTCTGAGACGTCAGCCTAGTCCTCATGTGCCCCCTTTTGACAGGCACGGCACCCTCTCTAATCTTCTTTCGTTACCTACTTTTTGTCGAAGCAGTTGATGTAATGGCTCTCAAGAATGCTTTCCACTATTTTTAAACAGAATACTTGCAAATAGAGGGAAATAATCTAAATGATAATTTATTCAGTACCAGGAGATAACCTGCCGTCCACAGACCCAGAAAACTCCATGAGATCGTTTCAAAGTAAATTTTCTACCAAACTTAGTACTTCAAATGATAGCGTAAATGTGAAAAACGAAACAAGACTTGTCGTTTTGTTAACCAAGAATAGAAAAGCACGTGCTTGTGAATCAATCAAAATTACAACGCTTTCCGTTAAGCGCGTACCTACATCAATTTCTAGGACAAGAGATAAAGAAAAGCTTCCTCTCCAAAAACATAACGACACCAGCAACTGATACTCTACACCTAGAACGGTTTAATTATGAGGTATCAATGTGCATATGTATTATACGTATTATTTCATTACGCTTATTTTGAAAGATGTTGCTAGTGTCCCGTACCAGGTGCCGTCCGGCGTTAGGAGAACTCCCCTTATTTATTGCAGCGACATATTTACGAAAAATTGTGTATACGTGGAATAAATGTTTAGCATTTTATTTGTATTGATTTAAAATCAATTAGGTTTGCTTAATAACAACTCATTAAGCTCACAAACTTGATGCATCGGATGAATCGATGCCGCCTAGAGTTACTGTATAATTTACGTGTACATTCGCCTAACTGGATCCCCCCCCCCCCCCCGCCGTCGACCTCGTCGAGATTCGAGCGCAACCGCCCCCCGCATACACACAAACAGACGACGCGTCCAACGGTGTTCATTTCCCGCGATACCCGATACCAAGGAGATTCTTCGCATTCAAAGGGGGGCTCCCCGGTCGCGTCACGCCGTATCCGCGGCTGAATAGAACCGCACGACACCCGAACGGATTCGTATCACGCGTGACTCTACACACACTCGTCACGAGGAGGAGCTTATACCTTACATGCTCGATGTCTGGCTCCCGTGAGAATACTTACGTCTCGACCCGGGGGGTCCGGATATCGATCGTTATATATCGGGATTAACGTCAACTTCTCGATGCGCGAGAGGAGGGAGGGAGGGGCGAGCCGCCGCGCGCGACGGCATTTTATGTGAATCGTGCACGCGCGTACATCCGCGTCGCCTTCACGGACGCGTCGTTATCGACTCAACGCTTCATCCCCGCAGGATGCGGGAGCTTCGACGTCGTGGCGAGGCGGGGCGGGGCCGCGGGAGTGAGTATCGGGTATAACGGTCTGGGAGGTAACGCGAGAGACGACGATGTATCACGCCATTTAATAAGCTTTCGTCGGAGGATCGGGTGACTGCGGGAACCCGGCAGGTCACCTCCTTCGAGTCGAAATCGACGCCTCGCGTCGAGACGAACGACGACGAGCCGCCCCCGATGCGACGTCGGAGAATACCTTCGATCCGTTTATCCGGCACTTCTCGAGTGACCGAGGGAGAGAGAATGTTTATTTTCCGCCAAGGACTCGGGACTCTTTGCGCGGCGCACGGCGGGGGATTTACGTGAAAAAGAAGACAAACAACAATAAAAATAAGAGCGAGAAACCGACGCGAAACTGATCTCCGGCATGACGGATACCGTCGGTGGTGACTCTTTAAAATGAAGGGGTCAGAAGTAAAAGTGCCTAAGTAGCAAAATGCTTATTCTGAAGAAACGGCCTTCAAAGTTCGGTGCGTATTGAAGTAGTTCATTTATATAACTTTTTCTACCCGTTAAAAGATGACGCTACCTTACAATTTTCAATTGGGTAATTTTTGCACCGAACGCTGAGAACACGAATCTGTGCTTAGGTAATTTCCACCAAAAATGTCACTTAGGCACTTTTGCTTCTGACCCCCTCAAATGTCATTTTTAAACATACCAGCAAATGAACAATTAATTGTCATGCTCTCGTTAACTACAGCGGCGTTTACTCTGGTTAATGAAAGCGTGAAAATTAATCCATCATTGGTTGGTACGTTTAAAAATAAGATTTTAAAAAGTCACCAGCGACGGAATCCGTGACGTCGGGAGTACGATATTTCGCGTCGAACGCGAGAGAATCGACCTCGGCCTAATCTCGCAGCGACTTCGACTACCGCGAAGTTGGGATCAAGTTATAATTAAGGCGGGCGTAAATAAATCCACGCTAAATTCCGCCATACCTACGTCCGTATCCTAATCCACCGACGCGTATACGAGTATCTTGGGACGGTAATTAAGGGTGGGTATCGCCGACCGCGTTTAACTCTTAAACTCCGTTGGCGACATTAGCCTTTACATTCGTATACGTATACATATACCCGCCCTCGACGTCGCGAAACCGGAGCTTATCGTTGATATTAACGACAGGTTAACGTCGACGCTCTCCTTGTTCGCGTATACGGGGATATAGAACTACTCTCGAAGGAGCACGAGTACGCTACACCTAACTCGTGGTTACGACGCCGTTGTATCGGGCCCGCGCGTCCTCCGAATTTATCGGCGCGTCGGGGAAGCGCGCGTCGCGAATAGTCGCCCAGGCGGAAAAATTCTACGTAATTTGTATGTAATCCATATGTGGCTTTGGTCATATATGGATTATATATGATTTCTATATTAACCATATAGGTATTATATATAGATGTTTGAATGATCGTATAATCCATATTGTATAATTTGTATATGGTTAATATGGAAAATGTATGTAATCCATACACTGAAAGAAAGATCTGCTTCATTCAACCATCGGTTAAGTTAAATACGGCGAACCTCACGGTGCAATTGTTTCAATGCTATAAGAAGTGCGAGGAAAACTAAATAGAGTTGAAGCAACCAATTTGAAGTTTAAATAAGTGAATATCTACTTGAAACAATTACACCGTCAGGTTCGCCGTATTCAACCTCACCGATGGTTGAATGAAGCAATTTTTTTTTCAGTGTATATGACTAAACTACATATGGATTATATACATATCTAGAATATTTCCTCCTGGGCGCGTAGGTATCTTTCGTATATCGAAAAGACAGGTTATTGATACACAGTAAACATTTTTTGTTGGGAATTTTCCCGAAAATTGTCGGAAAGCTTGCAACCCAAAAGAATCGAGAATTTTCCCAACTATTACACAGGGAAAATTTCCAGACGCATTCGGAATAATTTCTAATGGATTAGGGAATTTTTCCAACTACGTCATGTATGTAAAAGGCATACTTAATAGATAAGTTTTTTTTTTCGTTTTTTATTGCCCTTTGTGTGTGCTTGTGAATTCTACTCTTGTCGTATTATATCGCGTCTGTGGATCATCTTTGGGCTTATTCGATGAATAAAACTTCTTCTGGTTGGATCGGGGCGCGATCGCGGGACTCTCTCTGAACGCAAAGCTGGCGTTTTTCCCGGTGAGCTACTGTAACATAAGACGTTAGCTTTGCTACAAAACGGGAATTTAAACTACATGTCGGGTTATTTTATCAGTATGCTTAAACAAATACTCCCTCTCGGCATACTATTTAAACATTTTAACATTTTGTACTGAGTGAAAAATGAAATTATAATTATGAAAATTAATATTTTTGACCATTACAAAATTTATTATATTGCGGGATTTTGTTTGATCAAGAGTAAACTGAGAATTGACAAATAGGACTCAGAGGAGTGGAGCAAAGCGATAATAAATAATATTCTGCCTAAGTGCATAACAGTGAAAATAACTTATTTTAGTAGTAGATTTTAATTTTTACCAAGAGCAGGTTCAACTATTTCAAACTAATAAAATAGAGTACCATTGAACTGTGAAAATTAACATATTATGGTCAAACATTGGTATAATCTTTATTACCGTTCAAGTCATGTTTTTTCCTATATGAATTCAGCGAATTGACGAGAAATTATAATTTTATCCCCTATAGGATAAAATCCTGAAAGGTTTCAGTATTTGCAGAATTATCTACATTTTCAGTAATATTCCCAAACATTATGATTCTTTCCCCAAGAAAGGTAGCACTTTTTTCCGATATATCAGGGAAAATTCCTAAAAGTACTTATAATTTCAGAATTTCCTACATTTTCGGTAATATTCCCGAGCAGTACGGTACTTTTCTCTAAAAAGAGGGGAATTTTACCGAAATATCTGGGAAAAGCGTTTTCTCACTTTAGTTCGGAAAAATTTCGTGCGAAAAGTTCGGAAAAATTCCCGAAATTTTTTACAGTGTAGTTAATGAATGTCATTTCGAATATGGCGAAATAAACATTTCGTTAGGACGATAAAATATACGTTAATTAATAAAATGTCTATTTCATTGAAATGATTGCCTCAAAGGATCGAATTGTGCCAAATAAATATTGTAACAGTTAACGAGTATTTATTTTATCGAATAAAATATTTATTTCGCCACATTTAAACAAACATTTATTAACTACGAAAAATCTGTTTTCTCGGTGTAAGTATGCACTGAAAAAAAACCTTGAACAACCTAACCAAAATCCTGGAAATGATGACCAAACCGTTTGGTTAAATTTACTAATTTTTGGTTGGAATAACTGAACGTTTGGTAGGAATAACTCCACGGAAAAGAATTTATGGTAAATTTCGGGTTGAGACCAATTTATTGCTACGATAGCTACAATTTCAGTAAAAATTATAGTAAAAATTGTAGAAGTTGCAAGCGTTGCTGTAATTTTTACTAGAATTATAGTTATCGTTGCAATAAATTGGTCTCATCTCGAAATTTATCACAAACTTTGTTAATGCTGCAATTTATTTTTTTTCCGTGTGAACATTTAGTTGGAATAACTAGATATTCGGTTCAACTGACCAGTATTTTGATCATAATAATTAAACGCGATTATCCAGATGCATTTCGTCATTTTAACTTCATTATTTTTCTCAGTGTGGATTTTGAAAGAGAAAGCGTATCGCGTACGACGATGAACGAATATTTCCGTAATATTTAATCGTCGCTGACATTTTTCCCCTTATATCCCTCTCCTCGTGAGGCCATTTCTCCTTTATTTATACGACGCTGTCGTAATTGAACACGATAGGCCGAATAAAATTGCCGCGATAAAAGTTCCGACGAGCGATGTCTCGGCAACCGGGATATCTCGCGCGAGCTCGGACTCCATCGATGTACATCGTCGGTCTTATCACGTAAGGGCGTATCTCAGAAAAATTGAAAATTCAGTTAAGACCGCAAATAGGTTGCTCTCTTAAACCTTATATTTTTATCTCACGACTCGGCGTACCTCAACGTTTTATACTTTTGCTATTCCCCGTATATTTTTTTCGTCGTATCTCAGAATAATCAAGATTTAAATCACACGTATGGCCTATCCCAAGTTAGGCCTATACGTGAGATTTAAAAGGCATTCAAGCGCATAGTTTTAGACATAAAAAAAATCACCAAACTATATAAATAATTGCAGGAATTATTCACGATGAAAAATCGTAAAATATTTAAAATCGCTCTCCTGAGAAATCATCAAAACTGAGATACGCCCTTACGTGATAAGACCGACGACATGTACACACGTATGCGGGAGCCTACCCGCGCGCTAAATGACCGCGCGACTCCGCAATATTTCAGAAGCGTTTCTGCAATGTGTCCGCAATTTCTTGTCCCGTTTCATTCGCTCGAGGGAATCGTCGCGCTATTAAAGGGGTAAAAGGGGTCGGCGGGATTGGCACCGAGGCGCGTGCGAAGGCCTGCCGTATACGAAATAAAAAGGCGACGTTTTCGCGAATATTTGAACGCCGTCCAGAAAGTTCTCGTCATCTTTTCACGCATTATACACGCGTCGAACGTTGTAAAGCCGTCCGCACGTGACTTTTTCTATCATCTTGCGGAAGTTATATCATATGAGGCTAAACTTACCGCCACGTCCAGGGAAAAACCGTATGCCATTTCAAGCAAATCGTAATATTATATTTGAAAATGTAGTCCCCGCCCTCAAATCTCTCGAACAAAAGTTTAGTCAACAGAAATAAAAATTTCTTTGGTTCAACGATAACTAAAGTTTGGGTGTACTTGATTTCAATAAACATATTTATTTAACTACTAGTTTAGTTAACTCTAGTAGAAGTTGCTTTACCTATATCACAAGTAAATATAAGTATATTTGCCGCGACGAAATTATTTATTCATCGGTAGAAATAAATTGTATTGTTTAGTTGTTCATAGAAGTAGATTATTTCTTCGGATTGAACAAATCTTAAATTACAATTGCACATACAAATGTTTTAATACTAATAAACCATTTACTTATTTCAACTAATCCTCATCAAATTAAGTAGGTATATTCGAGTGAAATAAAAGATTTATTCGTTTTAAGTTATATAGTTTTGATTTTCCTACTAAACGCGATGTGCATTGAATCAAATAATGTCTTTACTCCACTTCTAAAATGGTGGCAGCCAGCAGACCATGCCCTGCGACGTCGCCGCTTGGGGGCGAGCGCTCTCGTCACGCAAAAGATCTTATGCAAAGAGTAGCCATTGCAGACGGCTCTGGCGTATCTTCTTTTCCGCTCACTCGTCTCAGGTATTATGCCGGATCAGTCAGATGGTCTGTAGCGAATGAGGCGGAGAGCTTCTAGCCACGAGGCACGTAATCGTTCACGCACTTGCGCTAAGAAAGGCTCAATCGGATTGACGAAATTTTGAAATTTACTCGTGACCCAAATAAAAAATTTATTCCATATGAATAAATAATTTCCTTTTACTAACAATATAATTTATTGAAATTAAATAAGTCTGGTTCTATTGTATATGTATAATATTTAAGAGAAATTTGAGTTAAACAAATTATATCGTTGTGATTGAATTATATATCGATACCTTACTTTGAAAACCTCGTAAGTGCAATTTTTGACAAAAATGCCATTTATAGCTAACTGTGATCAGATTTTAAACCTTAACGCAGTAAGCTATAAATGGCATTTTTGTCAAAAATTGCACTTACGAGGTTTTCAAAGTAAGGTATCGATATATTTGGCTGGCTCACAACGTTTATTTAATCCAAATAAATAACATATCGTCCCTATAAAGAAAGTATACATTAAATTTTTTCAAACAGAATTCAGGAAGTTTGCGTGACACGACGCGTTATCGATAATATAATAAAAAGCTACGTAAGCGCAATATCGGCTGACTATAAATAGGTATAGACGGCGTGTAGCGTGGCGAATGAGTCAGTTCTTCTACCTCTTTTAACTTTTAACTTCTCCCGAGAACTGGTAGATGGCGTTGAACCGGTGTCTTCTCGTTAAGAAATGTACGTTTTAAAGTGTATAATTCAGGTCCGAGCCCATTGAGGTATTAAGATCATACTTCACAGGATCATTTCTGTAGTATATCTTCGTGTTCTCTCTACTCAATAGTGGAGTTGATGCAGCCACGATGACGAGAGATGGCTCTCTTCCTTGAGCGTGAGGACGACTCGAGAGCTTGGCTTGTTCAAGTTCTCGGTCATCGATGATCGTTCACCTTTCGTGCTCAGCGCGGAAGGCATGGGAGGATTGAGCTTTCTGAGTGGTTTATATACAAATTCAAAGATAAAATTCTTTTCAGACTCCAACGAGACCGCAATGGTTGAAGCATGAATTTTGCGATCAACGTTGTCCAGCGTGTATTGGCGCTAATCCGGCTTACGTCTGGGGCTCTTAGGAAGAACTTGACATTGGCCCTTTTAGAATCAAGCCACGGAAATATATATTTGCCGCGATGAAATTATTTATTCATTAGTAGAAATAAATTGTATCGTTCACATAGAAGTAAATTATTTCTTCGAATCGAACAAATCTTAAATTTCAATTGCACATACAAATGTTTTAATACTAATAAACCATTTACTTATTTCAACCAATTTTTATCAAGTTAAGTATATTTGCGTGAAATAAAAGATTATAAGGCCCAGTTGTACAATATAAGTTCAAGGCTGGTTCAGCTTGAACTTACATTGTACAAGTGGGCCTTATTCGTTTTAACCTACCGGTATAGTTTTGAATTTTCTACTAAACGAAGTACAGTGAATCAATATTATCTTATGCCATAAGGCGGAAATCCGAGGTTTTTTCAGATTGTGTTTAATTAGGTCGTAACACGAGGCATGGTTTGGGGACGAGGCTCGCCGTGTCTAAACACAGTCTTAAAAATCCGAGGATTTCAGCCGAATGACATATATTATTTTTCCTCACGAATGACCATTTCTCAAAACAAAACAATCAGAAGTATACACGGCTCATTTCACATTGCGTTTATCAGTTTGGAAAAAGTACCCACTTCGGACTAAGCAATCTTTTGACAGCCTGCGGACTCCCGATCGGTGTCATGCAGGAAAAACGCCATCTTACGGCCTAAAAATAGGCTGGAAAAGGCCTCGAAATGGGCATGAGTGAGGAAAATAATATTTTTACTCCATTTCTCAAAGTGGTAGCAGCCAGTAGGCCGTGCTTTCGCGACGTTGCCGTTTGAGGGCGAGTGCTCTCGTCATGCAAAAGATCTAACTCATTGATATATAGAGGTAGTCATCGCAGAACGGCTCTGGCATCCTTCTTTTCCGCTCAGTCTCCCCAGGTAACGTCGGATCGGTGAGATGGTCTGTAGCGAATTGTGCAGAGAGCTTCTAGCCACAAGGCACTTGCTCGGTCACACACTTGCGCCAAGAAACGCTTAATCGGATCGACGAAATTTTAAAATTTACTCGTGACGTAAATACAACATTTATTTCACGCGAATAAATAATTTCTTTTTACTAACTATATAATTTATTTAAATAAAATAAATCTTTGGTTCTATTATATACCTATAATATTTAAGAGAAATTTGATTCAAACAAATGATATCATTGATTTAAATATATCATTGACTTTTGAATTATGAATATTTGGCTGGTTCACAATGAGAAGTAAACATTTATTTAATCCAAATAAATAACATATCGTCCGTACAAAGAAAAAGTATACATTTAATCCACACAAAATTCGAATGCTAATCAGGAAATAAGTAAATATTTAATTAATTTAAATAAATTGTATTATTGGGTTGAAGTATCTTTTACGTAACTGAAATAAATTTGATATTCATTTTTAATATACAGTTTCGTTACCTCGAGTAGTCTGTTTTAACTAAATCAACTAGGTACATTGAATTAAATAAAAGTCTAGTAGATTCATATTTAAGTAAACGCCGTAAATTGGCGCACGTAGGATTTAGTTGTCTTGAACCATACATTTCTCTGGGTATACCGATCGTCGTAGATCGGAAGACGTATCGGCACCTTTCGCACGTCCCATTCTTTCGGATCGTCCATCCAATCGTCTCTCGCGACACGCGCGGACGTACGATACGTAGACCGTGCATCACCGCCGTGTTGGTAGCGAGGCGCTCTCCCTGAAAATTAACGACGAGTTACCGCGTCGCGGCGCTCGTCGCCACGGAATAATTTCATCCCCGAGCCCTCCCACGCGCTCGAGGTTAGAATCGCCGCGAGCCGCCTAACCGTTAGTTACGACGTTGTTACTCGGACCACCTACTCCGGATTCAATAAATTCCGGCGTCCACTGCTGTGGTCCGCGTTCCAACGCGCTTCCCCCGTCTCTCTCTCTCTCTCTCTCTCTCTTTCCCAACCGAGGACCAACCCTCCTTTCACCTTTCGCGCACTGTCTTACCCTTCCTGCTCCGCCCTTTCTTTCGGGCGAGGAAAAGTAAATAAAAATTCTAGGCGGCAAGACGAAAAGCTCCACTTTTCTCGCGCGCTGACGGCGGCGGTGGAGACGTCAGGGAGAAAGGTGAGAGACGAAACTTTCTCACCTTTTCGCGGTGGGAAAGGGCGGGAGGGTAGGGGCGGAAAGGATCGAAGGGGCGAAGCGAGTTCGGCCCTCCTCGCGCAGGAGGGATCGAAGTAGGAGAAACGGGCGTGGAAGGAACGACTGGGGAAGGAAGATCTAGCGGGGGGGATGGAAAATCTCAACTCTCTCGCGCGAAGAGGAACGACTAAAAGTGAGAGCATCCAGATTTCCCCGTAATCACGTGGAAGCAACGGGAAGCGGAAAAGCGACGGGGAACGAGAAAAACGGAAGTGGAAGCGGAACAACGAAGACGCTTTCGTCCACCGCGAATAAAGGGAGGGCGACGCGGTAAAATGGGGAAGGAACGAGAGCGCCAAAGAGGGGGTGGAAAGCGAAAATCCTCGCCTATTTCTCGCCGCAGAGGAAACGAGCGAGAAAGCGAAAAGCTCGACCTTGCTCGAGGCGCGAGGGAAGAGGACAGACGCGCGTGGCTGTGGCGGACGCTACATAGTAGGTGGGATAGGGAAAACCGCGCTGCAGCCTTCCCGTGGGCGAGCGGAAAGGGAAAACGGATGAGTGGAGGGAGCGCGTTTTTTCATCCGATGGACGACTCTCCGATACAGGCCTGGTCGTTGATTTGTCCGACGCGCGAGAGTCGCCCGAGAGGCGATCTCCGCGGTGCGGGTACCCTTCCGAACGAAGGAGAATCGAACGGGCCACACGCGAGGAAATGAGAAAGTGACGGGGCGGGCCGGGCGGCGGAGGCGAAGGAGCGCGAAATGAGAAGGCGGAAACTGTAAGGTAAAAGGGGCATACATTGACACACCACTTTACTCACTGGTGTAAACTATATATTGCAAACTGAAGTTATCAGATTTGATAATCTATGGATATGCAAGCCTGACTCTCTCTTTATATGATATAAGACGCATTTTATTTTACTACTTATCGTTTTTGAACAATGATTTTTTTTGTAAAATAAAATCAGATGTCAATCTTAGCTCATATTCTGTTTAAGATTGACACCTGTTAATATGTTCGTCTATACTGCGTGCGATCGGCTAAAAATCTCAATTTTTGTTTATTACATTCCAAAATTGACATCAGTATGTGATTTTGTATAGAGATTAAATTATAATAGAGAGTAATTTTATTTCGAAATTTTTGCCACTTTAAAAAGACCTAAAGTTTCTAAAAGTTTTCTTCGTCGAAAATAGGACCTGCACGCCCACGTGAACACTTAACGACACTGAATCGGGTGATCATTATGAAAGCGCTGATATTCACGAGCGGCGTCAGGTGGCGGTCTATATGCGGTGTTTATCAAGGTAGACGAGAACAATGTTATTACGAGTTATTAGCAGAAGGTAATAAGATTCAGAAAATGTGTCAATGTTAACCCAGTGTCAATGTTGGTCCGCGTTACCCTATACGCGCGCGGTCCTTTTTCTCGCGACCGTCCGTCCCCGCATTTGTACTGTGTACGAAGCGCGCGAGAGGTTCGGCCGCGCCGTGGAAGGGGGAACGGAAGAAAGCGAAGAACTAATAAACCACCGTGTGTTTCGCGGGGCTGCAGAGGGGGACGGGGCAACTTCCGTTTCCGCAAATAAATTTTCGCGGAAGATTTATCCGTTCGCCGTTGAGGTGTCATAAATTAGGAACCGCGCGCAAGCGAGAGAGACGGTGGCGCGCGTGGAGACCGCGATAGTTCGGCCCGGCGGGAGGAGGGGGGGGGGGCGAGAGAGCGACGCGCAGGTACGCGAGGCGAGCTAGAGGCCCGTGATACGAGAGAAAGGGGCACGTGGAGCGGGCGGAAGAGAGATAAGGAGAGAGAGAGAGAGAGAGTGGGGGAGGAGGAGGAGTGGGTGAGAGAGGGAGAGGCAGAGAGGGAGGGAAAGAGTGGAAGGAGTGAGATGGTGGAGGGAGGGGGTTGTAGGCATCAAATACATGCCACTCCGGGTAACCGATACGCGCGCGCGTGCACACGTGTGCCGCAGACGTCGCGGTGTGCGTGGTCGACACGAGCGGTGCGCGCGCGAGAGGCGATTGCCGCAACTGGGTGGGGCGGCGTAGCCCGTGGCGCCTGCGTCGGTGGAAGATCCAGGAACGTGTCTCCTGGATTATCCGTAAAATCCTCGCCGGAGCGCGCGCTATCCCGTTACCACGAAATTCGAATCGGAAAGACTTATCGTTAATCTTGGGTTGTGCGTCGGGTCGCGCGTATATGCAGGGAAGAGGGGGGGAGAAGGACCGCCACACGGCACTGATCCGTCCAGGCATCGACCACCGGGTTTTTTTTCCGCGGCGCGCGGGGGCGGCGGCGGCGGGCGATAGGTGCGTATATGCCGGACGGGGCTCGCGGAATTCGGCTCACCTTCTGGGGCGATTATGTGGGGTCCGCGGGTCTCGAGGGCGATGAGGTTTTTATTGTATCATAGGAGCCGCGTGCGCGGAAGGAAGGAAGGATTTTGGGAAATCGAGAGCGCGACGCGGGACCGCGAGCCGTTTGTCGGTTTTGGCGAACGTTTTTCGACGTGGCCATCGTGTGTGAAAAAAATGAAATCGAACAGGGTAGTCGCGAGCGGTCGATTCGAGAGATCTCGATTTTTGGTTAAATTTTTAGGGGTAGTTTGTAAAATATCTCCGATTTTTCGAAAAAATCGAGGTCTGCAGACTGAGAGACTGAGAGAGCACCGAGAAAAACAACCGGATAGATCAAACCAAAATCTTGTGCCGAGAAAAATAATTAGGTTAAAACGACAAAACACATGTAGTTTGACGTGTTTAGTTATTTCAAATAAAAATTGGTCAGTGTAACCGAGCACACACGGATGGAGGATTCATATTCCACAAACGAATCATGGTCATTATCTCCAGAATTTCGGTTTGATTGACCAAGTTATTTTTTTTAGTGTGGAGACCATAAACAAATATTTGGTGCAATATAAATTTTCCATCTACCTGGAAAAACTGACCATTTTTTGGTTGAAATAATTAGACATGTAGTTGGAATAACAACACTGATTCAAAAATTTGCTTGATTGAAATAAACGTGTCTTTGAATAGCCTTGAGAGAATATTTATTCGATTCGAATAAATATCTATTTGACCCAAATATTATAATAATCAATTACATCAATAATAATTACACTCGTCTAATCGATATTCATTTTAATCGAGTAGATGCGCTCTTAGGACTATTCAAAAACACGTTTATTTCGATAAAGTAAATTTTTTCCTCAGTTTAAATATGTAGTTAGAATAACTAAATATTTGATTCAATTTAATATATTAGTATTTCGGTTAGAATAACTAAACTCGTTTAATCAGAAGCATGTTATCATTTTAATCAAGTTATTTTTTTCAGTACAAACATACTCATACAGCAAAAAATACGTAAACTTCAGAAAAATCAATTATTGTAGTTTGTATAAACGTCGTGTGTAATGATCGTATAATTCTATCCGGGGATCAAAGTGAGCAATTATTACCATCCCATTTCATCTGAGATGATAACTTTTTCATAACGCCTACAGATTCAAACGAAACGAATACCGTAACGAAGCGTTAATAATTTATCATATCCACGTTTCACTCAACGCCAGTGCGTCGAATAAGCGTATTTTTAAAGTCAACCCTTCACCGTCACGGACCCAGTTTTCGATCAGCTAATGTTTTCACGGCATTTTTTTTACTATATAAGTATAGTAAATTAATAAATCAAAAGCTTTTTGTGCTGTAATTGATGCATTGATCATTAGAGTTGAACTTGGTACAAACAAATAGACGAAAATCTCGCAAATGAAAAAATTAATTACGTGTTTGTGAACAAATACGAGAGGGAGCAGTTTTCGATCACCCGATCATACCTGGGAGTAGTTTTCGATCATGCGTTAACCCAGTTTTCGATCAGGGATTCCGATACGTACAAAATGAATCAGAATTATTGAAATAGATATCTTATAATTTATTTGTCGAAAGTTATCTATCGACATTAATATTCGAATAATAATGTACTATACAATCTGCGCTAGTAATAAAAAAATTATGTAAACAATTAAAAAAATTAACCTTTAGCGGTTGCTTTTTTTAAACTTTTGAAGCTTTGATAACATTTCTTGCAACTTTTCCTCTTAATTTTCTCTTCCTTTTCTTCTCATCCTTCTCTTTTTTAATTTTCTTTTTTTCTAGCCTAACATTCTTCCCGAGCTGAATACTTTGATTGAGATATTCACACATTTTACAACGACATAATGTCTTTGAAACAAGAAAAAAACAGCGGCTTTAATGCGCAACCCTCTAATATTAGGTGTACAACTTTGCTTTCGTCGTTTTCCTTCCGTCATTCGCTTCAAAAGATGACCAGTTTCTTCAACACGGGATTCGTAAGCTACCCGAAAGATGAGAGAAAATAGTGGGCAGCGATGGACAATACTTTGAATCATAAATGTGTAACCAGTTTTTTACAATGAGGCCTCGAATTTCAGAAAAACGGCGGAGGCAAAGTTGTACACATATTAGTAGCTTTCCCTTGAAATAAGTATTTCGAAAACTTTTCGAATATGGACAACAGATTTCGGAATACTCGTTTAATTCAACTTTTTCTCCTTTGTACGAAATATTTGTACTATACATTTTTAATACAAGGGTTCAAAAGGTACATCGAGACCGCGGCGCGCTGGGCGAAACGTAAAACTCGCCGCGACAGCGAGGCGCTGAGCATCGAGCGCCGCCGCGTTCGCGCGAGTAATCGTTATAACGCGCGCTGCATTTTTACGCCACGGCGAAACCATGCAGTCTTTCCGCGATGCTCCGGCGCGGAAAATACGCACGACGTAATAACCATCGCGGTACGCCCGGACGAAATGCTTTTCACTTCGGCTTAATTAAGTTCCGTACGCGAGTGTTTCGCAATAGTAATCGTTCCCGCAGTATTCTCGCCGCCGCCGTCGAGAATGCGCAACCGTCTCGCGAGGACAAACAGACTCCCGTCGAGCGCGGCGCGGTACAAAGTATACCTACAGAGACGAAGGCGTCGAGATACTCGAACGTCGCCGAATTACAATTATCACCCGCGGATAATAATCGTCGCTTGTGAAAATTGCGGGAAAAGTCCGTCATATATTTCAAACAAACGCGCCGATATATCGTATATATACGCGTAGTCGTTATATAGGGTGCCGCTCATAAATTACGCGGCGCTATTAAAAGGGGAGAGGCTGTTTGTTACGGCGTGATAAAGCGCGAGAAGAGGGCCGCGGGGGGTATACATCACGCTTGACGTAAAATCATCGCTTCTATTTTTATTTACAACCTCGCTAATTTTTCAAAATATATTTTTCGCCCGCGCCGGTCGAATTTAGGCGTCACGCTCGGGAAATCATCGTCGTTATCGCGACCGGTCGGACGATTCTTTAATCAACGCGTCGTTAAGTCGCCCCTCCCGCGCGAGGGAGGAGGAGGAGGAGGAGGAGGAGGAGGAGGGCGATAACGGTGTCCCATCTGTTCCGAGAAATATAAAATGTGCCGGCGACCCTCGAAACGTCGCGCCTCGACGTCCGTCGCGGCTGAGAGCGCAAAAATCGCCCTTCCCCATTCGTCGCAACCCATCGATCGTCGTACTTCGATCTCGATAAGAGCGCACCCGTTGGAAATCGCGTTGGAAAATTCGAAAACTGCAACGTCTCAATCCCCGATCGAATCGAGCCACAGGTAGCTCGTCCTCCCTCGTTCGGTCACGTGATATGCGCGCCACCCTCCCTTCGCATCGACCGCCGAAAACCCGCGCCGAAGGAAACTCCGGGTCGCGGAATTCCCTCGAGTCCGAGTCTCTCTCAGCCGTCATCGATCGAGTCCTCGAATTCTCGGATATCCGCGCGCGCTCTCTCCTCTCGAAAATTCGAAAAAAATTCCACCCCCCCCCCACCCCGCGCTGATTTCGAGCGGCGAACCGCGAGGACTTTCGGCACCGCGATATCGCGCTCTCTCCCTCTTTCCTTCCGATTCTCACCCCCACTCGCCGTCCCGCACCCCACCACCCAGCCGCTCTTCCGCCCCCAGAACGGAGTGAAGGGCTGAGCCAGGCCAGTGCATCTCGCGACGCGACGGGTGTCGACCTCGCGGCTCGTCGACGCGTCCCCGGTGCATTACACCGCGGCGACGTTCCCGTCGGCGATCCGGTCACGCGGACAGCGGAGAGCGAGTCGTTCGGATCGGGCGATATATCATCGGCTGTGACACTGTGCGGAGCTGACTTCGGTCGTGCGTCTCGTCTCGCGCGCGAGTGGACCTTCGCGGGATTTCCCGCCCGGGAAATTACGGCGGGCGCGCGTTGCCATCCCGCGGGCGTCGCCGGGAAAACCCGCGGGTGGTGTGCACTGTACGCGCGCGAGACCGTGTTCGCGCTGGCGACGACTCTGCGGTCCGTCGCTACGGAGTGTTAGCCGCGTACGGCTGAGTGTTTGCGCGGCCGGCGCGACGGGGACGGACGACTCTTCCGAGCGCTTCAGGTATTCTCGCTTTTGCGCGATTCGCGCGTACGTACGACGTTCCACGACGATCCGGCGCTCGCTGATACGCTCGATCGTAATCGGCGAGGGAGGAGGAAACCGAGGCTCGGTTGTTCGACGCGCGAATGGATTCCGAACATCGATTTTCGGGAAGAGTCCGCTCGGCGGCTGTGCGTCTCGTTTGGCACTCGTCGAAGGTTTTGCTTTTAGCGAGGGGTGGGGCGCGCGGTCGGAATCAAGGTTCGGCGGATGGTTGTGATTAACCCTTTTAGTGGCGAGCGAAAACCGTGCATTTTTATGCGGAGATAACCGGACGAATTTGACGAATTTACTAAGTTTAGGAACAAGCTCATGAAAACCAAACTAAGAATGACATTAAACAAAATTCAAACTGCAGCGTATTACGGAAGAAAGAGGGAATAATGTAATGTCAATTGTATTTCAATATATATTGAAAATTATACGAATAACATAAATATTAGACACGATGAAAAACATGTAAACAAGTTCCTCTTCTACAAACAATATTTGCACATAACAGTAATCATCGTTTGATCATAGTTTTATGTAGGTCACGTAGTATGAAGTATAAGTATTACATTTTCAATCATTTTTAATAAAATAACCAATATCGGTCCTGAGCGAACGACGGTATATCGTCGTCCGGCACTAAAAGAGTTAACATCTGCATGGATTTTTTTACACAAAAATATATAATTTGGTTCTCATAGAAACCTTTAATGATATTTGGTCTGAAAGTGTGATAAGCTTGGTACGGACATCGTTTCCCGTTACGAAATGAGCGTAGCCCTTCTGCGACAAGTTTTGTGCGAGGTATGTCGGCCTCTTAACACGTTGACTGTCCCATGAGTCACATATGATTCACACAGAAACGTCGCTGTACGTCCATGAGACATATGCGATTCATTTGCCATTACCGTATGCATGGTGATTTCATTTTTGGACGTCGTGGGATGGACAAAATTCCTTATGGGGACCAGTCAACGTGTTAAAAGCGGCGTGGAAGAGGGAACTTGTCGCGCGCGAGGCTCGGTTTTGTCCCGCTCGTTTTGTTTTTTGTCGTTCGACGCGGGGGAAGCGCGTCGTTTCCCCGGCGATGGGGTTTGCTCGAATCGCCCCGGTGGTTGTTTCTCCGGCCGGGAATCGCGTCGACGGTTTTGCTTTCGCGCGGAACGAGAGCGAATCGAGTCGCGGGGTTCGGTGGGGGTGGTTACGATTAGAAGCGCGAGGGGTGCGGGGAGAAAATTCGTCGTCGGGCTCTCGCGCGCGCGGTCTCCGATTCGTCCGAGGCGAAAGGTCGAGGCGTCGAGTTCGGCGAGAACGTTTTCTCGGATCCGGCGGCGATGTATTTTATTCGGGAATTGGCAAAGGGTTTCGGGTTCGACGGGGTCGCGGCGCGAGCGGCTGACGGTAATTGGAAGTCGAAGGGGGTGGACGTTTGTCGGGGACGGGGGTCGGTTTCGACTGGCTGGTTTCGGCCGTCGCTCAACCGTCGGCCGAGTGTATCGTGGAATTTTTTGGAAATATAAAAATATCATGGAACCGGGGAAAAAAATTATTAATTGCAATAATAACATTCATATGGCCTCCGGATGCCGGATATGTTTAAAGTGCGATCGATAAGCTTCGCTTTAATGCCCACGAATGAGATCAATGACGGGGAAAAGTTAGAATTGCTCCTGCTGTTATATTGAAGTAAAAATGTCTTTCTGTCAGAGCGGAAAATTCTGCATAAATGCTTAAGAAATCAGATACCCAGGGAAAAGGTCTAGTTGAATACGAACTTATAATGGAAACATTCGTTCGTGATGCATATGAATTTATTCACATCGGATAAAAAGTCTATTTGAATTAGACAGATGTTCTACTAGATTCGTTACCCGATTAAAGAAAATGTGCAAAACGTTTATCAAATTCAAATAAACTTTTGTGTCCGATGTGAATAAATTCCTAATTATCTGAAATACATTTTTCCATTATAGGTTCGCATTCAACTAGGCCTCTTCCCTCGGTGTAGGTGCGATCATGGAAAAGTACACAGAGATCTCGCCTGGAAATCATGGAAATATCGTGGAAATTTATTATCCCTGATCGCGCGCTAGACACCCTGTTACATAAATCGGATGTCTGCCGATTCGCGGACGGGAAATTTGCTAGGATTCGGTGGCTCGACGTTTATTTCACTCGGGGATCGACGCGACGAAACGCTGCACCCAGGGAACAACCGTGCGTCATTTCAAGTAAATTATAGTATTTGGAAGTGTAGTGCTCAAATCAAACAAAAGTTTAGTCAACAGAAATGAAAATTTCTTGGGTTCAACGATAACTCAAATTTTGGTGTACTTTAATTTTAATAAACATATTTATTTAACTACTAGTTTAGTTAACTCTAGTAGAAGTTGCTTTACCTATATCACAAGTAAATATAAGTATATTTGCCGCGACGAAATTATTTATTCATCGGTAGAAATAAATTGTATCGTTCATAGAAGTCAATTATTTCTTCGAATCGAACAAATCTTAAATTTCAATTGCACATACAAATGTTTTAATACTAATAAATTATTTACTTATTTCAACTAATCTTGATCAAGTTAAGTATATTTGAGTGAAATAAAAGATTTATTCGCTTTAATCCATATAGTTTTGATTTTTCTACTAAATGAAGTACAGAGTGAATCAAATAATATCTTTACTCTCCACTTCTCAAAGTGGTGGCAGTCAGCAGGCCATGCCTTTGAGACGCCGCCGCTAGAGGACGAGCGCTCTCGTCGTGCAAAAGATCTTTTGCATTGATATATTATAGATAGTCGTCGCAGACAGCTCTGGCATCCTCCTTTTCTGCTCTCTGGTCAGACGTTCCGTAGCGAATGGGGCGGAGAGCTTCTAGCCACAAGGCATGTACTTGGTTACACACTTGCGTCTAGAAACGCTTAATCGGATCAACGAAATTGAAAAATTTACTGGTGACACAAATAAAAAATGTATTTCGTATGAATTAATAATTTCCCTCTACTACTAACAATATAATTTATTTATTAGCTATACAATTTTTCTTCCGCCGTTTTTCTCGTAAGCCATCTATAGGAAAACGGCGGAAGCAAAGTTGCACACTTAATAAATGAAATAAGTGGTTCTATTATGTATAATATTTAATAGGAATTTGATTCAAACAAATTATATTGTTGATTTAAATATATTATTTACTTGAATTATGTATATTTGACTGGCTGACTATATGAAGTGGCTCACATTTATTTAATACAAATGAATAATATATCGTCCGTACAAAGAAAGTATACATTTAATTTTTTTTTTTCAAACAAAATTCGAATGCTAATCAGGAAAGAAGCAAACATTTAATTAATTTAAATAAATTGCATCATTGGGTTGAAGTATCCTTTACGTAACTGAGATAAATATGATATTCATTTTTAATATACAGTTTCGTTACTTCGAGTAGCCTGTTTTAACACTAGATTTACGGAAACCCGTCAATTTGACGTGTGACTTATTCAGAGTGCCATTCAATTTCGATTATCTAGTAACCTATGAGGTTTTAGACTAAATTGGTGAAATACTTTTTTGTAGATTAGATTTCGCTGTACAAGATAGGTATAGTAGCATAGACTAAACTTTCGTAGTTATCGAGATAATTATCCGCCAAACCGTCCGTAAATCTACTGTTAACTGAACCAACTACATTGACTCAAATGAAAGTCTAGTATAGATTCATATTTAAATAAACGCCGTACATTGGCGCAAGTAGGATATAGTTGTTTTAAACTATATATATACATTTCTCTCTGGGTGTGCGCCGTAGCGTTTGGTCTTCGCGTCATCGTTCGGACGATATAATATGGCGTGTTATTTTTCGGAACGAGAGAAAGAAGGAGATCGACGCCGAGCGATACCGACGCCCGGAGGGCACTGCCAATTTTCGCGAGGCCACACGCCAACGTATTCGGCGCTTTATTCGACTCGTTATTAGCCGGGAACTGTGGCCGTAATTATGGCGCCCAACGAGCTCGTCGCACACGTTCGTTATGCGTATATATGTGTGCATGTTTCGCGTGACGAACGAGTGTGACGCGTTTGCCGGGCGCGTATCCAAACGCGTAATTCCGGGCTTTTAGGGTCGCGCATTCGATCGAGTCAATTATCGTCTCGTTGTTAAACGAACGGAGAGACGAGCTTACGGAAGAGTCGCTTCGCGGTCGCGGGACAAGATACGCAGGGCTTTATTGGGTATTGATTTGTCTATACCTATAGGCTCGTCTGTATAGGTTGGTTCCGACGCGAATAGAATTTATTAACGGTTCTTTTTTTAATAAAAATGTCGTCCCTTCGGAATATCAAAGCTTGGAATCTATTTACCTACTCGTCTACACCCAGCAAAAAGGTTTAGTTGAATATGAATGTTGTAGAAAAATTTATTTGAGATGAATAGGAATTTACTCACATCGAACGAAGGTCTATTTGAATTAGATTGATGTTTTGCCAGGTTTATACTCAATTAAAAGGATATGCGAAACATTTATTCCATTCGGATAGACTTTTATTCGATGTGAATAAATTCCTATTTATCACAAATCAATTTTTTTATTAGGTTCGTATTCAACTAGACCTTTTCCCTCACAATCAGTGTAACTACCCAGCTAGCAAAGTAGTTCTATAAATTTAGAGTAATAGGAGTTTTATATTCTGTTAATGTTTTATAGTTGTATCTAGAACGCTGAATTGTTTCATTAATGTGGCACATGAGACTATTTTGCCTTCAGAAATTAAATTGCTTTTTAAATTTGTTGCAAGAACGTTCTTAGAGCATTTATAAGATAACTGCTAATGTTGCCCTATAAGTGTTGTAAGAACGTTTTGAAAATATTCTTAGAAAAAACATGCTTTATGAACGTGCCTCAAGTTTGCTCTGGAAACGTTCTTACGATTTTTATAGACCATGAAATTGTTAGCTGTGGATACGAGTATTTGTACGTATGTCGATAGTTAGAAAAGACCTCTTTTCTTTAAAGATTTTGTGGAGGACGTCCCATGGACACGTTTTATTCGTACCTTTCCATATTGACTTTCAGGAACGATTTATTCGAGGAATTTTTAGGAAGAGTAAGTGCCCCTTGAATTCCTGCAGCTCACCGCCAGATTGTTCAACGACTGTTCCGAGTTAATAAGTTCGTGTCGTTCGACTCGGTGAGCAGCAGGGGGTGGGGGAATAAATTTAGCCAATTTTCAATTGCCTCTCGAATGGGAGTGCTCGCTACGCTAGGCGTGATCGAGGGTTGATTAAACATTTATCGATATCCCTGTATTACGTGGTAACTCGATCGTTAGTTACGGAAATTATAGCTCTTTAGTCATATCGATTCGTTTGTACTCAACGACTTTTATCTGCAAATCCAAGTATATTCGAGTAGTAGCGTTTGTAGATACCGTTGAACTTGCAAACATGTGTAGGGGTGCCCGGGGCTAAGCCGGATATCGAGACGAAGTCGGATATCGAGGCAAATTCGTATATCGTGTCGAATTCGAATATCGAGGTAAATTCGCATTCGCTATTTACATATCTCCGAAATACAATAATGCTATCTACAGATATTTAGCACAATTAGTACCCAGTTTATTAGCTGTGCGAGATACGGTAAAGGCTGTGTAGATTTCGCCTGTGTGTTGATTATTATCGTGTGGCGGTTAATATTTCGAAGTTACGCGTACGCGATGTTACGCTGTTCTACGTTGATGGTACATACAAGGTAATCAAGTTGAATGGTTGAGCGTTGCAATTTTAGCTTTATTTTTCGAATTAATCCTAATTAGCTGATAACAGAAGGCAAAGTTCGGGTTTTCACTGCTGACAAAATTGTCATCGCCATTTGCCATTGAACGATTACACGTACGCGTAAAAGGTAGGTAGTCGTTTTCGGGCACGGACAGATGCTGCGGCAGCTCAGATTTGCCGCGATTGAATTCGGAATTATTATTGCTTCTATTATTCAGGAGAGTCCGGAAGAAAGCGTAAATAAATTGTAGAAGTTATTCGGATCAAAATATCTAAGAAGACGCAGAGAACAGTCGTGGGGGATAACGGATACAAAGCGAGACGGGATAATTCAAAAGGAAGGGACAAAAAATCTGGCGAAGGGGGAAGAAGCGGTAAAACTGGGAATTTAGAGCGGGAGTCACGTTGGGAATAAAATATTTATTCTCTCTGTAAATAATACATACCTACGGGCGTACGTTTTCTCGAGCAGGAGTTACGACAGGCAGTAGTCACGCTCCGTCCTACGTCCGCCTTGCCGAGAGCAGCGCGGCGGCGAACGTACGATGAGACGCACCTACTGGCTGGCGGCTCCGGCCGTTCGCTCGAGCGCTCACGGCCAGCGTACAGTAGTGACGGTCCGTCCTACGTCCGCCACTGTACTGCTCACACGGTAAGGCGGCCGACGTAGGTGGAATCGTACTACTGACTGCTGGCTCCGGCCGCTTACGACGAGCGTGCAGTAGCGACGGTACGTCGTAAGTTCGCCAGCGTAGGCACTGCTCCCGGTTGAGTTGTTTTTTCACTGGACGCTGAGACGCTCGATTTCTGCGAGTGCGAGTAGTTGCAGCGATATATCGCACTCACTCGCGTTCACGGGAAATCGAGCGTCTAGTGAAAAAGAAAAGCTTAGGCCGCGGGCGTAGCGCGAGTCGTTGATTCCGACTGTTGGCTTCGGCGTTACATTAGCCGGGTGTATCGGGGTACGAGGGTAGTCGGAGAGTAAATAAAATTCAGAGGGAGGGGTGTAATAAATCAATTGAACGTCAAATGAAATTCTGAAAATGCGTACTATTCGATTTCCTCCCCCCGTTCCTGGGGCAAAATCGGATATTCCGCGAAACTATGCATAGTATATAGATACCTACCGACATTTTGTGGAATTCAATTTCTCTATAGATTTCCCTCGTAATTTTAATTAAATACGATTCGCTAAATCGATGCGGTGTCTACCTTGACCTTTTTCAGACATCGGTGAACGCATAAACTACCCGTCGAAAAATGAAATTAATTAATGAAATTTTACGGCCGCTCAACGAATAGGGTAGAATTGGTCCGCGTGGAATGAATACGGCCTCGGCGATACGCCCATTTCGCAGACCACGGTTCTGTCGAACCTTTTATAACCCGCGGGCGGTAAACTTCTCACCGACCGTCCCGATTGGTCGATAGAAACGGTACAACTCGGACGTAAATTCTGAAGTGAACTTGGGTCAAGCAGGGTTCCAGACCACGAGATTCGGAGTTTGCTTTGCGTATTACCAGAGTTGATATAATTTGTTCCGAACATTAGTCATACGATGATAAGGGGAACGAACCAAATTACTTGGCACACGCGGTTTCCGCCTCGGCTATTCGATTTTTCCCGAACTCTTCGCGTACTTTATTATTTACGAACCGTCTTTGGTCGGATTTCTCCTACAATTTTCAAAAGCCGATTAGTTCCCACGATCAGAGTTCCATAAGTATCCTTCAATCCTTGCATAAGTATCTTTGAGAGACAACTCATTAAAAAAGATCGTCGGAAATAACGAGTGACGAAATAAACCTTTTATAAATCAGCAGGACTCTGCCCACCTAATTATTTCCACGAATGCTCGAGAAAAGAGCTTTCGCGTCTAGCGGTTACGGAGTTCTGAAAAAGTCAAAGAATCTTACTTGCAGGTTTATCTTCAATCGTCGTGACTCATCCGATATTAATTTGCAGAATTTTTTAACCCTTTAAGTGACAGAAGACTAGGATACATTTTAAAACATATTATATGAACTCCTTTTATGTATATAATATTTCTTGCCATGAAAAAATTGTTTCCATATTTTTTAAAATTATAGATATTTACTTATTTATATTATTTTTTCATATCTATTAGAATTTACATTTATCTTGTGTAGTATAGTTTCCTATTAGGGGGGGGGGGGATCTAAAAATCAATTTTTTTATTGCCTTTTCTTACAGTAAAACATTTAAAGAATGTTGTGTCAAAATTTCAAGGCAATCGGTGCAAAACTCTCAGTCATAGACCTTTAAGTCTCCGCTCCTCTAATACTGCGGAGCGGCTTGTTTCTCGAAACCGATTCTTCTCAAATTTTGTATACATTTTCTACATATAAAATACCAGACCCCTACGTTTTTCTTTTTCTTTTTTTGTTACATTAAGAGGGTTTTACAGCAACAAAACGACGGATTTTTTCGTGAAAAATCGCAATTTTTACTTCAAACCACCAAAAATTAAAAAATGGAAAACAAAATTAAAAAAAAAACGTAGGGGTCTAGAAAAACATCTGTTTTAACTAAATTGCTTTGATTTTTTGATTTGAGATAATTCTACGCTGAAATATAGTGTCCACCGCAAATCATCTTTTCTAAAAGGCGTTCTCGAAAATGCTTCGTCACCGGCTTATTTCTCAATATTTTTCTACAAAAAAATTACGAAATGTTGTTCGAATGATGCTTCGTAACATGCGAAATATTAGAATATATCTACTTCAACAATAGCTCTAAAAAAATTCGTAAAAATAGAGTTATTTTCCACGCGTTAGACCCTCCCCCCCCTCCCCCTTAAAACATCAGCTAGGAGACTTAGGCCTGGTGGGAAACTATTCTCCCAGTACAACTTATAGTAGTATGGTCATTCTCCAAAGTGATCGTTGAGTGTCCGTAAAAGAAATATAAAAAAAGTCATCAAAAAACTATGATTTATAATTGAAAATTTTCTTTGTGAATTATAAAATTTATGACCATAAGAATTAGTCGATTATTTTGATTATTTTTCACTTATTATTCAAATAATGTGCTTCCTTTGACTAGCGCCTTTTTATGTGTGGCAACGGTGGCAACGCACATCATCAACAGCTCGTGACCCTAGTAGGGGGGGAAAACGAGATTTGTGTGTGTGTGTGTGTGAAATGCACACTTGAACCCACTACACTGACGCGACGATGCCGCATCTACTCGACACGCTATTTCCGAACACCGAGAAGGAGAAATTAGTTATAACTAAAGTATCAAACGGTCAATAATTTTCATAAATGGTTTTAAATTTTGGTTTCTCTTTCCCCGTTTTTTGGTATTTTTCTTATATTTTAATCTTGGATTTTACCTACAAACCCCGAGAAATGTGTCTTGCCCATAAGACTCTGGGTTATATTCTACTCGATAATTAATTTTTATCAGACATACTAAACGGTCAATCTACCCCAAATTGCACCAGGAGGTTTCTATTGATATTAGCTTGCATACATAATTATTTCATATTTAAATCTTGGAAATCGATTCGTGACCATACTACCTTAAAGGGTTAAAGGGCGTTCATTCAAATTCCGCCGTAGCTACAAATGCGCGGTGCAGTCTTTGGCGTTAATATAATAATAATTCGTACGTACAATTGAACCAGATTATGATCTCATTCGCAGTTTACCGGAGTTAGAAATGGTACGACTGTAAAGTGAATTAGCGTGCGCGCATACACGCGCATCCATGCAGCCAGTTACGTACGAGTTTCCCGAGAATAGAATTCACTAACGAGTCTTTTGGAAGGAGAGTATCGCATCTCGAACGTACATCGCGCGCGCGGAGCGTGGAATCCTCCCACCTACTTACCCACCCACGTAGTTACCCACCTATCCAGCCCCGGGATCATCCCCGGGGAAACTGTGTAGGAGATTCAGCTCGTTATCACCTAGAAAAGGAATCGTGACGCAACAGACGGTGGCTCGGCTAACGTATTTTCTTCGCGCCGCGCCAGAGAAGACGCGAAGCTGAGAAAATGACGAGAACTTTCCCCCGAACGGCGCGGGGCTGTCCCTCCGATCTGGATCGCTATTTTTCCAGAGACCCTTTTTTGCCGTAAAGCGAAACTCCCCGAAGGATCTCCATCGACTCCAGGTCGGCAGCCTCGTCCCTCGCATCCCTCAAAGTTCGAGCGTCCTCGTAAACCCAGCCGGATTTTCAGTTATAGACTCTTTACCCTCGGCTAAATAAATAAAATAAAAAGGGGAGTCATAACTTTACCGCGTTCAGGCTCGTCGGCCCTGACGGTCTCGCCGAGGGGTGGACCACGTGGTCACGTTACAGAGGAAATCGGATGTCGATTGGCCGTTTTTTCGAGCCGATCTCGCGAGCTGCTCACGTTTCGTGCGTTTTCGCAGCTCTGCGAGACGATTCGGAAATGGGCTAATTTTTCACGATGATTGTCGTGAAAAATTGTCTTCGAAAAGGGGAAATCGAATAATATTTCCAACTCGAATTCCGTGGTACGATCCGCTGAAAATTCGAGTCGTTCGGCTTTTCGACAAGTCGAGAGCGGATAAAAATGTCGACGAGAGCATTCGAAGATCGAGTTCATCGCGCGCGACATATTTTTGGAGCGCGGGACTTTGCTGTACCCGTCGAGAGCTACCTTTCAACCCACCTCGATCCACTCGAGGAGGATATTTTAAGTTCGCCCATCCGAACTCGGCTTACGCCTTTTCGAATCACGATCGTTCCGAATAAAATCGTAAGAAGAGGTACAGCCAGTTATAATCGCGTGACTCGAGTCGACATCGACTTACGGACTCTTGAACATTGCAGATGAGCGGTAATCGCTGAAATCCATGAGACGAAATTTTATAAATTATATTTAATCGGGCTCGAAGCGCCACTAATTTCGATGCGGACGATAATAATTTAATCACACGTGAAAATACGATTATCCGGCGAGAAATCTATGCTGGAATTGTTCGTATCGATCGAGCGAGCATAAATTATCCTGAAAATTTCATCGCGAAATGTGTCGGTCTGGTTCATTACGGTTAAATCGCCGTCCGCCTATATTTATTCGTCTGTAAAATTTGATTATCCGGATGAATAGCTCTCCAGTCGCGTTTCCGATAACAGACGTTTCGTCGGTATCGCCGCTGCGAGACTAAACTTATGTGGATGCCGCGACGGATGCACGCGAGTCCTTTTTCCAGGCAGTTACGAACAGGTGTACAAATTCACTTGGCGTGTACCTTCCGGGTGAAATTGTTGGATTCGTAAACCTAACCGTGTTTCCTTATGACTCGCTTCGCGTCTGCTTTCGAGATACCTCTCATAAAAGTTTCGCTGATGAAATACCTTAACGAGATTTCTCGGCGAAAGCGTATCGCTCGAAACGAATTCTGAAGCGGGAAGCTCTCCTATACCTGCGCGCGCGACCTCGTGCATTCCTCCTGTCCATACTTTTTTCTATACACCGTCACGGATCCAGTTTTCGATCAGCTGAGGTTTTCACAGCATTCTTTTTACTATATAAGTACAGTAGAACTCCAATTATCCGAACTCCGACTATCCGAATCGCTAATTATCCGAATCGCTTTCAGAACAAAAAAATGTAAGTTGGAAATGCAAGCAAAATAATGTACAGCACTTGTAATACGCTATATAACGCTTTCCATTTCTTTTCAGAAACTTGTTGGTGATACGCTATCCATTGAAATAATTTCACTATTCCAAATACCGGAAAGTATTTTTAACCTGAAATATTTGTGGTTAGAAACGTGATCGAAAACTACGGCGAAGTATGAAAACTGGGAGTAGTTATAGATCATTACATTACTTTACTAAAAATAAGACAAAGTAGATAACCGAACTATTACACAATAAAAATACGTAATAATTATTATACATCATAAGGTCCAAAACACGAATCAGACGGAGCTGTTTTTAATAGCGTCACTTCCAACAGATTGCAGTAAGACTATGGCAGACGTGCCATCAAGCCGAACACGTTACTGCTGCAGTATTTATTCTTATTGTAATAAGTATTTTTAAAACTTTCTAAATATGGACAACAGATTTCGGAATAGTCGTTTAATCAAATTTTTCCTCCTTTGTATGAAATATTTTTACTATAAATTTTTAATATAATGGTTCAAATAGAAAAGTGATCGAAAACTGCATCCGTGACGGTAGGTATCGAGTATGGAGTCAAGGAAATTCGCTTATTAGATCTTCATGAATATTTTCTTCCGGGTAAAAGATCGTCGGTATTCAGTTAAATCAAATTCGCTCGATTTAGCTCTAATTTGTTTTTGAAACTCAATTATCGCGCTATCAGAAAGAAGGTCATCATTAGCACACGTATTCACATTTCGCTCCAGGACAGCGGCGGATCGAGCGACAAGCGAGCGTCAGCGATGATAGCGGGGTCTTCGTCGCCTCTCCACGTCGACGAGAAGGCCCTTTATTGGCGGTTTTTGCCAATCGCGATCGAAGCTCCGTTAATCTCCGGCTCTAGGCTTTGTTATTAATGACGCTTTCGCCCGGAGTCTGACGGAGGCTGTAAATCACGCGTCGCCGTAGTCCGATGAATAGGATTTTGCATTAACGGAAATCATTGTAGGGACTCCGCGGCTAAGCGCGAACTATACCTACTTATCGACCTATCGCAGGGTCGACGGGTCGGGGCATCGAGCCCCGAATCATTGTCTAATGCCCGGTCGACGCGCACTGACGGAGATACAGTCCGCGACCCCCTGATGGCGTCGTAGACTGTAACGTCTATCGGAATTCCTTAACACTGTATATTCGGCTGATCATTTTGAACCGATAATTGCCCTTTTTCCCCTTTCCATGTATAAATGCGAACTTCGCTAATAGTTTAGCGATTATAGGACAAACTGCGAATGGAGAAACTGCGTTTTGAAACGTTACTCCTCATATATATTAGAGGGTTGCATTGAAAGCCGCTGTTTTTTTCTTGTTTCAAAAACATTATGTTGTAAAATATGTGAATACCTCAATCGAAGTATCTACTTGCCTTTTTCGGAAGCTATAACTTTTTCCCACTTTTCTGGCAGAAGTTGAATTCCGCGACGAAAGAATTGCCTACTTTTTGAACTAATCCATTCAGCAACCCAATTTTTCACTTCTTGATAATTATGGAAGTGTGTATCTTTTCCAAGTCGTGTTGCATCGATCTGAATAAATGATAATCACTCGGGGCCACGATGGGGGTGTGGGAGAACTTTTCGTTCAAGCTCCATCAATGTTTCTTTCAAGGCTCAAGCAACATGAGGCCGAGCGTTGTCGTGAAGAAGAATCATTTTTCAGCGATTTGATGCAATTGATGGTCGTTTTTGCAGCAAATTATCATTTAAACGCTCTAATTGTGGTTGATAACGTTCGGTAGCAATTGTTTTATTCGGTTTCAACAGCTCATGATAAACGACACCTTCCACGTATCCCACCAAATTGAAAACATTGTTTTCCTCACTCATGCCCATTTCGAGGCCTTTTCCAGCCTATTTTTAGACCGTAAGATGGCGTATTTCCCGCGTGAGACCGACCGGGAGTCCGTAGGCTGTCAAAAGATAGCTTAGTCCGAAGTGGGTCCTTTTTCCAAACTGATAAACGCAATGTGAAATGAGCCGTGTATACTTCTGTTTGTTTTGTTTTGAGAAATGGGCATTCGTGAGAAAAAATAGTATGTCATTCGGCTGAAATACTCGGATTTTAAAGACTGTGTTTATATATAGGTCGTAACACGAGGCATAGTGAGGGGACGAGGCTTGCCTTTGGTCTAAACAGTCTGAAAAACCCTCGGATTTCCGCCTAATGACATAAGATACTATTGTTCTACAATTTCAGTGGAGTGAGCCAACTCCTTCCCTTAAAATGTGGTAGTATGCAATAGATGCATACAAGAAAAATTAATATAAGGTAAAAACCTCATCTTTCTTGTTTTCTCTTTTTATAATTATAGTGTAACTTTCCTCTAAAAACTACCAGTCGTTTATTCTTTAATTATGCACCTACTTGCAAGGAGTTTACTTGGAGCAAAACGTACGTTTCTTAACGAGAAGATACCGGTTTAACGCCATCTACCAGTTATCAGGAGAAATAGATAGTATAAAGAGAGGTATATAGAAGATCTGACTCACATTCGCCGCGCTACACGCCGTCTATACCTATTTATAGTCAGCCGGTATTGCGTTTACGTAGCTTTTTATTATATTATCGATAATGCGTCATGTATAAGCGCCGCATTATTTTATCCGTATTATAATTATAATTTCTAACAAGCAAATTTACTATTGTAGTACATCATTGTAATCGGTTGCTACAAAATAAATTCTAAATTTTTCCTTTTTTACTTACTCCAACTTGGGATTGTTTCATTAGCCTTCGGCGAGCCTCGTCCTCCGACCATACCTCGTGCTACCTAATGGGGTCATCCCGCCCATCACAATTTTATAAAAATAATAGTTGCATTCGGAAACTGAAACGTAATAAGATTCTGTCTGATAAAAAAAACCGATATTGTTGATTGTTTCAAGTAGGAGAGCGTAAAATATGAAAATCTTCAAGTGTAAATTTCGCGCCGGATGTGACGTGATATATCCCAACGTCGAACGCACTGCGCGCATGCGTTTTCGGCAAGCGTCGAATGGTATTTGGCGTTTGTTTACATTCGTAACCAATCACGGCTTTCGTCGCTTTCTAATCAATCAAAGGGGCGGGATATAAGACGTCATATGAAGGCGCACTTTTTAACTTTCTTGTCAATTTCCATTTTTTTTGCGTATTAGGAGGAATAAATTTGAAAAACGAAAAATAGGGGTATTTTAATTTTTCCTGAACTTTCATAATTCGAGAAAAAAAATTGACGGGATGACCCTATTAAACACAGTCTGAAAAAATCTCGGATTTCCGCCTAATGACATAAGATACTATTTGTGACCGTGGATGTTTTGTTTTGGTATCGATGTTGATGGTTGGCCAGAATCAATCCGTGATTTTTTGCGTTTCGGGTTGTCGAAATACATAAATCCATTTCTCATCACCGGTTTCGATACGCCATGAAAAACTTTTTTCTATGCTTTGCAAGCAAAGAAATCGAGATGTTCAGACGATTAGCAATGGCATTTTCGGTCAATTCATGTGGCAGCCGCTTTTCTTTTTTTCAAATCTTTCCCATGGCATGTTGACGTCGTGAAATTGTAGATTCGTATCGACTTCAAGCTGTTCAGCCAATTGTCAGAGCGTTTGAATAGGGTTTTCTTCCAATAGAGCTTGCAGTTGTTCATCTTTGAACTTTTCTGTCAGACTTGGCCGTCATTTGTCGTGAACATCACAGTTTCCACTTTTGAAGCGACGAAACCAGTCTCTACATACTGTTTTTTGATGGAGCAGATTCAGCATAAGTTTGCACAAGCAATTGATGAACTGTAGCAGCACTTTTTTTTAAAATCTGAGTTGTGTAGAAGTACACATCGAAAGAACAACTTGCCGCGTTCCATTTTCTCAGGTTATAGATATAGACTTATATTAACTAAAAACGACAATTTAATGACTGAATCTTAGTGAGAAATGTTCATAATTTAGAGTGATACAAGAAGTATTTGTCGCTGCGCACGACATAAGCAGTTAGAGCCATTTACAGAAGAACAGCGGCTTTCAATGCAAACTCCTAATATTTAAAGCTTCGGGAGATCAAGTTCAAAGAGAATTAACGCGACGCGCGATAGATCGAAAGATAAAACTCATGCATTTTAATTGGAAACAATTTTATTTCTAGAGTCAAAGGAGAAATTAGATTTTATAATGAAGAGTTATCAGGCGACTCTCACGGTGAAAATTTATATTTGTATGAACTTTAATTTATCGCTATTGTACTCTCATTCATATTTTATAAACGATATTAAATATATTTCGATCTTCCAAAAGGCCGTTCTTCCAGGACGTTACGCCGGTAACTTTCAGTTCACGCCGGTGACTTTGTATTTCACTCTTTACGTCGGAGGGGTTCGCTTAGGGTTGTAAAGTACGTAAAGTGGAAGGGAGAGCGAGAGAGAGAGAGAGAGCTTTTCTGCACGAAACGAATGGGTGGCGCCTGCTTGTTTGTCTCGCGTCTACTGACCGGTAGTATTTCGGACCTCCCACGCCGAAGGTTCTTGGTGGACGACAAAAAAATAGACAAAAATTATTTTCACGAAAGTTACTGCGACTCTAGTTCACCGGCTTGTCAGAGATCGCACCTACAGTGAGAAAAAAATGCAGTAGATTTAACTAGATCGGCAGTTACGGATGGGAGAATGCATAGAATACTTAGACTAATAATTGACTAGAATGGACCGTAATCTGTTTCCTTCGAATAGCCGTTAATCGTTATAACCAAATTTATTGGTTGAAGCAAATAATTCTGCATTCTCTCACCCGTAAACGCCGATTTAATTGAATATACCATTTTTTTCACAGTGTATATACTGAGAAAAATAATTTGGTTAAAATGAAAAAATGCATCTGGTTAATCAAGTCTAGTTATTCTAACCAAAATACTAATAAGTTGAACCAAGTATTTATTTATTCCAAATACATGTTTAGTAATTCAGAGAGATTACGTGTCTAGTTATTTTAATCGAAAGATAGTCTAACTAAACACACACAGATGGAGAGGATCCATATTTCACCAAACGGTTTGGTTATGGTCTTCAGATTTTGCTTAGCTTGACCAAGTTTTTTTCTTCAGTGACACGAAATGTTTTTCTATGAGTTGCGTGAAAAACAATCGATTCGAATACAAGATGGCATCGACTTTAATTTCAGTCGATTAATAAAGCAAAATTCTAGAGAAAAGAGATACTCTCTTCGACGTTAAAAGTCATTTCTTTCCGTCGAATCCCTCATTTATATTTGAACCAAATAAATCCTCCTTTGGAGTCAAATATTCTTTATAATACGATTTCGTTCTCTGCGTTACACGCTTGAGTGCACCGTGTTCCCTGAAAATCTTGAGTGTATCTCTCGTCGCGCAATTTCTTTCTTTTTTTTTTTTACGCGGAAAATATCTTACAGCGTCTTTGAAGTTGTCACGCAGTCGTTTGGCGAACGATCAAAGGAGATGATCCTCGTGTCAAATTTCGAGCAGTATATCCCATTTCCGGGGGTGGACCAACGGAAAATTTTAGTTTTTGATTCAACTTCTGTACACTCTGTGTAGGATTTTCCAAAGCAATCGTATTTACTGGTTTCAACAAGGCAAACGCCTCAGTTGAAGCGCGACTTCCAAATCGATTATCTTGAGAATGATTGGAAATATTAACCCTTAACTCTGTGATAGTGGGGTTCGTGCAGACACCGTCGTCTACGTTTCTTATATGGAACATTATTTCACAGAAATAAATTAGGTTAAAGAAAAGTCTAAACAAAAAAGCTTTGTCCATATTTTTACTATAAAAAAAGCTGCTCTTAATATATTACGCATCTCCACCGCATTCCGATATAATCGCATCAAAAGTTCAACAGAAATCGAAGCGTTTCTACTATATTTTTTCTAAAATTTATCGTTTAATAATATGGAAGAGACATTAAAAAGAAATGTCTTAATGAAGAATGTCAACTCATTCCAGGTGAATAAATATTCAATAGAAAAGAACTTTTTTTAATTTTTATTAACGTTGTTCAGCGTAAAAGCGTAGTTAAAAGTGCTTCATTTCAAGCGCTACTAAAAACGGCTCATGATTGGTTCAACAATTCCTACGTCACATCCGGTGATGCGTTCCGTTGTAGGTATTCGTTGTATATCTTTGTATATCAGTGCTATCTTTGAATGAGCCACCCGAGATTTGCCGCGTGAAAATGTTGAAGTTGGATGCGCAACACGGTTAATGACACTTCAGGTACGTCAAGATGAAAATGGGTGTGCGGGTCCATTCATTCACGTCAAAGATGAATGTCAATCGTGTCGCCTTTTTTCATTCATTATATCTCGTATCATTATAATTATCACTTCGTGTAAACTCTCTTCGTTCACGCATGAGTGTATTGCTATTTAAATAATGAGATGAAGCGAATTATAGAAATTTCGAAATATCTAATAAGTCCCCAGGGCTCTGAAGATATTATGTACGGTACTCTCTGGTAAAAGAACCAATAGCGCTCTTCACATACGCACACAATGGCACACGCTATGTCGATGAACCGCAGTTACTACGTCACTTCCTTTTCTAGTTCCGTTTCAAATAGCACTTGTTGGTTTATCGATAACTATGGAAATATTGGGTTTTAATCAAAATGCTCTGACAAAAGTAGGGTAAACCACCCAGCTATTGGACACTTAAGCATTTTACAACATTTGAGACCGTGTTAAAAAGATATTTTTCTACCTAGAGATATGAGTGGTGGCTTGTTTTAATTGAAAATATATATTGGCTTTATATTCTAGTAACTTACAATTTTAAGTTGGAAAGAATATAATTTTCAACAATATAACAAATTGGGATAAAGTATCTAAAAAAAAACTTAGTTATTGAACAGTGTTCTTATTTATTGGAAATACTCAATCCAGTAATTGGACAGTCAAGAATCAATAAGCCAGGTACGGTTTTTGATAGTATATTTATTTAAGTAAAAACTAGGAATCTCTTGTTTTTATTTATTTAAATCGGACTGTCCAATAACTGCAAGGTGTCCACTGGGTGGTTTACCCTACTTAACAGGGCGAAAACTTATTTTTCATAAGAAAAAAAAATACATGTCCCTTTCCTATTCGTTTCATCGTCATATTAACAACTGATCGTTCGAATATAATTTTATCAGATACTCGCGTCAATTCGACGCTAAAGAACGAGTCCTTCGATCCGCCGAATCAATTCCTCGCCGAACCGCGGCTCCTCCCCTCATTTATTCTATTACCCGAAGCCGCGACGTATTTAGTTCGAGCGGAACGTTGCTCCGGCTCCGCGGGTAATGAATATGCATGGAACGTTCCTAAAATATCTACGCGACAGATTTGTGTCGCGCTCTCCGCGACCGTCGTACGAAATGTAATACGAGGCTTCGGCCACCTGCAATAACAGCGGGAGATGGGCGGAGCCCCTTCGCGTCTGCAGAAATTGAACAGCGAGAGATATGAAAGGTTCGCCGACTCAGCGTTCCCCGAATCATTGTCCTATTGTAAACAGAGCTTACGTCTACCGTACCCACTCGAAGCCGAGAGGCAACTCGAGCCAGTGGCATCAGATTCGCGCGCGCGCGCGCGCGCGCGCGAGAGAGGAACTTCGCTACTTAATTCGTTCGATCGCTTTCGAAGGGACGTTCTTCTCGAGAACAAAAACGAACTTCGCTGTCGACGGAATGAACACATTTTACACGAGAAAATGAACGAACGATCGCGTCGATTCTTCGTAACCGATAGAGCCTTTTCATTTTACCGATCGAGCACGCGAGACACTCGCGTCGTTTCTTCGTAACCGATAGAGCTTTTTCATTTTTTCGATCGAGCACGCGAGACGATCGCGTCGGGCGCGAACTAATTATCGATATTCCGTCAAGCGCAAGATCGTTGTTGTCTCGACGTACGAGCGCGGCTTCCGGGTGTATTGAATTTTCGATTGCTTTTTCGTCATACGTCGCCAGCTTGACGAGCTTGAAAGAGGAAATTGCGCAACGCTTTGTAACGCGAGGTTGTAAATTCTTGTGTTCCAGGAGAGCCTCTACGACGTCTCCCGATCCGCGCAGTCGTAAGGTGGGCCACGCCGGAATTTCATCCGAAAACGACGCTCCGAATTTATCAGTCTGTAGAGCGAACGGCACCGTCAGCGAACGACGGCTGAAAGGGAACAAGGGTCCTCGATATCCTTCGGACTCGGACAATATCCGGCCGTGAGAAATCCCCCGCCGTGCACTCCCTCCCCCACCCCCCCAAACCGGAAACAGTTGGGGGTTGAGTCGGACGAAACGAATTCGGACCTCGCGACGCGGCACGATTTCCAGTGTACGATCCCCGAAAAATTGAGACCTCCAACGGTGGGACGGCGGGGCGCCGCTCGAAGATGGCCCCGGAAGCGTCGGGGCAGCGACGATTACGCCGGTACGCGCGTGACAGACGATTCGCCGTGACACAGTAACACCACTGAGCGGTGCACAGCCCGCGACTGAATGAAGCGAGGGACGAGGCGGCGAAGGAGCGCGCGGCACAGTCGAAAATGGCCCTCGGCGCGCCTGGATCGTGGCAAATCGGATCCGTCGTCTCCCGATGGCTGATGATCTTCATTCACGGATACCGAGCGAGCGCGCTCGTGCTGCCGCTGCTGCTGAACATGGTGCTGAGAATCGGTGAGTCTCCCCAACCTCGAGTTTTCGCGCGCGAGAGCCCCGCGCGTCTGTACCGCCGCGTCGTCGCGTTCCGCTTTAAAAGTAATTGACGCGTCCTCCCGCGGACCCCCGTACTTCTCTGGCGGTGGTAAACGAACGGCGCGAGAATACACTGTGCGTTCTTTTTTTTCCTCTCCTCTTATTGCTCGGGGGAGAGCGGAGAAAGGGATCGCACGATGGTTCCGGTTTGACGAAGTTGTACGATGTCGTTTCCGCGCAGTAAACTTTCTTTATTTTCTATTTTGTGTGACGCCTCGCGGAATAGTCGTTTGCGCCGAGTCGCGACGAGTACGCGGTCGAGTGTCTTTCGGATTTCTCGCTGAAAGACCGAGACGAAAGTCCTACATCGGAGAAAGATTTCGAGATATAAATACCGTTACGGGCCAGTTTTCGATCACTTTTCTATTTGAACCGTTGTATTAGATTTTTATAGTAAAAATATCTCGTACAAAGAAGCATACATTAAATTAAACAACTATTCCGAAATCTGTTGTCTATATTCGCAATGTTTTAGAAATGCGTATTACGTATTTTCATTGTGTGTACCTAATCGTTCAATTGGTAATAATAATTTATGAAACGCAACCTACTTTGTCTTATCTTTTAGTAAAATATAGTTCGAAGTAATAATTATTATTTGATTATAATCAAATGATACTTTTGGCGTCTTACTATGAAGAATTACGGAACAAAATAAAGTCGATAAGTTTTTTCAATTTCGTTGATCAGAAACGGATTAGGTTTCCTTTCAAAATCATCCTTGATCTATTGTACAATTTTTGCTGAAAAGTATCTATTTTTTTCAAGCATCATCATTACACTCTAAAGCAAAAAGTTAAGCACATATTTTATGATTGGTAACATACATCGTCTGGAAATAATTTTTTCTGTTTCACGTAAGGAAATTTTATATCCAGTTTTATATGAAAAATCATAAATATCGCCGGTTTCCTTTCATTTTCTAATGTGAACAATGTTCTGTGAAACCTCTATTCGGTTTACAATTTTTCCCGTGCTATAGGTAGCAATTAACGCTCTACTACAGCTTGAAACAAAAAACTAAGAATCGATTTCGTGTTTGGTGATGTATTTATTAGGTTGAGTCAAACGTTTTGTCGCATTTTAAGCATGTGGTATCGTTTGACTGCGTCTGCTGTTTTTTCCAAGTTGATGAAGCTGACGGCCAATAGCTGATTGAGAAGCATGAAGCGCAGCGGCCAATTTGCGCGTAGACTGAGACAAAAATGTACTTGATCGAAATAAATGTGCCTTTGGATAGTCCCAAGAGCGTATTTATTCGATTTAAATGAATATCGGTTGGGCGCAAATATTAGATTATTGAATTAATTAGATGTTATTTGAATCAAATCGATATTCATTTAAATCGAATAAATACGCCCTTGGGACTATCCAAAGGTACGTTTATTTCGATCAAGTATTTTTTTTTCTCAGTGTAGATTGAGCAGGATTAGCTTCAATTGAACACCGCAATGACTGCCTGTTAATCGTTGATGGTCGCTCAGAGCGCCTTTTGTCTTTGAATTGCGTATTGCCCGCACGAAACTTTGAAAACCAACGCTGGCATGTGTGAACGTTTACGGAATTGTCACGTAACGTTAAACAAATGTTTCGACATGCCTCGCTTGCATTGTGGCCTTGTTTAAAAATGAGTTTGCGGGTTTCTTCGTGCTTTTTCTCCATAGTAGACGTAAAACAATTATGTTTAACACTGAAACAAAACACATATGAATAACAATTGATACGTTAAAATGTTAGGGATAAAATTAGGTTTCAAGACATATATAACATTCACTGCCACAATACGTTAGAAAAATTGTATTAACGTTTCAAGAAAAATACGACAAAACTTTTGACTTAACCTAATAATACCTACACCAGCGGTTATTTTCCGTCGTCTTATATATGACGTAATTCGACTTTATCGTTCCTACGTGGCTCCTATTGCTTGTTGAATATTTATATATTAAATAAACAATAAAATTAATAAAATTAATTAATCGTTTTATTTCATTTTCCTATTAATTAAAATTGAATTGATCTTTATACTTGGTTTACCAGAGTCAAACATTAGATTTAATGTTCCTGATAATTAAAATTTTATTGATTTTTTAATTATGTAATCAATTAATTTTCTCAATTTTTGTTCTACAATATTAGATACAGTTTACATAGCACACAAAACGGATGATATAGTCATCAAGAGTTATTAAAAACAATCCACGGAGCTGACATTCGATGTATTTCCATCAGACGATGGTCCAAGAAAGCCATTGACCTAAAACATTATAAACATCACTTGAGGTAATGGATGAAAAAATAACAATATCATGGAATAAGAAAGAGTAAACAATAAAAATATGGTTAATAACGTCGATAACACTTTCAGCTGTCACAGTAAAACGAAATTTCGCAAAACACGTTTGCCAAGTACTTAGATCTGTGAACTTCGTGAATTTACCACGAGATGGCCATAGCCCACTACTTTTTCATAGCCCGTAAAGCGTTAAAAGTTTCATTTAATTATTGCTTCGAACGGTTGAAAAATTTGTAGTTTCACCCCACTACTTTTTCATAGCCCGTAAGGCGTTAAAAGCATCATTTAATTATTACTTCGAACGGTTGAAAAATTTGTAGCTTCACCCTGGTTTCCCCTTAATCCCGACCGTAAAAGCAAACAAAATTTCGCGTTCGCTTGGCTCAACGGGGCTAAGTGTATGCTCTCGATCGATATGAGCATAGGCGATGCTGCGAGCCTGGGATTAATGACGGTATTAAAGGTCTCATAAATTTCCAAGACTTCGCAACGGCGATTAACGCGAGAAAATCGAATTTGTTCGGGGTGAAACGCGTATACTGAAATCCAAGGCTCGTCCAAATACAGATATTCCGATATATAGTGAGTTATGTATGTCCTTCGGTCTATGGTGGAGTTTCTAGGGGGATTTTAGTAATCTGGGTGTTGTCGATACCGGGGCTATAAATTGCAGGCGAACGCTCGGAGACGAACAGACACACTGTTTATCTCGATGGACGTCGCGTTTTCGGGGATGGAGAGATGAAATAAACTTAATCTATCTTGTTCCCGTACGCTTCTCCGCTCCTACACATATGTGCATACATTCGCGAAACGACCGCGTTTCTACGTTTCGGTGATTATACGGATGACAAATTTGATGCGCAGTCAACGGGCTTTTCCGGGGCACATCTCACCGCGCGAGTGTTATATATCGACTTATGGTTCTGGAAAATGGGGAAATAAAAGAGGCGTTGTATAGATATGGGATAATGTGTTTCGTTGGCTGGCGAAATTTCGTTGGCAAACTATCGTCGTTTCTCATTGCATATCGACTATCTAAAATTGAAGAGGGACGTTAAATCGAACTGATGCTTCACATTAGTCTTCGTTTTCTAAAATTTTTTCTACGAGAGTATCGTTTCAATTATTGGCCGAATACTTTTTCGAAGTAGTAGTCTGAAACAAAATTCTAGACTACATATACGAGTACATATCGACGCTGGCTAATAATAACATCGTATCTCAATTTTTGGCCAAAATGAGTTAATATCACTTTTCAATATAACAAATTCTGCTCTTTTAATTAAAACCATGATTTCTAAATTATTCTTGCGAATATGTGGATTTAAAAAAAAAGTAGTTTAATCGTTTCTAATTAATATGGAAATTTGGCATAAATATTATTAACTTTAAACCTACTTTCTGAGAAACTGTCATTATTGAGATACGATGTTCTTATTTGCGAGCGTCGATATGTGTATATATTGACTCCAGTACGTTCTCCATCATCGATAGCCGAAGCGTGCTTAGCGTCACGCGCGTACCGGGCATCATTATCGTCGTAGAACGTGTCAACACGTTATCCCGCGCGTGAGGGCAAACGTTACTTGTATTCGTCCTTGACACGAGGACGTATGGAGCGCCGTTAATGGTGGCTGTTCGCCAAACGGGTGTGTACTGCGGAGTTCTCTGTTTCTATTTGATATTTAAGATTAAAAATATTTCTCTTTACATTTTAAGATTCTACGAGCATTCTTGTACTCTCTCTCTCTCTCGCTCTCTCTCTCTCTCCATCCTGTAACATTTATGGGATAATAAGAAGCCGGTCAAATAAACCGGACGACTATAAAAATTCGATAACTCCGTTCATTTGGTTAATTTTCGAAAATATAAAAAAATATCTTTTAACAATAAGTTATCAGGTCATCATTACAGATATCTCTCTCCCCATCTCGAGATATCGAGCGTTCGCCGTCGACTTCCCGAGTGGGCGTGGCTCGACGTCAACTATTTTTACTCCAGACACAGCGTCAAGTGGCAATAGCAGCCGGACAGTGGCAGTAGTAACGACCGGTGGGAAATGGTCTGATTGCAACCGGCCGCCACTACTACCGTCGGCCGGCTGCTACTGTCGTTTGCCGGCTGGGTAAACGCGGGTTTTCGCGTGGAGACTCTCTACAGTGTTCGACTAATAACACTTCTTCTTTTCGCGAGAGGAAGTCGCGCGAATAATTGGCACATGCGTGGGAAAAGGGGTATAAGTCGAAATCTCTAGTTTTGAGAAAGCAAGGAAAACAGTTTGTTGGTGTCGCGATTGATCACAAATTAACATATCCAAAAATTGTCTCATGGAAGTGGCATTTTTTTATGAGACTATTCTTTGATTCTGGGGTCAGATACATAATCTTGAAAATAAGAAAAAAGAAGTTGTCTTATTTCCAATGACTCCAAACATTTCTCGACTTATACACCTTTTCCCACGCATGTGCCAATTGTCAACAATTTTTCATCTTTCACTGAGAAATTGATTTTCATTTCAATTGTACACGCGTGTATAGGTACGTATATAATCGCGGTACATAAATTAGAGTAACAGCTTCGACCAAGTGTTCGTAACGAACGACGCGCAATCGGGCGAAAGGGAAGAGACGAGAGTGCGCGGGGGGCAAAGAATTGGAGTGTTTTTCAGAGTATCGATCGGGTTCAGCCGGGGTCAATCGCGTAAGGCCACGCCGAGAAATTCCCCGAGACTTACGGGAGCGGATGCATCTTAATTAATGGTGACTAATGACGAAATTAATTTCGGTGTACGAGTTTCCCTTAAATCTCGGTCTTAAGGAGATGAGGAAGTAATTACTCATTAAAAAATTCAGTGATTACCGGTAGGGAATAATTTTTGCGAAAGGGCTATTTACGGACGAACGGGACGAGTTAATTGAGCCGAAAACGAACGCGATAACGAATTGGTGAAACGAGATGTAAGTGCATAACATTTTCAAGATTCCGCATTAATTAAATGACGCAACTCCTTCGAACGTAAATGAGTAGGTATTCACGTTGGAGAAGTTGCGTCATTTAATTAACCTCTCAAGTACGGCGCACTTCTCATGCTGTGTATCCGCAGCGGCCGGGAGCCTCACAGCGATTCGACTCAGCAATACAATATGCGATAACTTCCAGAACAATGTTCGGAAAATTATGAAATAAAATCCATTGTTTTTATCAAATTAATTATAACTTTTGACTTTTTAACTGCGGTAATATGTTATATACATTTTTTGGAAATGTTTAAGCCTAATTTCACACCCATCGACCCCTTAATACTTGAGATAGCTTATCACACGAAACTTATTTATAAAAAAAATATTTATTTAATCAAAATTTCAATTACGTTGTTTGATAGAAGAATCTTCAAAGTAATTGTGGTAAAAATTGTAGAATTTTTAACAAATATTTTCTCGATAAACGAGAGCGTTAAATAAATTAGATATGCAATTTTAATTTCTAATATCTATTGAGCAGAACAAAAAATATACCTATTATAAATGCATAAAAAAATTGTTTTCTTATGTATATCATTAAAAGAATTTCATCTAGTTTCTAAATCAATTTGTAAAATTTTGATATCTTTATTAGGACCGGAGAAAATGATTTTTTATTAGTTATGGAACCTGTACTTGAAGGGTTATTGCGGAACCTTGAAGATTCTATGCATTTACGTCTCTTTTCACCAATTCGTTATCGCGTTCGTTTTCGGCTCAATTAATTCGTCCCGTTAGACCGCAAATTGAGTCGAAAACGAACGCGATAACAAATCGGTGAAAAGAGTCGTAAATGCATACAATTTTCAAGATTCCGCATTAATGAAATGACACAACTCCTTCGATTGTGAATGAGTATTCACAATCGGAGGAGTTGCGTCATTTAATTAACGCGGAATCTTGAAAATTTTATGCACTCACGTCTCTTCTCACTAATTCGTTATCGCGTTCGTTTTCAGCTCAATTGACTCGTCCCGTTCGCTCGCGAATAGCTCTCGCGGATAAATCGCGCGGCGCAGGGTGGATCAAGGATACTTTTTCGATCTTTGGACTTATTTTATCGGAGTCTATACGCGAAGCGCGTGCGTTTTGAAGATACGCTCCTTTGTACGTCGCGCGGTCGTTCGACAAACGGCAGAAAGTATTCCCCCCGATAAGGGCATCCGCCGCGCGTTTCATAGGGGGGAGCATCGAGAGATAAGCTCGTTCCCGAAAATACGCCTCTCGATAGTTACGCCAAAAGGGTGGAAGACAGGCGGCGGCCGTACGGTGGAATTCGTTATTTCGGAGCGGAGATTTCGATCTCGTCGAAAAATCGAAGAAATTTCGAGGGGTATTTCTGGAGTCGATCCCTCGACCACTTTATTTTACACACACACACACACACACACACACACACACACACACGATTCGTCGACGGTATCCTGAAGGAAATTCGAGATATCGTTAGTTCAACGTACAAAAAAAATTATCAACGTCAACCGTAACGAGCGGAGGTCGACCTGAAAACGACATTTCCACCCCACACACACACAGCCGGGACCGCAATTGAATTTAAGGAATGGCGGGCATCTCGTCGGCGTTACGGTCGTCGCCGTCCGGCGAGTGTTTACGCAGTCACGCCGCGCCGTTTCCTTCTATTTTTAAAAAGGTCGTTTCCGCGCGACGGTACGTATACGGCGTCTAATTTGCGGAGCCATAAATATCTGAGGGGATGCGGATTAAGGTTCCTCGATCCTCTTAATGAGATTTTCTGTGTTTTCACTGCGGACTTCTCCCCCCTCCCCCCTCCCCCCCCAACCTCTCCGTGAAATCCGATTCGAAGCGTAACCCTTTTTTTTTCCATCTCCTCCTTACTCGTTTAACTTTTTTCCAGACAACCCGGCTGCCGTCGTCACCGCGGAAATCGTCGGCGCGAACGTCAACACGGTGGATCGAAGCCCCGAGACGCTGGACGTCGATCTGCCGACCATCCCGCCGATGACTTTCGGCACCCCGAATTCGACCGTCGTGTCGGCCCAGACCGGGACCACGGCGCTCATGCCCTGCGTCGTACGCAACATCGGAGAAGGAATGGTGAGTTCGTGCGGCGAAAGGAGATTCGTTATTACGTGGATTGCGAAGATTCCGGTGCCGCGGGGAATTGGAAAGACGGCGTGCGAGGCACTTATGGAGCTTTTTCGAGATATCGAGACGGCGGCCTTGGGGATGATTGTATACGAAAATACGTCGCGTGTAATTCGCGTATTTTTAGAGATTTTGTTTGAAATCAATACTTATTTTAAGGGGCGTCTTTTGGCATTATTGCATGGAAAAAGAATTTTTGGTAAATTTCGGGGCAAGGCCAATTTCTTGTTAGGATGATTACAATTTTCGTAAAAATTGCAGTTAAACTTGTAGGAGTCACGCGCGTCTACTGTAATTCTAACTAAAATTATAACAATTACCGTAAAAGCGGACAACTTCGACACTTTTTGAAGGTTATTTGAGATTTGCGCCTTTCTATATTTTTTTTACAAACAAGTGAGTATCGGACGTGTGCAATGTGGAAATATGCATCACGTACAATGATTTTATTTGAAAATGTTGAACCGTTTGCGAGTTGAGGGCGATTTATTTGGTGTGGAAGTTGCCCGCAGTTGCGTCCAACTTCGACCTATCCCTAATTTGTATAATAAATCGAAGTAGACCATGTATTAAGGCAACTTCGAAACCTAATGTTGTAAATACAAGTCTATGGAACATTTTTCTCCCCACCAAAAAAAAAATATAAATATAGACAAAGACGCTCTTGCACGACTGATGGTAGCAGCTAACCGTTGTGTGAGGTTATGTCTGGCCATAAAATGCACCATAAAGTCCTTACCGGGCATGTTATTGGGAAAAACCGGGTTAATATAGCCCTGTTTATCAAGGTAGCCCTTGATTATTAGGCGAATATCTAGCTTAGTCAGTGGATACGACCATTTCACTAATTCACTTATTGTATCGACAATCAGTTGCTCCTCACGAGGTTTTAGAGCTGTTGGGTGGCTCACTGAGTGCATGTGCCATCCATGGAATTTATCTAAAAGAGTTATCCGCGGTACACCATGTTTTCTGCTCGCCGCTGCCACCGTCATGCCCTCCACAACATCTGTCAATGCATTTTCAATGGCTTGAGGGTTGTATCGCCGATAGCTACGCCCGCCCACCACTTTTCGCACTTTTCTCGACATTTCTGGAACAATAAACCCTTCAGCAACAAGTGTAAACACAAGTATCAACCTTAACTTCACTTTTGCTGACCACAGAGAATATAACATGTAGAAGTGCCGCGCCGATGTCGAAGTTGCCCGGTTTTACGGTAATTTTTTTTCCGTCTGCATGTCATGTCGGTAAATTTGACACAAATCAGTAATCCCGAAATGTCCCTTTCTTCGCTTATTTTTACGCGCAGAAATCAATTTTAATCGGTCTTATCAAATAATAGTTTGATAATAATCAGGCCACTAGCGCGCGGTTTTTATTTCTAATCGTCTAAAAATTTATTATTCAATTAAGAAAATTGCAGGCGATTCCTATTAACATCCAGAATCGCTAAAAACATTTCATAGGCGACAATATTTCGAGCAGTATTAGAATTAAATTGCACGGAGAAAAAGAATTAATTGGATCTACCGAAAATTACTTGCGGGGTCGCAAGTAACTATTTATTTATATCAATGAAATTTTTTATTAGGTACATCAATTTGATATCTCTTCTTTACAATTGTGTGAAATAGTATGTAATTGCAAGGAAGAAATATCAAATTAATATGAAAGATAATTCAATTGATCTAAATAAATAATTACTTGCGACCTCGCAAGTAATTTTTAGTAGATCCAACTAATTATTTTACTCTGTGTGTGTACTTACAATACATTCGGTTGCACTAGCGGTCTTTAGATTATTCCGCTGAAGTAAAGAAAATTTCTTTCAGCGTTGTAGCTAGTACACTGTAAAAAATCGGGAGTTAATGCGGAGTGATTTGCGGAGTGGATGATTTTTAATTAATTTAATCCCGTCCGGAGTAAAATTCACTCCGAAAAGGATTTTATTTAAATTATTTATAAAATTAACTCCGCGGATGAATTTCAGATAGGAAACGTTCACAAAATATTAAATTATAATACAAATAATAAAATTATATTATTATTATATATTATTATTTTCATTATTACTTTAGTACTAATAATAATATTTTAAACTCCATGTTCACTGCGTCCGCGGAGTGCTTTTTTTTGTCACTCCGAAACTCCGAGTGTGATGGGAGTGAAAATTCACTCCGAATTCACTCCCGATTTTTTACAGTGTATCTGCGTAAGTTATCTCGGAACGTGTGAGAGATATGACATATTTTCGATTTTTTACTTTCAGGAAATATTAAATTTTATTCCAGCAAATTCGATTGCTTAGTGAGAATTCGATGTTTATCGGATAAAGTTAAGTATTAACCGATGATGATTGAATACTAATTAAGCTATTTTTGTCTGTTGAATTGGTGTATCCTGATTATCACCGGAAGAATTCCTAAGAACTATTTTCAAAATCCCCAGAATCGAAAGACGCCCTTTAATGTCGATCGTCATCAATGGATTTGATAGTTTTCCAATTTTTTCGTTTCGACCCCGTATTTACCAGCTCTTCCAACGCGTTACGATATTTCGCGTCACGACGATATATCGAAACGCCAGCGTTATCGCTCCGCGTATGCATATTTGGCGATTCTTATCGAGCGACACCGATTCGAATGAGATTTTCAAATTCGAATCCAGATAATCGTGGTGAATTACTCCGAGAAAATGAGAATCCACTACTTCGTGTATCTATATACGCCGCGATATACTCGTTAGCGGGGCTTCGGCTCCATATCACGCACGCCTGCGACGATAACGGATGCGCGTCGTACACATATAGGACACCGAATCGACGATTCTTATCGCCCTGCCGATCGTAACGAGATTTTCAAATTCGCGCGGGGAGGGGTATCTATCGATGCCAATTAGAGTTAACAATTGTACGATAGGGCGAAGTCGAAAGCGATCGTACGTATACCAAAGTAATTTTCTAAATGAGCGGAAGAAAAAGTGTACCGTAAAATTTCGCAACCGAATTTCGCGGATCTGGGATCTAATCGATTTCTCTTAATTTTTGATCGCCTGAAAAGTCGACCGTTTACAGAAAAAAAAAAATTAGCAATAATATTGCTAGACGAACAATAAAATATTGCTACTCCTTAACCAACGGCATTTATTGCTATACTAGCATTTCTAACATTCCTAAATGTAAAAGCAATGCACTATATTGCGCTAAGTGTCGCAACGATATATCGTTCCAAGATATCGAAGCGATACATGATTGTTGAGCACTGTAGCAATAAAGTATAGCAACGTGTTGAAGCAATATTTTATTGTAGAGCGCCAGAGCAATGAGGTTGGACTTCCTTGCTCTCAATTATTGCAACATGTCGAAGCAATATAGTATCGGTAAGTATAGCAACGATTAGTTATTGCCAAATCTCTGAGCAATACGTAATTGTTAACATGAATCTACAAAAAATATCCTTAATACTTTCAGCGATATTTGTCGAGACGAGTCAATTACGAGACGTGAAAGTGACCCTGACTTTTTTTTAATGAAGCGCGCTATTTTTATTCCTACAAAAGTTATAGATCTTGCCGGGACTAATAAAAATGGTATAAAGTGTAATTCCCATTTGTTCAATCGTTTGCGAGACATCGTTGTTATTTCTTCAGTATTTCTTATCCAAATGCATATTGCAGTTTTGTGAGCAATTATTATTATTTGTGAGCATGAGTGTGAGTATTGTGAGTTTTGTGTATCGTTATACACTGAGAAAAAAAAAGATTAAAATTTATTCTGTTAGAAGGATAATCTGAGTACGAAAGGTAAAACAGAACAAAAATTATCCTTTCAGGGTATAAAATTTAACCTTCCTTAGAATAATTTTCGATCCACTTTACCTTTCGTACTCAGATTATCCTTCTAACAGGATAATTTTTTATCTTTTTTTTTCTCAGTGTAATATATCAGCAATATTTCATCGATAGATCGACGATAATTTTCTCGTTCGGGTATTGCAGAATAGCTATAACGTTTCACTGTAAAAAATCGAGAGTTAATGCGCAGTGATTTGCGGAGTGAATGCGGAGTGGATGATTTTTAATTAATTTAATCCCGTCTCTGGAGTGAAATTCACTCCGAAAAGGATTTTATTTAAATTATTTATAAAATTAACTCCGCGGATGAATTTCAGATAGGAATCGTTCACCAGATATTAGATTATAATAATCCTAAACTATCCTAAACCTATTAAATTATAATATAAATAATAAAATTATATTTTTATTCTTATTATTACTTTTATTATTACTTTAGTACTAATAATAATATTTTTAACTCCATGTTCACTCCGTCCGCGGAGTGCTTTTTTTTGTCACTCCGAAACTCCGAGTGATGGGAGTGAAAATTCACTCCGGATTCACTCTCGATTTTTTACAGTGTTCATAGCGATAACATATTCTTTTATACAGCAATATTACAGTGTTTCGATAACAATCATCATTGCTGCTAGTGCAATAATAGTTTGCAATATTTTTATTGCTTGGCTAACGATAAATTCTTCTTCGGGAGAATTGGAGTATACAGCGATAATGTGATTCAGCGATAATATATTTTTTCATATAGCAATGTGTCAGTACAGCAATGGCAATCACAATTGCTGCTGGTGCAATAAATGTTTCTGCAATATTTTTATTGTTTCGTCAACGATAGTTTCCCGTTCTGCTAGTAGAGTGTAGCGATAATGTGGTTTAGCAATAATATATTTTTTCATATTGCAATATATCAGTGCTCCGATAGCAATCACAATTGCTGCTAGTGCAATAATATTTCTGCAATATTGTTCTTGCTAGTTCGACGATACTTTTTTTTTCCGCGTTGATACCAAAATTGGGTTACGCAGAAAATCGTCATGTGAAAATGAAGATTTCGAAAGAAGCAGTCCAATTTGGAAGACACGATCCCTGGGACAGATAATTTTATCCAAATATTCATAAGTGCTGACGAAATTGCGACGTACTCCACAGTAGTGAGCACCGCTCCCACCGGGACATCCGTCCAACGCGGAATTATCTCATATGTATTCATGAAATAAGACACGAGGGCTTTGGTGGAGAAGGGGGTCGGTGCTTCTTTCGCGCATTTAGAGAACTATGGTCCCGAAATTGTTTGGCGTACGTCGCGTTTTTTTGCGCCAGGCGTAATAAACCCTCTTTTTACGGAACGACCCTTTCTTGCTACCGCGCTTAAATCTTATTTGATTGCAGGTAAAAGGTGGAATGGAGAACCTCGTAAGCGCGGATATTCCGTTGATACGTTATACGTAAGCCGTGGGAAAAAACACGTACAGCTACCGGATGTAGGTTTCGCGTGAACTGTAATTAGTTTGTCTCGTTGTAATGCAGGATGGGTATCTGATAGCGAGAGACGCGTGCAGTTGTCAGGCGTCAATCTACGCTACGCTATACACATAGCGCTTGAACGTTGGTCGGTAGTAATTTGCAGTAGGAAGGGCACACGTATCAGCGGTGGGCTTGAAATTATTACAATCGGAGCGATTGTATTAATTCAAGTGAAATTAATTAAATTCCTCCGTCTCGGAAACATTTATTCGCCTTCAAATCCATTTTATGATGTCCCCGCGTCGAAATCCATACCCACGCAAATACCGTCACGCGCCTCGTCCGAAACGATTTCTCATTCGCGCCCTCTTTCTTCGGCTTCAGGTATCCTGGATCAAACGAAAGGACGTCCAGCAATTATTAACCGTCGGCCTGTCGGTTTACGCGAGTGACGAGCGCTTCCAGGCAATTCATTTCCACCACAGCGAAGATTGGACCCTTCAAATAAAGTACGTGCAGCTGAGGGACGCCGGCCTGTACGAGTGCCAAGTATCCACTCACCCACCCACGAGTATATTTCTGATGCTCGAGGTTGTCGGTAAGCGATTCGTCTTATCGATCGATGATCGTTAACGCGCCCCCGTCTAACGAGGCGACTCGGAGAGCGACGGGATTTCCGGCAAAGGGGATTACGCAGGGAAATATTCATGCGGGTGGGGGGGCAGCGCGACTTCTATATCGTTCCGCGGAAAAGTGAAAGGAGGACTGCCGATGGTGTCTGCCCGAGGAGAGCTTTTCCCCGAGGAGACGGGAGAGAAAGGCTTCGGATCGCGTATACATATGTATACATGTAGCTCGCTACAGTGGTTCTCAAGTTAGTTTCAGGCTTCACACCCCTGTTTGTTTTACTCGAGGGGAAAATGGGGGAAATTTTGGCAAAAATAGGGGACGATTTTGACCGAAGAAGATCTTCGAGAAATTAGAAACGTGCAGTGATTTAAGGTAGTACTATCACGATATCGATTCATCTACGGAAATTCTGAAATTTTTTTCAGACGTAGATCTCGACAAAATAAAACATTTTTGTTAGTGAAAGAAAAAACGATCTACCGTCGGAAAATAAAGATATTAAATTTTAAAGATTTGCATTTCTCCCATCTAGCCTCACGTAAATGGGCATGCTTTGAAGTATTTTTCACATTTTGAAGCTAAAACATCCACCGATTTATTTAAAAAATTCAGACACATGGTTCTATATTCATACAAAAATATATAAAAAAAATAGGCAAGATCCACCGTTTAGTTATTCAGTAAAAAAATATAATGTAATGACACTATCAATCACGTATAGGAGGGGGAAAACTGAGCGGAGAGAATGTGGCAACAGCGCGTGACGTATTCGGTAGAAACACAACCAAACACAACAACCTAATCAGTATACAGTTGAAGCGGTGTTGCCACGTTTTCGATGCGGACCTTACGATACTAGTGTGCGTGTATCAGTATATACAAGACAGGAATGTATTGAGACAGGGCTGTACGAATCTGTACGATTGTGGTGCATGATGAAAATATGAAATATTTTTTGCTACAAAATTTATTTCTGTTTTTGTCCCGCAAAGGGTTACGAAAACCATTCAAACGAAGCTTCAATGAGCAAATTTTAGAAACTTTTTCCTGCCGAAATGAACATTTTCTTATACCCCCCCGGTGCCCTATTAGGTGGTGAGTCGGGCGATAGTACTACCTTAAAAGAAATGATAATTTTTAAGATAGGTACACAATGAAACTCCAATATTTATTAAGCGAATGAAGGATGTTTTTGTAACTTGAAAATTGATCTTATGTTACGCAATTTCAATCTGAGTACCTATCGCAATCTGATTTAAGGAAAAGCGACTATTTATCGAGTCTAATTTCCGGTAGGAAACATTAATTCGAGTAGGTTATTATATTTTAAACAAAGTATTAATGCGAGTGGATAAAGTAGGGGTACCATTTTAGCAGCAACAATATATTCACCATCATGACCCTCGTAATTCGAAATAGTGAAAAGACAAACTCAATTGGGAAGCTAGATAACAGGTAGTTTTGGACAAAAAAATCAATTTATAGGGGGAGAAGGGGAGAACCGCGAGTTTTAGGATGAAAAGGGGGAAATTTTAAAAATAGAAAAATGAAAGGGAATAGGGAAAACACTGTGAAGTCTGTAGTTTCTTTTCCAGAATTATTTCCTTATTCGGAAGCAGGACGATATTGGCAGGAGCGCCGGGGGTCGACTCGTGGAAAAATTGACGAGTCAATCGCGCAGAGCCGGAATAAATCATTTTGACTCCTCGCGATCCCGAGAGAGCGTCAGTTCGACCGGAAGTTCGGGCTTTTGACGGTGATTCATCCGTTAATTACTCATATACCAGACGGCCTTCGTAACGAACTGTTTTAATGAATTCCATCGAAAGTGGGAGAAGGTCGAAGCTAAAAAAGATTGATTAAATTTATCTTCCCAACTCTTCTCTCCTCTTTCTCTTTCCAATTCTATTTTTTTTAGAGGCGCGATACGGCGGACTTTTCGAACAACGTTAACTTTATTAATTTCGCCGCGCATACGTACCTATATAGGTAATTTAACGCGTTCATTTATTCAAGCTGACTCGCGCTAAAATTGATTCTCGATTCGCAAATTTATTCAACGGCTCTTATCGCCGTTTTTGGCTCCGCGCGCGGAACGTATGGGCTTTCGAACGACCCATGCCGACTATTTTCCTTCGAATTTAGGACTTGCTTTTTACCGCTGCGAAGCTTTCCAAATTGGGCATCCGCGTGGATGTGATTTAACGAAATAGCATCGGAAAAAAATCCTCTAATAATATGGTAACCATCGTATCAAGAAAATCGACTTATTATGAACACTTTGAGGCCAGTATTCATACACGGAGAAAAATGGATTTGAAATGAAGAGTACTGATTGCCCAGATTCTGGCACTAAGTACCCATATTCCGACTATTTGATCGACTGTGTGGTACTGGGGAGTGACAATTCAAATTCGTGCAAATTATTGCCATACAAAATAGCATTTCATTCCCTTCATGTGGCAAAAAATAGTACAATACAGTATGTTATTAAATAATTTGGCATTTTTTACAATACAGCTAACTTGCATATAGAGGAAAGCAAAGTACTGTTTTTCTTATATTTCTTCATATAGGGTAAAGTCGGGAGAGATGGCGCAGCGGGTGAGACGGTTCAGCCAAATAATTTCTTTGTCTGTGTGGCAACATTGATTCAGTTGGCGACAAAGATGATTAGTGTACATGTGCAGTAAGTGTGTGTTACCGAACGGCTGTTTTTCTCATCAAAAGGTAAAATAAATAAAACTGTAACTATAATAAATATAACTGTATATTGTGTATTGGCCCTGATTATTTTTTTGTGTAATAATAATTAGGCATCCAGTAAGTTTTTATTCTGATTTGAATGTATTTGGTTTGGTCATTTCACTTGGTAAACTTTTAAATATTGTTCCTAACCTCAAATTTCGTTCCGTGCTTCATCTACAAGAATTCAGAAAAGTGGCAGAAAAGCGAAATAACTTTTACGTGTTATTATTAAGATTTATTATTTCTTAAAGATGTTTTAAGTTTATGTGGTTGGAATAATCAACATTTTGGTATTTTTCTTTAAATTTAATTATTTAAGATTATTTTGTATTTTTGTTTGTTATTTGGCATTAAAAGTAGTTGTCCTTTTAATTTTGAAGTCTATTCTTGGAGAACCACTCACCCCTACCAATTTTTTCGACTGCGCCATCTCACCCATACTATGGCGGGTGAGTTGGTTTTTGGTATATTTTCTTTTGACAAATTTTTTACAAAACTCGATAACACATTTGGTCGTTCCTTTACAAATTGCTATATTTGATTGTTTGCTCTATCCACATTATCAATTAAGTATTGCTTATTCTACAAATATAGTTTTTATACCACTTTAAAAAAAGGTGCGCCATCTCTCCCGACTTTACCCTAACCGTTGGCTGTATTACAAAAAATATCAAATTATTCTAAAATATGCGATATTACACTCATTTTTGCCATACGGCGGGAATGAAATACTATTTTGTATGGCAATATTTTGCAAAAAATTCGAGTTGTCGCTTCGGTACCACCCAGTCGATTACGTAAAACGTCAGAATCTGGATACTCAGTGCCAGAATGTGGGCACTCAGTGCTCTTCATTCCGAATCCATTTTTCTCCGCGTAATCGCTTACTTACACCGAGAAAAAAAATGGTAAACTGAAAGAGCTCTTGATTAGGCTAACAAAATATTTTCAATGAATGCGAACCAACAAAGCATTTTTTTGGAGTCGCAAAATTCTTCGGTTGACTTTATGAAAACTTCGATGGCCGAGCTAAACATTTGGATGATTCAACAAATATTTTTTTAGGTTATCAAATTGACTCAATAAAATTATTTTGTTGGCTACTTTTTCTTCTCAGTGTATATTCAATTAAAGCGGTGTGTTTATGAGTGGAGTAATGCAGAATTATTTATTTGCTTTAACTGATAAATTTAGTCTTAACGATTAACGGCTGTACGGAAAAAAAATTTGTGGTAAATTTCGGGACAAGGCCAATTTCTTGTTACGATAATGACAATTTTAGTAAAAATTACAGTAAAACTTGTAGAAGTTGTAAGCGTTTGTTGTAATTTTTACTAAAATTGTAGTTATCGCTGCAATAAATTAGCCTTGTTCCGCATTTTACTAAAAACTTTGTGCATGTTTACAATTAATTTTTTTCTGTGTACTCGAAGGAAACAGGCTGTAGTCCATCCAAGTCAATGATTAGTCCAATTAACTAGATCTGCATTATCTGAACCAACTGTATTTTCTCCTCAGTGCATAAATAAGCATGAACTTCCTTCAGCATCGAAGGTCACTTATTGGTCGAGACGGCAATTCGAGTCGTGTTTATTTATAAGTTCCAACTACGAATACAAAGCCAAGTTCCGAGTCTTAAGGTCGAGCTCGTTTACCCGTTGCCGTTGTTTACCGGTATTAATTTCCACAATTGAACAAAGCCCCGCATTAGAAACTGTCGTCGATGCTCTCTCTCCCGACTCGCGCTATAAAATTCGCGATACTTTTCGCCGTACCTACGCGTGACAACAACCCGCCGAGCTGGCGCGGGGTGTAAAACGACGCGCGAGCTGCCAGAAGCGGCACTTCGATGTCGATTAGATATGGGCGCGCCGGGCGAATGTGGCAGATTTGAGATCTCTGCGGAAGTGGCGCGACGCAGAAGCCCGCCCACGCGAGTCGAAATCAGGTATTTCTCCTTGATGGAAATTCTGAAAAGTCCCCGGGCTGCCTTGAGCTTTTCCTCCTTTCTCGGATCTCCATTTCAGATATCCACTCACAATTAGATTGGAAATTTCATTAAACTTCTTGTTTCGCGGCGGGTTGTTTCGATTATTCGGAGGTGTTTGAATATTCTTCTTTTTCTTTCCTTTCGGAGCACGTCATTTCGACGGCTCCTACGCGATCACATCGTGCCCCGCTTGAAATACGACTCGCGTATATATCGATAGAGCGCAGATGTCCCATAAATATTCCACGAATATTTCATGTATATTCAAGATTCGGTGGGATATCGCTTGGAACGTCTGCGGCGGATTTGTTTTATGCGGACTGTTTGCGGCGGACGTTCGCGATTGGGTATACGGAAAGTGAAAGGACTGGTTAAGCGTCATCGTGCGTAGGTGGAAAAGTACACTGAGAAAATGGTTTATTTGCAGTTAATAAGTATTTGTTTGAATATGGCGAAATAAACGTTTTATCGGACCAAGTAATTATTTGTTAACTATAATATTAAAATATTTTTTTGGCGCAGTTTAATCTCTCGAGGCAACCGTTTAAATGAAACAAACATTTTAATAATCGACATATCGACGCTGGCCAATAAGAACATCGTATCTCAATAATGACAGTTTCTGAGAAAGTAGGTTTAAAGTTAATAATATTTATGTTAAATTTCCATATTAATTAGATACGATTAAACTACTTTTTAAAATAATCCAAATATTTGCAAAAATAATTTAGAAATCATGGTTTTAATTGAAAGAGGAGAATTTCTTATATTGAAAAGTGACGTTAACTCATTTTGGCCAAAACTGAGATACGATGTTCTTATTTGCCAGCGTCGATATATTTTCTTGCCCTGACGGAATATTTATTTCGCCATATTTTAAATAGCATTGAGTAATTCCCGATATACGGTTTTCTCGGTATACAACGTTGATATAAATCATTGCGAATGTAGGGAAAGGCCGGGCAGAGTGGATATACCGGGCAAAACGAATAATCGTATTATTAATTGACATGGGCTCTATTGTATGACGCTGCCTGTTGCATCGAGAGTACCATCTCGTAGTTAGTTGGAAAACGAATAGTGGATGAGGTTGGAGACGTTGTCGATATACAATGAGAAAATCGTTGCACGTCGGTCTGTCGAGATTTTGTCGCGATGAGTTTATTAACTTTTGAGTATTAAACACTACTGACTTTATGAAATAAAATACATAAGAATATCGTACGTTCAATGCAGCACATTTTTTTTATCAAATGTGTCTATTTTGTAACTTCAGTATTTACCGTATAACGGATTGATACGTCAAAAATGTTATATCTAGCCAAAGTGAATAGGTCAAAGCGAATAGCGCGATGTGCTAGTCAGATTGGTCAGAGAAATTGGGAGTTGGCGGCTGTGATAGTGGATCTAATATGGGAGATTGAAATTCGTTGAAGTGGTTTGATTTTTACCAAGATTGTCACATTTTGAGGGTTTTTTGGAAATGCCAAGTCCATTGTACTACAAATTCCTATCTTTCATAAAAGCTCCGATATTTTCAGTTACAAAATTTCGACCTTTTGGATCAGAAATCGACGACCACGGAAATCCTTAAAAAATGAATCTCGTAAAAATCATGTGTTTTTGCGAATTCCGACTTACCATATCGGATTTGCAACCTTGAGTTTCGAAGTTCCATCCTCAATTTCGGAATTGACAACTCTAAAACCCCGGGATGATGACTTTCGTAATTAAGACGAACGACTTAATCGGGATCATTGGAAATCCGTTGCATTCAAACGGTCGAAGAATTTTAAGAATATCTATATTCACTTCGCCAGTGAATAATACGGAAGGTTTCACAAAACATTAAATAACTATTAACATGTTCCAGATCTCTGATATCGTCGCCCTAATAAGAAAAGTGTCTAACTCCACTTTTTGGCAAAAATTTAATTTTCCTGCCATCTATTAGAATAATGTCTAAATAAACGGTTTTTCTTCTCTCCTGTAAAATTTTCTGAAACGGAGTCAGGCACTTTTCTTATTAGGGCGACGATATTTCTTTCACAATACTACGACGTGTGATCTGACATTATAAGCTCAAAATTACATAAAATAATGAATACAATAGTCGCGCGGTAGCTCTTCTCTCTTAACACGTTCACTTTGCCCGGTTTTCCCCTATCGCTATTTTTTACCTCGTCGTCCGCTGCACATTCCAGTCATCCGCTTCACTGCTTTCAGCAAAAATCGACTTTTCCACCCTCGAGCGAAAAATTTATCCCCCGCGTACATGTCGTTTCCCCGCCGGTAGAATTTGTTTTTCGAACGCTCGACCGGGAGGTGACTCTTATCCGGAGGTAAAAAAATCGGTCGTATTCGTACGCGTAGTCGCTCGTCCGTGTCCTCGTTCCGCCCTTATTACGATAACGATAAAGCGGAGGGACGCGGAGGGTCTAGACTACGAAAATGACGAAGGAAGCAGAGGGCTGGAAGTACGTGCGGATGATAACGACGCGATTATATCTGCAAACGCGAATTCCCCCCCCCCCCCCCCCCCTCCGGCATCAACCCCGCCCGTTTCCGAGGAAACGTTGAAGCGCGCGTCGCGCGGACAACTCTTTCACTTTCGCTCGCTGTTTTCGAGGTTCTTAATTTTTTATACCCCCGACGATCTTCGCAAAGCGACGGGTAAGAGTCAAGTTTTCGTCCCGCGGGGGGATGCGGGGGCGGTTAAGTCGTTTACGATCAGATTAAAAGTTCGAGTCGAGAGGGAGAACTTTGCTCTTTATTTCGAGTGGCGTTAAATTGACGGAAGTACGTACATCTGCGAATATACTTCGCACGCGCGCGTGTCCCATAGACGTCACTGTCTCCCGCGCAGGTACGATACGGTAACTTTTCGACCTCCCCGAGTCGCGCATCGCTCTCTTCTTTTTTTTTTTCGACTCCACTCCGAGGATACCTTTCCGCTCGGGCACGAGAATCGAGGGTAGAGTCGGCAGGGCGGACTTAAATTTATTGGAAGCACGTAGCAAGTCCAAATCGAAGAGGACCCTCCTTCGTTCCGGTCTCCTAAGATATAGATAGACAAAGACGCGTTCCCTCGTGGCCGTAGCTCTCCGCCGTTAGGGGTCGGGGTATTCTCCTTCCCCCTATACCCACTTTTTATACAGTATTCGAAGGAGAAAGCTTTGCGCGAGAACGGGGCCGGCTTTAACGATTAGAAGAGGCGCCCCCCTCCCCTCCACATCCCTCCTTGTTCCAGTTTCGGTCATAGATACGGGAGTAATGGACATTGGTCGGCTATAAAATGCGCGCGGTCTTCATTTTCTCTCCGATTCTCGAGTGCTTCGCGAATAGGCGCGCACAGCGGCTGCTTGGCGCACTTTATCGGTGCGTTTGTTTCGCAGGAGAGTAGGAAAAGGCGAATAAACATTCGCTCCCGAATTATCGGGATGGCGGTCGCCTCGAAATTCGATTAGAGTTCTTTGTCGATTCAGGGATTTGACACGAGTGCCGTTAGGTCGAGGTCCAATTCGGGTCGAGGTACTTATTCGTTTTCTCGCACTCGGGCGTCGGTGTCGCGAAGAGGAAAGTTCTACGCGGGAAACGAGATCGCGCGGAACGATTAGACGCTTTTTGCTCCAGTTTCAGGACGAGTGGCGGATATAGATCGCAGCCGTACGCGATTCTGGAGTGGTCCTTTACATTTCCCGGACTCCGCCGGCTAGACACGATTGCTTGAAATTAATCCGTGAGCTGTCTTGATTTCATTATTCTTAAGAGAGGGAAAGAGACTCGGGAGGGGTTCTGGCGAAAACGCAGCAGGCGCTGCAATGAAAATGTAATCTTCAATTTTGTATCTTTCTCTGGATGTCGTGACATATTTTTTTTTTGCAAGCAGAAACGGCATTCCTCGAGACTAATTGGTGATATCTCGAAGAAAATATAAGACGCGAACAATTTTATGCACGAGAAATTTATTTTTTTTTTGTCACGGAAAATTATCAATGTCACAGTCTTTTTCTTTAAATGTCGTCAATAAATTTATTCTTCTTGAGAATCAGCTGGAAAAACCACATCAGATAGAATTATCTACTCGTCGATTCGAGAGATTTAGACTTTTTCGAAAATCTCGAAAAGTTCTTCGAACGAAATTCATTCGTACACCGCCTATCGTTGGAAATTAGCAGAGAAAGCGCTCATTCCTTTCGCCTAGCGTACCTAAGCGAAAACCAGGCGTGGTGCCGCGCCACATCAGCTGGACAGAGATAATTTAGCACTTGCGTTCCAAGAACTGGATAAAAAACAAAAAGGAATCAACGAAATATTTCGAATTTATGGAATATCCTCTCGAACCTTAAGAAGGCGCTACGCAAATAAAACCTACTTATCTGACCTGATTGTATTTTTTTGTTACTTCTAGGAAAATATTCTGTCCTCGGCTTTGAAAATGAAAAAAAGACTAAATCGAAATCAGATTGGATTCAATGCGAGATGTGTCGAATGTGGTTGCATGAAACTTGTACAACATTCAAAAAACATTGCATGAGATGTGGAAAGTTGAAAACCCTAGCTTCTGGTGATAATTAATGCTAATGCCAAAGTTGATTGCCATATTGTTTTATCGTTAAGATAAATAATAATATTTTACTAATAACTTACTTAACTTAAAGTTTGGAGGCTGTTTTTGTTGTATTTTTATAGTTTAAAACGTTTAAACTTAATACTATTTTGTAATGTTGATTAATATTTTGGTTAGTACTTAATAAAAGATCTCAGTAAATAACAAAGAGTGATTACTTAAATTGATATAAATTTGTTTCGATCTAAAAAAATTATAGTGAGGCGTCTATTCCCCGCACGAGGCAAGTATCCCCCGAAGAATTTTTAACGTTAGGCTACTATCCACTACAGTAGGCAACTATCCCTTTTTTGAGAGGTCAAATAAAACAGGATTTACTCGAAACCAATATTAATTATGTTTACAAAAATAGGCTACTATAAAAGATTAAAGACCTATGTTTTGATATACACGTTGCATTATTCTTAGTAAGTACATATTTTTTAATAATAGAGCTTTTTTGAAAAGTGGGGCAACTATCCGGCTTTTACCCTATCCCTCTCTCGTCTCGCTAACCCCTGAACCTCCAGCCCTCCTCAATTTCATACCAGTGCGTATTAAATCCAAATTAGAAAAAAAATCCCTCACCTCGGTATAATTAACGATACAGGATTATTTCTGCTTTCAAATCTGACCTCGACGTTACGACCGAATTTACGCGAGCTTTTTCTTTTACGAATAATCCCGCAGGATTAAATACCACTTACGCCCGATATACACTGCATATATGTATAGATGGATATAGGAATAGGTATACACAGGCGAGGACACGTTTTCCCCTTCGCCATACGACCGCCGTTAGGTCGAAGTAAGTTCTCTCCCTTATTTTCTTTTTACAGCACCCAGCGGAGGAAGCTTTACGCGAGAAACGTTTTCAACGATTAGAGTCTTCCTCTTCTTCGTCCCAGTTTTGGCCTCGGGTATACATAGACGTTCGACGTTCGTAGTCGTACATCGTTCTCGTATGAAGATTTGTGGTCCTCCTTTTCTCAACGTCGTCGATTCTCCGGAACCGTCGCTGTAGTACCGCATTTTTACAGCGATCTAGAGATTTATACCATTTTAACGTTCATCCCGAAACTTTCGAGGAGGTTCTCCGAATACCATATGAGGTTCCCAGCGCTGGCAAGAGGGCCGAAACTTTACCGATTTTTGGTCACCGGTAATTGACAAAGTATAGGGTGCCTGTCATTGGGCCATGGATGGCAGATTTCAGGATGACAGCTATTATTAATGGATTCAAGGCAGTCAGTGATAGCATTATTAACTAGTATAGTTCCACCCGGCGTTACACGAGTTTTGGTCAGTTTTGTAAAAGGTTCCTGTAGCGGTATGCAAGCATAGCGTCACCACACCACATTTTAAACGATTTTTTATATTCAATTTCAAATTTCTCGGCTCTTAATTTTCCGATCGGAATCGGCCTAACGTCATCCGACAGGAAATTTTATGGGCTTTCGTAATATTGCTATTCACTTTTCCCGATTTCCTCGCCGTTTTTGAGATATTTGCGAAAAACTGAAAAGTTGCACGTGTAAATTTGACTCAAGGGGGTTGAAAAGGGTAGGGGGGGGGGGGGAGTTTGGTAAACCAAATGTAGATAGTATTTTCCGCCTATTTGGATCGTAAATCGGAAACATTGAAATGGAATCGTAAAATATTTAGTATAGCGTGTGTTTTGCTTTTACGTCCAACAGATAGCGCTGTTTTTCAAAAAAAGCATGTTTTTACCTGTCAGAGGTGGTAGATATATAAATAGTAGATATATAAAAACACAAGCGTATTCGAATGCAACGTTGTGTCAAAATTTCGAAGCAATCGGTGAAGAATTTTCGGAGATTTAAGACTTTGAACAAACGAACATTTACATTTTTATTAATATATGCCGGGTGTTTTCAAACCTCTGACCCAGAGGAAAATCCTATATTCGTTAAAAAATTACGGACATAATGCAATTGATTTTATTGAAATCCGTTGAGAATTTATGGAGAAATTAATTATTAAAAGTAATTAATATTTTGAATTTATTCGGCATTGATGACGTCATATCAAGACTCATGAAGATAATGTTTATAATAACGATAGCAATTGCGATTATCTTCATGAGCCTTGATATGCCGTCATAAATGTCGAATAAATTCAAAATATTAATTACTTTTTAATAATTAATTTCTCCGTAAATTCTTAATGGATGTCAATAAAATCAATCGCATCATGTCCGTAATCTTTTAATGAACATAGGATTTTTCTCTGGGTCAGAGGTTTGAGAACACCCTGTAGATTGACATAAGCTCTACTGCACGATGCTGCCTACTGTATCGAGAGTATCATCTCGTATTTAGTTAGAAAACAAATAAATAGCGGATTAGATTAGAGACGTTGTCGATGTACGAGAGAAAACCGTTGCACATCGATCCGTTGAAATTTTGTCGCAGTAAATTCATTAACTTTTGAGTATCAAACACTATTGATTCTTTAAAATAAAATACTTAAGAACATTGTACGTTCGATGAAGCCCATATTTTATCAAATGTGTCTACCTCGTAACCTTAGTACTTACCGTATAACACGTCGATACGTCAAAAAAGTCATGCCCGGGCAAAGTGAATAGGGCAAAGCGAATAGCGCGATGTGATTTTCAGATGGTGTATAAGTAGGTATAAGAGAAAGATTAGTCAAGGATACCGGCTAATATGGGGAACTTGAATTCATTGAAATGGCTCGATTTTTATCAAGGTTGCTATTTAGGGTTTTTTTTGGATATATTAAGTCCGGTACACTACTAATTCCTATCCGCCACATTGGCTCGATTATTTTGAATAAAAAAATTTCGACCTTGGATCTGAAGTCAGCGATCTCAAAAATCCTCAGAAAATGAATTTCGTTGAAATCACGCGCTTTTGTGAATTCCGATTCACCATATTGGATTTGCAACTTTGAGTTTCAAAGTTCCAATCTCAAATTCGGAATCAGTAACTCTATAACCTCTGGATGATGACTTTTGTAATTAAGAAATCCCTTGTCTTCAAACGATTGAAGAATTATAAGATGGTATTCACTTTGCCCGGGTACCCGGCAAGTGATGTAGAAGGTGTCACAAAACATTAAATAACTATTAAGTCGAAACATATTTCAAATCTCTAATTTTTCTTTCACAATTCTAGGATGTATGATCTGACATTATAAGCTTTGAATTACATAAAGTAATGAATATAATAGTCGCTATAATAGTAATGAATATAATATAATAGCAGTAGTTCTTCTCTCTTAACATATCCACATTGCCCGGCTCTCCCCTATTTGTGTGGCAACAGTTTTTTCAACTAATTTCAGCAGATTCAATTACCGACTCCCAACTATATGCCATCACTGGACCACTGCTCGTATTATGGTAACCAACGTCCATATTACCGTCGCGTCGGTATAATTATAAACATGTCGTCGACTTATTATCGTGTAAAAAAACATCTCGAATTTTGAAAAAAAAAACATCAATGCTAAACCGTCAATAACGATTCAGAATAAAATTAACATCACAATTAAAATGAAAATTAAGGTAAGTCTACCCAATATGGTCTACCTGACTTGGCCCCTCACTACCGCTGTCAATTATTGTAGTATAACAAGGGGCAAAGTCAGGTGGGCCATACTGGGTACACTTATCTTACTTATCATTGTTGACCCTTTATCAGCAGCAACGGTTGGGCCACTACAAGTCGCCATCGCTCCAACTATTACCCTTAATTCGAAAGATCGATAAATTCATCCATTACTTAATCCTCCCTCGCCTCGAAGTCTTTGAAGAGTTTTGCGACGGTGTGCCCGATAGGCGAGCGAGCGCCTTCCCCGTTTAGTTTTGCGGGTATTCCTCCCTCACACCGACACTCAACGCTATTCGCCTGGAGAAAGCTTTGCACGAGAAACGGGAACGCGTTCGACGATTGAATCCCTTCCATTGCCCCGTTTCATCCAATCTCTTACAATTAGATATATAGACGCGGGAAATTGTCTCTCCGAATATATATGTATATAGATATCGGCGAACGCAGATATCTCTTACCACGAACCAATTTTGCTCTACTTTAAAAAATCAACGCTACGGACTTCTTTGTAGAAAAGGACGACAAAGGAATCCCGTAAAAGCTTCCGACTTTGACCTTATAATCGCATCGTTCGCCTTTCTCCATAATTACGAAAGATATGCCATATACTTTTGGCGTATCGCGGTTCACTTTAAAGGGGAATAAAATGCAAATGTGTGCATCTCGAATATTTATATCGACGATGGAAGACATTTCCGTGCAAACTCGATTTAAACGGATATTCCATTCGTTTCCCATTATACCTATACGTATAACGCGACAATAGTGGAACCGGTAGCGAGAGCCAACTCAAACTCGATTTAAATCGTTCTCGCGGCAAAGTCCTCGATTGCACAGAGTAGACGCCTCGCTCGCGATACGCGGAAGTTGAGCAATCACACGGAGAAAAGGAATTAATTGGATCTGCTAAAAATTACTTGCGGGGTCGCGCGAGTAATTATTTATTTACGTCAATTCAATATTTTTTCATATTAATCTGATATTTCTTCCTTGTAATCGCATACTGATTGTACACTGAAGGAACTCTTAATTGGGCTAACCAAATATTTTGAATGAATACGAGCCAACAAAACGTTTTTCTGGAATCGAAAAATTCTTTGATCGATTTCATGAAAACTTTGATGGCAGAGCTAAACATATGGATAATCCGACAAATATTTGTTAGGCTATCAAATTGACTCAATGAAATTATTTCGTTGGCTACTTTTTTTCTCAGTGTAAGGAAGAGATATCAAATTGATGTGTTAAGCAATTTCATTGATATAAATAAATATTTACTTGCGACCTCGCGAGTAATTTTCAGTAGATCCAATTGATTCCTTTTCTCTGTGCGGTTTTTGCGGAAAAAGTAAACCATACAGTCGACTCTCGATAACATTTCTCGACTCATATTACGGAAGCGCTTTCAACGGTAGACCCTATAGATCGCGTTTTCTCCGTCGTCTCCGACTATCTCCTACATGCACCGCAAGCTGGTCTCCATGTTCTCCAGATAGGGCAGAACTTGGTATGTCCAAACCCACACGAATTATCCCGACCGTGCTTCCGTCAATTTCTCGTTAGACGCTGGCAACGCGCACAGTTTGGCCAGGTACGGTGATGCACCGAGGCGGCTACGCCGTGGCGTAGACCGTACTCCAACGGCACTTAGCGAACGGCCCGAGGTGTTACGGAACGGGATAAAATGATTAAACGTCGAGTGGAACGCGGCGAACCTCAACCGCATCCTCCACCTTCTCTTGATAATTTACTAACTTATACCAATGATATTTTTTTTCAAGAGAATTTGACTTTTCCAGTTAAATTCACGCTAAAAATGCATAATTTACACGCACGGAGAAAATTTTCTTGTAAAAATTACTATCGGATTCGCTGTAACCTCAGAACATGACATTTTTGGATATGTTATGTATATGCGTAAGAATAAATGACGTGAAATTATATGAAATAGTAGGGGAGATCGGGGGGTTGTGAGACATGGGGGTCGCGAGACAAGCTCACAGCACTGAATTGAAAAGTGCGACATGTACCAATGACTGTCAAACTTCATTCTCGTCCTGTGTATCTCCATTTTCATTTGACACTCGTCGCGTTGACGCGGATTCTTAGTATCTCTTCAGATTGCAACCTCAATTTTGTGTTTTAAAGTTTTTTCGACCATTTGTGTTTGCAGTATTTTCACTCATGTTTTCAAGCTGTGTTCACAAAAGGTTATAGATATAAATCATTCCTTGGTGAGTTGCCTTTTGACACACAAAAAGAATTTTGGATAAACATTTTATATATCCATGAAGCGGTGGCTATTTTAAAAATATTGAACTTGGGGGGTCGTGAGACAACATTTTCGGGGGTTTGTGAGACACGCTATTTTTCTAAAAGCGATTTACTAAAAATCGTATTTTATGGGCGTATTTTGAATTTTTTGTAAACACTGCACGTTTTGTGCAATTTTAATTGTTTTTCATTAATTTAGCCTTCTTTAAATGATTTTTTTTTTATTTTGTAGCAAGTCGCACCTAAAACTTGTTTATTAGTTATATGTAAAAATCTAACCTTTTTAAACTTGAATACATTCTAAGCCGCAACATTTGCTTTCTTTTTTTAATTTGAATAAACAATTTTGATAAACGTATGCCACTTTCTATGATTTGAAGGCGTGTCTCACAACCCCCCGAACATTGTAAAAATCCAGAAAAACCAACTTTCGAGCTAACAGGCCAAACTTATAGGATTTTTTGAAATGTCAGCAAACCCATCTTTCTTTAAAGTGTTGTTATGCTTACTCACGATGTGAAAACATTTATGCGTAGAAAAAAAGTTTTTTCATTATACTTTTTTTTACGAAAACAAAACCCGTCTCATAACCCCCTGATCTCCCCTACCTATCTTATGTCATTAGGCGGAAATCCGAGGTTTTTTCAGACTGCCTCGTTCTACGACCTAAACACAGTCTTAAAAATCCGAGGATTTCAGCCGAATGAGATATAATATTTTTTCTCACGAATGCCCATTTCTCAAAACAAAACAAACAGTAGTATACACGACTCATTTCACGTTGCGTTTATCAGTTTGGAAAAAGGACCCACTTCGGACTAAGCAATCTTTTAACAGCCTGCGGATTGCTGGTCGGTGTCACGCGGGAAAAACGCCATCTTACGGTCTAAAAATAGGCTGGAAAAGGTCTCGAAGTGGGCATGAGTGAGGAATAGTATCTTATGCCATAAGGCGGAAATCCGAGGTTTTTTCAGACTGAGCCTCACCATGCCTCGTGCTACAATCTAAACACAGTCTTAAAAATTCGAGGATTTGCATTTCTCAAAACAAAACATATACACGGCTCATTTCACGTTGCGTTCATCAGTTTGAAAAAAGGACCCACTTCGGACTAAGCAATCGCAATCTGAGTAAAGTACTTTTGACAGCCTGCGGACTCCCGCTCGGAGTCACGCGGGAAAAATGCCATCTTACGGCTTAAAAATAGGCTGGAAAAGGCCTCGAAATGGGCGTGAGTGAGGAAAAAATCTTATTCCACTCCTGGGAGACAAAAAATATGCGCAGTAGAGTGAAATGCTTAAATGCAATGTTGCCAGCTTGTGCTCATGAATGCTTAAATGCAATGTGGTCAGTTGTCATCATGCGCATGGGAAACAAAATCAATATGCAAACTTGATTGCAACTGGATGCTAATTAGTAAGCGATCCCTCATGAAAAAAAATGATTAACACTCCTCTGAAACGCGTTGTGAGTAGCTTCATTTTGCCGAGTCTGCCAGCTTTTTTATTTGCGAAAAATCTGGTTTCCGCCGGGGTTTCGAGATATTAATTAACAAACATGTCAAAATTATGAATTTTTTCGGACTGGACATACCCGGCAGAAAACTTGTCGGAGAATGTTACCATCAAATTTTATAAATAATTATCTATCTTTGGCGAAAAAATCCGCTCGTTGGTAATAGTTAACAAATTTTATCATTTTCACATGTTCAGTGTGTCGGACTGGACATACCTGGCAGAAAACTTGTCGGACAATGTTACCGTTTGATTTCATAAATATTTATCTTACTTCGGGCATAGAATCAGCTTGTTGGTCATCAATAAACAAAATTCATAAATTTTACATGATTATTTATTAATATCTCGAGACCCCGGCGGCAACCAAACTTTTCGCAGATAAAAAAGTTGGCAGACTCGGCAAAATGAAGCTGCTCATAAAGTTTCAGAGGAGTGGTAATCATTTTTTTTTCTTATGAGGGATCCCGGACTAAATGAAACAGTCCCAAGTTGGAGTAAGTAAAAAAGGAAAAATTTAGAATTTATTTTGTAGCAATCGATTACATTGATGTACTACAATAGTAAATTTGCTTGTTAGAAATTATAATTATAATACGGATAAAATAATGCGGCGCTTATACACGACGCGTTATCGATAATATAATAAAAAGCTACGTAAGCACAATACCGGCTGACTATAAAATTTATCATTACAAGATCTGAGTCATACACGCCGTCTATATTTAATATAGACGGCGTGTATGACTCAGATCTTGTATATACCTCTCTTTAGGTATACTTTCTACTTCTCCCGATAACTGATAGATGGCGTTGAACCGGTATTTTCTCGTTAAGAAAAGTACATTTTAAAGATTATAATTCAGGTCCGAGCCTCACTCGTATTACGATTGAACTTGCAAGTTAAAATGACTATTGTGTTTTGTAGTTCCTGCAGTCCTAGAGAAATGGTACACTATAATTAGAGGACTCCAAATGAAACTAAAGGCAGCGATAAAAAGAGAAAACAAGAAAGATGAGGTTTTTACCTTATATTAATTTGTATTGTATGTAGGTAGGGTAAAGCATACAGCGATTGGCCATTTAAGCAGACAAAATCAGTTGCGCTTGGGATTGAACATCCTGTATAGTGATGCCAACTTGTCCTGTGGTTACAGATTGTAACGGTAATTTTTATCGTGAGTTTCATGATAATTTGTACAGGAAAATTCTTTCCGTGCGAGAAAAAATAAATCGTAGCATTTACAAAGTTTCTGGTAAATTTCGGGTCAAGACCAATTTATCGTTACGGTAATTACAATTTCGGTCAAAATTATAATAAAACTTGTAGGAGTTGCAAGCGTTACTATAATTTTTACAAAAATAATTGTAGCCATCGTTACAATAAATTGTCCCGAAATTTATCACAAATTCTGTAAAAGCTCTATTTTTTCCGCGTATCGTCAAAATTGAAAAAGCCCCACCGAATGCTTCCTCCGAGTAGAATTAAAAATGAAACGATTCAAAATTAACTCCCCCCCCTCCCCCTCCCCCTCCCCCTCCCCCTCCCCACCAGACGGAGGCATATACCGCACGTCAATTGTGCGGCGGCGTGGCGAGGAGAGAAAGCACCGAACGCGTGAACGATTAGCCACGCTCGAGATCCGATCGATTTATCGCACCCTACCTAACTAATCCCCGCCGCGCGCTGGCAGCGCTCCCGAAATCGACGACTCGCGAACGTTTTAACCATTTAACCGGACACGGGTTCGGCGCGCGGACACCGATACATCCCCCTCGCCCCTCGAGTGGCGGTTTTGTCCCGGAGGGGGGAAATTGTACGGCCGTCGATGCGGCACATCGGCGACCGCGAAATGACGCTCGGGTGCCACTGTCGCGCGGTATTTCGTTATATCGATTCCGACGAACCTCGCGGAGAGCGAAGGGTGCGAAGTCCTTTCGAGATCCCCGTCGGGCTTTTTAACGGTGAATTATTACCGAATGTAATACCACCCCTGACGTGGCGGCGCGATGTACTTTGCGCGGCTTCGCGCGCGCGTTTCTCCTTCTGTCCTGTTTTTGTTTCCTCTCGCGAGGGAAAATTTAAGATTTCTTTAAAGTCGTTCCCCATCCTCGACCAGGGGTGGAAAAGTTTTCGCGGAAAATTGCAAATTTGCGGTGAGTAGGGAGCGGGGGCTTTATTAAAAGTTATTTCGACAATTCATCGGTAGTTTATATCGGACGCAAGAGCGCGTGATTCCGAGTCGCGAAAAGTTTCGAATTTCTTCCGCCTCGCGGTTGAATCGCCAGTGATAACACCTCGACGATTCCTTAAAGGACCGATCCTCGTTGTTTTCCATTTCACGCGGCGGAGATTCTCTTTCGCGTCTCGCGGCGACAACCGAGAATCGATGGTTCGAATATCGCGAAGCGGTGGAAGCTTTAGTTTCGAGCTGCCGCGAAAGTTTGTCGGAGATTTCTTGCGAGCAAGCGAGGCGCGAGTTACTCGTGAGCATTCTTCGATTTCAGTTTTTTCCTCCCCGCGGCGCGTACCGCGCTTCTCGGTTCGGAACGCGAAAGTGGGAGTGGCTGCTCCGCTTGTTTCTCTCGTGATTTAACTGAATGGCGCGATGATTCGGTCTTTTCACTAATTTTTTATCGCAGATTTGCGAAATATTTGGACTAAATTATCTGCCTCGTATTTTTTCATTTTTCATTTTCGGACTTATCAAAACTAGAAAACGATATTTTGAAACGCAACTACGTCATCGCCTTGTAAGGCCTGGCGCATACATACAACTTTACATCGACTAAACTGTTTAGTCGAGTTGTATGCTCGTCTCTCTCTCTTGAAAGGAGATCGATGAGGCTTTTTTTCGAGCAACTATCGAGTTGATACTATGTGCACGTTCATGCATTCCCATAGACTTATGACACACAACTAAATAGTTGTACAACTAAAAGTTATATGTATGTGCTAGGGCTAAGGTTATCTCTCACGCGCTCGTTGTTTGGTATAAATGCACACGGAGCACAAAATGGATTTGGAATGAAGAGTACTGAGTGCCTACATTCTGGTTTTGAGTATCCAGATTCTGGCGTTACGTGGTCGACTTTGTGGCATTGGAGCGACAATTCGAATTTTTATAAAACGTTGCCATACAAAATAATATTTCATTCCCCTCATATGTCAAAAATTAATACAATATGGCATATTTCAAAATAATTTGATACTTTTTGCAATACAGCATACAGATATATAAAGAAAAATAAGAAATGAGAATTGAAAATTAAGATAAACTGTACTTTACTTTCCTCTAGTATATAATACGTTAGCTGTATTACAAAAAATGCAATATTATTTTATAATATGCCATAATATTTTACCAATTTTTTTTCTATGTGAGGGGAAAGAAGTGCTATTTTGCACGGCAAATATTTTCAAAAATTCGAGTCATCACTCCAGTACCACACAGTCGATCACATTCTACTATTGTAGAATCTGAGTACTCAGTGCCGGAATCCGAGCACTCAGTGCTTCATCTTTCTCCGTGTGTATTTCCGACTTTTTCATGATGTCGTTATCCTGTAAAAGGAAACACACTTATAACTTAGCGAATAATTATTTTTCCGGACATTTTCTTTTGTGTGTGACATCGAATACGTACCTACACTGATTACAAAAATTTAAAAATATAATTTTTTTTTGTAAATACTGAATTCCTAATCCGATCCTTTTCTTCTTCAATTCTAATCCTTTTTATGAGAAATGCCTACGGGTTTATAGAGTCGAGGCGTTGAAACCATCCATTCATCAATTCCACACGAGACGCAGTTGCCCGTTCCGTAACGCGCCGCTGGGATATTTAAAGTAGACACGCGTACGAAACTCACTTTTAAACCCTACTTGGAGAAACTCCCGGGTGAACTTTTTCGAAAATACGAGTAGTTCGAGTGGACGCGTGCACGGTGCTCGCTCGTAAATCCTGCATGGAGAAACTTCCGAATAGACTCTTTGAAAAATTCAATGTTTCGGCATTGACGCGATCCTGCTCAGCGTGTCGCTTTTGTGGAAAGTACGGTGTTTGACTGGAGAAAAATGTTCATATTTATAAATTCAATTTCTAAACTGTACACATATTTAATATCACGTGAAAATGAAAATGTCCGAAAAAAAAAACAATTATTCCCTGAGTTATAAGCGTGTTTCTCTGCTGAATTATAACGTCATCGAGGAGCAGTGAAAAACGCACTTATGCCAAGTTACGAGTGCGAGAGAGATAGACTTACCGAACGATGACGTATAATGCATTTCTAAATATCCTTTTCCGGCTTTGATAAAGCCGAAGATGAAAAATGGAAAAATACGGGGTTGACAATTTTTTCCAAATTTTTTTGAATCATTTATAAAAAAAAGTCAACTACTCTATTCTCCACCGGGGTGCGGGTAGAATTTTTTTAAAAAAACAAATACTCAAGAAAGATTATCACGCGTGCAGAGGGATATCGCGTGACTAATGCCAAAAGGTCGTATACGCCACTCTACGCCCTTTTGGTATTGTAGAAGCCAGAAAGGCTTAAACCAGATTTATTCTCGCCACTGATAGAAATACGTAAAAAAAGTTCGAAAAATGGTAAAATAAAAATTTGAAAAACTAAAGCTAAAAGGGCATATAGGATATGAAAGGTTTCTTTCAAAAACAACACTTGTCAAAAACGCCAATCCCTGTAGTATTGGTAATAATACCTACTCTTTCATTGTATCTAGCCGTGTAGTGGTGCCTACTCTTTCATTATATTATATTACTAGCAGCCCGTCCCGGCTTCGCACGGGTAGATTGTGGATTGATTTTGTCCGTCCACCATTGTTTAAATACATTTTTAATACAAAACTTTTAGTATTTTTCCCGGGCTACGCAATGGTCATATTGGATTTGACCTTGACCATTACCTTCAAGGTTATATCGAGGTCAAATTAATTTTTTTTCACGTTCAAATGTGTCCTTGACCATTTTTTTCATGTTACCTTTATTGTCAGCGGAGGTCAAATTTAGGTCAAGTATAGTTCGACTTTTTGAACACCCTGTATAACATTTACTAACTCAAAAACCTTTGCGGTCATGCGTCCAACCATTCCCCAACTTTTCATCGCAATCGGATGAACGGTTTAGGAAGGCATAATAATCATCAGTACCAGTACTTTTTGAACACCTTTTATAAGATTTACTAACTCAGAAACCTTCGCGGACATGCGTCCAACCATTCCCCAACTTTTCATCGCAATCGGATGAACGGTTTAGGAAGGCATAATAATCATCAGTACCGGTACTTTTTGAACACCTTTTATAAGATTTACTAACAATAAGAAACCTTCGCGGGCATGCGTCCAACCATTCCCCAAAATTTCATCGCAATCGGATGAACGGTTTAGGAAGGCATTTGATATTACCTTAAAGGTCACGGTCAAGGTCAAATCCAATACGACCACTGGGTAGCCAAGGGAAAATCCTTAAAGTTTTGTATTAAACATTTTTCTCTAAAATGTTTTCCCGCTGAGATAATCGGCCGTACCGGGACTTTTTGAACACCCTGTATAAGATTTACTAACTCAGAAACCATCGCAGGCATTCGTCCAACCATTTCCCAAAATTTCATCCCAATCGGATGAACGGTTTAGGAAGGCATACGAGACATACAGACAGACAGACAAATATTCATTTTTATATATATAGATAGATAGATAACGAAAGAGTAGGCACCACTACACGGCTAGATACAACGAAAGAGTAGGCACCACTACACGGCTAGATACAACGAAAGAGTAGGCATTATTAGCAATACTATAGGGACTGACGTTTTTGATAAGTGTTGTTTTTGAAAGAAACCCTTCATATGGTCGATACGCCCTTTTGGTATTAAATTTAAAAATCATGAGAACTAATGTCGTTTGGGCGTATCGATATACTTGTTAGTACAAGTATAAGCCTAAGATCGATAAGAAACTTAATGCTAAAAGGACGTATCGACCATACCCTGTACGCCCTTTTACCTTTAAGTTTCCAATAATTTTTTTTTCCATTTCATCTATTCGTATTTAGGCACATTCGAATGAATAAAAAAAATTGCATAATTATGCCCTTTTATTAGGTGTACAACCTTGCTTCCGCCCTTGTTCAGAAATTTGAGGCTTTCTTGTAAAAAACTGGTTATACATTTACGATTCAAAGTATTGTCCATCGCTGGCCACTGCTTTCTGCCATTTTTCGGGCAGCGTACGAATCCCGCGTTGAAAAAACTAGTCATCTTTCGAAGCGATGCACGAATCGAAAACAGCGGAAGCAAAGAGAGTTGTACATCTAATAGCTTTATAAAGACACTCTTTGGCGTATACGACCTTTTGGCCTTAGCGACGCGACGTGTGAAATTCGATCGCGAATATTCCCTTCGCATCGATACGCGTCGCCTGTTTAAAAACGCCGTATTTCGAACTAATACGAAAAATCTCCTCGACAAACTTCCCGATGCAGGCCAGAACTTCCCGGATAACGAGATACCTACTCGTGGTCGAAGCGAATACCGACTGTCCATCGTCGCACAGCTCGGCTCCGCGTCGTCTTTGAAAAAAAGTTTTCCCCGCTCGCGACTTCAGGTGCTCGAAGGAGAATCGGGAAAAGATCCGACGGATTCTCTCTCCGCGACTCAAACTCGTTATAAGTAGATATACGTAGTCGGGGAGGAGCTCTCGATAGCGATTGTCCGCCCCCCCCCCCCCCGTGTCCTCCTCGGACGAGTCGCGGACGCAAATCAGATTACGTCGAACTCGTAAAGTCGAATTACCCCGTGCACGATCATCCGAACGCTGGCGTAACGGCGATACGCGCCTAGCGCGGCGGCGAGCGAACGCTCAACCTCGTCGCGCTCCATCGAAAACGAGCGGGAAAAGACTCCGCGATTTCGTAAATCGTCCGTGTAAAATTTTCCGCGAGTGAGAATCCCTCCGCTCCCTCAGGGGTCGCATTCCCGTTCCCGGAAACGGTTCAGCCGCGTCCCCCCCTCTCCCTTCTCCGGTCCTCGTGGAAACCAGCTCGCGTACGCGCGTCGCACGGCTCCGCGTACCTTAAAATTACAAAGTAGAGCCCCCCCACCCCCGACCAACCGCGTGAGTCGACCCGTATCCACCTCACGTGTCTTCCGTGCGCGCATTGCAGACGCCCAGGCGGAGATAACGGGACCGGCGGAGAAGTTCGTGCGTCCCGGCAGCACCCTGCAGCTTCACTGTCTCGTGAAGAAGTCCACCGAGGCGCCGTCCTACCTCTTCTGGTACCACAATCACCGCATGATCAACTACGACGCGAGCCAGGGGGTCAACGTCAGCATCGACTCGACGGGCCGCGAGAGCTGGCTCGAGGTGCCGCGCGCCTCGGATCGTCACTCCGGCAATTACACGTGCGAGCCGAGCAACGCGCAGCCGGCGCGCGTCTACGTCCACATCTTCGACGGCGACAATCCCGCGGCCATGCAGCACAGCGCGGCCGGCTCGCCGTCGGTGACGGGCGCGCTCGTCGCGCTGTCCGTCGGCGTCGTTCTGCCGAGTCGGCTGATCTCGTCGTAAAGAAGCGGCGGCGGCGGGCGAGCGACGAGATTTGTATAATTGGGAAGAGGGGAGAAGACGCGCGACCTCGGCGCGGGAGAGAGACGAGGATAATTTTGAGACGCGTCGGACGACGTCAGGTCGGGAGAATTTTCCGCGCTCATCATCCGCGATTCGACGCGCGCGGGGAGGTCTGCAGGTCGGGGTGAAAAATCGCGCTGAGTCGAACTCCGCATTCTCCACTTATCGGTGGAGTTGCGCGCTCGCGTTTCGGCGAACGCGCCGCGCGGAGACGGCGAAAAATATCGCGAGAATCGTCGCTGGCGATTGGACGCGGCCCCGCAAACGTATTCTCCTCGCGCGAGTCGGTAGCGGCGCACACGTGGCGCGGCGCTTCCCGTGAAATATTTTCCCGACGCGTGACCCAACTTCTCCCTCCTCCGCGCGCGTTAATCGAGCCGTCAGTCTCGTCGGCGTCTCCGCGCGCGCACGTTTTCGCTTCGGCAACGCCGAAAACGTTTCGACGCGCGTGTGTTGAAAAAGGGGGCGTGGCTGCCTGCGCGACGAGAACACATCGCGGGAGCCGAATCGATTTTGAAACTTTCGTCGTGGGCTCTCCGGTCATCGGTCGGTGAATTAATTGAATACGAAGGAGAGCTCGTCCGTCGAAGGTTACTCGCGACGTCCACCCTCTTTCCGTTACTCTCGCTCTCGCTGTAACGAGACGCCCCGAGACCGCGAGGCATTTTCGGCATCGTCGAGCGAATCCATAACGTCGTTGGGCGATGGCGCACTGAGAAAAATAATTTGGTTAATCGGACCAAAATCCCGGAAACGATGACCTGACCGTTTGGTGAAATATCGCGTGACTATTGGCGAAAGGGCGTACGCGCCATGTTTGGAAAATTTTTCGATTTATCATGCCAAGAGGGCGTATCCGCCGATACAAACGGTACTTCGACACTGCGTTGATTTTTTGTTTCATACGATTCTGAGTTGAACTAGCTGTACTTTTTTTTGTGCAAGAATGAAAAAAAATTGATAATGCCACAAGGGCGCGTTCGTCAAAATAAACAGTACTTCGATATAACGTTATTTTTTTGTTTCACACGATTCTGTGGCGATTTAGCTATACTTTTTTTATGCAAAAACGAAAAAAAAATAGATAATACCAAAAGGGCGCGTTCATCAAAATAAACAATTGTTTTTGTATAAAATAAAGTACCTACAGCTAGATCGAATCAGAATCGTATGAATCAAAAAAATTAACGTAGTGTTGAAGTACCGTGTATTTTGGCGGATACGCCCTTTTGGCATTAAAATCGAAAAATTCTCAAGAAACCGTACATACGCCCTTTTGCGATTAGTCACGCGATATGGATCCTCCGTCTGTTTCGCTAGACTGACCACTTTTAACGTATTTAACTCAATGCGTTTTGTCATTTTAACCTAATTATTTTTCTCGGTGCAGGGCGCGCGTAACCAGGTCCGATGGGACATAGAATCTCTCGTCGCTCGTCATCCGGAACCGCGGATGAAAGCACCGCGAATGCTCGGTAAGGTACGGAACCGCCCCCACAGGTGCGTCTCGGCACGTGACGTTCGGCATGACGAGAGAACGGCGGCGACTCTAATATACCGGTCCGCAACCGCGACTGCTTCCGCCCTACGTATACCTACAGTCGGTCGGACACGTACGCGCGTCCACGCGGGCGAAACTTCGCGCTGAATCGAAAGCTTCGAAATCCTCCGTACCCGCGCATCGATCGCGGCCGCTTATGACGGATCGACGGAATTATCTCGGACGTATTTCCAGCCGCACGATTACGCGAGTCGCGAGTTGATGGCTCGCCCGGGCGACGTGACGCGAATTAATGGTCGTGGTCGCCCTTTTTCTCCCCCGGAACGGGGACCTGCCGAAGAATCGCCCGATTAGATGTCTTCGTCGTCGTCGTCGTCGTCGTCGTCGTCGTCGCGGTGCGCGTCCAATTCTAAAAGAAGCGTTCGTCGCGTAGTCCCTTTTCTTTTCTACGTACGCATAGCGAGCACTCCGAGCGATTCGTGGACCCGGATTAACGATAACGATAACGATATACATAGTTGAACGTCCACCGACGAGCGCGTACGATTATCCTAGATAGGCAATGTAGGCGAATAATCTCGGATGTATGTATATGTATGTACATATTGATACGCGTAAGTATGCGCGCGCGCGCGCCTATTCGGTGGCGGGAAAGTGTATTGTAATTACAGGTGTAATAGCCCCGTAAGTGCGCGCGCCGGTGTATTATTCCGTGCCAAACGAGGGAAATTCTCCGGGAGGCGATCTCGCACCGCGATGGGTATTCGGAGGCATTGTTGTACGTTCTGCATGTGTGTTCTTTCGCGGGAACCGTATTTGCGCGTGTTCGTATCAAGGTGGACGCGTGTACATGTAAATGCATCGGGTTGGCTAATAAGTAATGGCCAATTTTCTTTCAAATTAAAAGTGTGCGCAGAAAAAAAAAGCGTTTTAGGGTATAGGAATTGATCCGAATATGGGCCCCTGGTTTATTTACCTAACAAATAATGTTATTTATCCGAAGGTGAGTAAATTTAAGCTAGCATGGCCGCCACACAAACATCGCCCGTTTTTGTCTTCATTCCACATGGTGTTTGTCCAAGGTGCGGGTTTGTTTGTTTTCTGTTTACCGAACATTTTGCAGTGTAAGTTTAATTAGCTTGATTTTCATATTTTCTGATATTAGTTCATAACTTCTTTTGCTTAATCTAATAGAAGGAAAGGTTAAAAATGAGTTCTTGCACATGTTCTCATCATATAAAAAATAGTATCTATGTTAAAACCTAATTTTTTAATTTGCTTTATATGTGTGGAATATGGGCCCGCTGTGTTAATTGAATATGGACAATGTTCCGGGACATCTCTGTAGAAGAACGCCTATGTGTACGATTTTTGTCACTACTTTGCAATATTTCTATCATTTTCCACTTTGGAATATGTTTACGTATACGTTCTTGTTCTAGAAAAAGTTTAGCTTTAGTTTGTTAAAGGGGCGCATATTTGGTACCTTCTGACCTAACTGAAGAAAATCGCATCACTTTAAAAATGTTGTGTGTGTGTCACGTATATATATTTCATAGTTTTAGATAAACACGTTTGGAGCTTTATTGCCATGTCCTTATACTACATATAAACGTTTTTAAACATTATCTAAAAATAATAATAGCCAATGTATTACGAAAAAACAAAATGGGGGCCCATATTTGGACCTCTCCTCTACTAATTTTTAGATCATTAAAGTGGAATGACAAGTGGAAAAAAATGAGCATTTTCGTCTAGTTTTGTGCTGTCCTAATGGGTATACAGCATCTTATCCATAGCGATTAAACTCGTCCGATTGAAAGAAAATGTCGAAAACGTTCGTTTTTCTCCACTTGACACTCAACTTTAACGATTTAAAGATTAACAGAAATGAAATCAATTGAAAAAGCCAAACGCGCTATCCGGCGGAGCATAAATTACTCTTTCGAATAACATATAACATTATGCCAAAACGTTTTTTTTCTGTGTGCACTTTTAATTTGAGAAAAACGCCATTATTTATCAGTCAACCCAATACGAAGGAAATTTACGTTAACGTGTTCATACCGTTGGACTCACGGTTGAGGCACTCGTCCAGTGGAGAAATTCGTTTAATAATCAGACGTCGCTCTTCTGATTCGGATTAGTTGATCCAAGCCGTAAGTATTTCCTGTTGGCGGAATGAAGAGTGACATTTGATATCCACGTCTCGAAAGTATTCGCGACTTCTGTTGATTAGTCGTGTGTTTCACTACACATGGCTACGTGTAGAAGTGCCGTCGGGGACGGCTACATCGACGAGCACGTTTTCCGAGTTAAAACGAGTTCTCGACGACGATACATACACGTACGTATCGTGCTGGAGTACCGTTCATTTATTTCATCCGATATTACAACACTCGAGTCATCGATCGGCTATAGTATAGCTATACTGCTGTACGCAACAGCTTTTTCCGAGTGTATACGTGTACACGGGCATCTAGAAACGAGACCACTCGGTACGGGATCCGTAGGCACTCGAGTGCTTATACATCCTAAAGTGATAAGACGAGTTATTAGATTACTTTACAACACTGCTCGCGGGTACTCGCCGGGAGAGAGATAGGCGTAATAATAAGCTACGCGCCCGCGCGGTGGTTTCGCGAGGAGCGGAGAGTCGTGTCGAAAGAGAGAGAGAGAGAGAGAGAGAGAGAGAGAGACTACCCCCCCCTCTCTTTCTCGCACGCACGTGTATGGCACGCCGTGTTACATTTTAATAGCAATCATTTGAAATGGTAAAATGAAAAATATCTACACTTTCTATTAAAAAAAATTTTTTTAATTGTTAGATTAAATTCTCATTATGTCAGCTTAAAAATAATAATTTAAAATTATGTCTAGATATAAAATTAATTCAAAATACACGGGATATCATAGCTACGTGCAATTCTTATCATGTGTAGACATAAATTTTATTGTTTTATTATGTCCTTACGTAATATTAAAACGTTTTTATCGTGTCACGACATAATAATAATTCGACGAAATGAAATTATGTCGGGACATAATTTTAATTCGGAATTTTTATCATGTCACGGCATAATAATAATTCGATAAAATAAAATTATGTCGGGGCATGACTTTTATTTATTGAATTATTATTATGCCGTGACATAATTTCAATGCACTGAATTATTTTTATGTCGTGACATAATTTTAATTCACTTCTATTCGTGACAATTTACACATGAAATTTATTTTATGCTATTGAAAAGTAAAACAGCGTGTCATACGCGCGCGTAATCGTCGAGTCGTCGAATATCGCGCGAAGGCGAGACCCTCCTTCCGATATCACTTCTTTCGTCGCTCCTGGGATCCATCCGCGTTTCCCACCGCCACGACTAAGGCTAGACGTAAGATTAAGACTAGGCTAGATTAAGGCTAGAAGCGTATAATTAAGATATTTGGCTGTATTCGCATGTGTATTCGTGTACTCGTCCGTACTGTTATACCGTCCGTATGTCGATTCCTGTATATGGTTTCCCTCTCGATAAACCGATGACGACGTTAAACGGAGGCGACGGGTCTGCGGGATCCGACGACTCGAAGACGCGCTTTTATGCGCGCGCAGCGCTTCGAACGCTTCGAGGCTCCGCGAACCCGATCGTGCGTCGATTACGCGGACGAATTGCTGATCAATCGGTGACCAATTCCGTTTCAAGATGGATTCGAGTTATCTTTCATTCTTCGGGTTTCAATTGTATCTCTATTTCAGTGGCTTGATTTATTACGATTTCTTCCTTCATTTTTCAGGTGATACCGTCCGGATATAGATCGACGAACGAACCTCCAGCGAAAATGACAAACATACCGGACCGTGGAAAATTTATGGAATTATAAATGTTTTTATATCGCCTCCCGCGTGTGGTTCGTCACCGTGAAATTTTATCGCGCTCGCGGCTTCACTTTTGCTGTGTCCTTTTTTTAAAGTCCGTCCTGTGATTTATTTTTTTATTACACATTTGCATACCGCCCGGGACGAGACGAGGTCTTCGATGGGGATATCAAATTCCCCGTCGAACGGCAGAGCGATCACCGATCCGGTCGATCGTAAACGTTTTTACCGGGCTCCCTCGGTCTAGCATTGCCAAATTTTATCATATACTCGCGTGCCCGTCTCTCCGTTATATCCTTTTTTTTTAAAGCTCGCTGCGACGTCTCCTTCACCGCGCGTTCGCGTAACTCTCTGGCACGGGGACGGGTTCCTAATAGGATTCCGTTTGCGTAAAACCATCCGGTGACTGCTGTGTCCATCGTTCGGGGAATTTTGGAGGAGCTGAAATTTTCAGGAAATGTTATACCTCGCGAAAAAGTCGAGGGAATGTGTCGGGGAAAAATCGGAGCTCGGAAATTCGCCCAAAGTATTCCTCCGGTCCTTTATTTTATTTCGAATGAAAATTCATAAATTTTTCTAACCGGAGATTTCGTGCTGAACTAAAAATCCTCTCATTAAAAAAAAAAGAAACTACCTCGATTCAAGAAGTTGTTTCGAGTTCACCCGCTGTTCGCGCAACCACCGGTAACGAAGTAACTTGGAGGCATCGTTATATTCTTTGCCGAGTCCTCCCTCGTGATATCTCGTCCGCCGCGCAATTTGCATGGCGCTCGGTACGAAATTACACACGTTTCCGCTATAGAGCGGTCCTCCGCAATGCGTACAGTTTTTCGTCAAATGGAGCACGGTTGAACGTCGATCCGTTCGAATCGGATCCGCGTGGAATATAGGTATAGGAGCGTTGTGTCATTGTTACCGGTGCGAAATTCCCTCGCTCGTCCGGCCTAGTTATACCGTCACAGACTCGGTTTTCGATCAGCTGAGGTTTTCACGGCATTCTTTTTACTATACAAGTATAATAGATTAATAATTGAAATCTGTTTGTTTTGTAATCGATAAATTGAATATTTGAGTTGAACTTCGCACGGACAAATATACGAAAGTCTCGTCAATTAAATAATTAATTACGTGTTTGTGAAAACACACGAGAGAGAGAGCAGTTTTCGATCATACGCGAACCCAGTTTTCGATCAGGGATTCCGATACGTAGGTACAAAATGAAAAAGTATTATTGAAATAGATATTTTGTAACTTATTTGTTAAAGTTATCTATTGACTTTAGCATTCGAATAATAATGTATTATATAATCTATGCAAGTAACAAACAATAATTATGTAAAAAATTAAAAATATTAACTTGTAACGGTTAGCTTTTTTTTAAACTTCTGAAGCTTTGAAAACTTTTCTTGCAACTTTTCCTCTTAATTTTGTCTTCTCATCCTCTTTTAATTCTCATTTTTTCTAGCCTAGCATTTTTTCCGAGTTGCTTTTCTTCTGCTTTCCATTTTTTTTTTTTCAAAAACTTATTGGTGATACACTCTCCACTTAAATAATTTTACTATACCGAATACTGGAAAGTATTTTTAGCCTGAAATATTCGTGGTTGGGAACGTGATCGAAAACTACGGCGAAGTATGAAAACTGGGAGCCGTCATAGATCATTACATTATGTTACTAAAAATAAGAAAGTAGCTTGCGTTTTATAAATTGTTACTAATTGAAATATTACACAATGAAAATACGTAATAATTAATTCATAGGCTCCGAAATACAAAGGAGACGTAGCTGTTTTTAGTAGCGTCACTTCTAACAGATTGCAGTAAGACTATGGCGGGTGTGCCATTTTTATTCAAATAAGTATTTCCAAAACTTTCTGAATACGGACAACAGATTTCAGAATAGTTGTTTAATCAAATTTTGTCGTCTTTATATGAAATATTTTTACTATAAATTTTTAATATAAGGGTTTAAATAGAAAAGTGATCGAAAACTGAGTTCCGATCGAAAACTGGGTCCGTGACGATACGTAGAATCGATGCGGCGCGACCGCAATTTTGCCGACCGAGTCGAATCGTTTATTTGCGTCTTTCATCGCACCGTGATTCCAGATCGCAGATAATACTCGCGGGACGTTTAGCATTCGGCCGTAAATCAATTTGTCCGTGTCGGTGATTTCGCAGCGCGAGCGAAGAACGGCGGCCGGGGTGGGCGTTAGGCGTCGAATCCTTTTCATCGTGATATTTCCCGAAAAGATCGTCCGAAGGTATTACGAGCGTACAGAGAAAAAAAATTTGATCAATTTAATCAAAATCTTGGAGATGATAACGAAATTGTTTGGTAAAATATGGATTCTCTCTCCAGCTGTTTCATTAAATTGACCACTTTTTGGTTAGAATAACTGAACATTCGGTTGGAATAACTAGATATTAGATTCAATTGACCAATATTTTTGTTAGAATAATTAAACGCGTCAAACTAGATACGTTTTGTCATTTTAACCTAATTATTTATTTTTCTCAGTTCGCCCTTTGAAGATTTTTGTTATCGACGTTCGCGGAACGCGAGAGTTTCGAAGCAGTCGATCGCGCTATTCGTCTTCGTTCAGCGATAGTTTGCAAATACACCGCGACCCGAAGGAGGCGCACTCCTTCGAATCGGGGGCCTGACGACAGCCTTCGAACGGTCCGTAGATTAACGCGTCGATCGGAGCACATTGTTACGGGTGTTAAGCTTCATTTTTTCCACTGTGTACGCTGTACCCCGTAAGGAAATAAAGTGACCCGGTCCTTTTCGACTCGTGGCGTTATTCCGTCGGCGGAATCGATCCTCGCGTCGCCTCGTTGCACCGTCGTGCCGCGTATAACGTTTAATTGCGCGTATATCGGCCGTACGTGCGTACGAGGCGCAAGATAGGGAGGGTGGAGCGGGGGGGGGGGAGGTATTCACGAAGCCGCGGTGAATATCGATGCGAGGTGACTCGCGAAACTCGACTTTGGCGCGAGGCCAGCGTCGCGTCGTTACGCGATACGTATCCCGGAGTCCGCGCGCGCCCGAGCGGGCTTGTAAAAGGTTTTCCTCGCAGCACATCCCGCCGAGAGATGGCGGTATTTATGTCGCCGTCTAAATCGCGCTGGAAACATTTCGAACGCTATTTACATACACAGATCTCTCGCGCTGGAGTTTCGCAAACGGGATGCGTGAGCTATCTTCGGTACGTGAAATGGCTTTTCTTCGGAGGAAAGGAATAAATGATAATTCCGCTCGGCCGAACGATGTCGTCGTGCTGCTCGCGTGCGGTAAATTACCTTCCGGCTCTCTCTCCCCCCCCTCTCTCTCTCTCTCTCTCAGCAATCTCTTCGATCCAATTAAGTCACCGCCCGCGAGACGGATAACCGACGATTAATTTAACGAACTCAATAAGCACCGACGAGCTAACCACGCGTCTCTCCGTTACCGTAACGCTCCGTCGTTAGCGAATCCAATCTCGTTGCCCGGCGCGTCGAACCGATCGAGGCATTTCGCGAAACAACGCCGTCCGCGAGAGTCTCGGCGTCGCACAAAAACCCTGCCGACCGACGCGTCATGATCGACCGCGGAAGTCTCGCGCGCACGCGACCCATTAGCGAGGTCCTTCGTCAGATTCCGCGGTTTTTTCGACCCACCTTCCCACAAAGGCGCGGCTCTCGCCCCCCTCCGAACTTAGCTGAAGCATCCGGCGACTTGGCCGGCCAGCGAGCGAAGCGCGCCGGGCAGCGAGAACAAGGTGATCAGCGCGGTGGACACCGTGCACGCCAGCACGACCTCGGGGCCGACCTTGCTCGTGAGCCAGTGAGTCTTCTCGTAGCCGAGGCACTGCGACGTCATGCCGACCGCGAAGCAACCGATACCCAGGAAATTGTGCAGCAGCTTCCCGAAGACCGGACGGATGGTCTTGCGGAGACTCGCGGCGAAGAGGGCCGGCACGCCCGACAGGACGACCAAGGCCGCGGCGGCCACCGAGGCGATACCGGTGATCGCGTGGTTGGACTGGAAGTGACCGCCGTCCTTGGCGCGATACATCACGACGATCCCGGCGACGCCGAGGGCCACCCCGACCAGTTGGAGGATCCAGTGGAGGTGACTGCAGATCCGTCGCGACAGCCACCCGGTGACGACGTTCTCCCCGGCCAGCACCGCGATGCCCTCCGCCATCAGCAGGACGTACTTGGAAAATCGGAGCGAGAAATTTTCGCGTTAGAAACTGTGCACGGAAAAGAAAGTATCGTCGAACTAGCAAGACAAATATTGTGGATACATTACCGCACCAGCGATAATTGCGATATATTGCAATATGAAAAAATATATTATTGCTGGACTATTATCGATACACTCTATTACCAGAACGAGAAACTATCATTGACCGAACAATAAAAATATAGTGCAGAAGTATTTATCGCACTAGCAGCAGTTGTGATTGCCGTCGCAGCACTGATATATTGCTATGTGAAAAAATATATTATTGCTAAATCACATTATTGCTGTGTACACCAATTCCCGGACAAGAATTTGTCGTTAACCGAGCAATAAATATATTGCAAACTATTATTGCACTAGCAGCAATAATGATTGTTATCGAAGCATTATAATATTGCTGTATAAAAGAATAATATTGCTATGAAACGTTATATTAGGAGGTTGCATTGAAAGTCGCTGTTCTCCTATAGATGGCTTTAACTACTTATATCGTGCGCAGCGACTAATACTTCTTACACAATTATGAACATTTCTCATTAAGATTCAGTCATTAAATTGCCATTCTCTCTTGGTTAATATAAACCTATGTTTATAATATGAGATAATGGAATGCGACAAGTTGTTTTTTCGATGTATAATTCTACACTACTCAGATTTAAAAAAAAAAGTACTGCTGCAGCTCACTAATTACTCGTGCAAACTTATGCTGAATCTGCTCCATTACAAAACAGTATGTAGAGACTGGTTTTGTCGCTTCAAAAGTGGAAACTGTCATGTTCATGACGAACAACGGCCAGGTCAGACAAAAAAGTTCGAAGATGAACAACTGCGAGCTCTATTGGAAGAAAACCCTACTCAAACGCTCTGAGAATTGGCTCAACAGCTTGAAGTCGATACGAATCTACAATTTTACGACGTCAACATGCCATGGGAAAGATTCGAAAAGAAGAAAAGTGCCTGCCACATGAATTGACCGAAAATGCCATTACTAATCGTCTGAACATCTCGATTTCTTTGCTTGCAAGGCATACAAAGAAAAGTTTTTTATGGCGTATGGTAACCGCTGATGAGAAATGGATCTATTTCGATAATACGAAACGCAAAAAATAATGGGTTAATCCTGGCCAATCATCAACGTCGATACCAAAACGAAACATCCACAGTCAAAAACCGTTCCTTTCAATTTGGTGGGATATGTATAAGGTGTCGTTCATTATGAGCTATTGAAACCGAATGAAACAGTTACCGCCGAACGTTATCAACAAGAATTGGAGCGTTTAGATGATAATTTGATGCAAAAATGACCATCAATTGCATGAAATCACCGAAAAGTGATTCTTCTTCACGACAACCCTCGGCCTCATGTTGCTCGAGCCGTGAAAGAAACATCGATGGAGCTTGAATGGGAAGTTTTCCCGCACCCAGCGTATTCTCCAGACCTGGCCCCGATTGATTATCATTTATTTAGATCGATGCAACACGACTTTGAAGATACGCACTTCCATAATTACCAAGAAGTGAAAAATTGGGTTGCTGAGTGGATTAGCTCGAAAAGTAGACAATTCTTTCGTCGCGGAATTCAACTTTTGCCAGAAAAGTGAGAAAAGGTTATAGCTTCCGAAGACAGATACTTCGATTGAGGCATTCACACATTTTATTACGACATAATGTTTTAGAAACAAGAAAAAAACAGCGGCTTTCAATGCAATACCCTAATTGCTTCAACGTGTTGCAATAATTGAGAGCAAGGAAGTCCAACCTCATTGCTCCAGCGCAGCGCCCTACAATAAAATATTGCTTCGACGCGTTGCAATAACTCATTGCTCCAGTGCTCAACAATCATGCGATATCTTCGAACGATATATTGTTACGATATTTAGCAATAGTGTGTTTCTTTTACATTTAGCAATGTTTGAAATTTTAGTATAGCAATAAATGCCGCTGACTGAGGAGGAGCAATATTTTATTGTTCGTCTAGCAATATTATTGCTAATTTTTTGTTTTCGTATAGTCGCCGAAGGATTTTATCGTCCGCGGGCGAGAGAGAGAGAAAGAGAGAAAGAGAAGCGTTTATTCTGCTCTAGGGCCGCAAAAGCCCTCTGAAAGTACACATAAGGTCAGAACAAGTAAATATCGAAGAAAGCAATTAAAAAAGTGAACGAGCGAATAAGAGATAAAGTAAATAATAGAACGGGCTAGACTAACAAAATAAAAGTGCACAATGCAAATGATACGGATTAAACTAACAAAGAAAAGTACGATAAGTAAGAAACTAGATAACCAAGAAAGTAACTAAGAAAGCAGACGAGTGAATTACAGATAACGTAAGTAAGAGAACGGGCTTGACCAACAAAATAAAGCAAGTGAAAGTACAATACAAAAAATACAGGCTAAACTAACAAAGAGAGAGAGAGAGAGGTGCGACGGGGTTCGCGCGCGACCCCGATCACACCTCTTTCTCCCTCCCTTCGAAACCCGGAACTCGGAAGCCGGCAGACCACAAACCGCGCGGCGGGCTAGATTGGAGGGGCTTCGCGACTGGCGCGTAATGATCGGTGGATGGGAAAGAAGTGGAATGGAGATTTCTCTTCCGCCTCCTCTCGTTCCTCTTCTATTGGGAAGCGGCTTCAGGCGAGGGACGGAGGAACTGTACGCGAAAGTTTTGTCCACCACACCGCGCTTTGTCCACTATACCGAGAATCATCTTCAATGGAAACAAAGGCGAACACTAACGAGCGGCTTACCCCGAGCGTGCAGAAGATCACGTGGGTGCTCGTCGTGGAGGGCGACCGAATCGCTTCGTAGAGGAGGAAACACGTGACGACGAGGACGAGCAGGTGATTCACGACGTTCAACGCGCTCCAGAAGATTTGGCGGACGGGCGCGCGTGACTCGCCGGCCTTGGAACGGTCGAGGACCGTCGTTCTGGAATCGGCGAGCGACGACGCGCTGGACTGGGCTTCGAGCGATTTTTGACTCGTCGCCATTGTCTTCTGCAATCAAAAGCACGGACTTCGCGTGTATCGGTGCGCGGCGGGGCAAAGGACGCGCGGAGGAACGAGGAGGTCGGAACGTGATGAATGTGCGTGGAGAGCGGCGCCCGTATTGGAGTTCATCGGGCGAATTAGTACCCGAATATAGCTTTTGAAATTGGGCAGCGAGACGAAGAAATGGAAATCGTCGGCGGGCAATTCGGGGGTTATATTTTTCAGGGGACATCGAAAGAGCGGGCGAGGCTAAACAGGCCGAAAACACGAGTCGGCGGTCTCCGCGGAGAAGCTCGGGGGATGAATTTCGCGTATCTCGCTTCACCTGTTCATCCGTTTACGAATGGGGGAATAAGTATTTTTTGGTCGGATCCTCGGGCGCTGGAAACCACCCGGTGTGACCTTCGCTAGGTGGGGTACTCCTTCGCCGCGAGACGGAGGAAGTTAACCCTTAACTGGTATACTGGGGTCACTCCTAACCCCAAGCGCATTAAATCGTATGAAAATTCGTTAGCTCATATTTGTAAATGTTCAGAATTTTTTGTTAGTTTAAGTAAATATTTGTTTTTCTTTAATCAACATAATAATTACTTTGCTAAAAAATTTACTTATTTATCGAAAATGTCTTTATCGACTTTTTTTCTCTTTATACCAGATTTAAATTGGAGTTACCTGTGACCCCATAATACCAGTTACGTTAGAAAAAAGGTGTATTCCAATTAAGGGTTAAGGCGCGTAGAGCGGTCCCGACGCGCTTTGACAATCCTGGCGCGACCCCGAGTATCGTTACCGTACGCACCGCGGAGGATAACGGCGGGAGAGGTCGTTCCTCTGGAATATAAACTTGATGGATAAATTTATTTGAGATGAATAGGAATTTATTCACACACAGAGAAAAAGAATTGATTGGATCTCCTAAAACTTACTGGTGGGGTCGTAAATAATTATTTATTTAGATCAATTTGGTCTTTTTTCAAATATTAATCAGATATTTCTTCCTTGCAATCACATACTATTTCACATGATAGTAAGGAAGAGATATCAAATTGATGTATTAAAGAAAATGTCATTGATGTAAATAAATAATCACTTGCGACCCTGCAAGTAATTTTCAGTAGATCCAAATAATTTTTTTTCTCTGAGCACCGAACAAAAGTCTATCTGAATTAAATAAATGTTTTGCATACTTTTTTACTCGAGTGCGAACCTAGTAGAGAACATCTATTTAATTCTGACAGACTTTCCTTCAGCGTCAATAAATTCCTATTCATCTCAAATAAATTTTTCTATTCGCGCGCGCGCGCGGGTTCTTACTTAACTAGACCTATCTCTGGGTGCGTCCGTCTAGACCCCAATTATCTCCTCACCTATGACCCCAGGGTTCTCGTTGTGGTAAATATCACTTTTTCGACGGATCGAATTACAAAGCAGCTCGAGGTTAATTGGGGTTCAAACGAACACCCCTTCGCCACCGAAAAATCGGTCTGGCGTAACAGCTCGCTCTTCCGGCCGATTTCACGGTTCCTACCGATAAACGAGACCGCTTCACGCGCGGGTTTTTTTCATTTATCCGGTATAACGTGATTAATTTCGAACCGCCATAGTATGGAAGTCAGCACCGAACGCAGTGGAGCGCCACTGGACCGGTCTATTTGGGCGCGATCCGCTCAGCAAAATGATATACCTAGTACTCCGCCGCGCGACGATAGAGCGCAAGCGTTCACCTGGCGAGACCCCGGCCGGATCGTAACTCTCTCGAAAGCGGAGGTGAGGACCCGACTAAACCGAACCTCGTAAGCATCGATGCTCCGCGCCGCGCGCGATGGTACAAGACTATTCCGCCTCGTGTAGAGGCATCCATTCGAACTTCGTTTGGTTATTATCTCCTCGCCTACGAACTGTAGAAGCGCGTAAATGAGTTTGTGCGGGGAAGGGAGGAAATAATTAGGGTTCGACTGAATCTCCGTACGCCCAATTGCTCGACTCGCGTTCCCTGGCGCGATATCGCGCTCTGTGCGCCGCTGCGAAATTGTCGCACGCCGTGTCCGTTGGTTCGTAACGAGGGCGATACCGCACGTGTTACTGAGAAAAATAACTTGGTTAATCTAATCAAAATTATGGAGGTGATGACCAAATCGTTTCGTGAAATATGGATCCTCTCCATATATTTTGTTATTTCATTAAACTGACCACTTTTTGGTTGGAACGACTAAACGTTTGGTTGGAATAACTTGACAATTGGTTAGAATAACTCGATATTTGGTTCAGCTGACTAATATTTCGATTAGAATAACTAAATGTTTTTAACTGGATGCGTTTCGTCATATTTATTTAATTATTTTCCTCAGTATATCGACGCATATTTTTTTATTGCACGGAGAACAAGTTAGTAGGTTTGATTAAAATAGTGGTCACGGGCGGAGGAACGCCGATTTTGTTATTTGAATTAAGGGTGTTTTTTCCTCGATTTTAAATCATTTATTCTCATTTTCAGATAAAGAATGCTTCGCTGATAAACTACGGTTTTTCCGATAAAGAAGACTTTAAAATTGCTACGCCTGGTCTTAGTTTTGTTAATAAATGTTTCTTTAATTAAATTGATTAGTTCAATTGATCGGTAGTTTGGTTATTTAATTCTGGAGACGATGACCAAACCGTTTCGTGAGATATGGATCCTCCATATTTTGTTGCCTGATTAGACTGACCACTTTTTGGTTAGAATGATTAAACGTTTGGCTGGAATAACTTGACATTTGGTTAGAATAATACAGTCACACGAAACAAAAAAAGTGAGGTATATTTTTGATGCGATATATGTTATCCATAGTAATTTTGCCTCCTGATCACGAAACAATTGTCAAAATTGGGCTATCACATCAATTTTTTTATTTAATCGCAAAAAACCAGCCAGAGATCATGATTTTCAAAAAGTTAATGGATTTAAACCAAACCAAATTCGGTATAGGGGGTTTTTTGGTCGCTGATCACGAATCTGAAGTCGAAATTCAAAAATTCAAGATGGCGGATCCAATATGGGGGACGAGATTTTCGAAAATCGACGGATTCATGCCAAATTTGATATGAGGGGTTCTTTTTGGGTCGTCGATCGTGAAACTGAAGTCAGATTTCAAAAATTCAAAATGGCGAATCCAATATGGCGGACGAGATTTTCGAAAATCAACAGATTTTTACCAAATTTGCTATACCTACAGCGACAACAAATGTTTAATTAATCAATCAATTTATCTATCTATCTATTAACTGATCCTTAGTTCATGAAGTAGCCTAATTACTAACTTTTTATAGTACTATCCTACAATGTCACTTAATTTTTATCTCAGTGTCTCACTAACACCATATCTTTCTATCTCCTTCCTCACAAACTCACTATCGCACCTACAATCTATCGTCCTACCCCTCTATCTTCCCATCTCGATATCTCACTATCTCACGATCTCACTAACTCCTTCGTCTCGCTAACCTACCTTCTTTAGATCCTCTAACGGCTTCTAATCTACCTTCTTTCGGCTATATCTTGCTTTTTTTTCGGTGAACGACCTTCTCACAAATTTTCTGCCCAATCGCTTTCTTCGGTCCTTGCGTGTCTCTCTTTTAAGTAACAAGCAATAGTCCGCCAACATACGGTCATCCCATTTTCCTTGGTATCGATTTTCCATGACTTTTATATCTTGGTGAAAGCGTTCACCTTTTTGGGTTTTTTGTCAATTGAGCTTCGAGACGACTGCAAAGTGTATGTTGTAACAATAAATAAAGATCAGATTTGTGATCAGCGACCCAAAAAAACCCCTATACCAAATTTGGCATGAATCCGCTGATTTTCAAAAATCTCATCCGCCATATTGGATCCGTCATCTTGAATTTTTTAAATCTAACTTCAGATTCGTGATCAGCGATCCAAAACCCCCCCTATACCAAATTTGGTATGAATCCGTAGATTTTCGAAAATCTCGTCCGCCATATTGGATCCGCCATCTTGAATTTTTGAATTTCGACTTCAGATTCGTGATCAGCGACCAAAAAACCCCCTATACCGAATTTGGTTTGGTTTAAGTCCATTAACTTTTTGAAAATCATGATCTCTGGCTGGTTTTTTGCGATTAAATAAAAAAATTGATGTGATGGCCAAATTTTGAAAATTGTTTCGTGATCAGGAGGCAAAATTGCTACGGATAACATATATCGCATAAAAAGTATACCCCACTTTTTTTTGTGTGACTGTGTAATTAAATATTTCGTTCAACTGATCAGTATTTTAGTTAGAATAATTAAACGCGCCTAACTGGATGCGTTTTGTCATTATAACCTTTCTCAGTAATCTTTCTCAGTAACCTTTCTCAGCAGGGCCGCATCTAGATGATGAGGCGCCTTCGTGCTTGGCGCTCTTTTCTAGAGAAGGTATGAGGCCTTTTGGCGCCCCATGACTAGTGCGCCTTCATGCGTGCCTTCGTGCGTGGCACGAAATGGCCACTCATTAGACGCGGCCCTGTTTCTCAGTAATCTCTCTCAGTGTAACTCCACGATTTTTGAAATTATGCCCAGAAACTCGAGGACATCGTTCACGCTTTACGGGAAAAAAATTGTAATGCGATTTTATCGTGAATCTCAAGGCGCGCTTAATTGTTAAACCGCAAGATCAGAGTTCAAAAGATCGCACCGACGTCGCGCAAACTTTCATCCCCTTGGAATTATCGCGCGAACAAGACGCGCGACGTGGCAAATTGAAGTATAAAGGGCTTTTGGGGTTTCAATTTGCGATTCAATTTTTGTCTCGCCCCGCACCCACGATTCGCCGAGGTGGAATTTCGAAATTTTCCTCAGCGAAATGTGTAATTCCACACAGCTCGAATTTAGCGCGGTTTGGCAGAAATTCGAAACCCATCTCCCGGCGCTCGTCGACGGACGAGGAAATCGACCGAGTTTCGTCGCGAGCGGAAATCTCGCGGCGCTTCCTCATTAGTCCCGCGTGGAAGTTTGCTAACCGCAGCTTTCAAGCTCTCCGCATACCGTACTCGATCGAATCGTGTGAAGCGAGCGACCTTCCGATCGCGAGATGTCCTATTTGAACTTGCATGCGTGTAGGTATATGTACTTATAATTAGTCCGTCGTCTCCTCCGGCTGACGGATTCTCAAAGTGGGATCGTGTACGCAGTGTATAGTACACGGAGAGAAAAATATATCGATCGTTGTTATACTAGATAATAGATTTGATATTTTGGGGAAAGTATTACGTTTATTGCTCAACTGTATGACAACAGTTGACATACATCCGGTAAACTTCACTAAACGTATGTCAATTGTTGTCATACAGTAGAATAACGAACGTAATACTTTCCTCAAAATGTCAAATTTACACTGTAAACAAATTTGTATTTTTAATATACTTTTACCTAAAGCTTTTTTCCAATGCGCGATTATGAAAAATAATATATCTGCTTAGTGATTATTCAATATACAATTGTATTAAATTTGATACAATTTTTTGTACAGCGTATTATCTAGAATAGCAGTAATTAACCCTTCGTTATTCACGTGGGTTTTTGAAACATAAAAGCTCGCCTGGGGTCTACCCTACACCCCAGTTAAAAATTAACGTTTTCTTAGTGAAAAATTGAAATTTTTAAATACTTTTTTTTTTATTTTAAAGCTTGAGATATTGCCTAAGGAACTCAATATTTTTTAAAAACGAATTTCGTAATTTTCTAATTGAAAACAAAACTCGAAATCTCGGTACATGAGGTCTCAGTTTTCAGACGCTCAGATCTTCCTGCCGATATTTATAAAAAAATAGTATAAATAATAGACTGAAGATAGTTACCATACTCTCGTTTTATTAACGATGGACAAATTAACAATTTGGAACAAGTTTTATAGAAAAATATTAAATATTAAATTAATTACAGATTGTTAAAAATCACTTTTTAACGCTTTGCAGCGTTCTGTCGGAGAGACAAATCGGTTTTGTCTTGCGCTTTTGGTGCCAAATTCTTTAGTGAAATGTTCCCGAAAGGTACTGAAAGTACCAACCTCGAAAAAAAAACTCTAGGCGTGGCATGCAAAAAAAGGAGGCCGGGGTGTAGCCTACACATCTCACGTGAGCAAAGAAGGGTTAATATACTCTTCTCTCCGTGAAGCATCTCACATCGGGCAAAGCGACGCGTATGTAAGTAGGTACGACGCGCTACGACAGCCGTACGTGTACCCACGTTATCGAGTACCTACTTATCGAGGCGCGTTTTCTCTCGTTCATAACCAAATTTAAATTTCTTCGCGGAATACTCGTGCGGAATAGGAAAACGGAGAGCGAGCGAACGCGTGCGCGAGAGGTAATTTTGTACATACTTTGTATCTTACTAAAAGTATGTATCGCGATACATGAGAAACCGATATCTATAGCGATTACCGCCGGCGTTTCTATCGTACGAAACGTCCCTACGTCTGTCTATGATCGAGACGACTTATCGTCGAAAAGCGAGCGAAAAATACTTCCTCCTCGCCTGTCTCAAAATCTCACAAACTTCGCGCGTCTCTCGACGATTGTTGCGGCGAGAGCAAAAACATTTCCACCCTCGCTTCGGCCACAGAGGCAACCCCCTCCGAGTGCGGCTTCTCGCTCGAGCGGTAAAAACCGTACACTCTCTCTCTCTCTCGTGCCGAGACTCTCGACGTATACTACACACCTACTCCCAGCCACGGAGCTTCGCCTGTTCTCACACGTATGTACACATGTACGGTAAGTACACATTCTCTCGCGTCGCGCACACTTGACGTTACTGAGTACCCAGCCCTTAAATTACTTTCCGATAATTTTTCCAAAACCGAATTATTCTACTTTGCGGAACTTTGTCTCCGCGCCGATGTAACATACGTATGTATAAGATAGATAGGGGGAAGGGGGGGAGGGGAAGGGGAGAGTGGTAGAGAGAGGGTGAGAGGGAGAGGGGGAGGGAGATGGTGGAGAGCGAGGGAGAGAGAGGGGCAGGGAAACGGCACGATTTCAGTTCGAGCTGACGAGCTTGGTGGGGGGTTACGTGAGTGGGAGACTGGACCTTTGTTGTGTAGCAGCTGAAAATGTTAGTATTGGGACCGTGCAACACCCGTACAGTGACACCTGGTGGCAGTAGTCGGCGAAAAATCGGCACTTTTATACAGTACCAAATACGATAAGAATATAGAAATCCTCGGCAAAACCAATTAGTGACAACAATATGAATGTTTTTCATCAGGTGTATTTTATAGCAATTATTTATAAGTATAGAATTGCAATAAACAGTAAGTATAACATTTAGGGCCGGTTTATTCACCTTCAGACACGTTGACTGCCATATAATGTACTTTAACCCGGCAGCGGTGGTGGCTGGCAGTCAACGTGTATAGGTGTGGAGAGACGTGCCGACTAACTTCAAGCCTTCACCACTAGTTGCGCACGATCGTTCGCCGTATCCCCTCCAAGCAGTTGCACGGTCCCAATAGTCGTACTGGCAAAAGAGTGGTCTTCGGAAAGGCTCGGAGCAACGTTCCCCCACCATGTGTCTTCTCCCACCAAGCGAGTTTTAGGCATGCGCACATCAAATTTTCAAGTATATGCACACTGGCAAAGCCTTGCCTCCGCCACATGAAGTAGTCCCCTTTTTTGAATTCTAGGTTATGGTGGAAAATTGGTTTAATTAGTTCATTGTAAATTAACTCATACTTATTATAGCAGCGCATATCATCATTCATGAGTAACATGAAATTCAAATTCAAATTTGAATGAAATTATCACTGGCGGAGTAATACATGATCGCCTCTACGCGCAAGCGACAATGACAGAGTGGGAGACGCCACATGTAGGGGAACGTTGCTCCGAGCTCTTCCGAAGATCACTCTTTTGCCAGATCGACTATAGCTATAGAACATTGGTCCACTGAGTAACGCGAAGGCTTATTATTGCTGTAAACCCTGAACGCTATGCTAACATGTTGGTAACTCTTGGTCTGCCTGGAATCAATGAATATGATTCTGATGATGAAACACTCTTCCAGCAAGATGGTGCAACAAATCATACTGCCGATTTTTCGATGGATTTGCTTAGACTCGCTTTTCCTTGTCGTCTCATCAGCTGGATACAAACGAAAAGACTTATTGGCAGCGATAAATTCTACCAAATAATCGTCAGATAAATCGTTAAGAAAAATCTTTCAGACAAATCTTAGTCACGACACTAATGCAAAGTTTTATTGAAGCAAATTATTGTACAAAGTTTATCTGACTCTTTGTTCGTTACGTTTGTGTCGTTCATAAAGGTTTATATCTAAATTTGGTAAGATTTTTCTGTAATCGTTGATCTTTCGGAAATCCGAAAAATCTGAACAATTTATTTGTTACTCCTGTGTACGAAAAGTAATTCAGTGTTCGATGAAAACATGAACGAAGACGACTTTAAACGCGTTTTATTAGTCGGAATGCTGAGTTATGTGATTATAAAACGGCGCAGATGAATTAAAAAGCGGACAAAGTGGGTTAGGACCTGGTTACTGTGGAAAGAATTACATCATATGTGCCACTTGTAAGGCAGCTGCAAGAGGATGATCCTGATGATTTTAAAAACTACCTACGCATGAATGAAAATACTTCTTTTAGAGTCCTCTACTTTTTTAAATTCTTTTCGAAAGACTATACGAAGGTTCTGTATTTTTTGTTGAAGAAACATTTTATCTGCTTCCTTAAAATATTCTTTACAATACTGAACTAATTCCTTATAACTCTCGTTTTCAATATTTTTTTTGTATAGTCTTGTGAGGTTGTTTTCCATAAACATGGGTGATTACGATACAAATCAATCAGTCCACTAATAAAGTCTTTTGATGCCATATTACAATTTGTAGTATTGAATTAATCGACTTTACATATGGCTAAAATATTTCGTCCAACATGTACTCACACGCAGATGACGCTCTGCAAAATTTCGGCCGATAATTCTCGACAGATTTATCTGCCGTTTAATCGCTGTGTTAGTGTACGCGACAAAATTATCGCTCCAAATTATTCATCAGCAACTAATTCGCCAAAATTTTGATATTTTACAAATTTTCTTGACTACACAAACTAGTAGTTTGGTCGTTACAATTTCTGCAATTCAACATTTAATTGGCCAAATCGGTCGATAAAACTGTTTGTGTGTACTCAGCTATCAGCAGAAATGGCGATATTCCATGGCCTGCCCGTTCACCAGATTTGACGGCTCCACACTTTTTTCCTTTAGGGTTACCTCAAGTCCAAAGTGTTTAAAGTAAATTACCACTAATGTGTGTAGACCTGATTTATGCTAAAATAAAACCACTTTTATAAAAATCACTATTTTTTACGATATTTTTAAATCGTGCCGTTTCACTGCCTCACCCTGTACCTCCTCAGTCGTATTGTGTGCGCGCACGCACGCACACTCGATCCCCGCACGCGCGCGTTGCCAGTTTCGGCGCAAGTCGGCAGACGCGCGCGGCTTATCCCGCATTAAACGTAAAGATTACGAGGTTGGCGCGCAAACTGGGGTGGAAGCCAGCGGCTTCCAGGCGAACCCTATAGACATCGGCAGTTCCGTAAAGGGAGGCTCGCGTGCGAGTTTCCGCCGAGAGCAGAAGTTAAGTGGCGGCGGCCCTCCGTTGATTATTAGGTATACTCCAGCGCTTCCACGATATTCAATTATTTCCAGTGCTACTCGAAGCAAAGGGGTGCCCGCCGATCGAGGACGGCGTGTAGTAGAGGGCGACGACGGAAGTGGAGGCAACGAGGGCGAGGAGGTCGGGAGGGATCGACGTTGGCGATGCGATAAATGGATAATTTTGTGGAACGCGCGAAAGGTGAGAACGACGGTAGTCGGGCCGGCCATGGACTTCCGTTATCACTTACTGGCGGCATTTTTTTTCTTGGAGAAGAATACCGCGCTTCGACGAACAGCGTAATTGATTTCCTCGAGGTAAAAATTAAATGTTACACCCTCGTTCTTTGGTTTTTCAGATAGGCAAATGTACGTAAATTATTGTACAGCAACTCCAGGTGAGCATTACCTCATCTGATGCATCAAGGTTCTACACTTTATGAGTCATCACTGAGCAGGCATATCTGTGTCATTAGATGATTTCAAACTGATGCAAATAAAATGCAAAATATTTATTCGATATGTATACAGGGTGTTCCGCTCAGGATAGTTACGCTGTTTATTTCCGTTATTTGCCATTTCACGAACAAGTATTTCAAATAAAAGTTGTTTGGCGTCGAGATATGATACACGTAACAAATTTTTCATACAATATATTGTTTACGAGGTATGAGAGTTACCTCCATTTTCCCACACGAAACTTAATATTTTTTTCTTATAAAAGTTATAGAGTTTATCGAGACTAATAACAAATGTTTAAGATGAAATGCCCAACCATTCAACGGTTTCTGAGATATTTCCACTCAAAGCACAAGAGTAAATTTCACTAGGAGTGCGCGCGCGCTGGGAACTTACAATTAGTCGCGCGGAGCGTAACTTACTCTTGTGTTTTGAACGGAAATATCACACAACCGTTCAGTGGATGGGTATTTCATCTTATACGTTTCCTATGTTTCTTGTTAGTCTCGATAAGCTCTATATTTTTTATTAGATTAACCCTTCGTTACTCACGTGGGTTTTTGAAACATAAAAGTTCACCTGAGGTGTACCCTACACCCCAGTTAAAAATTAACATTTTCTTAGTGAAAAATTGAAATTTTTTAATACTTTTTTTTAAAAGCTTGAGATATTGCCTAATAATCTCAACATTAACAAAAAATAAATTTCGTAATTTTCTAATTGAAAACAAAACTCGAAGTCTCGGTACACGAGGTCTCGATTTTCAGACGCTCAGGTCTCCCTGCCGATTTTTATTAAAAAATAGTAAAATAATAGACTGAGGATGATTATCATACTCTCGTTTTATTAACGAAGAACAAATTAACAAATTGGAATAAGTTTTATAGAAAAATATTAAATATTAAATTAATTACACATTGTTAAAAAACACTATTTAACTCTTTGCAGCGTTCTGTCGGAGAGACAACTCGGTTTTGTCTTGCGCTTTTGGTGCCAAATTCTTTAATGAAATGTTCCCGAAAGGTACTGAAAGTGCCAACCTCGAAAAAAAAACTCTAGGCGTGGCATTTAAAAAAAGAAGGCTGGGATGTAGCCTACACCCCACGTGAGCAACGAAGGGTTAAAAATATTAAGTTTCGTATGAAGAAATGGAAGTAGCTCTCATACCTCGTGAACAATACATAATATCAAAGATTTGTTGCATGTATCATAATATGTCCTCTTCGACATCAAACTACTTTTATTTGAAAGAGGTACTTGTTTGTGAAATGGCAAATAACGGAAATAAATAGCGTGGCTATTCTGAGTGGAATACCCCGTATATATAATTTTTCCTAAATATGTTGTTACGATAAAATAATACAGTAATTAGTCTGAATCATATTGGAATGAAAATTTAATAATTTTTTGAAGAACGATTATTTTTCGAAACTCATGCGACAAAATAAATGTTGACTTTAGAATTTCTTGATTAATGTAGTTTGTATATGAATATCATAACGATCGTACAAGTATGTCTGGGTTCTAACGCGACGGGTTTGTCGCGAAGATCGACGCTGTTTAATCTCACGAACAGGAGGACGATATAGCTCGACCTTACAGCCTACTTCGACGTCCTCCGATTTCGAAAGGCAGTTCGACACGGTTTTAAATCCCGCGCCCGGGCAATAATCCTGAAATCTCGGAAATTTTGGGCTCCCTTGACGGCGGAAAATTGTCGGAACGATCGTTAAGATTAAAGGGGAGCATCGGTCGTAATTGATCCTGTCTCGGGGAATTTAATTTATCATAAGAAACGCGCGATCGACGTCGGCCCGTATAGCGACGGAAAGTTGATACAGCCCCGCCCCCTTTTTTCTCGATCTCTGCTTCGCCTCATAGTAGCTTTCTGAATAAAACGACCCCCCCCCCCCCCCCACCCGTTAAAGTTTCTTGATTCCGAGGAAACATTTAAATCCGCTTCTCCTAGGGGGAAGGAAAATACGAAGGACAAACACGACGAGGCGCTTTAACGTATGCACTGAAAAAAAAAGACTAAATTTTAATCCTAAAGTGAGATTAAAAATTATACCTATAGAAGGATAATCTGAGTACGAAAGGGAAATAGAGTAAAAATTATCCAATCGGGAATGGCTAAAAATTATCCTTCGAAAGGAGTATAAAATTTATCCTTCCAAAGGATAAATTTTAACCTTCCAATGGCCAAAATTTATCCTTCTAAGGGCCAGTTTTACCAAAACCAAGTTATACCTAGAATAAGTATACCGAGGATAAATTTATACTCTCTCTCTCTCTTCTTTATACCTGGTATAAAGCGCAGGCGTTTTACCAGCTCCAAGTTTGCCTGGGATAACTATTCCAGGTATAAGCGTTGGCCATCTAAAATTATTTTTAGGTTGGTAGTAAGAAGTACGTACTGCGCATGACATTTGGTCGTTTTGACAGCTGTTCCGGCGCGATAAATGAAATTCGGAGTTGTTATTCTCAGTATAACCTAACTTTTTGTTTTTGACGTCTTTATTCTATCATGACATAATCATAACCTGATCGTTGTGGTAAATTGTTATTAATTTTGAAATAGTAGATTGATGTACCAGTTTTTTAATCATCATCTGATGATGACATTGACGTATTACCAAGAATCAGAAATCCAAAGAAAATACGTGCCCGGTAAATAAAAGATCTATAACAATATATTTATATTTTCGTAACAATAACTTTTATTTTCGAGTCGTCGATAAAAGCATCAGGTACAAAACACGCCCAAACATTCGATATCTCACCAACAAGAATGTGTTCAGTCTCAAAAAACTATAAGGGTCGTCACACAATAATAATAATTACAACGTAAAATTGCACCATTTGATCCAAATCTCGTATCGGACAAAATATATTCTAAAATCTATAAACTTTTAAATCGCTACAACTTAAGATTTTTCACGCGGTGACATTACTCTGAGATTACATAGAGCGGTACAATGTTATCGTTTTTTTAAGTATACGCGACCCTATCTAAAAAGTATACAAAGAGCGTTGTACGACTTGATGTCTAATGCCGAGGTATCTTACAAAAGTGTATCAATGCAAATCTAAAATTTTTTCATATTCTACATCGTACGACGGATGTATCACTTCTGCTCCTGAAAACTCTGCAATCACGCGAATTGAAGAAAGGTATAATGTCTACCTAGATAAATTTAAATGTTACTTATAGAAGACAATGCAATGGTAGATGACTTCTTTGGTTGATATTATTGGATACCGTTGAGATTCTCGCGATTAGAGACCCGCGTGCGTCAATTTTAAATTTAAACTTGCATTTTCTGAGTAAAAGAGCCAAGAGAGAAAACAAAATTTTCCCGATGTTTCTATGAGCTTCTATCCTCCTATTAAAAAAGAACTATAATCTAAAATGTGTCGTGCGAAATTACCTCGCAGAGAAAGACTCATTTATAAAAAAAGAAGGGAGATCTATTAATTTTGATTCTCCAAAGCTCTGACTCAGATAAAATTATAATCATGATTCAATCTCACGCGTGGAAAGGAAGGCTACAATAGCCGTTCCTCGGAGCACCGTCCGACGCGATTGCTGCGACCCAGAGAACTTGAGTATCATCGAGTTCTTAATCTAGAACGAATTATCGAACGTCAACGTCGCGGTGGAATTTCTACTGTCCGGCGATTGCATTGCGATATATCGTTTCCGTAAAATCTCTTGAAGGTCGTTGCAAGAGCTATTTTCTCGTTTGGCTCGCAAAGGTCTCCCACCCGGCGATCTGAAAAACACGTTTAAAAGCCCACTGTGAACAAAATCAATCTTTCGCAGCCACGACATTCTGACAATGCGAAACTCCTCTTTGTTCCTGACGAATAAAAAGTTTACCGCGATAAAATTGTTTAATCGTATTTTGTGACGAGTTTCATTTTGACCTTGTTGATGTTTTTCAGTATGTCGCCCATTGATTTCTGGGAGATCAGTGGCGGTTTATGCCGATCGATGAACTTGTAGCCCTGTAAACTAGCTCTCCTCGCGATGTTAGGAGTCGTTGGAGGTTGCAGAGGTGGCGGCATATAATAATGACTAATTAAAAGTTTTAACATTATGATAAAAACGATTACCTACAGTAATTAGCATTGATCCCGAAGCAAGAAATCTTAAAGTCGGCAATAATTTTGTTGCTGGCTGAATTGCTGCATTTCTTGGCGACCTCGAAGCAATGCGATGTCGTATTTGTCCCAATAATCTCTGACAGGTTTGTTTTTCCAAACGAAATCAAGTGAAGAATTCTACAATCATTGTATTCTTCGAAATAGTCAACTCTGGAATAGTTTTGTATTAGATATTGGTTATAAATTAGTAGGTATAGGTATCCTTTATTTACTTACCGCGGGCACGTATTTTCCTAGGATTTCTCATTCTTTGTAAGACGTCAATTTCATCATCAGATGATGATTTGACAACTGGCACATCAATCAACTCTAAAACCGGCCCTTAAGGAGTAGAAAATTTATCCTTCCGAAGGATAAATTTTAACCTTCCAATGGCCAAAAATTATCCTTCTACAGGAGTATAAAATGTATCCTTCCAAAGGATAATTTTTAACCTTCCAGTGAGTATAAATTATTATTATTATTATTATTACTGTTATTATTATTATTATTTACGCAATCGTTTCGCGTAACAAAAAAAAAACACAAAAATCAAACTATCTCCTTTTACTGACCCAGGTAGAAATCGTACCGAGAATTATGCTTGCTGTAAGATTTGCTTGCAAGATAGAACCTTGTCGCAATCAGCCATTTAAAAATACCTGTTTGTACCAAAACCAGGCAGAATGACTGGTCTTTAGAAAAAGTGCTTAGTGGGGTTTCCAGTCTTTATTTACTTTTAAAAAATGACAAAATAAATTGATTAATATCCAATCCACAGTATTGTTTTTAGTAGTTGTATAAATTTACGTATGTAAAGATTGTGGCTGATTAACTAGTAATAATTAAGCATTTGATTAATTGATAATTTCTGTGAATCTATTTATGTACCTATTACAATTAATATTATAAAATAAGTTGAATACAATATTGATTGTAATACATAAATAGATTCACAGAAATGATCAATTAATCAAACACTTAATTATTACTAGTTAATCAGGCACAATTTTTACATACCGTAAATTTATTCAACTACTAAAAATAATACTGTGGACTTATCAACCGTGATGCCTTCGGGTATAGCGTTGTTAGCGACTGTCTCGCTAGAGAGAAGTCTGGAATTGAACTATCGCATCGTGCGCCTTCTTGACCGGGACGTCAGTGGCGAGGGCAAACGGGACTTCTGGAAATGCCCGAAATAGGTAAGTACAAAGTACTCGGTCATTCCGGAGGCACTGACTCATCATGCGGCTTCCTAGCCGAGGAGCAACATATCCCTTCTTGGGCCTGTTACGGTTAATATAATGTTGCATCGTTTACGAACGCTAGTCATTCCATTAAAAAATGCTATGCTAAACTCCACCAATTTTTCGAATCATCTGATTGGCAACGGAGAGACTCGAAAACGGAGAGACCTAGACGGCTTATTTCGATCCGTCCGTTAATTAACCTTTCTGAGAAAGGTGCAAAGCTGCGAGCACATTAGCGGCCTAGATTTTCCGAAATGTAATATATAGATTGACTGACCGAAACCGACCAAGCCCGGCCGAAGGTAAATTTCAATGTACCTGCAACTGGCCGGTTCTGGTATACCTAGGTATTTCTCCAACATGGGATAATTTGTATCCTTCCGTGGGGTAACTTTTATCCTTCCGTGGGATAAAAATACATCCGCTTTGAGTCGAATTTTTAATTCAGGGACATCTGGTATATTTCTCCAACGTGGAATAATTTTTATCCTTCTGTGGGATAATTTTTATCCTTCCGTGGGATAATTTTTATCCTTCCGTGGGATAAAAATACGTCCGCTTTGAGTCGAATTTTTAAATTAGATCAAAAATTATCCTATCAGGGTTTAAAATTTAACCTTCCTTAAATTAATTTTTATACTTCATAGGATAATTTTTGATCTATTTTACCTTTCGTACTCAGATTATCCTTCTAACAGAATAATTTCTATTCTTTTTTTTTCAGTGTGTATAAATTAAAATATTACGTAAAATTAATCTCCCGACTCGCAGCCGCGCTCGCCGATCGCATCGAATTGCGAGAATGGAAACTCGAGGCGTTCCCTCCATCCGTCCAGCTTTATTCCATCTCGCTTCAGTCGCTCGAAAGACGCTTCGGCTAGACGTTACCCGAAGGTTTGCATTGTTTAGATCTCACAGAGAGATCATTCGAACGGAATCCCCGATATCGCAGCCGCTTCGTCACCTACTTTGGCAAACTTGGAAGTCTCGTTACCGCGCCTCCGTTCGAAGCTGCAGCAGCGCTCGCGTTTACTGGTGTATCGACCGCCAACACCGCGGCGAGGTATGCCATTACGCGCGAATGTCTGTATACACGAGGTGCTCCTCTACTCTGCTCGCGTTCGACGCGGGCGAACGAAGGACTTCGGCGCGTGAGTACCTAGCGATCGTACCGCGAGCGCGGGACAAAGCATCCTATCCTCCCCGCGCGGCTACGGTTGCCTTTCGATTCAATTGGGCGTCAAAGATCGCGGCGGCTCGGACCGCTGTAGGGTGATATAGCATCGCTATTGTCGCGCGCTGTACCTACTGTTAGTTGTTATCGCTGTACCGGACCAGGAACGAGACCGAGGTATGTACCACGTATACTGAGAAAAATAATTTGGTTAAAATGACAAAATGCATCTGGTTAAACGAGTACGGCTATTCTACTCAGAATACTAGTAAGTTGAACGAAATACTTAGTTATTTTAACTAAATGTTTATATGTTCTAACTACACGTCTAGTTATTCTAACCAGAAAATGGTCAGTTTAACTAAACAGATGCACAGAGGAAAAGAATTAATTGGATCTATTACAGATTACTTGCAGGTTCGCAGTAATTATTTATTTAGATCAATTAAATCTTCTTTCATATTAATTTGATATTTCTCCCTTGCAACCATATATTAATTTACATGATTGTAAGGAAGATACATGATGCTTTTACTTGATGCATTTAAAATTTCATTGATATAAATAAATAATGACTTGCGGCCCCGCAAGTAATTTTCATTAGATCCAACTAGTTTTTTTTCTCTTTTTGAGGAGGATTTATATTTTACCAGATGGTTTGGTTATGGTCTCCAGAATCTTGGTTCGATTGACCAGGTTATTTTTGTTCGGTATACCAAACAGCAAGAATTACATCCAGGAAAAACCATACACTGAGAAAAAATGCAGGATATTTAACTATAATACATCGGTGGCTACGGGCAGGTATGCAGGTTGAGTTATTTGGACTAATAATAATTGACTTGAATGGATTACGGCCTGTTTCCTTCAAATCACCGTTAATCGCTATAACCAAATTTATTAATATTTACCAAATGAATATAACATATCGTCCATCTAAAGAAAGTATCTATATATATAATCCAAACAAAATTCGAATGCTAATCGGGGGAAAGAAGTAGATATTTAATTAATTTAAATAAATTGTATCATTGGATTGAAGTACCTACCTTTTACGTAACTGAAATAAATTTAATATTCATTTTTAATACCTACATACTTTCGTTAGTACCTCAAGTAGCCTGTTTTAACTAAATCAACAACATTGAATAAAATAGAAGTCTAGTAGGTTCATACTTAAATAAACGCTATACATTGGCGCTATACACATAAATAAACCTATACATTTCTCTGAGTGTAGGCACTCGATCGCGTGGAATGTTAAATTCGACGTTCACGCGGTATCGATCTTTTCTCGAGAGAGAGATTTCGTTAGGCGTGATTTGTTCGCCGGGTCCAACGCGAGTCCTATAGAGAACGCCTCTTTAAGCGCGAGAGCTAAAGAGCTCCCGAAAGCGTTAAAACGTTGTTATTCTCGCGCGACTCGTCTTATAAACTTAGGAAAGTAAATTTTAATAAATCTAGCGCCACGACGCGCGTCGTAAGTATACCTATCGCGTCCCGTGAGACTTAAAGTAAGCATTAAACGGCATTTGAGGAGCGGTAGCGCGAGAAGGGCATAGAACGGGGGAAACTTCGCGCTGTACTTTTTCACCCAAATAAAGCCTTAAATTAAAAAAGTAAACTTATACAGCCGGTTTTATAAAGAGCTCGCGTTCTAGAAGGAAATTTACTTGGCGAACAAACTGTAAAATGATCAATGGGAAAAGCGGCTCCGCTCCGGATCTTATCTTGTAATTTATTCGTCGAAAGCGGGCGTATAATCCGAAACTGCTGGGATTTTCGGGGGTAATTTACCCGCCCTCTTGCATTTCGCAGTTTCATTTCCAAAGATATTCGGAGTCGTAGCGACTCCAAAGATCGATGAGACGATTTTATTAAATTTCTCGAACATCGCGTTCGCCGCTTCGCATCTCATTTCCCAGATTCCGAATCGGCCGAGTTCGAAACACTATTATTTAAGCGTCAAATGAAAGTCTTCACGCTTGATGAAAGCCGAGCGCGAGCCCACTTTTTCATTAAGCTTTCACTTAGGCGAACGTTAAAGGCAAATTACGGTTTTCCACGGAGCAACGTTTTTCGAACTTTTTACTCGTCTCTTCACCACCGCGACCCTCGCGTAGCACGGTCGATGGCCTTCGATAAAAAAAAACGTATGAGCCTCGTACGAAAAAGGTAAAATAAATAAATAAATAGCTCTCTGAAACTTGCGGTACTGTCGCGTTACACGGGATGGCACTCATCCTGGTAAATCGAAAAGGCTTGTATTTTTGGTCCTTCCGGATGGAAGTCATTTTTGGTCATTTTTGATATAAATCATTCACCGTAAAAAAAAGTTTAATTTCTCGCATTAAATTGGAATCGTGTCGCCTCTCTCCCTCCATCCCCCCTCTCTCTCTTGTATAGAACTAAAATTCAAAGATACAATTGCAAACAAAAATAGTATCAGATTTATCCAGCTAATCGAGACGGGTGTATATACAATTAGCTCGACGTTTCGCGCGGAGACATTCCCGAAGAAGATTAACAGCCGTTTTAACGTAGCCTTAATTAGGGCATATACGACACAATTTGAGATATTTCCAAACGCATTTTCGCGCTCAAAATATACGTCTTCCAGAGGCGACGTATTATTTTGAGAGACGCGCCCTGGAAGATACGACTTCCAGACGTCGACGTCATCCTGACGAATCCTACTAACGAGCGGCAAAATTTTATTAATCAAGACTTTTACGTAAGTATTGTAAAATTAATTAATTAATTAATATACATTGCTGTAATTTTCGAAAGTATGTTTTGTCATTTTCACAATACCTACATTAGGAAATTAAGAATTATCTTAATTTTAATGTAGAATGTGCTCTAAAAATTACAAGCATCGATTATAATTTTAAGAATCTACGAGAAAATTACAAGATTTACGTTAAATTTAGGAAATTATTGTATCAATAATGTTCAATACACTCTGATTTATAATTTGATAATACTTTTGTGCATCAAAGTGTTGTAATATTACAAACATTTTTAACAGTGTACTTGACCAAAATACGAGGAGAGATTAAAATCACGAAGGAAGTCGGATTTGTTCGATTTCGCGGAAGGCGTTCCTCTTTATTATACGAAATAGAGTGGAGCGCGATTCATCACGGATGCGACGGTCCGTGTATAAATATTTACACTCTCGTAAGCGTCGGAATATATATATCGCTTTCGCGTTTGCTTAATTAATTTTCCACGGCGGAGCCACTTTGCGTTCGGTAATTCCGTAGAAATAAATTTCAACCGGAAAATCTCGCCGCAGCGACACTCAAATACGTACTTGTGACACACTGGAGAAATTCTTCGAACGTCGAAGATTTGCCGAGCGTTTACCGGATATTTTTTCAGCTTCAAACTCCGGACGTGAAATCCGCGCGTTCTTCTTTCTTTCGCGAACAATTTAACGCAACGTTTCTCTGCACTCACCCAGGCAGCCTTGAAACTCGTGTCAGAGATCCGTGAAACACTCAAAAACGCCGTAAAGGAAATTTGAACGACTATCGAAGGCAGGAATTTCGAATCGGAGTTGCAATCGCGAGACAACGCGGATCGACGTCGATCGATCGTCGTAGATTTTCGCGTTCTTTTATACTGGAGTACGCAATCATCGATAAGGCCTATTGCTTCATTGATTGCTGAAACATACGCACGAGTTCCACTGAAAATCGTCCGCTCGCATTTCGCATCGCGTAGAAGCGACGCTCGTCGCAGATAAGGGTGCCTGCTTTGTTTCCCATTCGAATTCTAGACACGGCGCGGGAAGAGGGTAGAGGAGGGGGAAGATATTTCGTCATTAAAAGTTTGGAATTGCCCAACGTTCGGTGATTCTTAACGATCGATGGGAGGTACGTTGATATCTTTGCCGGTGGGAAACAAAAAATGACGGAACGAGGAGGAAAAATTGCGGTCGAAATCACGTCGGGATTTTAGATTTTTATTAGAAATCGAGACGAGACTACGTATAAGACTTCGCGATAAGATTACCTACGTGACGCTTCCCACGTGGCGAAATATACATACATGTATACGGAAGACGTCTCGATTCCACCGCGAATCTTGATATGAAAATTTACCGCGTATACGCGAGACGCTCCGAATGTACACGGGCGCGAGGAGGGGGTTGTAACTTCGGGATATTCTCCAATTTCGCCCCAAATCTCTCGAACATGCACCGCATCTGCATAAGACATTCTCGGTATACATCCTCACGGTGTATCTCCCATACGGTTACAAATTAACTACGCGGCGTATTATCTCCGTATATATAGAGCATCGGTATTTAATCTTCTCCCTGTACCCCTGCATTACCGTATTTGCTTTCTAATATACATATAGTCTAGCCTGTACGTACAGCTGTGCGGTACAGATACTATTTACGGCTAACTATTTTATCTAAATCCACTTATCGATCGTAGACTGACCCGATGTATTTACACCGGGAAAACAGTTTATCTGTGTAGCTAATAAATATTTATTCGAATATGGCGAAACGAACATTTTTTATCTGGAACAATTAAATCCTTCGAAGCGGTCGTTTGAATGAAATGAACATTTTAATAATCAATACGTACAGAGTATGTTCGAGAACGAAGTATACGAAGGGATCCGTAGTTTTATGATGATACGGGAAAAATACGCGTGTGCAGTTTCAATCTCGAAGAAGTACCTATTACACTGTAAAACATTTTTTTGTAAATCTACTAAACATGTAGGAAGCTCAATGCACATAGGGTGTAGCAATATTACGAAATATTGTATAACACACCAGTGTAGTAAACTTACTATATTAGTGGAGTAAATTTACTGCATGTTTCGTGAAATTGCTGTACCGTATACGCGTAAAGCTTTCTACACATGTTTAGTGACTTTACTAAACCAGAGAGAGAGAGAGAGAGAGAGAGAGTGTGTAGTAATTTTACCATGCGAGAGAGAGGTCTTGATGGACAGAGAAAAAGGAGAACGCCGCTAATCCGCGGGAAGCGATGAGACTGGGCGTCCACAAGGGTGAACGTTCTCAATAGGGACCGTGCAAGGCGAATAGGGCGCCATCTGAAAGCTGTTGTGTAAAGTAATGGGGAGGAATTTAACAAGCGCATAAAGGGCAGTTACAGCGAAATTACTTTTTATTAATTAAAATTAAATATTTTTTTGTAAAATGCCATCCTTGAAAAAAACCTGTTGGGTCAAATACACCAGATCGTGTACGAAATATTAATCCATCAGTAAAATTCTATTCTTTTCCTACATGTAGTGTTCAATTGCCATGGAAGAATCACAAACGTGTAAAGTGGATTAATGCAGTTAAAAATTGCATTAATCCACTGCTACAGTATTCTGATAATATATATAGGTGATATACAGTAAGTTAAGTAAGAGCGTGTACAGCGTTATTCATAAAAAATGTATCCAACAATGTTTTTTCCACATTCGTACGTTTGACATGTTCCACGGCAATGCGCAATTATGTTAATAATGAATTCAATCACCCACCAGCATCAATAATCGCTTGAAATCTCCGAGGCATACTATCCACTACATTTTCGGCGTATTCGCGGGGAAGCACTTTCCAAATGCGTCGAATTTCTCAGGATACATACATCAAGCTTGGAGGAAAACGTGTCTTCACTGTGAATTCACTGTGAAGCAGCTATCCTGAGAAATTCGACGCATTTGGAAGGCACATCTCCGCGAATACGCCGAAAATTTAGTGGATAGTATGCCTCGGAGATGCCAAGCGATTATTGATGCTGGTGAGTTAACATAATATTGCGCATTACCTTGAAACATGTCAAACGTATGTACGTGGAAAAAAACATTGTTGAATACATTTTTTATGAATAACGCCGTACACGCTCTTACTTAACTTACTGTACTTACCACAATCTTTACATCATAAGTATTTGATACATCGGTTTGAGCTACAACTTTACAGGTTATAACGATCTCTTCGTTTTCGGTGTCATCTGTCTTTATTACATTAAGTACATGACCCGATTCAAATAATGTTCGTCCTTTGACATTATTTTGACCTCGTATGAGGTGATTTTGGATTGGCCGAAAGCCATACTTAATAATTCTGATCATTTTTATAAATTCTCTAATAGCGTCACACTGTAAATTTACTCCCAAATAGTATCTATTTCAGTCATGTGTTCGCGCGCACATCGGCGAATACACTGCCATCTATAGCTCGTGCACGGTCCCTATAGAGAGATCGCCGACGCATAGGTTGATTTGTATGATTTAGACGGTCAAAAGTAGAATTTTAAAAGTAATAGTAATTTACCGAAAAAGAGAGCATTCCGAGAAGCAGTGGACAGTACCGCGTGCAATGATAACCCTCTACCTTTGTTCCTTCCAGCGCACGCATTAGTAGTCGCAATATTGACCGTCTGTTCATGTAAACGTGTATGTTCAAGACGCACTCTATTTGTTCGGTTATATAAAGGGAATATTTTTGCGTATAGATCAATTATTGGAGTGCAAATAATGATGGACTTTATTAATTTAGGTAAGAACTTAAGTTTTTAATACATTTTATTGAGCTAGAATATTTAATTAATACATTATGTTGGCTTTAAATATACTGTTTTTTCTAAACCTATTTTTCTGATATTTTCGTCTTCAAAGGAATTTTTTTGTTCAAGCGGGTCAGATCCGGTTATATTTCTCATTGTATTTTAAAATTCACACTTGACAAATTAAAACAAGATACTTTAAAGCGCGATAGGTGCGGATGGCTAAAACATGTACATATAGTTTTATGTAGGTGAAAAAAATCACAAAAAAGTCGATTTTTAATTTTTTAATGAAATAAAGTGTTATTTCATTTTAGGTTCAACCAGCACACCAACTATTAAAATAATTATGTACTCGTAAATATCTTTTTGAACAAATGCAACAGCAAAATTTACTGACTTTTGTATTTTTTTTGTATTTTCTGCTTTATAATTATTTAAACATTATACATTCATTAAATATCCAATTTTAAGCCGCTATTAGCAATAAAATATTTTTCACCGCCTAAATCACTCAAATCAACCTATGTGGCGACGGTATCCACGAGTAATGAGTCGGCGTCCGTTCCTTCTCTGTACGCGAGAAGGCACTTTTCCTCTCGAGAAAGAACGGTGGACTCGCCATCTCGTGGCGTGGCGGAGCACGTTGTGAGTTTCATGGACAGTCGCGGAAAAAAATGTTTAGCGAACTTCTGATGATTTGCGGTAAATTTTTTATACCAGTTAAGCAAATTTAAGAAACAAATATGCCTTTGTACCATCAAGTTTTATAAAATTCAGAATTTATTTGCGAAAATGCAAAAACTGTACAGTAATTTGAACCTATCACACCAAGTTTGTAATTTTACAAGATGCTTATGAAAGTTACTTCATACTGTGTTAAGTAAATTTAATAAAAATTTTAGTAAATTCTAAACAATGTATAGTAAAATTATGAATTCAACACTTTTACTACACAAGTTTAGTAAATTTGATACACGGTTAAATATTCTTTAAAAAAATGTTTGTAAAATGTATAATTGTTTTGTGAAATTACTAATAATTCATATTAATTTGAGTTTGCTACGTTTGATTTGTAAATTTACAATACTTCAGTGTAGCAAATGTAATTGTAGTAAATTTACTACAATTTTTTACGTGTACGGTAATCAATATAAAACTACGAGTCCATTTGTATACTTTGCTCACGGACATATCTACTATACTTTCTTGTCATAATGAAATATTTATTTCGCCGTATTTGAAATTACCTATATTTATCAACTATTAATAAACTGTTTTCTCGACGTACCGTACGAAGGAACAAACGCATAAAACAAAATCGTTCAAGATTTCCATTCGCTCGGATGTCTATGAAAAGAGATACCCCCTAAAACGCGCAGCAACCTCGAATACCTATAGATCAATACCGTCGACTGTCGGACGAAATTGAGATATCGCACGATACAATGGGAAAAAAAGATTTAATTAAATTAATTAAGGGATTTTCAATTAAACAAATTTGAGAAGGAACGGTAGACTACTTTTCTCTGTAGAGAGCGCACGGCGGGGCTCTTTATCCAATAATCGCCGAGCGGCTCGCGCGGCGCTCATTACCTATAGAATGCTGTTTTTCGCCTCGTTTTATGAAACCGGAGCAAACTGCGGCGCAAAGACCGATATAATTACGGTGACGGAAATATTTCGCGATTACGAAATGAACGTCCTTCTCGTTAATCTTGCTTGTCAAAAATTATATCTCCAGCCTTCGTATCCACCCGAACGTAATTAGATCCAAATCTTCCGTCGCGATCGTTATACACTCGCGACGCGACCTATCGTCTCCGCAGTAGTAATCGGCCGTGCCGCTCAGCCATCGACGGATACACGATTACGACTCACGCTCGGAGCACGCGATCTCGAGTAACTCCTGAAAAAAATCGACGCGGTACCGCCCAGACAACACAAGCCAGAAAGCTGTCCTTTAGTCAGTCTAATGTCTCACTTTTTGGTGACTTAAATTTCGAATTATCCAACAGTCCTCTTTTGGATAACATGAAATTTAAGTTAAAGAATAATGAGACATCCAAATGCCTACGGATGACGCCAAGATGACTTTTTGGATTGTGTTATCTGAGCGTGTTTCGAAATAAAATCTGACGTTCCAGGTCAACGCCTCGGCGGGCTTATCGGTAGACGCGTGCCCGTGTATCGCGCGAGAATATTAATTGATTATTTCGTCGACGGGAAAGCCGAGTTGATCCACCGGGATAGGTCGATCTCTGCGTAAGCCATCGTACATACACATGTCGATGGCTTATGCAGAGATTGCGGAGGATACATATTAACGGTTTGCTGATACAACCACCCTATGCGGGATGCGGCATACATTACAGTCGAACGGGTCACCCATGTTTAGATGTGAAACAGTCGGATAATCGAGGGTACTTGGATGCTTTTTTTACTGAGAACAATAACTTGGTCGAACACACCAAAATCCTGGATACCTCCATCTGTTTGGTTAGACTGATCATTTTCTGATTAAAATAACTAGATATGTAGTTAAAATAACTACACTGAAAACAAAATTGCTTCATTCAACCATCGGTGAGATTTAATACGGAGAACCTCACGGTGTAATTGTTTCAAATAGATCGACGCTGACAAATAAGAACATCGTATCTCAATTTTTGGCTAAAATGAGTTAACATCACTTTTCAACATAAGAAATTCTCCTCTTTCAATTAAAACCATGATTTCTAAAGTATTTTTGCAAATATGTGGATTTTTAAAAAAGTAGTTTAATCATATGAGCCGTTGAAAACCAGAATGGTGTAAGTCACATTTCATGTAAGCTGAGATTATTTGACTGCAAAGTTAAGTACAATTTGAAAAATCTGTCTAGATGATACAAAACAGATATGTACGATTTAAAATATCTATTTGTATCATCTAGACAGATTTTTAAAGGTATACTTAACTTTGCAGTCAAATAATCTCAGCTTACATGAAATGCGACTTACACCATTCTGGTTTCAACGGCTCATATCTAATTAATATGGAAATTTGGCATAAATATTGTTAACTTTAAACCTATTTTCTGAGAAATTGTCATTATTGAGATTCGATGTTCTTATTTGCGAGCGTCGAGATATTCACTTGTTTCAACTTCAATTTGGTGATTTCAACTCTATTTATTTTTCCTTACACTCGGCACTGAAACAATTGCATTGTTAGGTTCGCCGTATGAAACTTCGCCGATGGTTGGATGAAGCCAATTTTTTTAGTGGAAATATTTGATGCAACCTACTGGTATTTTGGTTAGAATAACTAGACTCGTTTAACCAGATCCGTTTTGTCATTTTAACCAAGTCATTTTTTTCAATATAGCATCGAACAAAATTTCTCTCCACGCCATTTATTAGTGTCCTTTGGACACTACTAATTTCTGTCTGTCCATCCGTCCGTCCGTCCATCCATTATCAAAATGTATTAAAATGGGTATATCTCTTAAACTAATGAACGGATTTCAACAATTTCATTTTTATTTCGTAGAGCTCCATGGAGAAAATGTGCGTTTCAATGTTCATTGAAGTTGGTTCATCCGTTCTGAAGGTATCGCAGAATGAAAAATCTCTTAAATTTGCAGTTTTTAGCGAATAACTCAAGAACGGTTTATCCGATTTCGATGAAATTTTGACGAAAAATTAGCGGTACATAATCGAAAGTATACCAATAATTTGGTCAAATTTTGTGCAGTTGTTTTGAAGAATTTGTTCAAAAATGTCGAAATTTTCATGCAAATTTTGTACGCCCCCCTTTGTGTCCGCGCGCTTCTATCAATCTTTACCAAATTTTGCGGTAATATGTGTGGTGGTCTACTATTATTCGATATTAGGATTGAACCCTATCAATTCAGCGATTTTGAAGTTATCAACAAAAAAAGTGAAATTTTACGTTCAGCGAAAACTTTTGAGCAGATCATGCGATTTATATGTTTATCAACTAGTTGAACGCAGCTCGAAACTACGATTAAAACGACTTATAGATCAAAAACGTCGGTTGAGTTTCGGCAAAGTTGTTGCAAAAGAATTTTTCTAATTTTACCGTTCCTTTGACTTTTTTTCACTGCGTGTTTCGATTTCATCGAAATTTCACGAACTTGCAGAGGAAGAAAAATGAAACATGCTAGTATAAAAATTGTCGAAATCGCACCAGCCGTTCCGAAGTTACGGATAATGGTATTTTTTAAATTTTTGATAAAAATATAATTTTTTTTAATTTAGAGATTAATTCGTCCAAAGTACACGTTTAGGATAGAAAATTTATCTTAGAATTAATAATCCACGCTCCCCAAATACTACGTGACGAGGTGCGAAGCGCTTTCCTTTTTACGATTCATTCAACGTACGATTTTTATCGTTGCGCAGCGCGCCCGTGATACGCTTCGTAATCGGAGCACGCGATGATGCATAGGTACGCGCGTCATTTAGACTGAAGCGAATCACGAAACGGAAAAATTACTCGCTTCCGATAAATATCGCGTAACGCGGAGACGGACGATAATCAAATTGCGGAATCTAATAACGATACCCCCTTCGACGTATGTACTCGTATATGTATATCAGTCAGGCACAATAGCCATTTCTTGGATTTCGTCTCAGCGAGGCGCGCACGTAGAATATTTTCCATCCGCGGACGCAGAGGTTCGCGCGATATTCGTTCGCGCGCGGTGATTGGAAACGAAATTGGAACGGGATGGAACGCTAATCTCGCGTCTGGCTTTGGGACTCGTTTTAACTTTTATATCCGCGATTGCCTTCGAAATTCGTTTTTCTATCATTATCATCGAAAAAATCGTTATTTTTAATTCCAATTCTTGAAAAATATCGGCCCGGTACTGTGCGAAACTCGATTACGCGATGGGTCGAGTCGCTGCGATGACGAGATGCGCGAGAGGAGCGATGATGAGCCTGGCAAAAATACAAAGCGCCATCCGAGATGGAAATGCTAATCGGACCGAGCGTCGAAGCGCGCCGCAAAAAGTTAGGCGAGCGAGGCGAGCAAATGGTGCGAAGAACGAGAGTTTCCACCGCTATACAAAGGGACCCTGAATTGAGCGAGGAGGAAAAAGAAGAGCATCGGAAGACGCCTCGGTATACGTGGAAGCGAGGTGTATTGTACGCGGAATTGCGGGAAAGGGGCAAGCGTCCTGCCTCCAGCTCGAGTATCTGGCAAAAGTGCGCGTTGAACATTTAGAGCTAGCCGGATATTCGCTAGCGAGTCCTCGAGACGCGCAAGAGCGGTGTCTCAGTCGATAGCGCGGGGCGTGGTTACACCGGATTCTCGTTCCCGGCGCGGCTCGGTTTTGTTAACGTCCTTCTTCGTCCTCCCTCGGAGTGTTTACATCGAGACAGGGACGCTCGACTGTTTGCATCGCCGGGGGAAGCCCGAAGCAAATTGTAAGCCAAGCCAAGTTAAGCCGGAATCGAGCTACGGTGTAACCGCGTCCAACGAGAGTAGAGCCCTCCTGAGCTATTTCGAAATCGTATTATTCCTCGAGTCCTGACTGTAAATAGCAACCCGAAGGATAGAGCTTTTAGTGGGCTGAGAGAGAGAGAGAGAGAGAGAGAAGGCGGGAGGGAGAGAGAGAGTTAAAGACCACACTTAGAAAAATAATTTGTCAGTATAACATTATTTAAGTTACTGAAACAAATATTTGTATTAAAATAGTGATAACATATCGATTTGTTGTGGTGATGAAAACAAAAAGAAAGAGAAGCTATAATTTTCATTGTAACCAAGGAAACCTGTCAAGCATTTTAATCCGAACCGCATACTATTTTTGTTACCGTAACAAGAAATGCTGTTATAATGATTGATTTTCGATTTTATTACCAAGACATAATCAGTTGAACCATGAGTAAAATCTGCTGTATGAATTTTTATAGTTGTTCGGATACTGAGATGGGATTCTGTATCGAGAGAATTCTACCACTAGTCATTATCGTTGTAGGTATAGTCACTATCGTTGCGCATGTTTTGTTACACTTGAAAAAATATGCGTAACGATAGTGATTGTAGAATTGCTTATCTTTTATGGTTAAATAATAAAAATTATAAATCATAAATAAATTAAGCACCTAATTAAAAAATTTATTTGAAACAAATTATAGGTATATATATATAGGTACGTAAATGAAATAATGGTTTAATTTATGTAATAGAATATATCAATAAATTAAAGATTTTAAAAATTTTGTAGTTAGAAATAAAATAATAAATTGAAAATTTAAAGTAAATAATAGCTCAAAATTTACATTAAATAAATTAATATATATCTAATAATTAATTAATTAATTAAAAATAATCATAGATATTAAAGTTGTAATCACTAGAATAACTATATGATAATGATCAATTGAATTTTTATTAATAATAAAATTAATGAAAATGAAAAATAAAATTAAGTATATTAATGAAAATAAAAAATAAAATTGTTTAAATACGGAATCCCGCCCCTCTAGGCTTAGCCGTCTGGCTACTGCGACAGTTACTACTTCTGATGTAGTTATTCAGAGTCGAGCAGCCGGAAGTCTCGCCGGAAGTGGTCAGGACCGAGTAAGATATGCATACTCGCATATACGACATACCCATAGATCGGAGTTAAAAACTTGAACTGAGAAACGAATCGGGGGCAGAAATCTCCGACGATACTCGCTATGTACCTAACCGCGCCGCAACAAAAGTTATTCCAGGAGCGCGGCGGGGAACGCGGAGTAAGCGACGACGACCAACATCCCCGTTTTTGTTCCCGCGCGGAATACGTGCGCGGCAGACGTAAACGACGATGGAATTACTTCCACTGTCGCCGATGGAAAAACGGACGATGATGGAGGAGCGGCGGGTGGAAACTCCACACCCGGAGATGATTACGAGTCGTTCCTTTTCCGGATTACTCGAATTTCGATCTCGCCCCGCGACACGCGGCGGCGGAGTCTGCGTTTCCGGTAACGAAAGCAGATAGACGTTTCCGAGGCTGATTTTTTTTTCGCAGATGAAAAAAATTCCTCCGCGCTGTCGATTATCCCACGTTAGAAATCTCTAGCCTCTGTACTTCTCGGAGCACTATCGTTGTCGAGCGCAACGTGAAAGTCGAAGTTCGAGGAGAAAAAAGTTGAGAGATAAGGACGATCCCGATTTAATCGCGCAATAGAAATGATCTGCGAACCGATAATCGCATACTCGACGATCGGCACGTAGTCCCCCGATACGAATCGTGAACGAGGACGCGCGAGCGATTCGTTTGGCGAACGAATAGAATTTATTTTCACACTACGACGCAACTAAATTTCTCGCGCCATCCGCTTTAAGATCCGACCGCGGCTTCATTCGCGGACGACTCGTTGGGAAATATCGACGAAGAAATAGAATTCTGCGCGCGTCGAGCTTTTTCGAATTATGTACTACATGTATTCATTTTTAGTCTCCGCACTTTGACCGAGATTTTTAATTGCTCTTTTCACACACACGTCGTTCCGCGAGCCTCGAAATCGCTCATCCCGGAGTCTTTCGAATTGAAACTTTCATCTGGAAACATCCTGGAAAATTTTCGCCGCTCTTTATTGTCTCCCTCTCCTACCGCCACGCCTTCCAACTGCGATGAATTTCAATGCATTCTTAAAAGGACCCTTTATCAACGTTATTGCGGTTGGCAGGATTTAAAAAAGTACGCGAAACGTTCTCACTTAATTTCTAATGATCCTTTTGCAGCGAAATAATTTGGAAACCATTCGGCATGATCTTTCACAGGTCGGAAATGGGTTTTCATAAAGTATTATGACTAAACATTTATTATTATAATTGATCATTAAAATTGGAGCCGATAACTGTCATGACTGAAAATGTTTGAAATCGATTTGATGAGCATCAAAACATTCAGCCAGATTAGACATATCGTGTATTTACAGAGAGTACGAGGTAATTTCCGACCTGTGGTTCACTACGCACTATTGATTCCAATATATTTCACTGTAATATCTTGTTATTACACAGAGGTATTACTCGGGGCGTGAATGAAGCGGTGGCATACCATTTTTCTGATGTATAGTGAATATTTTGTTTCAAACGTTTCGCGGGAGCGCTGCATGTCACTCATAGATGTAATCCTTAATTTTTTCTCTGATTTGAGTAACTCTAATAATTCAGAAATAATATACTTATACCCTTCACCCTTACGGAGAAAAACTACTAGTGCATACTTCACTGCTAGCCGATCGTAATTTCGACAGTACAAGTAGTGGTCACTAGGTACTAGTTAGCATTACTAGCTAACACTACTGATTAGCACTACTAGCTGCAATGAGAATAGTCTGTGATGAAATTGTAGCTGTAAAAAAACGTCCCAGATAAAGCATCTTTCAGTTATTTTACAGATGCCTTACTTTCACACCACTTTTAGTCAGTATAATAATCAATACTTTTTTAATTTATAAATTATAATTATATTTATACTTTCCTTTCTTTCCAAATTATGCCGCATTTAATACTTTTACTGTTAAAGTATAAAAGTATCAGCCTTTTCAAAAAAAGTTTGAAACGTAATAGCACAGTCTATGGTACAAACTTTTAAACATATTACGTGTATGGTTTTAGTATTTCACTGCAATACAAGTTTTAATAATATCAATAGTTCGCTAAAATAATGCCAATAGTTTCAAAACTGTCAGCAGTCCAAAATAGCAGTGCACTCGAAGTGCTCATTACTGCCTTAGTTTCCATTATTGGTTCACATAAATAGTGCAATACATTTCAATAGAGTGGCGGTAGTACTCAACAGCCTTTAATATTACTGCATCAGCGGTTCAAATAAAAAGTGCACACTATTAATATAAGTAGTGTAGCAGTGATGGTAGTGCATACTGATAGTGCTAACCACTTTAATTAACAGAGAGAAGTGCCTATTAAAAGTACGCACTACTCGTGTAATAGTGCATACTATAATACTAATACAATAGTGTGCGCTTCTACGGTCAGTAGTAAGCACTTCTGCACTCAATAGTAAGCACTGTTTGTACCAATAGTAAATACTACTGCACACTGCTAGTGTAGTACGCACTAGTAGTTTTTTCCCGTAAGGGCAAGGCGTGGCGTTGATATTGCTGTCTGTACCTACATATGTATTGTATGTATGTGTGCATATTGCGTTCGGTGGTTGCAACATTTATCAAGAAAACATATTATTCAAGCCAAGAAGTAATTCGTCGGAAGGGCAGCGTTACTATGCCAAGAAGTTCCTTCTACGGATTTTCAAAGTCTCTAGAACTGACAGAGAGTCTTTAAATGGAAAAATAAAGCGCATCGGTTTCAAACGAGTTCGAAGCTTCCATCGAACGCGTTCTCTGAAAATCTACGGTCGCTTGTGCGCGAGCTTGAAACTACATGAAACGCGCGATACGCGGATTTCGTCCCCGCTACATCTGGGAACTTGATTTTCATCTCGGCACGTGGAGCGGGTGTGCATTTCTAAATTATTATTTCGTTTGCTTCCCCACTGAAGGAATTCAGACGATCACCACCTTCTTCCGCGAATCTGGCTATGGCTTCGCAGGGGTTTCCATGGTAACCGCTACTAAAACTTGAGAGAATTTAGCCTCGGATACGCGTCCATTTTTAAAGAACTTTCTCGCTAATTTTCTCTAAACTTTCATCCGGTTCTTTCGCCTAGACGGTCTTCAAGTCCCTGCGCTCCGTTTAGTTCCTACGCGAAGTCGAAAGCCACACGGAGCGCGCGGTATCTTCGCACGCGAGTACTTAATTACGAGCTGTGGAAGTCCCGAACGCGCCGACTACTGCACTCCCGGTGTCAGGGATTCTGTCGCTGGTGAATTTTTAAAACTTTTTTAACCTCCTAACCAATGATCAATCAATTATCATGCTTTCGTTAATTAGGGCAAACAACGCCATAGCTAACGAGAGTATGAGAATTAATTGTTCGTTAACTAGTATGTTTAAAAATTGCATTTTAAAAAGTCACTAGCGACAGAATCCATGACGCTGGAATTACGTATGGTGTCAAACCTGGTTATCTATTGAGAACTAGGCGGGAAGTGTAGGAAGGAATGTGTTGAATTCGATCCGCTCGACGGTACGAATCTGGAATAGCAAAAGGATAAGTTTGATCCCACAAAGAACCCTTGACTTTAAACCACTCGAAATAATTTGAGAATCCAATATTATTCTTGGCATCCGCTGATATTGCGCACGGCAATGGTAATACTCGAACAACATTGTTCGCTTGCGCGAAGCTGATAAAACGAATACACATCCTGTTTTTCACGAGGGATGCGATCGTATAAGGAAAATGCTCAGTTTATTATTCACCCGGTAAAACGCGGTGAATTTATACAAAATCGATGTTTACTTTTACAAGGTGTTGCAGGATGACCTCCTAAAATAAACTCACGTGTCAGATTTTTGCCGGTTCCCACCGACGTCGTAAAGAGAGGCGAGCGAAGGGGAAGTAACTCCAGAATTTTACACGAGGGGTGGCGTTGAATGGCGTATCGTATTAAAGAAGAGGGGGGTTCTCGATGCGATGCCTTAAAACTGTCGGAGTAAATATTTTTTTCTCGTATCTTCGAGCCACGAGAAAAATGACAAAGCTTCCTCCCGGAAAAAAATCGGTACGAGATTGCGCTACGTGGTCGCGTATTTAAGTCGGTTTCGTATAGGTAGATGCGTAATCCGTGAATACGCAAGGGGAAAATGTGTGAAGAACGGCTTCGATAATTAAAAAGCCTCTATATTTGCGCCGGGAAATATTTAGGTCGCGTAGGAATTGCTACGTATAGAATCGAATGTCAGCGTTAATTAGGTCACGTATGTTCACAGAGGCGGTATTAATGAACATCTTACTCGAGCGTACGCGGCGAGAAACGCTCAAAGGGCGGGCTCGATATTAAATCTCTACTCGTCTGAAATCACGCACCAAATCTTATGTACGTTCTATTATAGTTTCGAGACAGGAAACATTCTAGCTTCGAAAAAATTCTCCTCCTTTCTAGTTCCTCTCTGGAATATTTCGTCAAACTTCCTGTTATTTTTCCTCGACTGAATCAGTTATACACGCGACAATCTTACGCGCGAAACGAAAAGCGGGAAGTTTATTCGACATGCGCTCGAAGGTCCGCGAGCGTTTAAAGATGTGATTGTATGTGGACCATCGAGGTACTTTTAGGAGCGGGAGGTAGACTACAGGGAGGATGTGCAAGTCGCGGAATTATGAAATGCAGAAATAACATTTTGACGCGTCTGATTTAATTTGCCGATGTCTTTATATCAATGTCCATGTCTCTATTGGTTTTTTTTTTGGAAAAATGTAAACATTACACTTAGTCTTCTTACAGCATAAGACGGAGGATATACATCATATCAATAAAGTTGTTTACAGTGAATAGTAATGGAAATGTGATTGCGAACGACTCTGTATCTTATCTTATAAAGTAAAATTAACATAAATTTGTACTCAATATTGTCGCAAGCCCCCGCGACGGATCGCCGGCTGCATCATCCTATTAGGAGGCGTTATAGAAATGTCCAAGTAATCGCCGATGGTAAACCTACGAATCGTTTTGCGTTGAAAATGCGTGATTAAAAAATGATCATCCCCTTGCTGCTTCTAGACTACTTTTTTTTATTAACTGTACCTTGCTTGAGCGAGTGTTTTATTATCATCGGCGCCTTTTTGCCCAGAACAAGTGACTCCTATTTCTCGCATCCTATAGCCGGAATTACGCAGTTCAGGAGTGACTAGCGAAAAGTCAAAGTAAGTTCCCTTACTACGTGCATCAGGATTGACTTCCTTGACAAGTCCAGTTATTTCGCGTAATGTTGCATCCATCCTATGTGCGATGTGGAATAATATCATAAACCTGCTTTTGCTAGAGCTTGTAATACATGTGTACCGTAATTATGGACACGTGTTCGTTTCAATCGGCAATTGAACGGTGCTTATTGAATCGATAGCGGTTAAGATGAGATGGTCAAATATAATAAATTTTTTTCTTACCATGTATATATCTGTAGCTCGTTGGACGGTACATTTCCTCTGCTGTACTCAACGATGTTATGATGACGGCCGGTGTTGCAAAACACTCGAAGCAAAAGGGGACACGTCTAAAACACACAATTATGGTTATGTTATATAAAGTTAGGTTAGATTACCATTCTACAATTTCAAAGACTAGATTGAAAGATATCAAGCTAGAGAAAGGCAATACGAATAAAAAATATCTTTTTATCAGCCATGGCGATATACACACCTTTTCCCGATCCACCGGTTTCTCGGGAAGTTGTTTCTCGTCAACAACCATAGATTCCAACGCCGTAGCCATGTTTTGAAATGTGTGACACATGCGGCACATGCGCAATAACCCGCCGCTAGGGCGCGCACAAGATGGACCGTGTGTGTAAAGGGCCGTTCTGAGAGTCTCATCGTGTCTGGAGAGAAGCTCCTCTATCCTTAGCCTGATATTACATTGCAGCGACGCGACGGATTGTCGCGCGCGACGAATCACTCCGATTGGCTATGGTAAAATTGGGTGGGGAGTCCGTCGCAGATATTTTGTCGGAGGAATGAAATAGGGTGTTCGCGCGACAGTTTTATAATTACGTATGTACACCCGGGGACACGGTATCTGTCGCTGACTTTTTTAAACGCTATTTTTAAACGTACTAACTAATGAACAATTAATTCTCATGCGCTCATTAGCTACGGTGGCGTCTACTCTCATTAATGAAAGCATGAGGATTATTAATCATTGGTTAGTACGTTTAAAAATAACGTTTAAAAAAGTCACCAGCGACAGATACCGTGTCTTCTGTAAAACTTCCTAAAGATCAATTGTGTGTAGATACGTATTGTGCATATTTCGGTGAAGTTGGATATGTACTGTAAAAAATTGGTGTTTGTATAATTCGTCAGAACTTGATACTAATTGTATACGTAAAATGAATGCACAAATACATATAAGAAAAAAATCAAAAAACGCATGCATTCAACAGTATGATGCTTATAGACAAGGTTATTTCGAGTACTGTGAGCAGTATAACAATTACTACAAAAAAGAAGTTCAGAGACGACGTTTGGCGATTACTGCTGCTCTTGCAATAATTAACCTCCAAAAACCTCAAAAGTACCGAAGAAGGAGACATTGGATAGTTCCATTCTTGAAACAAAGGAATGAATGCGGAGCATTTAATGTCACAATACCTCGACTACTGGAAAGCGATGTGATTTTCCATAATTACTGCCGAATGTCTAAAACAAGTTTCGATGAGCTGCTTCTGTTAGTCGGACCACGCATTCAAAAGAAAAGGTACATTCGAGAGCCAATCTGTCCACAAGAACGCTTACTTCTAACATTAAGGTAAAGAATACAGTTTTTGTAAGAGTATTCTTATTTTATTTTTCATTGTTGAAAAATGTAACTGTAACGATGTTTATTACAGGTACTTAGCAACTGGAGATTCAATGATGTCCATGAAATACCAATATTATATAGCACAGCCAACAATTTCGAATATCATCCTGGAAACATGCAAAGCATTATGGGAGGTATTATCATCAATTCTTCTCGCTGAACCTACTTTGGCTGAGTGGGAAGAGATTGCTAGAGACTTTGAAAATAAATGTCAATTTCCACACTGCATTGGAGCGGTTGATGGAAAACATGTCGTTATTCAGGTAATTTACAAATATATAAACGTCAGGGCCCCCTCGAGTTCTCGAGTCACTCGCACAGTTACATATACGCATCTTAGCGAATAGACCAATCAGGATCAAGTATTCCGTTGTGATGGAGTTACTGATTAGTCTATTCGCTAAGATGCGTATACATTTCTCTTGCGAGTGACTCGAGAAAGGGGCCCCAGGTTAATAACTCATTGAAGTTACATATCTAAGGAAATTATTATCTACTTTTGCTGAATACGGAACACTTAATATTACAGGCTCCACCAAACAGCGGATCGACTTACTATAATTATAAAGGCTCGCATAGCATTGTCTTAATATCAGTATGCGACAGTAATTATAGATTTCGCATTGTCGACATCGGAGCTCCAGGAAGGCAGAGTGATGGGGGTATTTGGAACAAATCAGCAATAGGCCAAAAACTCGCTACAGGAAAAATGGATATTCCTCCACCATCTTTAATCTGTAATGGTCATCCAGTGCTGCCATATGTATTCATTGGAGACGAAGCCTTCCAATTAACAGAATACATGATGCGACCATTTCCTGGCAGAGGTCTAACAAAAGAGAAGCGAGTATTCAATTACCGGCTTAGTCGAGCACGCAGGATTGTCGAGTGTTCGAATTTATAGACGGGCAATCAATACTTCTATAGAAAGAGCTTTAAAAATTGTACAAGCTACAATCTCTCTACATAATTGGTTGAGGCGAAATAATAACGATAACTTGGTTGAAGAGATTGACTTAGATCAGTTGGAAGAAACCGCGTTATTAAATATTACAAACGTTGGATCCAACACGAATACCCGTGCTGCAGGTCAGATAAGAGATCAGTTTATGAGATATTTTAACACTGACGGTGCAGTTCCATGGCAAAATAATATTTAAAATTCAATCATGATGTTTTGTCAGGAAGACTACAATTCTGTATATAAAATATTTCGATGTTTGTTTAGGGAGATCAAGGAAACATACAATAAAATTTTTTATTCCAATTCCTTTTGTAAGCATTGATTGTACAGGTTCATTCCAAGTCGCAATCTAATTCCTTCCGGCATACGCCGTAACGAACTTCCTATTAATCCTACGATATGATCAACGTCGTCGTCCTGTATTATAGGTGTTGGTTGAGGTGGTTGAGGTGGTTGGGGAGGCTCTATTTGTTCAATAACCGCATTGCATAACCTTTCCAACATTTTGTTAGTTTGGTCAGTCTTCTGCCTTTTAGTGATGGAGGAACCACTACTCCTTTCCTTGTCAGAATGGTCCTCCTGGGTTACGTTGGTTATAGTGCTGTTAAAAAATGAAACAAATATAAATTAACATGTACACCCGGGGACACGGTATCTGTCGCTGGTGACTTTTTTAAACGCTATTTTTAAACGTACTAACTAATGAACAATTAATTCTCATGCGCTCATTAGCTACGGTGGTGTCTACTCTCATTAATGAAAGCATGAGGATTATTAATCATTGGTTAGTACGTTTAAAAATAACGTTTAAAAAAAGTCACCAGCGACAGATACCGTGTCCCCGGGTGTACCTCAAGTGATGGAAGATATGCATAAGAATTATTACTAACCGTTCACTACTTTGAAGATCTCTTATGAATAACATTTGGTCATACCATTTCCATTTTTTACTTTTTGTCGAGCCTGAACCACTTTTCTTTCTCTTTTTCTCATCATTCAGGCAGCGGATAAAGGAGTCTTTAAGGTTCTTCCATTTCTTTGAAGCCTCTTCCGGTGTTAGTACTCCTTCAAATATAAAGTATTCTCAAAATAAACACGATATAATTAATGCGTTCATTGTAAGATACAATCAATATCGTACAGTAGACAAACTTGATAACGAAATAACAGAAAAAGTACCTTTTAGTTCAACAGATATTTCATTCCATAGCTCATGCATTGTATTCCTATCTCGTTGTGTAATAGGGAGTCTATGGTTCCATAAAGGTTGACGAATGCGAACCTCAGCGATTAATGTTTCTTCAATGTCGACTTCACCTACTCTATTGATATCAGCAGATATTTGTGATTCCAAATATTCAGAGCTTTTTAGAAGCTGATAATTTGTTGAAACCGAATCGTCATCTACAAAATAACATTTATAACATTTACGCGATTATTTAGCAGATCACGATAGTGTACGTAACAGAATGTGCAAAAGAATATAAATGTATAAATCTTTTTCACGTACTTTGTGCAGCCTTATTGATGACAGAAACTTTCTGGGCTGATTCCTCAATTATACTTTCCCCTGTGATATGGATAATAAAACGAACATAAACTTTTTACACATAACCAATTATAATGTATACAAGGTGTTTTCCTTGAGGCTGATAATACGTTCATTTGCAATAAAAGGATGGGCTATACGATTGGCTTCATACTGGAAAGTACCGATCAACGGAAACAATCACACGGTACCCTACCTATAGATTGTTTTATAATCAGCCTCAATAAAAACACCTTGTTTACAATAACAAAAAAGTACTATAGCACAATAAATATTGTAAGAAATTTGACTACTTACGATTCTTTGGATACAGAAGGCCATCTACCCACTTTAAATTGGAATATCCATGAAAACAAGGGTGATCATCTACTTCTGTTGTAAGAAACTCCTCCTCGCACATTCCGCACTTGTAAAATTCCTGAAAGATTATATTGAAATTCTCTTAGGCCCCTACATATGTAATTACTATCAATACATTTGTTCTCGTTGTCTACGTTAAGTACGCTCAGTTTTCAACGGTACAGTACATAGTTATCATAAAGTCAAAAACTTCCCACCAATTTTTACTATTTTTCGAGAGTTGTAAAAATTGACGGGGAATTCTACACTTTCGGCTCTTTTGTGAGAACTACAGATATACTGGACTGTAGAGAAATGAGTGCAGAAAGTGTGGGCAACAAAAACAAACCTAATATCATTGTTGTTGTAAATATACTCACTGGATCCTCCATCTTTTTTCGCTCGAAACTATCGCTGCCATCGCTTTGTAGTTCAGCACTGCTCAACTTTCGAGCGACGAAAAATTTCGTCGCCGCGACAGATTTACCCCACCACCACTTTTTTCACAGCCAATCGGAGTGATTCGTCGCGCGCGACAATCCGTCGCGTCGCTGCAATGTAATATCAGACTTATTGGTTACCCAAGTGTCGCTCGCGACACGTTGAGGCTCTCAGAACGGCCCTTAAGGCGTTTAGGGCGCCATCTGAAAGCTGTTGTGCAACATAATGTGGAGGAATCAGAGCCAGCGGTAATAAATAATACAGAGGGTGCATTCAGCAGATCATTCCGCTCCGCAACAGTTGTGGAGCAGCTCAGTAAAAATCTGCTGAACGCGCATTCTACCGAGCGCTTTAAGTGAGCGCAAGTGGTAGCGGTCGCCATGTTTTGTAGCGAAGAAGAGTTACGCTCCAGCGCTCCCGCTCACTTCCATCGGAAGAAGTTTTGGCGCATTTTATGAATGATGTCGAGCGGTGTGAACCGATGTGTCGAATTCCGTCTGTCGTGCGACGGAAAATCTTATATTTTATGTATTATTACGAAAAAAATTACATTTTCTTGCCACCGGCAATGGAGTTAATACTGTTTAGCTCTGAGGTACTGATATAAACAACACAATATTTTGTAACCAGAGATAACAGCGGACAACAGTGATTTTGTTACTCGAACCAAACCAGGTGATTCTTATAGATTTATGTGCGCTAAAAACGAATCTAACTCTCAAATTTGCATACCACACACGTCAGGATTTTTAAATACTTGAAGTTAAATATAAGAAAACGGGCGATTTTGGCCATATTCACGGGTCTATTACTAACTAAAAAATGTTTCTTTTCGAACTTTTTAATACATTAGTTTATTGTTTCTAAACGATTTTACAAAGCCAAATTTCAATCCCAAAGTACGATTTTTCAAAGCTAAAGTACGACAAGTCGATCATTTAAATCCACTGCGCTACGCGCCTAATGTATCACAGGCCACGGCCAGAACTTGTTGTCAGCAGAACAGAGAGCGCTACTTCTGAGCGTACTGAGCGGTAGCGGTTTAAGCGCGATTTATAAACTCTTCTGCTGCCGCTCCCGTTCGCCGTTCCCGTTGCCGCTGCCATGATTCGTACGCTCTGAGGTTATATTGATTTCTGACATTTGTGAGGTTAGCGTTTTATAAACATATGCTAGTGATCCGTATGTCCGCGATCATTTGAACCATAGAAAAATTGCGAGTTTTGCATGAGCACCCCTTTGGGTCTCCTCGTCCAATAGAATCACCGGAGAAGCGTGAATGCGCATGCGTAGTCATCCGCGAGTGTGGCGTCGTCAGCAAGTTCAGATCGGTTATCGAAATAATCGATCTGAACTTGCTGACGACGCCACACTCGCGGATGACTACGCATGCGCATTCACGCTTCTCCGGTGATTCTATTGGACGAGGAGACCCAAAGGGGTGCTCATGCAAAACTCGCAATTTTCCTATGGTTCAAATGATCGCGGACATACGGATCACGTACCGTTTGTGTGTGTGTGTGTGTGATGCGATTAGAAAGCTGCCGTGAAGAAGCTCCTGAATCAAAAAATGGCATCGAAACCGATCTGAACGACGCCAACACCCGCGGATGACTACGCATGCGCATTCACGCTTGTCCGGTGATTCTATTGGACGAGGAGACCCGCGGGTGTGCTCATGCAAAACTCGCAATTTTACTATGGTGCATTTGATCGCGGACATACGGTACTGTCGTTTGTTTGCTGTAGATAAGTTTATTTAGCTACAGAATATTATAAATGTAATGTACCGTATGTCCGCGATCATTTGAACCATAGGAAAATTGCGAGTTTTGCATGAGCACCCCTTTGGGTTTCTTCGTCTAATAGAATCACCGGAGAAGCGTGAATGCGCATGCGTAGTCATCCGCGAGTGATCGATAACCGATCGAGTTATTTCGATAACCGATTTGAACTTGCTGACACGCCATACTCGCGGATGACTACGCATGCGCATTCACGCTTCTCCGGTGATTCTATTGGACGAGGAGACCCAAAGAGGTGCTCATGCAAAACTCGCAATTTTCCTATGGTTCAAATGATCGCGGACATACGGTAAATGTAATAAGAAAGCATTTTAACCCTCCGTTAGTCGGGTGGGTTGAACCCGACTAACGGAGGGTTAAGGGTCACGTGACGCAGTTGTGATTGCTGCAGTTTGGGAACGCGAACGGGAACGGCGAGAAGTTGAAACTTGGCCAAGTCTGAACGGGAGCGGCGAACGGCAACGGCGAACGGGAGCGGTAGCGGAAGTTTATAAATGCGACTTAGGATTCCCTATGTCTTAACTTTAAACGGGAACGAGAACGGCGGACGGGAGCGGCAGCGGAAAAGTTTATAAATCACGCTTCGATCTGCTGAATGCAACCAGAGTTTTTGGACTGCTAAACTGCACGTCCTGGTTTTCGGTTATCGGTTATTTAATGCTGTCGACGGCCACTGTAGCGCTGAATATTGCCTACTGCCGCGCCACCACTCGGGCATGCACGAGCCCTATACAGGGGCCTTTGGAGGAATTTAACGAGCGCATAAAGGGCAATTCCTTTTTATTAATTAAAATTAAATATTTTTTTTGTAAAATGCCATCCTCGAGAACAACCTGTTGCGTCAAAGGTTGCTCAAATACACCAGATCGTGTACAAAATATTAATCCACCAGTAAAATTTTATTCCTTTCCTACAAATAGTGTTCACTTACCATGGAAGAAACACAAACGTGAAAAGTGGATTAATGCAGTTAAAAATTATGTGTAAGTATAGTTAACCCCAACGTGTTATCCTAAAAGCAGTAATTATGAAAAATTCAATGTTAAATGATAGATTTAGAAATGTAATAAAAAGTTTAAGAATATGTAAATATAAAATTATTTCGAAAAAATACAAAACTAACCTTAATCTTTATTTTTTTTCTCATTTTTACAGTAAAAATCCGGATAACTGGAATCCATCAGTTCATACGAAAATATGCAGTGCTCATTTTGTTAATAATACAAAATCAGAACATCCATTGCATCCAGCGTATCTTCCTACAATTTTTCCTGGGAAAGTCATGCTGAAGAATGCAGAGAATGCAGTGAAAAGGTTTGAGCGACTGCAAAATCGTTCACGCACAATAGAGAAGAATAGAGCAATTTTGACAAGAAAAGAAAATATTTTACCAATGGCGGAAAATGCACGCAATAAAATAATTAATCCAATTGAGACTCCACAAACCACCCAACGAAGTATAAGTTGTCAAACTGAAGAATGCAAAAATGAAAATCTACTCGACGAGACATATTTTATGTGTAATTTAAGTTATCGTCATGGAGTTAGCACTGCAGAAGTGCAAGTAAACATTGCAAAGAAGAAGAAAGTTAACAAAATATGTGAAGCAGACCTTCCAACATTAAAAAGAGAATTCGGCTGCAATCCTATTGATCAAGATTCAACAAAAATTTTCTGTCAGGGTTTTCATGGAATTACGTCATTCAAGACTGACGAAGAGTTAGCAGTTTGACAGGCGTGTCCTTCCCTGTATTTACTCATCTTCTCAATATCCTTCCTGATGTTGATGGTTCCAAAGTGACTAAAAAAATGAAGTTCCTGATTACCTCAATGAAGCTGAAAACAGGTCTAAGTTACTCAGCATTGGCTGTATTATTTGGCATTCATAGAACTTCTGTACAACGAACATTTACTTCCACGATGCATTACTTGTTCATCGTATTGAAAAAATACATATTTTGGCCTTCTAAAGAAACTGTGAAAGCAACTATACCAGAAGCATTTAAAAAACATTATCCAGAAACTCGTGTAATTATCGATTGCACTGAAGTACGAACTGAAATACCATCAAAAGTTGAAGATAGAGTATTAATGTACTCCAAACTGATTCATAAATTATGTATCAAAATGTTATGGAAGGCGATCTGGTGATTTTTTTATTACGAATGATTGTAATTTAATTGCTTTAATAGAATCTGGAGATGTTGTTATGGCTTATAAAGGTTTTCCTTAAATTCGAACTGAAGTTGAAAATAAACATGCTAGTTTTGTTATGCCACCATTCCTGCAAAATCCTCAATTTTCAGCAGAAGGGGTCGAAGAAACATATAGTATTGCATCAGTTAGAATTCACATAGAGCGCATAATGCAAAGAATCAGAGACTTTTATATTTTCTGTAAGCTCCCAATAGAATTACTGAATGACATTGATAATATTGTTTTCGTTGTATGTGCATTGATAAACTTAGAAAAACCCATTATTCAACAGTGATTCAATTTCGATGATGGAATCATCAAAACTCAGTATCAATTGAATAATTTGAAACGAATAATGGTAATGAAATATTCTAAACTGAAAATATGAAATTATAAATAAGAATTGCTGTAATTTTATCAATTGTACTATTTATTTTGCATATTTTGTACAATAAATATTATGATATAAAAAATATTGTTAACATTTAAATCACCAGCTTATTACAATTTTTGAAACCTCAAAAATGTTCTTATATAATCTCATTATGAATATTAATTATCAATCTTCTCTGTTTTTATTTTTTAGTTTTTATCACATTCAACATGCGCATATGCACGGTATACGACATATTGGAAACCACCAACTGCTGTCGACGAAATACCTGACTAAATTAAAAGAAATCTCGTTCATTTTTCTGGTACCTTATGTCTGCGATCAATAGGGAGGTTCGGACCAAAAATATTTTCTTATTTCTCTATGGAAACTATTGTGCATGTGTAAGTAACCATGTACGTGAAATAATTTTTCAAAAAAAAATAAAATTTACTAGGTACTTCAAATTGCACATTGTAACTCCGGCGATAACGTTAGGGATGAGAACGTTTTCTTATTGGTTTGACGTCACTTGCCAGACATAAGCTCCGCCTTCTCCCGGGGAGCAGTGCAGGCATATAGCGCGAACGTGATTTAACCATCTGGCTCTCTTGGATCGGCAAATGTTTGGGGGATGAATCAGTGATGGTCCAGAAGGGAAAAGGTCTAAGCTTCTATTTGAGGAAAGGCTTATTGTTGAGACAGATGAAGTTTTTAAAAACAATAAGATTGACGTAAATTCCTCAAAAGATTCTGAAGTAAACAAACTTCGACGAAGTGCACGTATTAAAGATTTGTCTAACGTATCATATGATGAAGATTACTATTGAATATTAATTTTTTATCAATTTAATCACGATACTATCAATTTTTATGTAATCTTATTAGAATATAAGAGTAATTTGTATCTACAAACTATGTATGTATCAGCATAGATTTAAGATTGAATGATAATGATTACTTGGTCTTATTATCTTTTGGGGTTTTTCCTTAATCCGTAGCAACAAATGTTGGACCATTGTTATGTTCCCCAAAAGCAAATTATATATAATAGATAAGAAAACTTCTACATTAATTTAATCGATTACTTCTTGAGTGAGAGTATTGAAATAAGCAAAAACTGATCGATGTTAGATATTTATAATCCTAAGTTTAAGAATATGATTTATTATCGCAAACGAAAGGTAAGAGAGGGTACAGATTTATAACTCTACCCTTGCTAAAAAGTTTCCAATACTTTACAACCGGAAAAAAACCGGCGGGCCTAGCGGTCCAGATGAGCATGTAGTATGTACAGTATGTCCCGTGGATAACGCAAGTATTTGAATTTCCCTGACATTTGACTTTGGTAGTGCTTGGAACGGTGCTGTAGTTAGAGTTGGCTTCAGAAGAGTGCGCTGTGTTCTTACGAGCCGTGTTTCGAGAGCAAAAAGTGTAAAACGTCTGATTTCCCGGGAACTGTCAATTCGAGAGATCGAAGCGTCTAACCTCGAAATTAACTAAATTTGTAAAAATAATGGTAAATAATGTGTAGAAGTGATGAGAAATAATCATACAGGTTTCGGAAACACGGCTCGTAAGAACGCAGCGCACTCTTCTGAAGTCAACTCTAACTACAGCACCGTTCCAAGCACTACCAAAGTCAAATGTGGGGGAAATTCAAATACTTGCGTTATATATATATCCACGGGACATACTGTATACACGCCTATAGCTTGGTGCAGAGTGATTTCTGGTCACTCTATCCCTTCTAAACGGGCTTTGCAGCGTCTACTAAATAAGAAATAATTAGTTCCGAGCAGTGACACCGAAGTATATGTGATTTTTAGAGTTCTCAGTGTTTAAAGATATTACCTACCACCACTCACCACAATGCTGCCTGGCTATCAGAAAGCCGACTCGCGAAATTTACCTGTTATGGATGTACAAATGGTGTACCAGTTTCTTTCAAATAATGCAAATTTAAATCAACCTCAGAGCAGTGGTGTAAAAGTACTGCGGTAAGTATCAATATATAGAACGTTAATTGTGATGCAAATTAATTCTTGAAACAACACTTGTTATCACATACCTAATATTAAAATATTGTGTTGTAAAATGTTTTAATACGTAATATACGAAATAATTTGTAGATCGGGAAGAGAGGATTACGGCTTACTATAGGTATACCAATCGCGTGTCAGCTGCTCTTCTATTGGTTGAGAGTAAGACGTAAGCCGTAAAATTCCAACGTATGTATGTGACGGAAACCCTACTGCTTGCTGTTACTGCTTACTGTTGCTGCACTTTCACTTAGATTGCTCCATCTAACAATATGTGTTGGAAACTTACTGCCTTACTGTTACTGCTTACGTTTTTTCACGTGTGAAGCGTTTGGTGGAGTTGTATCAATCAGCAGTCGCGGGACGTCCGGCGCATGCGCGCTACGATTTTTCGGGCAGAAAAATTTCCCTTTCTCAAACCACTCGCAAAGGTGCGTATACGCACGATGCGAGCGGTCTAAGATACGTATACGTTTCGAAGTGGCCTTCGCAGTGGCTTTCTCGAGCGGGAGTTGCGAGTACTCGTAACTGGAAACGTATACGTTTCTTTTGCGAGTGCTTAACGCTTGGCAACGTTGTAGGATGTACTAACAGTTGAATAAATATGGAGTAGATGATATTAAATTTTCAGAATATATTGGTTTACTTCTTATGACATGCTTTTAGCGCGTAGTTTTGAATACTTTCTTATTACGTATCACACGATACACATATAAAAATATAAATATATATATTTCTATTATATAGTGTCCTTTGGATACTTATAATATTTGCTTATCCATCCAACCGTCCATTAACAACTTATTTTAAAAACATTCACATCTTAATAATGTAATCAAACTTTCTTTATAATTTCCTGCTATTATATTTTTGTCGAAAGGATTTTATATATATTTTATTTGAAATTCTGTAAAAATAGGTGGCGACTTTGTTGTTTTATACACTATTGAATTTGATCCTGATTAGATAATTTTTTTAAATGTTATCTGCAAAAGTTCAAAATTTGTATGCGATAACTTTTAAGCAGATAGAGCTATTTGCGTACAACAAATTTGGATATACAACGGAGTTTGAACATTTTTCAAATTGCGCGAAATCAATAAGTGTCCAAAGTATAAGACATTTATTAATGTAGAATATCTATCTTAAAATTAATAAGCGACGCACACCAAATAAAATATGTACATACATATAAGCACTCAGAAAAGAAGACAAGACGCGAAACGCCGAATTTTCTTTTTATATGAATGTAAGAAACTGGAATAACAGCATATGTGGTATAATGATATAAATATTAAAATTTCTATAATAAGGGAAAATTATAATCTTTTATTGTTTCCTCCAATTTTATAATATATATTATCGATGTGTGTAATACAACACGAAGAATTAAATTGTGTGGAAACCTATTCATTTTTCAATTACTATGTATTATGTGATTCATAAAAAATAACAAACTTGGTTTAAGTAAGAATAGCGAATGAGTACTAATGAATATTATCTCTATCTTATAATTAAAACGCTTTATTATAAAATCAATAGTCACGCAATACAAATCCTTTATTGCACTCCACGGCGAAATTACATTAATGAATATTTTTATCCCCATATAAAAATTACAATCTCTTCGTACCAAATGAAATATTCCTTATATTACTTATTCCTACTTTATTCAGTTGAGCGTACAAATACTGCGGACGATGCTACCACGGAGAAGCCGACTCTCGTAAAGAGCATGTGTTTGGAATTGTAATCATAAAACATTTAACCATTCCAAGTCTTGGGTTTGGAGGAGGGAGTTTTCAGAGCCCATTTCATTGGAAATCCTGCAAATAAGTGCATTCGAATTCTGTGAACAATGTTAGAAACATCGTTGAAAATGAATCTAGCCGATCTAGCCAGTGAAAAAAAGAAGCGCACCGTAAATGTGACGGAGGAGCAGCGGAATTTGTTGCCTGTCGGTAAACTCATCGAATACATCTATTTGTCTGCCAAAAACTCTTCTTGGCGGTTGTTGTGCAGCAGCTTCCACTTCTTGAAGACCATCCAATACAACCGCATGAATTATATCGTCTAATTCCGCCATACCTTTAGTTAATAATACGTATTATTTATTAATTGCTTATATATACCGCATGTCCTATGGCCAACCGCGCAGGTGAGCTGCGACCTGAATTCTTGACTTCGGCAGTATTTATGGTACAGTTAGAGTGGGCTTCAGACGAGTGCATTGCATAAGAATGAAAAGTGTCGACTGCTCTTCTAATAGCTGTCAACTGGGGAGATCGAAGCGTTTCGTGTAACCTCAAAATCGTAAAGTTTTAAATTAGTAGTGAATAATTTGTAGGAGTGATGAGAAATAATCATAAATAATCTTTCGAATTGACAGCCATCGGGAAATCAGACAACGCTTTTCGCTCTTACGCTGCGTTCTTACGAAAAGTGTGAAACGTCTGATCTCCCGATGGCTATCAATTTTGGAGATCGAAGTATAAGCTCGAAATCGTGAATCTTTGAATAAATGGTAAGTAATGTTCAGAAGTGAGAGTTAACAATCATTCGGGTTTTTTCGATGTCCAACCGAATTACACGCCTCATGCCTATTTGTTTCAGAAATTATTTCCGCGCTAGCACCGCGCGTGTCTAGGAAGTAGTTTTACGAAGTGGCGTGAGCGATACCTAAGGTGTCACAATTCGGAAGATTATTTATGATTATTTCTCATCACTTCTACAAATTATTCACTACTAATTCAAAACTTTACGATTTTGAGGTTACACGAAACGCTTCGATCTCCCGAATTGGCAGCTATTAGAAGAGCAGTCGACACTTTTCGTTCTTATGCAGCGCACTCGTCTGAAGCCCACTCTAACTGTACCATAAATACTGCCGAAGTCAAGAATTCAGGTCGGAGCTCACCTGCGCGGTTGGCCATAGGACATGCGGTATATATATATAAGATTAATATATATATGGTATATATTACTAAAATTATTCGTTGGAACCATGCGATCAAGACTAGATCTCCTCGGGGTCGAAATTCAAAATAAAAAAGGTGTGAGTGCCGTTGTACTCACGGAGGATGTGTAAACATCTTACAATTATCTGCGGTCCGAGTTTAATTGGGGAATATGACGTCGTAGTACGACATAAAGAAGTTTAATTTTTTCTATAATAAAATATTTATTATTATTATATTAGATTTATAACTTACTAGCAGCCCGTCCCGGCTTCGCACAGGTAGATTGTGGATTGATTTTGTCCGTCCACCATTTTTTAAATACATTTTTAATACAAAACTTTTAGTATTTTTCCCGGGCTACGCAATGGTTATATTGGATTTGACCTTGACCATGACCTTCAAGGTTATATTAAGGTCAAATTAATTTTTTTTTCACGTTCAAATGTGTCCTTAACCATTTTTTTCATGTTACCTTTATTGTCAGCGGAGGTCAAATTTAGACTTTTTGAATATCCTGTATAAGATTTACTAACTCAGAAACCTTCGCGGATATGCGTCCAACTGTTCCCCAAATTTTCATCGCAATCGGATGAACGGTTTAGGAAGGCATAATAATCATCCGTACCGGTACTTTTTGAACACCCTGTATAAGATTTACTAACTCAGAAACCTTCGCGGGCATGCGTCCAACCATTCCCCAAAGTTTCATCGCAATCGGATGAACGGTTTAGGAAGGCATAATAATCATCCGTACCGGTACTTTTTGAACACCCTGTATAAGATTTACTAACTCAAACCTTCGCGGGCATGCGTCCAACCATTTCCCAACTTTTCATCGCAATCGGATGAACGGTTTAGGAAGGCATAATAATCATCAGTACCGGTACTTCTTGAACACCTTTTATAAGATTTACTAACTCAGAAACCTTCGCGGGCATGCGTCCAACCATTCCCCAAAGTTTCATCGCAATCGGATGAACGGTTTAGGAAGGCATAATAATCATCAGTACCGGTACTTTTTGAACACCCTGTATAAGATTTACTAACTCAGAAACCTTCGCGGGCATGCGTCCAACCATTCCCCAAAGTTTCATCGCAATCGGATGAACGGTTTAGGAAGGCATTTGATATTACCTTAAATGTCACGGTCAAGGTCAAATACAATACGACCACTGGGTAGTCACGGGAAAATCCTTAAAGTTTTGTATTAAACATTTTTCTTTAAAATGTTTTCCCGTTGAGATAATCCAGCTTGCGCGAATAGTATGCGCAGTAGCGCCACACACACACTGACGTAGTCACATGTACACGGCTTACGTCTGACGCTCGATTTCCCAGGAAGGTCCCACCGTAGAGCCATAGCATAGATGTTTACACATCAAAAATTCTTTTTGTAAGCTCCCTTAAAAATGTTTGTCCGTGAAATAGAACGGAAATTTTTTGAGCAAGAGAAATGAACAAAAAATTGTTCCAGTATTATATATGCCTGAATGTTGATGTATGCATATATGCATACGTAGGTACTAACAGCGTTACATTTTTTCGAGAGCCCCAAGGAGATATATATATTATATATACACAATTGACAGAGTAAGCAAATATAATATTTTAGGTTATTTTAGGAAGTTATGTACAACAGCTTTGCTCAGTCTAAATTGTTTGGCGAACCTTATCATTTAATACTATGAATTATATCGTTCATCATCTATTACCTTTTATTTACCTTCGCCAATTTTTCTTTCCTTTCAATTAACACTTCTTTCAACTCACTTTACAAACTTCACTTTCCCGCCAAATAATACACAAGATACGTATACGTTTCGATGTTGCGAGTGGTCTAAACCACTCGCAGCATACCACTCGTAAAGATACGTATACGTTTCTCAAAGCGCTCGCAACGCGAACTCGAGAAAGCCACTTTCGGTTACGAGCGCTCGCAAGTCCAAAGTTGCGTATACGTTTCTCTTGCGAGTGGTTTGAGAAAGGGACCAACTATCCAACTAACCATAGGAGCTACGCCGTGCTCATTCCCACCCCCCACTCACGGATATTACTTGAGGAAAACAGACTGGGGCGCCTTTCAACAATCTCTGATTGACGACCTTTCTAACCCTTCCCATACTCAGACGCATTCACCTCCCCTTACTAAATATGACAACCTCATCAATCTAATAGACTCTGCAATCATAAAATCTTCCCCACCCCACAGACCTAATACCAATTCTCCTCGCCGCAAACGGAACGCCCCCTGGTGGAATGATCGCTGCGCCGACGCCAATTCCCAACGTAAAAAAGCACTAAGCATTTTCCGTAAAACTCCTAACTGTGCTAATTGTATCGCCCTCAAAAAAACTGAGGCCAACGCTAAAAAGATTTTCAAACAAGAAAAGACTCTCATGGCGTAGATTCTGCGAATCCCTTAGCTACAACACCCCGCTGTCCACGGTCTGGAACAGAATTAAAGGCTTTAGGAACCGCTACATTAAACCTCACTCTCAATTCACCAACGACAATGTCACCATCAATAACATGAAGGAATTCAAAAATAACTTCTGTAAGCCGTCTACTCCCTCCCTCCTCCTACCCCCAAGCGCCTACCAGGCTGATCCTTACTTAGATAGCCCATTTAATCTCCAAGAGCTTAAGACCGTAATTGCCGGCACTAAAGTCCGGTCAGCACCGGGACTGGACCACATAAATTACCAAATAATCCAGAAACTCCCCCCACCCGTCCTCGCCGTCCTCCTCGACATTTTCAACTCCCTCCTAGAAGAAGGCTCCTTCCCAGATTCATGGAAAGAATTCATAATCATCCCCATCCCTAAACCCAAAGCTGGCAGTTTTCGACCAATTTCCTTGGCCTCTTGCATGTTAAAACTCCTCGAAAAACTGATCCAAATCAGACTCAATTGGTGGATAGAACATCACGACGTCCTTCCGGGCTCCCAATATGGTTTCCGAAAGAAACGTTCGTGTGCCGACAACCTAGCACTTATCACTACGGAAATTAACACAGGATACGTCCGCCATGAATACACTCCAGCGGTATTCCTAGATATATCCGGCGCATTCGACAATGTTGCACCCGCTATCCTTGTCCAGTGCCTGGCCGCAACTGGCATCCCACAAAAATATTGCAAATTCATTCACAACCTCTGCAACAACAGGAAACTATTTTTTAAAATCAACGGATCCCTATCTCAACCCTACTCCACCTCCATTGGCCTACCTCAAGGCTCTGTCTTAAGCCCATTGCTTTATAACTTGTATGTTAAAGACATCGAACAGACGATTGACGAAAGGTGCTCCATCATACAATTCGCGGATGACATAGCTATCTTCTCCCGCTCCAAATACCTCGCAGATGCCCTGACCTCTATCCAATCCTCAATAGACAATATCACGACTTTCCTTACCAATAGAAAACTCCAACTCTCTCCCACCAAAACTTCCATGGTCATATTCACTAATCGCTACACCCCTCCGAATTCCAACATCCTCCTAAATGATACACCTATATTCCCCTCTAACTCCGCTAAATTCCTCGGCCTTTATCTCGACGTGAAACTCAAGTGGAAACCTCATCTCGACCACCTCATCAACAGAAGCAGGAAAATTATAAACATAATCAAAGCGCTCCGCGCCACCTGGTGGGGTGCTGATCCACACACCCTGCTTATTCTGTACAAATCCCTACTTCGCAGCTCGATTGAATACGGTTGCTTCTGCTTCAATCTGGATGACTTCTCCTTAAAAAACAGACTCCAAAAAATCCAAAACCAAGCTATCCGACTAGCCTTAAGCTATAGATGCTCAACTCCCATTAATATCATGCACGCCGAAAGCAACACGCCCCCTCTTTATATTCGGCTCACCAACTGCATATACAAATTCCTTCTTAAAACTTACTCGACCGAAAATCACCCCATCGTCAATAACTTAAGCTACCTGCACATCCTTACCAGAAATCATAACCCCCCGAGTTCCATCTTGAGATCCTTCATTCTTTACAGGATATTTACCAAAACCTCCCACCTCCAAAATCACATTGACTCCCATCCCAAGCCCCTCATTTACTCGTACCCCCCCCCCCCCCCCCCACCGCACCTCCCTCTGACCTCATAGACTTCAACACCGGAAAAAGATTTACCTTCTGTACCGGTACCGTATGTCCGCGATCATTTGAACCATAGGAAAATTGCGAGTTTTGCATGAGCACCCCTTTGGGTCTCCTCGTCCAATAGAATCACCGGAGAAGCGTGAATGCGCATGCGTAGTCATCCGCGAGTGTGGCGTCGTCAGCAAGTTCAGATCGGTTATCGAAATAATCGATCTGAACTTGCTGACGACGCCACACTCGCGGATGACTACGCATGCGCATTCACGCTTCTCCGGTGATTCTATTGGACGAGGAGACCCAAAGGGGTGCTCATGCAAAACTCGCAATTTTCCTATGGTTCAAATGATCGCGGACATACACCCGGGCTCACGGAATCTGTCGCTGGTGACTTTTTTTAAATGTTATTTTTAAACGTACTAACCAATGATTAATCAATCCTCGTGCTTTCATTAACGAGAGTAGACGTCACCGTAGCTAATGAGGGCATGAGAATTAATTGTTCACTGGTTAGTACGTTTAAAAATAAGGTTTAAAAAAAGTCACCAGCGACAGATTCCGTGAGCACGGATGTACGGTACGCCACGCGATCACGCCACGGTGAGACCATATAGTGGTGCCACTACGTGGCAGCACTGCGTGCGGCTAGCGTGTAAATCCACGCTTTGCTGTCGGGGAAGAAGAAGAAGAAGAGAAAGGGACCCCACCTATTGCCACGTAACCGATTCTAAAGAGATCGGCTGTAACAAAGGATTTGTGCGACATCTTTATTTTCGTCGAGATTCGAAAAGGTATTTAAACGATTTAAACATTTGTGGTCACTGCCGTTTCAACCGAGCTACCTATCGCCGTTAATAAACGTACATTAACTTTAAAATTAATGTAATATATCTGTAATGTCGCTACGATTACAATAAGAGATTGCGATGAAAATTTTTCATGACACGAAAGACAATACGTACGTATTCGCGCGCCTAGGTATAAGGCGCGTTGTAAGCAGTGTTTTTACAAAGTAGTACCACTTTAGTACTGTTAGGGCGTATTGAGGTGGAATTGCCATGGCTCTAACGTGAAGTAACACGGATTTAATTTTAAGTAACGTCAGGTGACTGGAAGTGAGGCAAGTAAGGTAAAAGCACCAATGGCCGGACGGTTAAGACCAGTATCCGGACACCCATAAAAATATATGTAGCAGATTTGATTGAGTGTTCTTACTAGATGTGGAATTTCTCATGAGCGTTCCTAATTTATTGAAGATTCTTTCTCAGTAATTGATTCTTTTTACCACATTTAATAATCAGTGTTATACGTAAAAATGTCCGGATATTGGGACGTGTCCGGCCACTGGTGCTTTTACCTTAAGGTCTGTTTATGATGAACTTGATGTAGCTAACGCAAGAGAACACAAGCAAAGAGCATATTTTTTGTTGGAATTCGATAAATACTAGTAGGTTATATTCCCACTGTCAATTATTATGAACAGACGTAGCATTGCTGTGTTATTTCCCATTGTGTCAAGTTAATTGTTTAACATAGACTAGCGTTACTTTGTTTCTGTGCCAAGTTGATTGTGAATGGTTCCATTTGTTACCATGGGTTCAAGGTTTTGCATTACATCACTTCACATTAAGTAACTTTGCGCAGCGTTACATCGTGTCACAGCCATTGTAATGCTATTTTTACTGACTTCCATAATGCTTGGAAAATGATGTAGCGGTGTACAATATGAATTGAATTAGGACCAGCTGAAGTGAAGGCGCGAAGACTGGAATAAGAGGAAGCGAGAAGATGTGCCTCAGACTCAGTCACTTCTTATCAATCTCTCATTGTACTCCCAGAGTCATAGATTCTGTCGCTGGTGACTTTTTAAAATGTCATTTTTGATGTGTAAACATCTATGCTATGGCTCTACGGTGGGACCTTCCTGGGAAATCGAGCGTCAGACGTAAGCCGTGTACATGTGACTGCGTCAGTGTGTGTGTGGCGCTACTGTGCATACTATTCGCGCAAGCTGGATTATCTCAACGGGAAAACATTTTAGAGAAAAATGTTTAATACAAAACTTTAAGGATTTTCCCGTGGCTACTCAGTGGTCGTATTGGATTTGACCTTGACCGTGACCTTTAAGGTAATATCAAATGCCTTCCTAAACCGTTCATCCGATTGCGATGAAACTTTGGGGAATGGTTGGACGCATGCCCGCGAAGGTTTCTGAGTTAGTAAATCTTATACAGGGTGTTCAAAAAGTACCGGTACTGATGATTATTATGCCTTCCTAAACCGTTCATCCGATTGCGATGAAAAGTTGGGGAATGGTTGGACGCATGCCCGCGAAGGTTTCTGAGTTAGTAAATCTTATACAGGGTGTTCAAAAAGTACCGGTACGGATGATTATTATGCCTTCCTAAACCGTTCATCCGATTGCGACGAAAATTTGGGGAACAGTTGGACGCATATCCGCGAAGGTTTCTGAGTTAGTAAATCTTATACAGGGTATTCAAAAAGTCGAACTATACTTGACCTAAATTTGACCTCCGCTGACAATAAAGGTAACATGAAAAAAATGGTCAAGGACACATTTGAACGTGAAAAAAAATTAATTTGACCTTGATATAACCTTGAAGGTCATGGTCAAGGTCAAATCCAATATGACCATTGCGTAGCCCGGGAAAAATACTAAAAGTTTTGTATTAAAAATGTATTTAAAAAATGGTGGACGGACAAAATCAATCCACAATCTACCCGTGCGAAGCCGGGACGGGATGCTAGTAAGTTATAAATCTAATATAATAATAATAAATATTTTATTATAGAAAAAATTAAACTTCTTTATGTCGAACTACGACGTCATATTCCCCAATTAAACTCGGACCGCAGATAATTGTAATATGTTTACACATCCTCCGTGAGTACAACGGCACTGACACCTTTTTTTAAACATATTAGCCAATGAACAATTAATTATCATGATCTTGTTACTGCGGCGGCGTTTGCCCTGGTCATGAAAGCATGAAAGTTGATTGATCATTGGTTAGTATGTTTAAAAATAAGATTTAAAAAAATCACGAGGGACAGAATTCGTGATGCTGGGACTATCTCCTTATAGAAAACAAATGTGCTCATTTTCTCTCGTATCATGAAAAATAGTACGACTCAGCGGTGTTCCACCGATACTCTGCCGACTGAGCAAGCGCTGACTTCCAGTGGAAACTCTTGCAGCGCTCCTTGAACATTAGCCAAAAATCATTCAGCAATTACAACTGAGTGGGTTGAGTATTGGAATTTTATTCTTTATTTTTTATTTCTTATCTTTTTCCTTTTTTTCTTCATTCTGTAATGGGTTGTATTTTTTTGCCATGAAGACTAAATCTAATTGTTGTGTCGTGGCAAAAGAAGAAAATTCGTTCATACCAGTCAACTACGGCCGACTAGAAAAAGTACATACCGTCACCCTGAGCGGGCCAATCGGAATCATCGTCACTGGGTGTATACAGGGTGATTCGAAATGGGCGCACTTCCTCTCGTAGAGAGATTCTTCGCAAAAAACTGAACCGAAAGTTCCTGTACAAAATTTTTGTGCTCCGCCTAGTTTACAAGATAATCCAGTTCGAAAATTTCCAATTCAAAGTCAGATTCAAGGGACAACCAGGGCCGTGATAACTGGGGCCAACTTCATAAGATTAGTGAGTCAGCATTCTATAGTTAGTCCTATCTGTTTCGCATTCGACTTTATCGCGATACATAATTTGTCTGTCAGTCTTATAAAGTTGGCCTCGGTTATCACGGCCCTGGTTGTCCCTTGAATCTGACTTTGGATTGGATATTTTCGAACTGGATTATCTTGTAAACTAGGCGGAGCACAAAAATTTTGTACAGGAACTTTCGGTTCAGTTTTTTGCGAAGAATCTCTCTACGAGAGGAAGTGCGCCCATTTCGAATCACCCTGTATATTATGTGCTTCGAGCGGTTTTGGCGTTTGCAATTCAAAGAAGAGTAGCAGCGCTCGCGGTCGGCTCAGCGTTACTCTCCGTGCTTATTGCAAACGCCAACTTACTCCCGATGTCATAGATTCTGTCACTGGTGACTTTTTAAGCTGTCATTTTTAAACGTACTATGTAACTAATGATTAGTCAATTCTCATCCTTTCATTAACCAGGGCAAATGTCGCCATAGCTAACGAGAGCATGAGAATGAATTGTTCATTGACTAGAGTAGGTATGTTTAAAAATGACATTTTAAAAAGTCACCAGCGACGAATCCGTCACGCCAGGAGTACATCCCTCGGCGCGTAAATATAATAACTATTTTGTATAAGAAAAAATTACATTTTATGAATCCGCGTAAAACGATGTTCGTAATTATTTGATTAAGCTTCAAACAACTTTACAAAAAATTATACCGCCCAAAGCGGAGAGAATACAATATAGGTATAACTAATGAGTAAGAAAAGTAAGTGACTTTCACAAACGATTTTATTAAGAAAATTATAATATCGTCTAGCGTACATTGACGCAAAAATACTACTTTTCTAAAAAACGCGAGAAAAGTGAACACGCGCGAAATAAGCCACCAAGTAACTACACGTAACGAGAGTATACGATTATAAAAAATAGAGTCGCGGTATTTCGACTTGCTCCGTATTTTAAATTCAGATTAACGAATATTCTGTACCCCACGGTCCTTCTTACGCAAACTTCTGCATGTAAGTAGTTCGGAGAATTTTTTACTCGAGTACTTTGTAATATAAATAAAATCCAAAAATGTGAACATTTCTCACGAGAGATTATAAGTACATGTTACACGCATAATTAGTTAAAAAATATTGCAGAAATTCTTGTGCTCTCTCAATACTAAAGTACATGGTAGAATAATTATCCCACTTTCACACAGCGCATCTTTTGAAGCGTCACTAACAAAGGATATATCGCGCGGGTATCGTATCGAACGAACATAATTATACTTAGCGGTTCGCATAGTTTTACATTTATTTACGACAAAATTTGGTTCGTTTCAGATGGCGATTGCGATGCGGGATGAACAACTTGTCCAGGAAGTCCTTCGAATTCCTGAAATAGCCAACCTGAGAATAACTATATCTAGTACATTCGTAGCCAGTGCTGCAATTGGAGCGTCAGCGATGCTCGGTGCCTTATTATTTGGCACTGCTGGTTTGGCAATTGGTAATTATTTATTCCACGTGTAATTAAATAACGAGCAAGAAAACATTTTATCGAAGAAATTTTACGATTATCGCGGAGCTAATTTCTTCGATTCAGTTTAAGTCTCGTCTCTGGATAAGCTCGGCTAGCTATCGATCGAATTATTAGATTTGACGATAGACCTAGTTCCGTGTTCAAAGTTTAAGAGATCAACGCTGTTTGACTTCAAAATTCAAGCATTTCATTGGCCGTTCCTCCGCTTAAACTTTCAGGTGGCATCGTAGGGAGCTGCGTGGCAGCTTATATGACCCATGGAACATACAGAACTGTACCACAGCTATACGCTGCATTATCGAATGTGCAGAGACAACAGATCAAGGAATTGTTACGCAGTTTTCTAAGTTTTGAGCGCCTTATAGACTTTGTAAAGTTCATTGTAAACGTATTCTGTGAGAATAGCTTCTTAGGGGGTTGCATAGTGGTTTTACAAAAATGTCTGGGAGGGATGCGTATGATGATTGCACAGTGAAGTTTCATATCAATTATTACACTTGTACGCAGTTCTAAAGTGAATTATATTCTAATTAACGAACTCGCGATAATTACTATTTTTTGAAGTTTTATTTTCATCCATTTATACTCAAAATAAAGAGGATACCTAATCGAGATGCCTTATGTAGCACAGGTATGTAAATCTAGAGTCAATGATTCTGATCGACCTGTTTTGGGTGATAGTACTTCTATCGAGTCGATCGTAACTAAAAGATTCTAGTGAATCTTAATACTTTGCCATGAAAGCAAAATTTGATAGCTGCTTCATGGCAAAACAAGAAGATCCGCTCTTATCGTTCAACTACGGCCGACTCAATAGACTGCCTAAGTCTGACGTCATAAATGGGCGGAGCTTCCAAACCTTTCCAAACAAATCGGTTTTGCGTGCAAATTGTCCATAAGAGAGTTTTCTTTTCAAGTGTATCGTTAATTTTGACGTAAATAAGGGTTATGAGCTATATATTTTTGTAAAGTTTGGTCAAACCTACGATATCCCCAAATATTTTAAAATAGGTAAGCTGTATAATATATTTTTTGTTCCTTTTAGATATGTTAGGTTATGAGGTTATATCAATGTTTCGTTTTCATGAACTTTTATAATTTTTGAAAAATACTATTTTCTCAGGAGTGTTTTTAAATGTTTTTTTATTATTATCTTCTAGGTTGAGCGGTTTAATGGTCATTTATAACCATGGTAATGTGTTTTGTGCCTGATTGTGAACACTACAGTGACTGAAATCTTTGTAAATTTTTCACGTCCCCTGCTGACTTACAAGAGCGAAGGAAATGGATTAACATGATAAAGTAATATTATTGAATACTCCCAGATAGAAAAGTCTGCCACAGGATTAGTGCAGTGCCTCTAATATACCGCCAAAGTTGAGGCAGACCTTGTCGAAGCACGTCTTGTCAGTAGAACGTGATATTCCTACCGTGGCATTGTACCGCAATTCTAGAGATTTTTAATTCTGGCATATTGGAGGTAAAATACATGTACACTGTCAGTACAGGAAGACGATATATAAGGGGTATAGTTTTAAAGTGTACGATCTCCATGCTTCTCGTAAGTTTACGAAGCATGAAGATCGTACGCTTTGAAACTATACCCCTTATATATCGTTAGCTTACGAAGCATGGAGATTATATACTTTGAAACTATACCCCTTATATATCGTCTTCCTGTACTGACAGTATACATGTATTTTACCTCCAATATGCCGGAATTAAAAATCTTTAGAATTGCGGTACAATGCCACGGTAGGAATATCACGTTCTACCGACAAGACGTGCTTCGACAAGGTCTGCATCAACTTTGGCGGTATATTGGTGGCACTGCACTAATCCTGTGGCAGACTTTTCTATCTCGGAGTATTCAATAATATTACCTTATCATGTTAATCCATTTCCTTCGCTCTTGTAAGTCAGCAGGGAACGTGAAAAATTTACAAAGATTTCGGTGACTGTAGTGTTTACAATCAGGCACAAAACACATTACCATGGTTATAAATGACCATTAAACCGCTCAACCTAGAAAATAATAATAAAAAAACATTTAAAAACACTCCTGAGAAAATAGTATTTTTCAAAAATTATAAAAGTTCATGAAAACGAAACATTGATATAACCTCATAACCTAACATATCTAAAAGGAACAAAAAATATATTATACAGCTTACCTATTTTAAAATATTTGGGGATATCGTAGGTTTGACCAAACTTTACCAAAATATATAGCTCATAACCCTTATTTACGTCAAAATTAACGATACACTTGAAAAGAAAACTCTCTTATGGACAATTTGCACGTAAAACCGATTTGTTTGGAAAGGTTTGTAAGCTCCGCCCCTTCGTGTGACGTCAAGACTTAGGCAGTCTATTGAAGTACCGTCATCAGAAGTGAGTCGATAAGAATCATTGATGCTAGGTGTAGATATGTTTCATAAATCTCATTAAAATATAAGGACGTAATATTAAAGGTTCTCTGAATTTATAATAGTAAAATTTTCTACCTAGAGGATTCTGCATACGGATATGTAAACGTAATGAAGATTTTTGCTCCGGCGATAGCTTTTCGGTAAACCGTTGCGAGATTCTTACGGCACAAGTTTTTCGTTTATTTTGCGTAGACTTACCGGAAGATTGCTCCAAGATGTGTACGAGATTGGCGAAAGATTTTTTCCTCACTCACATGCCCATTTCGAGGCCTTTTCCAGCCTATTTTTAGACTGTAAGGTGGCGTTTTTCCCGCGTGCCACCGAGCGGGAGTTCGCAGGCTGTCAAAAGTACTTTACTCAGACTGGCGCGATTGCTTAGTCCGAAGTGAGTCCTTTTTTCAAACTAATGAATGCAACGTAAAATGAGTCGTGTATATGTTTTGTTTTGAGAAATGGGCATTCGTGAGAAAAAATAGTATATGTCATTCGGCTGAAATCCTTGGATTTTTAAGACTATATTTAGGTCGTTTAAGTCGTAGCACGAGGCAAGGGGATGAGGCTCGCCTTCATCGTCGAAGGTTAGCCTCGTCCCCTCACCATGCCTCGTGCTACGACCTAATTAAACAGTCTGAAAAAACTTTGGATTTCCGCCTAATGACATAAGATTCTATTACTTCAAGCATCTTCTGAAAGAAACCTTTCTACAGTTTCTCGCGAAATATTTATACAGCGAAAGAGAGAGACAAATACATAGCGTTCACAGATTTGTTTAACGGATTGCTTTAAGATCAACAGAATCTTTGCAATTTGGTAATTTTTATAATGAATCACAGAATCATGTATTGTATTTATGTATTATATAAATTCTTAAATAAAGTTTCCTTGAGAAAAGATAACATTCGCTTTTATTCAAATTGACTGTTTCCCGCTGCAATTTTGTACGACATAATATACGCATCAAATATCATTGAATAGTTTATACTGTAACGACGCTACTCGGCGCTACCCGGGTAGTCGCACACTTCGGCACGCTCTCTAACTGGCCCCGCTCGGACAAGGTATTGAGATAATGAAATGTTGGGCGCCAGGTGTTCCGAAACACCAAAGAAAGTCGAGATCGATAACAGTCAGATCACGTGAACCGGAAACGGAACTCCGCTAGCTCAGCCCCGTATCGGCAAAGGAGAGGGGCGGGGTCTCAAGACAAAGAAACGAATTTGAGGCGATTCATAACAAGAAAATAACACTAAGCTTTATTGGAGATCTTCTTATACACTACTGGTTAGTCTAAGAGCCTAACGGCTACGGCAAGGTCGGGCTTCAAAACAGTCCTTATCGCGAAACTATCGGAGCCGTCAACACGACTTGGCCGACGAGAGTCCTGAAGGGCGAACGGTCGGTATTGAAAATACACGCGAAACTAACAGCAGGATAACCGACAATAATTCGCGAAGGAGAGAGGAACGATAGCCGCGAAAATTCGCGAGAGATTAGGAACGTTAGCCGGAGAAATTCGTGAAAGGGATAAGAACGATAGCCGCGAGAAATTCGCTAGGGAATAGGAACGTTAGCCGGAGAAATTCGTGAGAGGGATAGGAACGATAGCCGCGAGAAATTCGCTATGGAATAGGAACGTTAGCCGGAGAAATTCGTGAGAGGGATAGGAACGATAGCCGCGAAAAATTAACGAGGGAATAGGAACGTTAGCCGGAGAAATTCGCGGGAGAGATAGGAACGATAGCCGCGACAAATTCGCGAGGGAATAGGAACGTTAGCCGGAGAAATTCGCGGGAGAGATAGGAACGATAGCCGCGAAAAATTCGCGAGGGAATAGGAACGTTAGCCGGAGAATTTCGCGGGAGAGATAGGAACGATAGCCGCGACAAATTCGCGAGGGAATAGGAACGTTAGCCGGAGAAATTCGCGGGAGAGATAGGAACGATAGCCGCGAAAAATTCGCGAGGGAATAGGAACGTTAGCCGGAGAATTTCGCGGGAGAGATAGGAACGATAGCCGCGAAAAATTCGCGAGGGAATAGGAATGTTAGCCGGAGAATTTCGCGGGAGAGATAGGAACGATAGCCGCGACAAATTCGCGAGGGAATAGAAATTCGCGGGAGAGAATCAACCGCCCTGAGCGGAGAACAGAGAGTCGAGCGCACGAGCTATTTTATACTATATCTTGCCGCACTAAGGGCACTTTTTTCTATTAATTGATAACGCGCTCGATAGCGCACGGAACGAAATGAAAACGATATTACCGCTCTACCGACGCGCACTATCCTGCCGACGATAACGCGGGCTAGACTTGTCTCAGGGAATTCGGTCGCCTCGTGCTACCGAATTTCCCGAGCATCCCCTGATACTACAACCGCGAACTGAATCGCTAAACGATAAATGATGAAGTGCAACGTTACAATACGTATATGTATACAGGGTATAATGGCTAAGAAGGCTGCAACCGGAGGAACCTAATTCTGTTCAGAGTTAGTCTATTGACAATGACATGACTTCCTACGATTCCCATTCCTCGGAGCCCACTCGGCTGTCAATTCTTTGTCAAAGTGAGGGCATCGTAGAAAGTTATACCATTTGTCAATGTATACATTCTGAACAGAATCACACACACAGGCTCTTATTTTAGCCCACGTGGCCATTACACCCCGTTAATGTAATTATGTATGCATCATAACGAGAGTTTATCTTGATGAGAACTGTAACATTCGTTTAAATTCTTTATAAGGAGCTCTATAGTCCAAATATGTATCGTATCTGTCGGGAAAAGTGTAGAAAAATTGTCTTTTTATGTGAACGTGGTAGGTGCATTTCTCAAATAGGTATAGACATCGGAATAGCGAGCGTATAATTTTTACAGAGCAGTAGGTAGTACTCCAAAAATAACAACAATCAAGAAACTTGCAATTTTCTTGAAACGTACATCGAGAAAAGCTATCACCTTTAGTGGGCAATGAAGAGATGCGTAAATAATATATTTCTAAATTGTTGTTATTCTTTATCTCTATGCATAAAAGAAATCGCATTAACCCTAACATCTTTCAAGAGCTATTTTTAAAAATAAATAACTAATTATTGTTCCTAGAAATTGGCTATCAAATAATAAGTAAACGTTGTTAACCCCCAGATTTAGATAACCAAAAGACTACTACTTTACTAAAAATATCCAATAGACATAGAAACGAGCATAAAATACATAAAATTTTATAAGTCGTCCGTGAGTTTTATTAGCATGATAGTTATGCAAATAAGAATTATAATCTGTTCCAATAGACATTTATATGTAACAGGCAATTTACACTAGACTTTTTATTCGTATTTATGAGCATGCATATTACTTCCGACAGAGGTTCTATAAAATCTTATTCACAAATTCATTAGTAACAGTTTTTGTTTGATCACACACACAAATAAGTAGGTTCTGCAAATAAGGGCAAATCAACTGTTTCATTTACGTTCAAAAATCAATGCGGAGAGGAAAATGCATAGTAAGCGGACACAATTTTTTAAATGTTTTTTTTGGATATTTTTAGCAGGGTAGTTATTGAAGTCAATCTGAAAGACATTGTTTTTATAACAGAAAAAATGATTTGAGGAGCAAGCGTTTAAAATGTATTAAATCCATTTTTAAGCGAAATTGAGTTAAGCACGGTTTCTGCGTCTAAAAGATTTTTAGACCAATGTTCATGAATTTTGGAATATATTGTCAACTAGTTGAGATGAATCGAATGCCCCATAAACAATTTTCACCTGTCCCAGGCGCTGCCCACTTATGTCCACTAGGTGTTTTTAGCGATTTTCTCCTAAATGGGTTATCAGGATTTAGTACGTTTTGAATGCTTGCTCCTCATTTAAAAGCCTTTGCAAATAAGCTAATTACTTGTGCACTTGCCATACGAAGTGTTTTCGAGAAGACTTGACAAAGGAGATATTCGAGTGCAAGAGAAATCATACCCATGGTAAGGGCACATGCTATGGTACTTCGATCTCTTGCTATTTTTAACCAACCAAGAAACACCACGGCAAGATGGCCTTGACAACATAGAGGATAAAAGTACTGAACATGTAAGTATGGATAATTTAAATAATAAACACTATAACAAATTAATCATTTATTTCGCTTGAATTAGTTAACAATAAATTCATACGCTATACAGGTTGTCCTTTCCACCTTTCTAATGTATCATATTGTTTTGCCATGTTACTTGTCCTTCACCATTGAAATATCTTACATATAATTCCCTGACTTCATTGGCTTCCTGTGCATAATTTCTATTGTGCCCATGTTCTAATCCGCTTATAATATTTGAGTCAACTCTCAGGCCATTGTGCACTACAGATTGCATCCAGTCCTCTTGATCTAATGAATCAACAGGGGTGTATGAACTGGCACACTTTCTACGCAGGTAATTGTGTAATACAGCACAAGTCAGCACGACTAAGTCTATATGATTTGGGCTTAAATTGATATCTGTACGAAGAATTTTAAACCGAGCTGCCATTATGCCAAATACATTTTCTATAATTCGTTGTGCTCGAGAGAGACGATAGTTAAAGATTTTCTTTTCTGTTGATAATTCCCGCAAGCTAAATGGTTTTAGAAAATCTTTTCGTAGTGAAAACGCTTTGTCTCCAATGAAGACCCAAGGAAGTTGATTAGTCCCATTGTTTGGTACTGAAGGGCTTGGCAAGTTCAGTTGGCCATTGACAAGTTTATCATAAAACTTTGTGTTTTTAATAACACCCCCATCGGAAAATCGCCCATTTGTACCAACATCGCAATAAATCAATTCATAATTAGCATTGGCCATTCCTATGAAAACCAAGCTATTATATCCTTTATGGTTCCAGTAATAATAGCCACTATCTTTTGGCGGTACAATGCGAATATGTTTACCGGCCATACTTCCTACACAATTTGGAAATTGCCATTTTTTTTCAAATTCGTTTCCAATTTTTTTCCATTCGTTTTCACTTTTAGGGAACTGTAACAATAAAAAACTTAAATAATACAATAATAATAAAATTAATATGTAATAAGTATATAATTGTTTTAAGAGTTCAGATGTCGTATCGGAAATTAGCACAACGTCATCCACATCTTCGCCTAAACCAACAAATGGCATTAAACGAAAATCTAAGACACCACAATCTAATAGTGATAAGGTTTTAAGTATCATGGCAGACAAATTGCTGAAGGAGGGAAAGCATTCTGCCTTTGGTAAGCATGTGGCTCAAGAGCTAGAAGAACTTCTCAATGAAATGGCCATTTATTGCAAACGAATTACTAGTGAAGCAATTTTTGAGGCTCAATTGGGAAATCTATCAAAACATTCCACAATCGTCACCAAGAATACCTCGAATATTATATTTACAAGCACACAGAATCAAAGGCAAAACTAGGAGTACGGTACACAGGTTGGTGATAACGCACCACCACCTTATACCATGTTTGTGAACAATTCAGGGGCAGTACCCGTTGGAACTAATAATATTTCATTAACAGGACAATTTTTGTCAGGGTTTAATCCCAATGAAAATGATAATTAGTAATGTTTCATACAGTGAAGTAAACACATTTATTTTTGATTGAATTTGATATTAATTTTGTAATTTTTACTTACTGGGATATACTTTTTCTTTAATGCTACATATATAGCTTTACACGTGTCAGGTATTATTTCACCCAATGCTTCAGGTGTTATTGCACAAGAAAATGTTAAGTCTTCATAACATCGTCCCGTAGCTAAAAAGCGTAATGTAGCGTTAAGTCTTTCGTCTGGTGTTATTGACTTTCCCATAACTGGATCTTCTTTTTTTATTCGCGGTGTTATTAGCTGGAGCAGCTCTAGGTAAGTTGTTTCGTCCATCCGCAAATAATTGAACCAGCCCTCTGGTTCTAGCCGAAGCTCATCCAATAAGTTTATATGCGATAATTTTTGTCTCTTAACTAACCATTCTTTTGACCGTTTCGAACGTTTTCTTTTTTTTCTTTCAATTCTCTTTGAAATAATAGCAATCGCAATAGCGCACAACAACTTATCGTTCGCCATCTTTTAACAGAACTGAATATGTAGGTACTGTCGGACTGGCAAAAGAGTCGTCTTCGGGAAAGCTCGGAGCAACGTTCCCCCACCACGGAGGATCACTGGCGGAGTAGTGGGGATGCACACTCGAGAAACTTTGGCGCCTCGATCGCTGGTCCCCTCTAACCTGATTGGTTCGAGTTTCAAATAAAGTGTCATTGACGCCAGATTCGACCAATGATACGATAACTTGGAGGACCAACAGTGCTGGCGCCCTCTGAATTGACCTGATGAATGCGGATCCCCATACATGATCACCGCTACGCGCATGCGACAATGACAGAGTGGGACACGCCACATGGTGGGGGAGCATAGCTCCGAACTCTCCCGAAGACGACTCTTTTGCCAGTCCGACTATACCGTATGTCCGCGATCATTTGAACCATAGGAAAATTGCGAGTTTTGCATGAGCACCCCTTTGGGTCTCCTCGTCCAATAGAATCACCGGAGAAGCGTGAATGCGCATGCGTAGTCATCCGCGAGTGTGGCGTCGTCAGCAAGTTCAGATCGGTTATCGAAATAATCGATCTGAACTTGCTGACGACGCCACACTCGCGGATGACTACGCATGCGCATTCACGCTTCTCCGGTGATTCTATTGGACGAGGAGACCCAAAGGGGTGCTCATGCAAAACTCGCAATTTTCCTATGGTTCAAATGATCGCGGACATACGGATCACGTACCGTTTGTGTGTGTGTGTGTGTGATGCGATTAGAAAGCTGCCGTGAAGAAGCTCCTGAATCAAAAAATGGCATCGAAACCGATCTGAACGACGCCAACACCCGCGGATGACTACGCATGCGCATTCACGCTTGTCCGGTGATTCTATTGGACGAGGAGACCCGCGGGTGTGCTCATGCAAAACTCGCAATTTTACTATGGTGCATTTGATCGCGGACATACGGTACTGTCGTTTGTTTGCTGTAGATAAGTTTATTTAGCTACAGAATATTATAAATGTAATGTACCGTATGTCCGCGATCATTTGAACCATAGGAAAATTGCGAGTTTTGCATGAGCACCCCTTTGGGTTTCTTCGTCTAATAGAATCACCGGAGAAGCGTGAATGCGCATGCGTAGTCATCCGCGAGTGATCGATAACCGATCGAGTTATTTCGATAACCGATTTGAACTTGCTGACACGCCATACTCGCGGATGACTACGCATGCGCATTCACGCTTCTCCGGTGATTCTATTGGACGAGGAGACCCAAAGAGGTGCTCATGCAAAACTCGCAATTTTCCTATGGTTCAAATGATCGCGGACATACGGTAAATGTAATAAGAAAGCATTTTAACCCTCCGTTAGTCGGGTGGGTTGAACCCGACTAACGGAGGGTTAAGGGTCACGTGACGCAGTTGTGATTGCTGCAGTTTGGGAACGCGAACGGGAACGGCGAGAAGTTGAAACTTGGCCAAGTCTGAACGGGAGCGGCGAACGGCAACGGCGAACGGGAGCGGTAGCGGAAGTTTATAAATGCGACTTAGGATTCCCTATGTCTTAACTTTAAACGGGAACGAGAACGGCGGACGGGAGCGGCAGCGGAAAAGTTTATAAATCACGCTTCGATCTGCTGAATGCAACCAGAGTTTTTGGACTGCTAAACTGCACGTCCTGGTTTTCGGTTATCGGTTATTTAATGCTGTCGACGGCCACTGTAGCGCTGAATATTGCCTACTGCCGCGCCACCACTCGGGCATGCACGAGCCCTATACAGGGGCCTTTGGAGGAATTTAACGAGCGCATAAAGGGCAATTCCTTTTTATTAATTAAAATTAAATATTTTTTTTGTAAAATGCCATCCTCGAGAACAACCTGTTGCGTCAAAGGTTGCTCAAATACACCAGATCGTGTACAAAATATTAATCCACCAGTAAAATTTTATTCCTTTCCTACAAATAGTGTTCACTTACCATGGAAGAAACACAAACGTGAAAAGTGGATTAATGCAGTTAAAAATTATGTGTAAGTATAGTTAACCCCAACGTGTTATCCTAAAAGCAGTAATTATGAAAAATTCAATGTTAAATGATAGATTTAGAAATGTAATAAAAAGTTTAAGAATATGTAAATATAAAATTATTTCGAAAAAATACAAAACTAACCTTAATCTTTATTTTTTTTCTCATTTTTACAGTAAAAATCCGGATAACTGGAATCCATCAGTTCATACGAAAATATGCAGTGCTCATTTTGTTAATAATACAAAATCAGAACATCCATTGCATCCAGCGTATCTTCCTACAATTTTTCCTGGGAAAGTCATGCTGAAGAATGCAGAGAATGCAGTGAAAAGGTTTGAGCGACTGCAAAATCGTTCACGCACAATAGAGAAGAATAGAGCAATTTTGACAAGAAAAGAAAATATTTTACCAATGGCGGAAAATGCACGCAATAAAATAATTAATCCAATTGAGACTCCACAAACCACCCAACGAAGTATAAGTTGTCAAACTGAAGAATGCAAAAATGAAAATCTACTCGACGAGACATATTTTATGTGTAATTTAAGTTATCGTCATGGAGTTAGCACTGCAGAAGTGCAAGTAAACATTGCAAAGAAGAAGAAAGTTAACAAAATATGTGAAGCAGACCTTCCAACATTAAAAAGAGAATTCGGCTGCAATCCTATTGATCAAGATTCAACAAAAATTTTCTGTCAGGGTTTTCATGGAATTACGTCATTCAAGACTGACGAAGAGTTAGCAGTTTGACAGGCGTGTCCTTCCCTGTATTTACTCATCTTCTCAATATCCTTCCTGATGTTGATGGTTCCAAAGTGACTAAAAAAATGAAGTTCCTGATTACCTCAATGAAGCTGAAAACAGGTCTAAGTTACTCAGCATTGGCTGTATTATTTGGCATTCATAGAACTTCTGTACAACGAACATTTACTTCCACGATGCATTACTTGTTCATCGTATTGAAAAAATACATATTTTGGCCTTCTAAAGAAACTGTGAAAGCAACTATACCAGAAGCATTTAAAAAACATTATCCAGAAACTCGTGTAATTATCGATTGCACTGAAGTACGAACTGAAATACCATCAAAAGTTGAAGATAGAGTATTAATGTACTCCAAACTGATTCATAAATTATGTATCAAAATGTTATGGAAGGCGATCTGGTGATTTTTTTATTACGAATGATTGTAATTTAATTGCTTTAATAGAATCTGGAGATGTTGTTATGGCTTATAAAGGTTTTCCTTAAATTCGAACTGAAGTTGAAAATAAACATGCTAGTTTTGTTATGCCACCATTCCTGCAAAATCCTCAATTTTCAGCAGAAGGGGTCGAAGAAACATATAGTATTGCATCAGTTAGAATTCACATAGAGCGCATAATGCAAAGAATCAGAGACTTTTATATTTTCTGTAAGCTCCCAATAGAATTACTGAATGACATTGATAATATTGTTTTCGTTGTATGTGCATTGATAAACTTAGAAAAACCCATTATTCAACAGTGATTCAATTTCGATGATGGAATCATCAAAACTCAGTATCAATTGAATAATTTGAAACGAATAATGGTAATGAAATATTCTAAACTGAAAATATGAAATTATAAATAAGAATTGCTGTAATTTTATCAATTGTACTATTTATTTTGCATATTTTGTACAATAAATATTATGATATAAAAAATATTGTTAACATTTAAATCACCAGCTTATTACAATTTTTGAAACCTCAAAAATGTTCTTATATAATCTCATTATGAATATTAATTATCAATCTTCTCTGTTTTTATTTTTTAGTTTTTATCACATTCAACATGCGCATATGCACGGTATACGACATATTGGAAACCACCAACTGCTGTCGACGAAATACCTGACTAAATTAAAAGAAATCTCGTTCATTTTTCTGGTACCTTATGTCTGCGATCAATAGGGAGGTTCGGACCAAAAATATTTTCTTATTTCTCTATGGAAACTATTGTGCATGTGTAAGTAACCATGTACGTGAAATAATTTTTCAAAAAAAAATAAAATTTACTAGGTACTTCAAATTGCACATTGTAACTCCGGCGATAACGTTAGGGATGAGAACGTTTTCTTATTGGTTTGACGTCACTTGCCAGACATAAGCTCCGCCTTCTCCCGGGGAGCAGTGCAGGCATATAGCGCGAACGTGATTTAACCATCTGGCTCTCTTGGATCGGCAAATGTTTGGGGGATGAATCAGTGATGGTCCAGAAGGGAAAAGGTCTAAGCTTCTATTTGAGGAAAGGCTTATTGTTGAGACAGATGAAGTTTTTAAAAACAATAAGATTGACGTAAATTCCTCAAAAGATTCTGAAGTAAACAAACTTCGACGAAGTGCACGTATTAAAGATTTGTCTAACGTATCATATGATGAAGATTACTATTGAATATTAATTTTTTATCAATTTAATCACGATACTATCAATTTTTATGTAATCTTATTAGAATATAAGAGTAATTTGTATCTACAAACTATGTATGTATCAGCATAGATTTAAGATTGAATGATAATGATTACTTGGTCTTATTATCTTTTGGGGTTTTTCCTTAATCCGTAGCAACAAATGTTGGACCATTGTTATGTTCCCCAAAAGCAAATTATATATAATAGATAAGAAAACTTCTACATTAATTTAATCGATTACTTCTTGAGTGAGAGTATTGAAATAAGCAAAAACTGATCGATGTTAGATATTTATAATCCTAAGTTTAAGAATATGATTTATTATCGCAAACGAAAGGTAAGAGAGGGTACAGATTTATAACTCTACCCTTGCTAAAAAGTTTCCAATACTTTACAACCGGAAAAAAACCGGCGGGCCTAGCGGTCCAGATGAGCATGTAGTATGTACAGTATGTCCCGTGGATAACGCAAGTATTTGAATTTCCCTGACATTTGACTTTGGTAGTGCTTGGAACGGTGCTGTAGTTAGAGTTGGCTTCAGAAGAGTGCGCTGTGTTCTTACGAGCCGTGTTTCGAGAGCAAAAAGTGTAAAACGTCTGATTTCCCGGGAACTGTCAATTCGAGAGATCGAAGCGTCTAACCTCGAAATTAACTAAATTTGTAAAAATAATGGTAAATAATGTGTAGAAGTGATGAGAAATAATCATACAGGTTTCGGAAACACGGCTCGTAAGAACGCAGCGCACTCTTCTGAAGTCAACTCTAACTACAGCACCGTTCCAAGCACTACCAAAGTCAAATGTGGGGGAAATTCAAATACTTGCGTTATATATATATCCACGGGACATACTGTATACACGCCTATAGCTTGGTGCAGAGTGATTTCTGGTCACTCTATCCCTTCTAAACGGGCTTTGCAGCGTCTACTAAATAAGAAATAATTAGTTCCGAGCAGTGACACCGAAGTATATGTGATTTTTAGAGTTCTCAGTGTTTAAAGATATTACCTACCACCACTCACCACAATGCTGCCTGGCTATCAGAAAGCCGACTCGCGAAATTTACCTGTTATGGATGTACAAATGGTGTACCAGTTTCTTTCAAATAATGCAAATTTAAATCAACCTCAGAGCAGTGGTGTAAAAGTACTGCGGTAAGTATCAATATATAGAACGTTAATTGTGATGCAAATTAATTCTTGAAACAACACTTGTTATCACATACCTAATATTAAAATATTGTGTTGTAAAATGTTTTAATACGTAATATACGAAATAATTTGTAGATCGGGAAGAGAGGATTACGGCTTACTATAGGTATACCAATCGCGTGTCAGCTGCTCTTCTATTGGTTGAGAGTAAGACGTAAGCCGTAAAATTCCAACGTATGTATGTGACGGAAACCCTACTGCTTGCTGTTACTGCTTACTGTTGCTGCACTTTCACTTAGATTGCTCCATCTAACAATATGTGTTGGAAACTTACTGCCTTACTGTTACTGCTTACGTTTTTTCACGTGTGAAGCGTTTGGTGGAGTTGTATCAATCAGCAGTCGCGGGACGTCCGGCGCATGCGCGCTACGATTTTTCGGGCAGAAAAATTTCCCTTTCTCAAACCACTCGCAAAGGTGCGTATACGCACGATGCGAGCGGTCTAAGATACGTATACGTTTCGAAGTGGCCTTCGCAGTGGCTTTCTCGAGCGGGAGTTGCGAGTACTCGTAACTGGAAACGTATACGTTTCTTTTGCGAGTGCTTAACGCTTGGCAACGTTGTAGGATGTACTAACAGTTGAATAAATATGGAGTAGATGATATTAAATTTTCAGAATATATTGGTTTACTTCTTATGACATGCTTTTAGCGCGTAGTTTTGAATACTTTCTTATTACGTATCACACGATACACATATAAAAATATAAATATATATATTTCTATTATATAGTGTCCTTTGGATACTTATAATATTTGCTTATCCATCCAACCGTCCATTAACAACTTATTTTAAAAACATTCACATCTTAATAATGTAATCAAACTTTCTTTATAATTTCCTGCTATTATATTTTTGTCGAAAGGATTTTATATATATTTTATTTGAAATTCTGTAAAAATAGGTGGCGACTTTGTTGTTTTATACACTATTGAATTTGATCCTGATTAGATAATTTTTTTAAATGTTATCTGCAAAAGTTCAAAATTTGTATGCGATAACTTTTAAGCAGATAGAGCTATTTGCGTACAACAAATTTGGATATACAACGGAGTTTGAACATTTTTCAAATTGCGCGAAATCAATAAGTGTCCAAAGTATAAGACATTTATTAATGTAGAATATCTATCTTAAAATTAATAAGCGACGCACACCAAATAAAATATGTACATACATATAAGCACTCAGAAAAGAAGACAAGACGCGAAACGCCGAATTTTCTTTTTATATGAATGTAAGAAACTGGAATAACAGCATATGTGGTATAATGATATAAATATTAAAATTTCTATAATAAGGGAAAATTATAATCTTTTATTGTTTCCTCCAATTTTATAATATATATTATCGATGTGTGTAATACAACACGAAGAATTAAATTGTGTGGAAACCTATTCATTTTTCAATTACTATGTATTATGTGATTCATAAAAAATAACAAACTTGGTTTAAGTAAGAATAGCGAATGAGTACTAATGAATATTATCTCTATCTTATAATTAAAACGCTTTATTATAAAATCAATAGTCACGCAATACAAATCCTTTATTGCACTCCACGGCGAAATTACATTAATGAATATTTTTATCCCCATATAAAAATTACAATCTCTTCGTACCAAATGAAATATTCCTTATATTACTTATTCCTACTTTATTCAGTTGAGCGTACAAATACTGCGGACGATGCTACCACGGAGAAGCCGACTCTCGTAAAGAGCATGTGTTTGGAATTGTAATCATAAAACATTTAACCATTCCAAGTCTTGGGTTTGGAGGAGGGAGTTTTCAGAGCCCATTTCATTGGAAATCCTGCAAATAAGTGCATTCGAATTCTGTGAACAATGTTAGAAACATCGTTGAAAATGAATCTAGCCGATCTAGCCAGTGAAAAAAAGAAGCGCACCGTAAATGTGACGGAGGAGCAGCGGAATTTGTTGCCTGTCGGTAAACTCATCGAATACATCTATTTGTCTGCCAAAAACTCTTCTTGGCGGTTGTTGTGCAGCAGCTTCCACTTCTTGAAGACCATCCAATACAACCGCATGAATTATATCGTCTAATTCCGCCATACCTTTAGTTAATAATACGTATTATTTATTAATTGCTTATATATACCGCATGTCCTATGGCCAACCGCGCAGGTGAGCTGCGACCTGAATTCTTGACTTCGGCAGTATTTATGGTACAGTTAGAGTGGGCTTCAGACGAGTGCATTGCATAAGAATGAAAAGTGTCGACTGCTCTTCTAATAGCTGTCAACTGGGGAGATCGAAGCGTTTCGTGTAACCTCAAAATCGTAAAGTTTTAAATTAGTAGTGAATAATTTGTAGGAGTGATGAGAAATAATCATAAATAATCTTTCGAATTGACAGCCATCGGGAAATCAGACAACGCTTTTCGCTCTTACGCTGCGTTCTTACGAAAAGTGTGAAACGTCTGATCTCCCGATGGCTATCAATTTTGGAGATCGAAGTATAAGCTCGAAATCGTGAATCTTTGAATAAATGGTAAGTAATGTTCAGAAGTGAGAGTTAACAATCATTCGGGTTTTTTCGATGTCCAACCGAATTACACGCCTCATGCCTATTTGTTTCAGAAATTATTTCCGCGCTAGCACCGCGCGTGTCTAGGAAGTAGTTTTACGAAGTGGCGTGAGCGATACCTAAGGTGTCACAATTCGGAAGATTATTTATGATTATTTCTCATCACTTCTACAAATTATTCACTACTAATTCAAAACTTTACGATTTTGAGGTTACACGAAACGCTTCGATCTCCCGAATTGGCAGCTATTAGAAGAGCAGTCGACACTTTTCGTTCTTATGCAGCGCACTCGTCTGAAGCCCACTCTAACTGTACCATAAATACTGCCGAAGTCAAGAATTCAGGTCGGAGCTCACCTGCGCGGTTGGCCATAGGACATGCGGTATATATATATAAGATTAATATATATATGGTATATATTACTAAAATTATTCGTTGGAACCATGCGATCAAGACTAGATCTCCTCGGGGTCGAAATTCAAAATAAAAAAGGTGTGAGTGCCGTTGTACTCACGGAGGATGTGTAAACATCTTACAATTATCTGCGGTCCGAGTTTAATTGGGGAATATGACGTCGTAGTACGACATAAAGAAGTTTAATTTTTTCTATAATAAAATATTTATTATTATTATATTAGATTTATAACTTACTAGCAGCCCGTCCCGGCTTCGCACAGGTAGATTGTGGATTGATTTTGTCCGTCCACCATTTTTTAAATACATTTTTAATACAAAACTTTTAGTATTTTTCCCGGGCTACGCAATGGTTATATTGGATTTGACCTTGACCATGACCTTCAAGGTTATATTAAGGTCAAATTAATTTTTTTTTCACGTTCAAATGTGTCCTTAACCATTTTTTTCATGTTACCTTTATTGTCAGCGGAGGTCAAATTTAGACTTTTTGAATATCCTGTATAAGATTTACTAACTCAGAAACCTTCGCGGATATGCGTCCAACTGTTCCCCAAATTTTCATCGCAATCGGATGAACGGTTTAGGAAGGCATAATAATCATCCGTACCGGTACTTTTTGAACACCCTGTATAAGATTTACTAACTCAGAAACCTTCGCGGGCATGCGTCCAACCATTCCCCAAAGTTTCATCGCAATCGGATGAACGGTTTAGGAAGGCATAATAATCATCCGTACCGGTACTTTTTGAACACCCTGTATAAGATTTACTAACTCAAACCTTCGCGGGCATGCGTCCAACCATTTCCCAACTTTTCATCGCAATCGGATGAACGGTTTAGGAAGGCATAATAATCATCAGTACCGGTACTTCTTGAACACCTTTTATAAGATTTACTAACTCAGAAACCTTCGCGGGCATGCGTCCAACCATTCCCCAAAGTTTCATCGCAATCGGATGAACGGTTTAGGAAGGCATAATAATCATCAGTACCGGTACTTTTTGAACACCCTGTATAAGATTTACTAACTCAGAAACCTTCGCGGGCATGCGTCCAACCATTCCCCAAAGTTTCATCGCAATCGGATGAACGGTTTAGGAAGGCATTTGATATTACCTTAAATGTCACGGTCAAGGTCAAATACAATACGACCACTGGGTAGTCACGGGAAAATCCTTAAAGTTTTGTATTAAACATTTTTCTTTAAAATGTTTTCCCGTTGAGATAATCCAGCTTGCGCGAATAGTATGCGCAGTAGCGCCACACACACACTGACGTAGTCACATGTACACGGCTTACGTCTGACGCTCGATTTCCCAGGAAGGTCCCACCGTAGAGCCATAGCATAGATGTTTACACATCAAAAATTCTTTTTGTAAGCTCCCTTAAAAATGTTTGTCCGTGAAATAGAACGGAAATTTTTTGAGCAAGAGAAATGAACAAAAAATTGTTCCAGTATTATATATGCCTGAATGTTGATGTATGCATATATGCATACGTAGGTACTAACAGCGTTACATTTTTTCGAGAGCCCCAAGGAGATATATATATTATATATACACAATTGACAGAGTAAGCAAATATAATATTTTAGGTTATTTTAGGAAGTTATGTACAACAGCTTTGCTCAGTCTAAATTGTTTGGCGAACCTTATCATTTAATACTATGAATTATATCGTTCATCATCTATTACCTTTTATTTACCTTCGCCAATTTTTCTTTCCTTTCAATTAACACTTCTTTCAACTCACTTTACAAACTTCACTTTCCCGCCAAATAATACACAAGATACGTATACGTTTCGATGTTGCGAGTGGTCTAAACCACTCGCAGCATACCACTCGTAAAGATACGTATACGTTTCTCAAAGCGCTCGCAACGCGAACTCGAGAAAGCCACTTTCGGTTACGAGCGCTCGCAAGTCCAAAGTTGCGTATACGTTTCTCTTGCGAGTGGTTTGAGAAAGGGACCAACTATCCAACTAACCATAGGAGCTACGCCGTGCTCATTCCCACCCCCCACTCACGGATATTACTTGAGGAAAACAGACTGGGGCGCCTTTCAACAATCTCTGATTGACGACCTTTCTAACCCTTCCCATACTCAGACGCATTCACCTCCCCTTACTAAATATGACAACCTCATCAATCTAATAGACTCTGCAATCATAAAATCTTCCCCACCCCACAGACCTAATACCAATTCTCCTCGCCGCAAACGGAACGCCCCCTGGTGGAATGATCGCTGCGCCGACGCCAATTCCCAACGTAAAAAAGCACTAAGCATTTTCCGTAAAACTCCTAACTGTGCTAATTGTATCGCCCTCAAAAAAACTGAGGCCAACGCTAAAAAGATTTTCAAACAAGAAAAGACTCTCATGGCGTAGATTCTGCGAATCCCTTAGCTACAACACCCCGCTGTCCACGGTCTGGAACAGAATTAAAGGCTTTAGGAACCGCTACATTAAACCTCACTCTCAATTCACCAACGACAATGTCACCATCAATAACATGAAGGAATTCAAAAATAACTTCTGTAAGCCGTCTACTCCCTCCCTCCTCCTACCCCCAAGCGCCTACCAGGCTGATCCTTACTTAGATAGCCCATTTAATCTCCAAGAGCTTAAGACCGTAATTGCCGGCACTAAAGTCCGGTCAGCACCGGGACTGGACCACATAAATTACCAAATAATCCAGAAACTCCCCCCACCCGTCCTCGCCGTCCTCCTCGACATTTTCAACTCCCTCCTAGAAGAAGGCTCCTTCCCAGATTCATGGAAAGAATTCATAATCATCCCCATCCCTAAACCCAAAGCTGGCAGTTTTCGACCAATTTCCTTGGCCTCTTGCATGTTAAAACTCCTCGAAAAACTGATCCAAATCAGACTCAATTGGTGGATAGAACATCACGACGTCCTTCCGGGCTCCCAATATGGTTTCCGAAAGAAACGTTCGTGTGCCGACAACCTAGCACTTATCACTACGGAAATTAACACAGGATACGTCCGCCATGAATACACTCCAGCGGTATTCCTAGATATATCCGGCGCATTCGACAATGTTGCACCCGCTATCCTTGTCCAGTGCCTGGCCGCAACTGGCATCCCACAAAAATATTGCAAATTCATTCACAACCTCTGCAACAACAGGAAACTATTTTTTAAAATCAACGGATCCCTATCTCAACCCTACTCCACCTCCATTGGCCTACCTCAAGGCTCTGTCTTAAGCCCATTGCTTTATAACTTGTATGTTAAAGACATCGAACAGACGATTGACGAAAGGTGCTCCATCATACAATTCGCGGATGACATAGCTATCTTCTCCCGCTCCAAATACCTCGCAGATGCCCTGACCTCTATCCAATCCTCAATAGACAATATCACGACTTTCCTTACCAATAGAAAACTCCAACTCTCTCCCACCAAAACTTCCATGGTCATATTCACTAATCGCTACACCCCTCCGAATTCCAACATCCTCCTAAGGGCCAGTTTTACCAAAGCCAAGTTATACCTAGAATAAGTATACCGAGGATAAATTTATACTCTTCTTTATACCTGGTATAAAGCGCAGGCGTTTTACCAGCTCCAAGTTTGCCTGGGATAACTATTCCAGGTATAAGCGTTGGCCATCTAAAATTATTTTTAGGTTGGTAGTAAGAAGTACGTACTGCGCATGACATTTGGTCGTTTTGACAGCTGTTCCGGCGCGATAAATGAAATTCGGAGTTGTTATTCTCAGTATAACCTAACTTTTTGTTTTTGACGTCTTTATTCTTTCATGATATAATCATAACCTGATCGTTGTGGTAAATTGTTATTAATTTTGAAATAGTTGATTGATGTACCAGTTTTTTAATCATCATCTGATGATGACATTGACGTATTACCAAGAATCAGAAATCCAAAGAAAATACGTGCCCGGTAAATAAAAGATATCTATAACAATATATTTATATTTTCGTAACAATAACTTTTATTTTCGAGTCGTCGATAAAAGCATCAGGTACAAAACACGTCCAAACATTCGATATCTCACCAACAAGAATGTGTTCAGTCTCAAAAAACTATAAGGGTCGTCACACAATAATAGTAATTACAACGTAAAATTGCACCATTCGATCCAAATCTCGTATCGGACAAAATATATTCTAAAATCTATAAACTTTTAAATCGCTACAACTTAAGATTTATCACGCGGTGACATTACTCTGAGATTACATAGAGCGGTACAATGTTATCGTTTTTTTAAGTATACGCGACCCTATCTAAAAAGTATACAAAGAGCGTTGTACGACTTGATGTCTAATGCCGAGGTATCTTACAAAAGTGTATCAATGCAAATCTAAAATTTTTTCATATTCTACATCGTACGACGGATGTATCACTTCTGCTCCTGAAAACTGCAATCACGCGAATTGAAGAAAGGTATAATGTCTACCTAGATAAATTTAAATGTTACTTATACAAGACAATGCAATGGTAGATGACTTCTTTGGTTGATATTATTGGATACCGTTGAGATTCTCGCGATTAGAGACCCGCGTGCGTCAATTTTAAATTTAAACTTGCATTTTCTGAGTAAAAGAGTGAAGAGAGAAAACAAAATTTTCCCGACGTTTCTATGAGCTTCTATCCTCCTATTAAAAAAGAACTATAATCTAAAATGTGTCGTGCGAAATTACCTCGCAGAGAAAGACTCATTTATAAAAGAAGGCTACAATAGCCGTTCCTCGGAGCACCGTCCGACGCGATTGCTGCGACCCAGAGAACTTGAGTATCATCGAGTTCTTAATCTAGAACGAATTATCGAACGTCAACGTCGCGGTGGAATTTCTACTGTCCGGCGATTGCATTGCGATATATCGTTTCCGTAAGATCTCTTGAAGGTCGTTGCAAGAGCTATTTTCTCGTTTGGCTCGCAAAGGTCTCCCACCCGGCGATCTGAAAAACACGTTTAAAAGCCCACTGTGAACAAAATCAATCTTTCGCAGCCACGACATTCTGACAATGCGAAACTCCTCTTTGTTCCTGGCGAATAAAAAGTTTACCGCGATAAAATTGTTTAATCGTACCTTGTGACGAGTTTCATTTTGACTTTGTTGATGTTTTTCAGTATGTCGCCCATTGATTTCTGGGAGATCAGTGGCGGTTTATGCCGATCGATGAACTTGTAGCCCTGTAAACTAGCTCTCCTCGCGATGTTAGGAGTCGTTGGAGGTTGCTGAGGTGGCGGCATATAATAATGACTAATTAAAAGTTTTAACATTATGATAAAAACGATTACCTACAGTAATTAGCATTGATCCCGAAGCAAGAAATCTTACAAGTCGGCAATAATTTTGTTGCTGGCTGAATTGCTGCATTTCTTGGCGACCTCGAAGCAATGCGATGTCGTATTTGTCCCAATAATCTCTGACAGGTTTGTTTTTCCAAACGAAAGCAAGTGAAGAATTCTACAACCATTGTATTCTTCGAAATAGTCAACTCTGGAATAGTTTTGTATTAGATATTGGTTATAAATTAGTAGGTATAGGTATCCTTTATTTACTTACCGGGCACGTATTTTCCTAGGATTTCTCATTCTTTGTAAGACGTCAATTTCATCATCAGATGATGATTTGACAACTGGCACATCAATCAACTCTATTTCACAACTAATAACAATTATTATGATTCTGTCACGGTTGTGATTCTGTCACGGAATAATAGACGCAAACAAAAAGTTAGGTTATCCCGAGGATAGCTAGCTTATCCAGCGCTGAAACTGCCGGATAAGCTATCCCTGCATTTATTCCAAAGTTTATCCTATTCCAGACTTATACCATCGTGGTAAAACGCTTGCGTACAGGTTATTCTCAGTATAGCGCTATACGGCGTTTATACCGTGTTGGTAAAACCGGCCCTTAATGATACACCTATATTCCCCTCTAACTCCGCTAAATTCCTCGGCCTTTATCTCGACGTGAAACTCAAGTGGAAACCTCATCTCGACCACCTCATCAACAGAAGCAGGAAAATTATAAACATAATCAAAGCGCTCCGCGCCACCTGGTGGGGTGCTGATCCACACACCCTGCTTATTCTGTACAAATCCCTACTTCGCAGCTCGATTGAATACGGTTGCTTCTGCTTCAATCTGGATGACTTCTCCTTAAAAAACAGACTCCAAAAAATCCAAAACCAAGCTATCCGACTAGCCTTAAGCTATAGATGCTCAACTCCCATTAATATCATGCACGCCGAAAGCAACACGCCCCCTCTTTATATTCGGCTCACCAACTGCATATACAAATTCCTTCTTAAAACTTACTCGACCGAAAATCACCCCATCGTCAATAACTTAAGCTACCTGCACATCCTTACCAGAAATCATAACCCCCCGAGTTCCATCTTGAGATCCTTCATTCTTTACAGGATATTTACCAAAACCTCCCACCTCCAAAATCACATTGACTCCCATCCCAAGCCCCTCATTTACTCGTACCCCCCCCCCCCCCCCCCACCGCACCTCCCTCTGACCTCATAGACTTCAACACCGGAAAAAGATTTACCTTCTGTACCGGTACCGTATGTCCGCGATCATTTGAACCATAGGAAAATTGCGAGTTTTGCATGAGCACCCCTTTGGGTCTCCTCGTCCAATAGAATCACCGGAGAAGCGTGAATGCGCATGCGTAGTCATCCGCGAGTGTGGCGTCGTCAGCAAGTTCAGATCGGTTATCGAAATAATCGATCTGAACTTGCTGACGACGCCACACTCGCGGATGACTACGCATGCGCATTCACGCTTCTCCGGTGATTCTATTGGACGAGGAGACCCAAAGGGGTGCTCATGCAAAACTCGCAATTTTCCTATGGTTCAAATGATCGCGGACATACACCCGGGCTCACGGAATCTGTCGCTGGTGACTTTTTTTAAATGTTATTTTTAAACGTACTAACCAATGATTAATCAATCCTCGTGCTTTCATTAACGAGAGTAGACGTCACCGTAGCTAATGAGGGCATGAGAATTAATTGTTCACTGGTTAGTACGTTTAAAAATAAGGTTTAAAAAAAGTCACCAGCGACAGATTCCGTGAGCACGGATGTACGGTACGCCACGCGATCACGCCACGGTGAGACCATATAGTGGTGCCACTACGTGGCAGCACTGCGTGCGGCTAGCGTGTAAATCCACGCTTTGCTGTCGGGGAAGAAGAAGAAGAAGAGAAAGGGACCCCACCTATTGCCACGTAACCGATTCTAAAGAGATCGGCTGTAACAAAGGATTTGTGCGACATCTTTATTTTCGTCGAGATTCGAAAAGGTATTTAAACGATTTAAACATTTGTGGTCACTGCCGTTTCAACCGAGCTACCTATCGCCGTTAATAAACGTACATTAACTTTAAAATTAATGTAATATATCTGTAATGTCGCTACGATTACAATAAGAGATTGCGATGAAAATTTTTCATGACACGAAAGACAATACGTACGTATTCGCGCGCCTAGGTATAAGGCGCGTTGTAAGCAGTGTTTTTACAAAGTAGTACCACTTTAGTACTGTTAGGGCGTATTGAGGTGGAATTGCCATGGCTCTAACGTGAAGTAACACGGATTTAATTTTAAGTAACGTCAGGTGACTGGAAGTGAGGCAAGTAAGGTAAAAGCACCAATGGCCGGACGGTTAAGACCAGTATCCGGACACCCATAAAAATATATGTAGCAGATTTGATTGAGTGTTCTTACTAGATGTGGAATTTCTCATGAGCGTTCCTAATTTATTGAAGATTCTTTCTCAGTAATTGATTCTTTTTACCACATTTAATAATCAGTGTTATACGTAAAAATGTCCGGATATTGGGACGTGTCCGGCCACTGGTGCTTTTACCTTAAGGTCTGTTTATGATGAACTTGATGTAGCTAACGCAAGAGAACACAAGCAAAGAGCATATTTTTTGTTGGAATTCGATAAATACTAGTAGGTTATATTCCCACTGTCAATTATTATGAACAGACGTAGCATTGCTGTGTTATTTCCCATTGTGTCAAGTTAATTGTTTAACATAGACTAGCGTTACTTTGTTTCTGTGCCAAGTTGATTGTGAATGGTTCCATTTGTTACCATGGGTTCAAGGTTTTGCATTACATCACTTCACATTAAGTAACTTTGCGCAGCGTTACATCGTGTCACAGCCATTGTAATGCTATTTTTACTGACTTCCATAATGCTTGGAAAATGATGTAGCGGTGTACAATATGAATTGAATTAGGACCAGCTGAAGTGAAGGCGCGAAGACTGGAATAAGAGGAAGCGAGAAGATGTGCCTCAGACTCAGTCACTTCTTATCAATCTCTCATTGTACTCCCAGAGTCATAGATTCTGTCGCTGGTGACTTTTTAAAATGTCATTTTTGATGTGTAAACATCTATGCTATGGCTCTACGGTGGGACCTTCCTGGGAAATCGAGCGTCAGACGTAAGCCGTGTACATGTGACTGCGTCAGTGTGTGTGTGGCGCTACTGTGCATACTATTCGCGCAAGCTGGATTATCTCAACGGGAAAACATTTTAGAGAAAAATGTTTAATACAAAACTTTAAGGATTTTCCCGTGGCTACTCAGTGGTCGTATTGGATTTGACCTTGACCGTGACCTTTAAGGTAATATCAAATGCCTTCCTAAACCGTTCATCCGATTGCGATGAAACTTTGGGGAATGGTTGGACGCATGCCCGCGAAGGTTTCTGAGTTAGTAAATCTTATACAGGGTGTTCAAAAAGTACCGGTACTGATGATTATTATGCCTTCCTAAACCGTTCATCCGATTGCGATGAAAAGTTGGGGAATGGTTGGACGCATGCCCGCGAAGGTTTCTGAGTTAGTAAATCTTATACAGGGTGTTCAAAAAGTACCGGTACGGATGATTATTATGCCTTCCTAAACCGTTCATCCGATTGCGACGAAAATTTGGGGAACAGTTGGACGCATATCCGCGAAGGTTTCTGAGTTAGTAAATCTTATACAGGGTATTCAAAAAGTCGAACTATACTTGACCTAAATTTGACCTCCGCTGACAATAAAGGTAACATGAAAAAAATGGTCAAGGACACATTTGAACGTGAAAAAAAATTAATTTGACCTTGATATAACCTTGAAGGTCATGGTCAAGGTCAAATCCAATATGACCATTGCGTAGCCCGGGAAAAATACTAAAAGTTTTGTATTAAAAATGTATTTAAAAAATGGTGGACGGACAAAATCAATCCACAATCTACCCGTGCGAAGCCGGGACGGGATGCTAGTAAGTTATAAATCTAATATAATAATAATAAATATTTTATTATAGAAAAAATTAAACTTCTTTATGTCGAACTACGACGTCATATTCCCCAATTAAACTCGGACCGCAGATAATTGTAATATGTTTACACATCCTCCGTGAGTACAACGGCACTGACACCTTTTTTTAAACATATTAGCCAATGAACAATTAATTATCATGATCTTGTTACTGCGGCGGCGTTTGCCCTGGTCATGAAAGCATGAAAGTTGATTGATCATTGGTTAGTATGTTTAAAAATAAGATTTAAAAAAATCACGAGGGACAGAATTCGTGATGCTGGGACTATCTCCTTATAGAAAACAAATGTGCTCATTTTCTCTCGTATCATGAAAAATAGTACGACTCAGCGGTGTTCCACCGATACTCTGCCGACTGAGCAAGCGCTGACTTCCAGTGGAAACTCTTGCAGCGCTCCTTGAACATTAGCCAAAAATCATTCAGCAATTACAACTGAGTGGGTTGAGTATTGGAATTTTATTCTTTATTTTTTATTTCTTATCTTTTTCCTTTTTTTCTTCATTCTGTAATGGGTTGTATTTTTTTGCCATGAAGACTAAATCTAATTGTTGTGTCGTGGCAAAAGAAGAAAATTCGTTCATACCAGTCAACTACGGCCGACTAGAAAAAGTACATACCGTCACCCTGAGCGGGCCAATCGGAATCATCGTCACTGGGTGTATACAGGGTGATTCGAAATGGGCGCACTTCCTCTCGTAGAGAGATTCTTCGCAAAAAACTGAACCGAAAGTTCCTGTACAAAATTTTTGTGCTCCGCCTAGTTTACAAGATAATCCAGTTCGAAAATTTCCAATTCAAAGTCAGATTCAAGGGACAACCAGGGCCGTGATAACTGGGGCCAACTTCATAAGATTAGTGAGTCAGCATTCTATAGTTAGTCCTATCTGTTTCGCATTCGACTTTATCGCGATACATAATTTGTCTGTCAGTCTTATAAAGTTGGCCTCGGTTATCACGGCCCTGGTTGTCCCTTGAATCTGACTTTGGATTGGATATTTTCGAACTGGATTATCTTGTAAACTAGGCGGAGCACAAAAATTTTGTACAGGAACTTTCGGTTCAGTTTTTTGCGAAGAATCTCTCTACGAGAGGAAGTGCGCCCATTTCGAATCACCCTGTATATTATGTGCTTCGAGCGGTTTTGGCGTTTGCAATTCAAAGAAGAGTAGCAGCGCTCGCGGTCGGCTCAGCGTTACTCTCCGTGCTTATTGCAAACGCCAACTTACTCCCGATGTCATAGATTCTGTCACTGGTGACTTTTTAAGCTGTCATTTTTAAACGTACTATGTAACTAATGATTAGTCAATTCTCATCCTTTCATTAACCAGGGCAAATGTCGCCATAGCTAACGAGAGCATGAGAATGAATTGTTCATTGACTAGAGTAGGTATGTTTAAAAATGACATTTTAAAAAGTCACCAGCGACGAATCCGTCACGCCAGGAGTACATCCCTCGGCGCGTAAATATAATAACTATTTTGTATAAGAAAAAATTACATTTTATGAATCCGCGTAAAACGATGTTCGTAATTATTTGATTAAGCTTCAAACAACTTTACAAAAAATTATACCGCCCAAAGCGGAGAGAATACAATATAGGTATAACTAATGAGTAAGAAAAGTAAGTGACTTTCACAAACGATTTTATTAAGAAAATTATAATATCGTCTAGCGTACATTGACGCAAAAATACTACTTTTCTAAAAAACGCGAGAAAAGTGAACACGCGCGAAATAAGCCACCAAGTAACTACACGTAACGAGAGTATACGATTATAAAAAATAGAGTCGCGGTATTTCGACTTGCTCCGTATTTTAAATTCAGATTAACGAATATTCTGTACCCCACGGTCCTTCTTACGCAAACTTCTGCATGTAAGTAGTTCGGAGAATTTTTTACTCGAGTACTTTGTAATATAAATAAAATCCAAAAATGTGAACATTTCTCACGAGAGATTATAAGTACATGTTACACGCATAATTAGTTAAAAAATATTGCAGAAATTCTTGTGCTCTCTCAATACTAAAGTACATGGTAGAATAATTATCCCACTTTCACACAGCGCATCTTTTGAAGCGTCACTAACAAAGGATATATCGCGCGGGTATCGTATCGAACGAACATAATTATACTTAGCGGTTCGCATAGTTTTACATTTATTTACGACAAAATTTGGTTCGTTTCAGATGGCGATTGCGATGCGGGATGAACAACTTGTCCAGGAAGTCCTTCGAATTCCTGAAATAGCCAACCTGAGAATAACTATATCTAGTACATTCGTAGCCAGTGCTGCAATTGGAGCGTCAGCGATGCTCGGTGCCTTATTATTTGGCACTGCTGGTTTGGCAATTGGTAATTATTTATTCCACGTGTAATTAAATAACGAGCAAGAAAACATTTTATCGAAGAAATTTTACGATTATCGCGGAGCTAATTTCTTCGATTCAGTTTAAGTCTCGTCTCTGGATAAGCTCGGCTAGCTATCGATCGAATTATTAGATTTGACGATAGACCTAGTTCCGTGTTCAAAGTTTAAGAGATCAACGCTGTTTGACTTCAAAATTCAAGCATTTCATTGGCCGTTCCTCCGCTTAAACTTTCAGGTGGCATCGTAGGGAGCTGCGTGGCAGCTTATATGACCCATGGAACATACAGAACTGTACCACAGCTATACGCTGCATTATCGAATGTGCAGAGACAACAGATCAAGGAATTGTTACGCAGTTTTCTAAGTTTTGAGCGCCTTATAGACTTTGTAAAGTTCATTGTAAACGTATTCTGTGAGAATAGCTTCTTAGGGGGTTGCATAGTGGTTTTACAAAAATGTCTGGGAGGGATGCGTATGATGATTGCACAGTGAAGTTTCATATCAATTATTACACTTGTACGCAGTTCTAAAGTGAATTATATTCTAATTAACGAACTCGCGATAATTACTATTTTTTGAAGTTTTATTTTCATCCATTTATACTCAAAATAAAGAGGATACCTAATCGAGATGCCTTATGTAGCACAGGTATGTAAATCTAGAGTCAATGATTCTGATCGACCTGTTTTGGGTGATAGTACTTCTATCGAGTCGATCGTAACTAAAAGATTCTAGTGAATCTTAATACTTTGCCATGAAAGCAAAATTTGATAGCTGCTTCATGGCAAAACAAGAAGATCCGCTCTTATCGTTCAACTACGGCCGACTCAATAGACTGCCTAAGTCTGACGTCATAAATGGGCGGAGCTTCCAAACCTTTCCAAACAAATCGGTTTTGCGTGCAAATTGTCCATAAGAGAGTTTTCTTTTCAAGTGTATCGTTAATTTTGACGTAAATAAGGGTTATGAGCTATATATTTTTGTAAAGTTTGGTCAAACCTACGATATCCCCAAATATTTTAAAATAGGTAAGCTGTATAATATATTTTTTGTTCCTTTTAGATATGTTAGGTTATGAGGTTATATCAATGTTTCGTTTTCATGAACTTTTATAATTTTTGAAAAATACTATTTTCTCAGGAGTGTTTTTAAATGTTTTTTTATTATTATCTTCTAGGTTGAGCGGTTTAATGGTCATTTATAACCATGGTAATGTGTTTTGTGCCTGATTGTGAACACTACAGTGACTGAAATCTTTGTAAATTTTTCACGTCCCCTGCTGACTTACAAGAGCGAAGGAAATGGATTAACATGATAAAGTAATATTATTGAATACTCCCAGATAGAAAAGTCTGCCACAGGATTAGTGCAGTGCCTCTAATATACCGCCAAAGTTGAGGCAGACCTTGTCGAAGCACGTCTTGTCAGTAGAACGTGATATTCCTACCGTGGCATTGTACCGCAATTCTAGAGATTTTTAATTCTGGCATATTGGAGGTAAAATACATGTACACTGTCAGTACAGGAAGACGATATATAAGGGGTATAGTTTTAAAGTGTACGATCTCCATGCTTCTCGTAAGTTTACGAAGCATGAAGATCGTACGCTTTGAAACTATACCCCTTATATATCGTTAGCTTACGAAGCATGGAGATTATATACTTTGAAACTATACCCCTTATATATCGTCTTCCTGTACTGACAGTATACATGTATTTTACCTCCAATATGCCGGAATTAAAAATCTTTAGAATTGCGGTACAATGCCACGGTAGGAATATCACGTTCTACCGACAAGACGTGCTTCGACAAGGTCTGCATCAACTTTGGCGGTATATTGGTGGCACTGCACTAATCCTGTGGCAGACTTTTCTATCTCGGAGTATTCAATAATATTACCTTATCATGTTAATCCATTTCCTTCGCTCTTGTAAGTCAGCAGGGAACGTGAAAAATTTACAAAGATTTCGGTGACTGTAGTGTTTACAATCAGGCACAAAACACATTACCATGGTTATAAATGACCATTAAACCGCTCAACCTAGAAAATAATAATAAAAAAACATTTAAAAACACTCCTGAGAAAATAGTATTTTTCAAAAATTATAAAAGTTCATGAAAACGAAACATTGATATAACCTCATAACCTAACATATCTAAAAGGAACAAAAAATATATTATACAGCTTACCTATTTTAAAATATTTGGGGATATCGTAGGTTTGACCAAACTTTACCAAAATATATAGCTCATAACCCTTATTTACGTCAAAATTAACGATACACTTGAAAAGAAAACTCTCTTATGGACAATTTGCACGTAAAACCGATTTGTTTGGAAAGGTTTGTAAGCTCCGCCCCTTCGTGTGACGTCAAGACTTAGGCAGTCTATTGAAGTACCGTCATCAGAAGTGAGTCGATAAGAATCATTGATGCTAGGTGTAGATATGTTTCATAAATCTCATTAAAATATAAGGACGTAATATTAAAGGTTCTCTGAATTTATAATAGTAAAATTTTCTACCTAGAGGATTCTGCATACGGATATGTAAACGTAATGAAGATTTTTGCTCCGGCGATAGCTTTTCGGTAAACCGTTGCGAGATTCTTACGGCACAAGTTTTTCGTTTATTTTGCGTAGACTTACCGGAAGATTGCTCCAAGATGTGTACGAGATTGGCGAAAGATTTTTTCCTCACTCACATGCCCATTTCGAGGCCTTTTCCAGCCTATTTTTAGACTGTAAGGTGGCGTTTTTCCCGCGTGCCACCGAGCGGGAGTTCGCAGGCTGTCAAAAGTACTTTACTCAGACTGGCGCGATTGCTTAGTCCGAAGTGAGTCCTTTTTTCAAACTAATGAATGCAACGTAAAATGAGTCGTGTATATGTTTTGTTTTGAGAAATGGGCATTCGTGAGAAAAAATAGTATATGTCATTCGGCTGAAATCCTTGGATTTTTAAGACTATATTTAGGTCGTTTAAGTCGTAGCACGAGGCAAGGGGATGAGGCTCGCCTTCATCGTCGAAGGTTAGCCTCGTCCCCTCACCATGCCTCGTGCTACGACCTAATTAAACAGTCTGAAAAAACTTTGGATTTCCGCCTAATGACATAAGATTCTATTACTTCAAGCATCTTCTGAAAGAAACCTTTCTACAGTTTCTCGCGAAATATTTATACAGCGAAAGAGAGAGACAAATACATAGCGTTCACAGATTTGTTTAACGGATTGCTTTAAGATCAACAGAATCTTTGCAATTTGGTAATTTTTATAATGAATCACAGAATCATGTATTGTATTTATGTATTATATAAATTCTTAAATAAAGTTTCCTTGAGAAAAGATAACATTCGCTTTTATTCAAATTGACTGTTTCCCGCTGCAATTTTGTACGACATAATATACGCATCAAATATCATTGAATAGTTTATACTGTAACGACGCTACTCGGCGCTACCCGGGTAGTCGCACACTTCGGCACGCTCTCTAACTGGCCCCGCTCGGACAAGGTATTGAGATAATGAAATGTTGGGCGCCAGGTGTTCCGAAACACCAAAGAAAGTCGAGATCGATAACAGTCAGATCACGTGAACCGGAAACGGAACTCCGCTAGCTCAGCCCCGTATCGGCAAAGGAGAGGGGCGGGGTCTCAAGACAAAGAAACGAATTTGAGGCGATTCATAACAAGAAAATAACACTAAGCTTTATTGGAGATCTTCTTATACACTACTGGTTAGTCTAAGAGCCTAACGGCTACGGCAAGGTCGGGCTTCAAAACAGTCCTTATCGCGAAACTATCGGAGCCGTCAACACGACTTGGCCGACGAGAGTCCTGAAGGGCGAACGGTCGGTATTGAAAATACACGCGAAACTAACAGCAGGATAACCGACAATAATTCGCGAAGGAGAGAGGAACGATAGCCGCGAAAATTCGCGAGAGATTAGGAACGTTAGCCGGAGAAATTCGTGAAAGGGATAAGAACGATAGCCGCGAGAAATTCGCTAGGGAATAGGAACGTTAGCCGGAGAAATTCGTGAGAGGGATAGGAACGATAGCCGCGAGAAATTCGCTATGGAATAGGAACGTTAGCCGGAGAAATTCGTGAGAGGGATAGGAACGATAGCCGCGAAAAATTAACGAGGGAATAGGAACGTTAGCCGGAGAAATTCGCGGGAGAGATAGGAACGATAGCCGCGACAAATTCGCGAGGGAATAGGAACGTTAGCCGGAGAAATTCGCGGGAGAGATAGGAACGATAGCCGCGAAAAATTCGCGAGGGAATAGGAACGTTAGCCGGAGAATTTCGCGGGAGAGATAGGAACGATAGCCGCGACAAATTCGCGAGGGAATAGGAACGTTAGCCGGAGAAATTCGCGGGAGAGATAGGAACGATAGCCGCGAAAAATTCGCGAGGGAATAGGAACGTTAGCCGGAGAATTTCGCGGGAGAGATAGGAACGATAGCCGCGAAAAATTCGCGAGGGAATAGGAATGTTAGCCGGAGAATTTCGCGGGAGAGATAGGAACGATAGCCGCGACAAATTCGCGAGGGAATAGAAATTCGCGGGAGAGAATCAACCGCCCTGAGCGGAGAACAGAGAGTCGAGCGCACGAGCTATTTTATACTATATCTTGCCGCACTAAGGGCACTTTTTTCTATTAATTGATAACGCGCTCGATAGCGCACGGAACGAAATGAAAACGATATTACCGCTCTACCGACGCGCACTATCCTGCCGACGATAACGCGGGCTAGACTTGTCTCAGGGAATTCGGTCGCCTCGTGCTACCGAATTTCCCGAGCATCCCCTGATACTACAACCGCGAACTGAATCGCTAAACGATAAATGATGAAGTGCAACGTTACAATACGTATATGTATACAGGGTATAATGGCTAAGAAGGCTGCAACCGGAGGAACCTAATTCTGTTCAGAGTTAGTCTATTGACAATGACATGACTTCCTACGATTCCCATTCCTCGGAGCCCACTCGGCTGTCAATTCTTTGTCAAAGTGAGGGCATCGTAGAAAGTTATACCATTTGTCAATGTATACATTCTGAACAGAATCACACACACAGGCTCTTATTTTAGCCCACGTGGCCATTACACCCCGTTAATGTAATTATGTATGCATCATAACGAGAGTTTATCTTGATGAGAACTGTAACATTCGTTTAAATTCTTTATAAGGAGCTCTATAGTCCAAATATGTATCGTATCTGTCGGGAAAAGTGTAGAAAAATTGTCTTTTTATGTGAACGTGGTAGGTGCATTTCTCAAATAGGTATAGACATCGGAATAGCGAGCGTATAATTTTTACAGAGCAGTAGGTAGTACTCCAAAAATAACAACAATCAAGAAACTTGCAATTTTCTTGAAACGTACATCGAGAAAAGCTATCACCTTTAGTGGGCAATGAAGAGATGCGTAAATAATATATTTCTAAATTGTTGTTATTCTTTATCTCTATGCATAAAAGAAATCGCATTAACCCTAACATCTTTCAAGAGCTATTTTTAAAAATAAATAACTAATTATTGTTCCTAGAAATTGGCTATCAAATAATAAGTAAACGTTGTTAACCCCCAGATTTAGATAACCAAAAGACTACTACTTTACTAAAAATATCCAATAGACATAGAAACGAGCATAAAATACATAAAATTTTATAAGTCGTCCGTGAGTTTTATTAGCATGATAGTTATGCAAATAAGAATTATAATCTGTTCCAATAGACATTTATATGTAACAGGCAATTTACACTAGACTTTTTATTCGTATTTATGAGCATGCATATTACTTCCGACAGAGGTTCTATAAAATCTTATTCACAAATTCATTAGTAACAGTTTTTGTTTGATCACACACACAAATAAGTAGGTTCTGCAAATAAGGGCAAATCAACTGTTTCATTTACGTTCAAAAATCAATGCGGAGAGGAAAATGCATAGTAAGCGGACACAATTTTTTAAATGTTTTTTTTGGATATTTTTAGCAGGGTAGTTATTGAAGTCAATCTGAAAGACATTGTTTTTATAACAGAAAAAATGATTTGAGGAGCAAGCGTTTAAAATGTATTAAATCCATTTTTAAGCGAAATTGAGTTAAGCACGGTTTCTGCGTCTAAAAGATTTTTAGACCAATGTTCATGAATTTTGGAATATATTGTCAACTAGTTGAGATGAATCGAATGCCCCATAAACAATTTTCACCTGTCCCAGGCGCTGCCCACTTATGTCCACTAGGTGTTTTTAGCGATTTTCTCCTAAATGGGTTATCAGGATTTAGTACGTTTTGAATGCTTGCTCCTCATTTAAAAGCCTTTGCAAATAAGCTAATTACTTGTGCACTTGCCATACGAAGTGTTTTCGAGAAGACTTGACAAAGGAGATATTCGAGTGCAAGAGAAATCATACCCATGGTAAGGGCACATGCTATGGTACTTCGATCTCTTGCTATTTTTAACCAACCAAGAAACACCACGGCAAGATGGCCTTGACAACATAGAGGATAAAAGTACTGAACATGTAAGTATGGATAATTTAAATAATAAACACTATAACAAATTAATCATTTATTTCGCTTGAATTAGTTAACAATAAATTCATACGCTATACAGGTTGTCCTTTCCACCTTTCTAATGTATCATATTGTTTTGCCATGTTACTTGTCCTTCACCATTGAAATATCTTACATATAATTCCCTGACTTCATTGGCTTCCTGTGCATAATTTCTATTGTGCCCATGTTCTAATCCGCTTATAATATTTGAGTCAACTCTCAGGCCATTGTGCACTACAGATTGCATCCAGTCCTCTTGATCTAATGAATCAACAGGGGTGTATGAACTGGCACACTTTCTACGCAGGTAATTGTGTAATACAGCACAAGTCAGCACGACTAAGTCTATATGATTTGGGCTTAAATTGATATCTGTACGAAGAATTTTAAACCGAGCTGCCATTATGCCAAATACATTTTCTATAATTCGTTGTGCTCGAGAGAGACGATAGTTAAAGATTTTCTTTTCTGTTGATAATTCCCGCAAGCTAAATGGTTTTAGAAAATCTTTTCGTAGTGAAAACGCTTTGTCTCCAATGAAGACCCAAGGAAGTTGATTAGTCCCATTGTTTGGTACTGAAGGGCTTGGCAAGTTCAGTTGGCCATTGACAAGTTTATCATAAAACTTTGTGTTTTTAATAACACCCCCATCGGAAAATCGCCCATTTGTACCAACATCGCAATAAATCAATTCATAATTAGCATTGGCCATTCCTATGAAAACCAAGCTATTATATCCTTTATGGTTCCAGTAATAATAGCCACTATCTTTTGGCGGTACAATGCGAATATGTTTACCGGCCATACTTCCTACACAATTTGGAAATTGCCATTTTTTTTCAAATTCGTTTCCAATTTTTTTCCATTCGTTTTCACTTTTAGGGAACTGTAACAATAAAAAACTTAAATAATACAATAATAATAAAATTAATATGTAATAAGTATATAATTGTTTTAAGAGTTCAGATGTCGTATCGGAAATTAGCACAACGTCATCCACATCTTCGCCTAAACCAACAAATGGCATTAAACGAAAATCTAAGACACCACAATCTAATAGTGATAAGGTTTTAAGTATCATGGCAGACAAATTGCTGAAGGAGGGAAAGCATTCTGCCTTTGGTAAGCATGTGGCTCAAGAGCTAGAAGAACTTCTCAATGAAATGGCCATTTATTGCAAACGAATTACTAGTGAAGCAATTTTTGAGGCTCAATTGGGAAATCTATCAAAACATTCCACAATCGTCACCAAGAATACCTCGAATATTATATTTACAAGCACACAGAATCAAAGGCAAAACTAGGAGTACGGTACACAGGTTGGTGATAACGCACCACCACCTTATACCATGTTTGTGAACAATTCAGGGGCAGTACCCGTTGGAACTAATAATATTTCATTAACAGGACAATTTTTGTCAGGGTTTAATCCCAATGAAAATGATAATTAGTAATGTTTCATACAGTGAAGTAAACACATTTATTTTTGATTGAATTTGATATTAATTTTGTAATTTTTACTTACTGGGATATACTTTTTCTTTAATGCTACATATATAGCTTTACACGTGTCAGGTATTATTTCACCCAATGCTTCAGGTGTTATTGCACAAGAAAATGTTAAGTCTTCATAACATCGTCCCGTAGCTAAAAAGCGTAATGTAGCGTTAAGTCTTTCGTCTGGTGTTATTGACTTTCCCATAACTGGATCTTCTTTTTTTATTCGCGGTGTTATTAGCTGGAGCAGCTCTAGGTAAGTTGTTTCGTCCATCCGCAAATAATTGAACCAGCCCTCTGGTTCTAGCCGAAGCTCATCCAATAAGTTTATATGCGATAATTTTTGTCTCTTAACTAACCATTCTTTTGACCGTTTCGAACGTTTTCTTTTTTTTCTTTCAATTCTCTTTGAAATAATAGCAATCGCAATAGCGCACAACAACTTATCGTTCGCCATCTTTTAACAGAACTGAATATGTAGGTACTGTCGGACTGGCAAAAGAGTCGTCTTCGGGAAAGCTCGGAGCAACGTTCCCCCACCACGGAGGATCACTGGCGGAGTAGTGGGGATGCACACTCGAGAAACTTTGGCGCCTCGATCGCTGGTCCCCTCTAACCTGATTGGTTCGAGTTTCAAATAAAGTGTCATTGACGCCAGATTCGACCAATGATACGATAACTTGGAGGACCAACAGTGCTGGCGCCCTCTGAATTGACCTGATGAATGCGGATCCCCATACATGATCACCGCTACGCGCATGCGACAATGACAGAGTGGGACACGCCACATGGTGGGGGAGCATAGCTCCGAACTCTCCCGAAGACGACTCTTTTGCCAGTCCGACTATACCGTATGTCCGCGATCATTTGAACCATAGGAAAATTGCGAGTTTTGCATGAGCACCCCTTTGGGTCTCCTCGTCCAATAGAATCACCGGAGAAGCGTGAATGCGCATGCGTAGTCATCCGCGAGTGTGGCGTCGTCAGCAAGTTCAGATCGGTTATCGAAATAATCGATCTGAACTTGCTGACGACGCCACACTCGCGGATGACTACGCATGCGCATTCACGCTTCTCCGGTGATTCTATTGGACGAGGAGACCCAAAGGGGTGCTCATGCAAAACTCGCAATTTTCCTATGGTTCAAATGATCGCGGACATACGGATCACGTACCGTTTGTGTGTGTGTGTGTGTGATGCGATTAGAAAGCTGCCGTGAAGAAGCTCCTGAATCAAAAAATGGCATCGAAACCGATCTGAACGACGCCAACACCCGCGGATGACTACGCATGCGCATTCACGCTTGTCCGGTGATTCTATTGGACGAGGAGACCCGCGGGTGTGCTCATGCAAAACTCGCAATTTTACTATGGTGCATTTGATCGCGGACATACGGTACTGTCGTTTGTTTGCTGTAGATAAGTTTATTTAGCTACAGAATATTATAAATGTAATGTACCGTATGTCCGCGATCATTTGAACCATAGGAAAATTGCGAGTTTTGCATGAGCACCCCTTTGGGTTTCTTCGTCTAATAGAATCACCGGAGAAGCGTGAATGCGCATGCGTAGTCATCCGCGAGTGATCGATAACCGATCGAGTTATTTCGATAACCGATTTGAACTTGCTGACACGCCATACTCGCGGATGACTACGCATGCGCATTCACGCTTCTCCGGTGATTCTATTGGACGAGGAGACCCAAAGAGGTGCTCATGCAAAACTCGCAATTTTCCTATGGTTCAAATGATCGCGGACATACGGTAAATGTAATAAGAAAGCATTTTAACCCTCCGTTAGTCGGGTGGGTTGAACCCGACTAACGGAGGGTTAAGGGTCACGTGACGCAGTTGTGATTGCTGCAGTTTGGGAACGCGAACGGGAACGGCGAGAAGTTGAAACTTGGCCAAGTCTGAACGGGAGCGGCGAACGGCAACGGCGAACGGGAGCGGTAGCGGAAGTTTATAAATGCGACTTAGGATTCCCTATGTCTTAACTTTAAACGGGAACGAGAACGGCGGACGGGAGCGGCAGCGGAAAAGTTTATAAATCACGCTTCGATCTGCTGAATGCAACCAGAGTTTTTGGACTGCTAAACTGCACGTCCTGGTTTTCGGTTATCGGTTATTTAATGCTGTCGACGGCCACTGTAGCGCTGAATATTGCCTACTGCCGCGCCACCACTCGGGCATGCACGAGCCCTATACAGGGGCCTTTGGAGGAATTTAACGAGCGCATAAAGGGCAATTCCTTTTTATTAATTAAAATTAAATATTTTTTTTGTAAAATGCCATCCTCGAGAACAACCTGTTGCGTCAAAGGTTGCTCAAATACACCAGATCGTGTACAAAATATTAATCCACCAGTAAAATTTTATTCCTTTCCTACAAATAGTGTTCACTTACCATGGAAGAAACACAAACGTGAAAAGTGGATTAATGCAGTTAAAAATTATGTGTAAGTATAGTTAACCCCAACGTGTTATCCTAAAAGCAGTAATTATGAAAAATTCAATGTTAAATGATAGATTTAGAAATGTAATAAAAAGTTTAAGAATATGTAAATATAAAATTATTTCGAAAAAATACAAAACTAACCTTAATCTTTATTTTTTTTCTCATTTTTACAGTAAAAATCCGGATAACTGGAATCCATCAGTTCATACGAAAATATGCAGTGCTCATTTTGTTAATAATACAAAATCAGAACATCCATTGCATCCAGCGTATCTTCCTACAATTTTTCCTGGGAAAGTCATGCTGAAGAATGCAGAGAATGCAGTGAAAAGGTTTGAGCGACTGCAAAATCGTTCACGCACAATAGAGAAGAATAGAGCAATTTTGACAAGAAAAGAAAATATTTTACCAATGGCGGAAAATGCACGCAATAAAATAATTAATCCAATTGAGACTCCACAAACCACCCAACGAAGTATAAGTTGTCAAACTGAAGAATGCAAAAATGAAAATCTACTCGACGAGACATATTTTATGTGTAATTTAAGTTATCGTCATGGAGTTAGCACTGCAGAAGTGCAAGTAAACATTGCAAAGAAGAAGAAAGTTAACAAAATATGTGAAGCAGACCTTCCAACATTAAAAAGAGAATTCGGCTGCAATCCTATTGATCAAGATTCAACAAAAATTTTCTGTCAGGGTTTTCATGGAATTACGTCATTCAAGACTGACGAAGAGTTAGCAGTTTGACAGGCGTGTCCTTCCCTGTATTTACTCATCTTCTCAATATCCTTCCTGATGTTGATGGTTCCAAAGTGACTAAAAAAATGAAGTTCCTGATTACCTCAATGAAGCTGAAAACAGGTCTAAGTTACTCAGCATTGGCTGTATTATTTGGCATTCATAGAACTTCTGTACAACGAACATTTACTTCCACGATGCATTACTTGTTCATCGTATTGAAAAAATACATATTTTGGCCTTCTAAAGAAACTGTGAAAGCAACTATACCAGAAGCATTTAAAAAACATTATCCAGAAACTCGTGTAATTATCGATTGCACTGAAGTACGAACTGAAATACCATCAAAAGTTGAAGATAGAGTATTAATGTACTCCAAACTGATTCATAAATTATGTATCAAAATGTTATGGAAGGCGATCTGGTGATTTTTTTATTACGAATGATTGTAATTTAATTGCTTTAATAGAATCTGGAGATGTTGTTATGGCTTATAAAGGTTTTCCTTAAATTCGAACTGAAGTTGAAAATAAACATGCTAGTTTTGTTATGCCACCATTCCTGCAAAATCCTCAATTTTCAGCAGAAGGGGTCGAAGAAACATATAGTATTGCATCAGTTAGAATTCACATAGAGCGCATAATGCAAAGAATCAGAGACTTTTATATTTTCTGTAAGCTCCCAATAGAATTACTGAATGACATTGATAATATTGTTTTCGTTGTATGTGCATTGATAAACTTAGAAAAACCCATTATTCAACAGTGATTCAATTTCGATGATGGAATCATCAAAACTCAGTATCAATTGAATAATTTGAAACGAATAATGGTAATGAAATATTCTAAACTGAAAATATGAAATTATAAATAAGAATTGCTGTAATTTTATCAATTGTACTATTTATTTTGCATATTTTGTACAATAAATATTATGATATAAAAAATATTGTTAACATTTAAATCACCAGCTTATTACAATTTTTGAAACCTCAAAAATGTTCTTATATAATCTCATTATGAATATTAATTATCAATCTTCTCTGTTTTTATTTTTTAGTTTTTATCACATTCAACATGCGCATATGCACGGTATACGACATATTGGAAACCACCAACTGCTGTCGACGAAATACCTGACTAAATTAAAAGAAATCTCGTTCATTTTTCTGGTACCTTATGTCTGCGATCAATAGGGAGGTTCGGACCAAAAATATTTTCTTATTTCTCTATGGAAACTATTGTGCATGTGTAAGTAACCATGTACGTGAAATAATTTTTCAAAAAAAAATAAAATTTACTAGGTACTTCAAATTGCACATTGTAACTCCGGCGATAACGTTAGGGATGAGAACGTTTTCTTATTGGTTTGACGTCACTTGCCAGACATAAGCTCCGCCTTCTCCCGGGGAGCAGTGCAGGCATATAGCGCGAACGTGATTTAACCATCTGGCTCTCTTGGATCGGCAAATGTTTGGGGGATGAATCAGTGATGGTCCAGAAGGGAAAAGGTCTAAGCTTCTATTTGAGGAAAGGCTTATTGTTGAGACAGATGAAGTTTTTAAAAACAATAAGATTGACGTAAATTCCTCAAAAGATTCTGAAGTAAACAAACTTCGACGAAGTGCACGTATTAAAGATTTGTCTAACGTATCATATGATGAAGATTACTATTGAATATTAATTTTTTATCAATTTAATCACGATACTATCAATTTTTATGTAATCTTATTAGAATATAAGAGTAATTTGTATCTACAAACTATGTATGTATCAGCATAGATTTAAGATTGAATGATAATGATTACTTGGTCTTATTATCTTTTGGGGTTTTTCCTTAATCCGTAGCAACAAATGTTGGACCATTGTTATGTTCCCCAAAAGCAAATTATATATAATAGATAAGAAAACTTCTACATTAATTTAATCGATTACTTCTTGAGTGAGAGTATTGAAATAAGCAAAAACTGATCGATGTTAGATATTTATAATCCTAAGTTTAAGAATATGATTTATTATCGCAAACGAAAGGTAAGAGAGGGTACAGATTTATAACTCTACCCTTGCTAAAAAGTTTCCAATACTTTACAACCGGAAAAAAACCGGCGGGCCTAGCGGTCCAGATGAGCATGTAGTATGTACAGTATGTCCCGTGGATAACGCAAGTATTTGAATTTCCCTGACATTTGACTTTGGTAGTGCTTGGAACGGTGCTGTAGTTAGAGTTGGCTTCAGAAGAGTGCGCTGTGTTCTTACGAGCCGTGTTTCGAGAGCAAAAAGTGTAAAACGTCTGATTTCCCGGGAACTGTCAATTCGAGAGATCGAAGCGTCTAACCTCGAAATTAACTAAATTTGTAAAAATAATGGTAAATAATGTGTAGAAGTGATGAGAAATAATCATACAGGTTTCGGAAACACGGCTCGTAAGAACGCAGCGCACTCTTCTGAAGTCAACTCTAACTACAGCACCGTTCCAAGCACTACCAAAGTCAAATGTGGGGGAAATTCAAATACTTGCGTTATATATATATCCACGGGACATACTGTATACACGCCTATAGCTTGGTGCAGAGTGATTTCTGGTCACTCTATCCCTTCTAAACGGGCTTTGCAGCGTCTACTAAATAAGAAATAATTAGTTCCGAGCAGTGACACCGAAGTATATGTGATTTTTAGAGTTCTCAGTGTTTAAAGATATTACCTACCACCACTCACCACAATGCTGCCTGGCTATCAGAAAGCCGACTCGCGAAATTTACCTGTTATGGATGTACAAATGGTGTACCAGTTTCTTTCAAATAATGCAAATTTAAATCAACCTCAGAGCAGTGGTGTAAAAGTACTGCGGTAAGTATCAATATATAGAACGTTAATTGTGATGCAAATTAATTCTTGAAACAACACTTGTTATCACATACCTAATATTAAAATATTGTGTTGTAAAATGTTTTAATACGTAATATACGAAATAATTTGTAGATCGGGAAGAGAGGATTACGGCTTACTATAGGTATACCAATCGCGTGTCAGCTGCTCTTCTATTGGTTGAGAGTAAGACGTAAGCCGTAAAATTCCAACGTATGTATGTGACGGAAACCCTACTGCTTGCTGTTACTGCTTACTGTTGCTGCACTTTCACTTAGATTGCTCCATCTAACAATATGTGTTGGAAACTTACTGCCTTACTGTTACTGCTTACGTTTTTTCACGTGTGAAGCGTTTGGTGGAGTTGTATCAATCAGCAGTCGCGGGACGTCCGGCGCATGCGCGCTACGATTTTTCGGGCAGAAAAATTTCCCTTTCTCAAACCACTCGCAAAGGTGCGTATACGCACGATGCGAGCGGTCTAAGATACGTATACGTTTCGAAGTGGCCTTCGCAGTGGCTTTCTCGAGCGGGAGTTGCGAGTACTCGTAACTGGAAACGTATACGTTTCTTTTGCGAGTGCTTAACGCTTGGCAACGTTGTAGGATGTACTAACAGTTGAATAAATATGGAGTAGATGATATTAAATTTTCAGAATATATTGGTTTACTTCTTATGACATGCTTTTAGCGCGTAGTTTTGAATACTTTCTTATTACGTATCACACGATACACATATAAAAATATAAATATATATATTTCTATTATATAGTGTCCTTTGGATACTTATAATATTTGCTTATCCATCCAACCGTCCATTAACAACTTATTTTAAAAACATTCACATCTTAATAATGTAATCAAACTTTCTTTATAATTTCCTGCTATTATATTTTTGTCGAAAGGATTTTATATATATTTTATTTGAAATTCTGTAAAAATAGGTGGCGACTTTGTTGTTTTATACACTATTGAATTTGATCCTGATTAGATAATTTTTTTAAATGTTATCTGCAAAAGTTCAAAATTTGTATGCGATAACTTTTAAGCAGATAGAGCTATTTGCGTACAACAAATTTGGATATACAACGGAGTTTGAACATTTTTCAAATTGCGCGAAATCAATAAGTGTCCAAAGTATAAGACATTTATTAATGTAGAATATCTATCTTAAAATTAATAAGCGACGCACACCAAATAAAATATGTACATACATATAAGCACTCAGAAAAGAAGACAAGACGCGAAACGCCGAATTTTCTTTTTATATGAATGTAAGAAACTGGAATAACAGCATATGTGGTATAATGATATAAATATTAAAATTTCTATAATAAGGGAAAATTATAATCTTTTATTGTTTCCTCCAATTTTATAATATATATTATCGATGTGTGTAATACAACACGAAGAATTAAATTGTGTGGAAACCTATTCATTTTTCAATTACTATGTATTATGTGATTCATAAAAAATAACAAACTTGGTTTAAGTAAGAATAGCGAATGAGTACTAATGAATATTATCTCTATCTTATAATTAAAACGCTTTATTATAAAATCAATAGTCACGCAATACAAATCCTTTATTGCACTCCACGGCGAAATTACATTAATGAATATTTTTATCCCCATATAAAAATTACAATCTCTTCGTACCAAATGAAATATTCCTTATATTACTTATTCCTACTTTATTCAGTTGAGCGTACAAATACTGCGGACGATGCTACCACGGAGAAGCCGACTCTCGTAAAGAGCATGTGTTTGGAATTGTAATCATAAAACATTTAACCATTCCAAGTCTTGGGTTTGGAGGAGGGAGTTTTCAGAGCCCATTTCATTGGAAATCCTGCAAATAAGTGCATTCGAATTCTGTGAACAATGTTAGAAACATCGTTGAAAATGAATCTAGCCGATCTAGCCAGTGAAAAAAAGAAGCGCACCGTAAATGTGACGGAGGAGCAGCGGAATTTGTTGCCTGTCGGTAAACTCATCGAATACATCTATTTGTCTGCCAAAAACTCTTCTTGGCGGTTGTTGTGCAGCAGCTTCCACTTCTTGAAGACCATCCAATACAACCGCATGAATTATATCGTCTAATTCCGCCATACCTTTAGTTAATAATACGTATTATTTATTAATTGCTTATATATACCGCATGTCCTATGGCCAACCGCGCAGGTGAGCTGCGACCTGAATTCTTGACTTCGGCAGTATTTATGGTACAGTTAGAGTGGGCTTCAGACGAGTGCATTGCATAAGAATGAAAAGTGTCGACTGCTCTTCTAATAGCTGTCAACTGGGGAGATCGAAGCGTTTCGTGTAACCTCAAAATCGTAAAGTTTTAAATTAGTAGTGAATAATTTGTAGGAGTGATGAGAAATAATCATAAATAATCTTTCGAATTGACAGCCATCGGGAAATCAGACAACGCTTTTCGCTCTTACGCTGCGTTCTTACGAAAAGTGTGAAACGTCTGATCTCCCGATGGCTATCAATTTTGGAGATCGAAGTATAAGCTCGAAATCGTGAATCTTTGAATAAATGGTAAGTAATGTTCAGAAGTGAGAGTTAACAATCATTCGGGTTTTTTCGATGTCCAACCGAATTACACGCCTCATGCCTATTTGTTTCAGAAATTATTTCCGCGCTAGCACCGCGCGTGTCTAGGAAGTAGTTTTACGAAGTGGCGTGAGCGATACCTAAGGTGTCACAATTCGGAAGATTATTTATGATTATTTCTCATCACTTCTACAAATTATTCACTACTAATTCAAAACTTTACGATTTTGAGGTTACACGAAACGCTTCGATCTCCCGAATTGGCAGCTATTAGAAGAGCAGTCGACACTTTTCGTTCTTATGCAGCGCACTCGTCTGAAGCCCACTCTAACTGTACCATAAATACTGCCGAAGTCAAGAATTCAGGTCGGAGCTCACCTGCGCGGTTGGCCATAGGACATGCGGTATATATATATAAGATTAATATATATATGGTATATATTACTAAAATTATTCGTTGGAACCATGCGATCAAGACTAGATCTCCTCGGGGTCGAAATTCAAAATAAAAAAGGTGTGAGTGCCGTTGTACTCACGGAGGATGTGTAAACATCTTACAATTATCTGCGGTCCGAGTTTAATTGGGGAATATGACGTCGTAGTACGACATAAAGAAGTTTAATTTTTTCTATAATAAAATATTTATTATTATTATATTAGATTTATAACTTACTAGCAGCCCGTCCCGGCTTCGCACAGGTAGATTGTGGATTGATTTTGTCCGTCCACCATTTTTTAAATACATTTTTAATACAAAACTTTTAGTATTTTTCCCGGGCTACGCAATGGTTATATTGGATTTGACCTTGACCATGACCTTCAAGGTTATATTAAGGTCAAATTAATTTTTTTTTCACGTTCAAATGTGTCCTTAACCATTTTTTTCATGTTACCTTTATTGTCAGCGGAGGTCAAATTTAGACTTTTTGAATATCCTGTATAAGATTTACTAACTCAGAAACCTTCGCGGATATGCGTCCAACTGTTCCCCAAATTTTCATCGCAATCGGATGAACGGTTTAGGAAGGCATAATAATCATCCGTACCGGTACTTTTTGAACACCCTGTATAAGATTTACTAACTCAGAAACCTTCGCGGGCATGCGTCCAACCATTCCCCAAAGTTTCATCGCAATCGGATGAACGGTTTAGGAAGGCATAATAATCATCCGTACCGGTACTTTTTGAACACCCTGTATAAGATTTACTAACTCAAACCTTCGCGGGCATGCGTCCAACCATTTCCCAACTTTTCATCGCAATCGGATGAACGGTTTAGGAAGGCATAATAATCATCAGTACCGGTACTTCTTGAACACCTTTTATAAGATTTACTAACTCAGAAACCTTCGCGGGCATGCGTCCAACCATTCCCCAAAGTTTCATCGCAATCGGATGAACGGTTTAGGAAGGCATAATAATCATCAGTACCGGTACTTTTTGAACACCCTGTATAAGATTTACTAACTCAGAAACCTTCGCGGGCATGCGTCCAACCATTCCCCAAAGTTTCATCGCAATCGGATGAACGGTTTAGGAAGGCATTTGATATTACCTTAAATGTCACGGTCAAGGTCAAATACAATACGACCACTGGGTAGTCACGGGAAAATCCTTAAAGTTTTGTATTAAACATTTTTCTTTAAAATGTTTTCCCGTTGAGATAATCCAGCTTGCGCGAATAGTATGCGCAGTAGCGCCACACACACACTGACGTAGTCACATGTACACGGCTTACGTCTGACGCTCGATTTCCCAGGAAGGTCCCACCGTAGAGCCATAGCATAGATGTTTACACATCAAAAATTCTTTTTGTAAGCTCCCTTAAAAATGTTTGTCCGTGAAATAGAACGGAAATTTTTTGAGCAAGAGAAATGAACAAAAAATTGTTCCAGTATTATATATGCCTGAATGTTGATGTATGCATATATGCATACGTAGGTACTAACAGCGTTACATTTTTTCGAGAGCCCCAAGGAGATATATATATTATATATACACAATTGACAGAGTAAGCAAATATAATATTTTAGGTTATTTTAGGAAGTTATGTACAACAGCTTTGCTCAGTCTAAATTGTTTGGCGAACCTTATCATTTAATACTATGAATTATATCGTTCATCATCTATTACCTTTTATTTACCTTCGCCAATTTTTCTTTCCTTTCAATTAACACTTCTTTCAACTCACTTTACAAACTTCACTTTCCCGCCAAATAATACACAAGATACGTATACGTTTCGATGTTGCGAGTGGTCTAAACCACTCGCAGCATACCACTCGTAAAGATACGTATACGTTTCTCAAAGCGCTCGCAACGCGAACTCGAGAAAGCCACTTTCGGTTACGAGCGCTCGCAAGTCCAAAGTTGCGTATACGTTTCTCTTGCGAGTGGTTTGAGAAAGGGACCAACTATCCAACTAACCATAGGAGCTACGCCGTGCTCATTCCCACCCCCCACTCACGGATATTACTTGAGGAAAACAGACTGGGGCGCCTTTCAACAATCTCTGATTGACGACCTTTCTAACCCTTCCCATACTCAGACGCATTCACCTCCCCTTACTAAATATGACAACCTCATCAATCTAATAGACTCTGCAATCATAAAATCTTCCCCACCCCACAGACCTAATACCAATTCTCCTCGCCGCAAACGGAACGCCCCCTGGTGGAATGATCGCTGCGCCGACGCCAATTCCCAACGTAAAAAAGCACTAAGCATTTTCCGTAAAACTCCTAACTGTGCTAATTGTATCGCCCTCAAAAAAACTGAGGCCAACGCTAAAAAGATTTTCAAACAAGAAAAGACTCTCATGGCGTAGATTCTGCGAATCCCTTAGCTACAACACCCCGCTGTCCACGGTCTGGAACAGAATTAAAGGCTTTAGGAACCGCTACATTAAACCTCACTCTCAATTCACCAACGACAATGTCACCATCAATAACATGAAGGAATTCAAAAATAACTTCTGTAAGCCGTCTACTCCCTCCCTCCTCCTACCCCCAAGCGCCTACCAGGCTGATCCTTACTTAGATAGCCCATTTAATCTCCAAGAGCTTAAGACCGTAATTGCCGGCACTAAAGTCCGGTCAGCACCGGGACTGGACCACATAAATTACCAAATAATCCAGAAACTCCCCCCACCCGTCCTCGCCGTCCTCCTCGACATTTTCAACTCCCTCCTAGAAGAAGGCTCCTTCCCAGATTCATGGAAAGAATTCATAATCATCCCCATCCCTAAACCCAAAGCTGGCAGTTTTCGACCAATTTCCTTGGCCTCTTGCATGTTAAAACTCCTCGAAAAACTGATCCAAATCAGACTCAATTGGTGGATAGAACATCACGACGTCCTTCCGGGCTCCCAATATGGTTTCCGAAAGAAACGTTCGTGTGCCGACAACCTAGCACTTATCACTACGGAAATTAACACAGGATACGTCCGCCATGAATACACTCCAGCGGTATTCCTAGATATATCCGGCGCATTCGACAATGTTGCACCCGCTATCCTTGTCCAGTGCCTGGCCGCAACTGGCATCCCACAAAAATATTGCAAATTCATTCACAACCTCTGCAACAACAGGAAACTATTTTTTAAAATCAACGGATCCCTATCTCAACCCTACTCCACCTCCATTGGCCTACCTCAAGGCTCTGTCTTAAGCCCATTGCTTTATAACTTGTATGTTAAAGACATCGAACAGACGATTGACGAAAGGTGCTCCATCATACAATTCGCGGATGACATAGCTATCTTCTCCCGCTCCAAATACCTCGCAGATGCCCTGACCTCTATCCAATCCTCAATAGACAATATCACGACTTTCCTTACCAATAGAAAACTCCAACTCTCTCCCACCAAAACTTCCATGGTCATATTCACTAATCGCTACACCCCTCCGAATTCCAACATCCTCCTAAGGGCCAGTTTTACCAAAGCCAAGTTATACCTAGAATAAGTATACCGAGGATAAATTTATACTCTTCTTTATACCTGGTATAAAGCGCAGGCGTTTTACCAGCTCCAAGTTTGCCTGGGATAACTATTCCAGGTATAAGCGTTGGCCATCTAAAATTATTTTTAGGTTGGTAGTAAGAAGTACGTACTGCGCATGACATTTGGTCGTTTTGACAGCTGTTCCGGCGCGATAAATGAAATTCGGAGTTGTTATTCTCAGTATAACCTAACTTTTTGTTTTTGACGTCTTTATTCTTTCATGATATAATCATAACCTGATCGTTGTGGTAAATTGTTATTAATTTTGAAATAGTTGATTGATGTACCAGTTTTTTAATCATCATCTGATGATGACATTGACGTATTACCAAGAATCAGAAATCCAAAGAAAATACGTGCCCGGTAAATAAAAGATATCTATAACAATATATTTATATTTTCGTAACAATAACTTTTATTTTCGAGTCGTCGATAAAAGCATCAGGTACAAAACACGTCCAAACATTCGATATCTCACCAACAAGAATGTGTTCAGTCTCAAAAAACTATAAGGGTCGTCACACAATAATAGTAATTACAACGTAAAATTGCACCATTCGATCCAAATCTCGTATCGGACAAAATATATTCTAAAATCTATAAACTTTTAAATCGCTACAACTTAAGATTTATCACGCGGTGACATTACTCTGAGATTACATAGAGCGGTACAATGTTATCGTTTTTTTAAGTATACGCGACCCTATCTAAAAAGTATACAAAGAGCGTTGTACGACTTGATGTCTAATGCCGAGGTATCTTACAAAAGTGTATCAATGCAAATCTAAAATTTTTTCATATTCTACATCGTACGACGGATGTATCACTTCTGCTCCTGAAAACTGCAATCACGCGAATTGAAGAAAGGTATAATGTCTACCTAGATAAATTTAAATGTTACTTATACAAGACAATGCAATGGTAGATGACTTCTTTGGTTGATATTATTGGATACCGTTGAGATTCTCGCGATTAGAGACCCGCGTGCGTCAATTTTAAATTTAAACTTGCATTTTCTGAGTAAAAGAGTGAAGAGAGAAAACAAAATTTTCCCGACGTTTCTATGAGCTTCTATCCTCCTATTAAAAAAGAACTATAATCTAAAATGTGTCGTGCGAAATTACCTCGCAGAGAAAGACTCATTTATAAAAGAAGGCTACAATAGCCGTTCCTCGGAGCACCGTCCGACGCGATTGCTGCGACCCAGAGAACTTGAGTATCATCGAGTTCTTAATCTAGAACGAATTATCGAACGTCAACGTCGCGGTGGAATTTCTACTGTCCGGCGATTGCATTGCGATATATCGTTTCCGTAAGATCTCTTGAAGGTCGTTGCAAGAGCTATTTTCTCGTTTGGCTCGCAAAGGTCTCCCACCCGGCGATCTGAAAAACACGTTTAAAAGCCCACTGTGAACAAAATCAATCTTTCGCAGCCACGACATTCTGACAATGCGAAACTCCTCTTTGTTCCTGGCGAATAAAAAGTTTACCGCGATAAAATTGTTTAATCGTACCTTGTGACGAGTTTCATTTTGACTTTGTTGATGTTTTTCAGTATGTCGCCCATTGATTTCTGGGAGATCAGTGGCGGTTTATGCCGATCGATGAACTTGTAGCCCTGTAAACTAGCTCTCCTCGCGATGTTAGGAGTCGTTGGAGGTTGCTGAGGTGGCGGCATATAATAATGACTAATTAAAAGTTTTAACATTATGATAAAAACGATTACCTACAGTAATTAGCATTGATCCCGAAGCAAGAAATCTTACAAGTCGGCAATAATTTTGTTGCTGGCTGAATTGCTGCATTTCTTGGCGACCTCGAAGCAATGCGATGTCGTATTTGTCCCAATAATCTCTGACAGGTTTGTTTTTCCAAACGAAAGCAAGTGAAGAATTCTACAACCATTGTATTCTTCGAAATAGTCAACTCTGGAATAGTTTTGTATTAGATATTGGTTATAAATTAGTAGGTATAGGTATCCTTTATTTACTTACCGGGCACGTATTTTCCTAGGATTTCTCATTCTTTGTAAGACGTCAATTTCATCATCAGATGATGATTTGACAACTGGCACATCAATCAACTCTATTTCACAACTAATAACAATTATTATGATTCTGTCACGGTTGTGATTCTGTCACGGAATAATAGACGCAAACAAAAAGTTAGGTTATCCCGAGGATAGCTAGCTTATCCAGCGCTGAAACTGCCGGATAAGCTATCCCTGCATTTATTCCAAAGTTTATCCTATTCCAGACTTATACCATCGTGGTAAAACGCTTGCGTACAGGTTATTCTCAGTATAGCGCTATACGGCGTTTATACCGTGTTGGTAAAACCGGCCCTTAATGATACACCTATATTCCCCTCTAACTCCGCTAAATTCCTCGGCCTTTATCTCGACGTGAAACTCAAGTGGAAACCTCATCTCGACCACCTCATCAACAGAAGCAGGAAAATTATAAACATAATCAAAGCGCTCCGCGCCACCTGGTGGGGTGCTGATCCACACACCCTGCTTATTCTGTACAAATCCCTACTTCGCAGCTCGATTGAATACGGTTGCTTCTGCTTCAATCTGGATGACTTCTCCTTAAAAAACAGACTCCAAAAAATCCAAAACCAAGCTATCCGACTAGCCTTAAGCTATAGATGCTCAACTCCCATTAATATCATGCACGCCGAAAGCAACACGCCCCCTCTTTATATTCGGCTCACCAACTGCATATACAAATTCCTTCTTAAAACTTACTCGACCGAAAATCACCCCATCGTCAATAACTTAAGCTACCTGCACATCCTTACCAGAAATCATAACCCCCCGAGTTCCATCTTGAGATCCTTCATTCTTTACAGGATATTTACCAAAACCTCCCACCTCCAAAATCACATTGACTCCCATCCCAAGCCCCTCATTTACTCGTACCCCCCCCCCCCCCCCCCACCGCACCTCCCTCTGACCTCATAGACTTCAACACCGGAAAAAGATTTACCTTCTGTACCGGTACCGTATGTCCGCGATCATTTGAACCATAGGAAAATTGCGAGTTTTGCATGAGCACCCCTTTGGGTCTCCTCGTCCAATAGAATCACCGGAGAAGCGTGAATGCGCATGCGTAGTCATCCGCGAGTGTGGCGTCGTCAGCAAGTTCAGATCGGTTATCGAAATAATCGATCTGAACTTGCTGACGACGCCACACTCGCGGATGACTACGCATGCGCATTCACGCTTCTCCGGTGATTCTATTGGACGAGGAGACCCAAAGGGGTGCTCATGCAAAACTCGCAATTTTCCTATGGTTCAAATGATCGCGGACATACACCCGGGCTCACGGAATCTGTCGCTGGTGACTTTTTTTAAATGTTATTTTTAAACGTACTAACCAATGATTAATCAATCCTCGTGCTTTCATTAACGAGAGTAGACGTCACCGTAGCTAATGAGGGCATGAGAATTAATTGTTCACTGGTTAGTACGTTTAAAAATAAGGTTTAAAAAAAGTCACCAGCGACAGATTCCGTGAGCACGGATGTACGGTACGCCACGCGATCACGCCACGGTGAGACCATATAGTGGTGCCACTACGTGGCAGCACTGCGTGCGGCTAGCGTGTAAATCCACGCTTTGCTGTCGGGGAAGAAGAAGAAGAAGAGAAAGGGACCCCACCTATTGCCACGTAACCGATTCTAAAGAGATCGGCTGTAACAAAGGATTTGTGCGACATCTTTATTTTCGTCGAGATTCGAAAAGGTATTTAAACGATTTAAACATTTGTGGTCACTGCCGTTTCAACCGAGCTACCTATCGCCGTTAATAAACGTACATTAACTTTAAAATTAATGTAATATATCTGTAATGTCGCTACGATTACAATAAGAGATTGCGATGAAAATTTTTCATGACACGAAAGACAATACGTACGTATTCGCGCGCCTAGGTATAAGGCGCGTTGTAAGCAGTGTTTTTACAAAGTAGTACCACTTTAGTACTGTTAGGGCGTATTGAGGTGGAATTGCCATGGCTCTAACGTGAAGTAACACGGATTTAATTTTAAGTAACGTCAGGTGACTGGAAGTGAGGCAAGTAAGGTAAAAGCACCAATGGCCGGACGGTTAAGACCAGTATCCGGACACCCATAAAAATATATGTAGCAGATTTGATTGAGTGTTCTTACTAGATGTGGAATTTCTCATGAGCGTTCCTAATTTATTGAAGATTCTTTCTCAGTAATTGATTCTTTTTACCACATTTAATAATCAGTGTTATACGTAAAAATGTCCGGATATTGGGACGTGTCCGGCCACTGGTGCTTTTACCTTAAGGTCTGTTTATGATGAACTTGATGTAGCTAACGCAAGAGAACACAAGCAAAGAGCATATTTTTTGTTGGAATTCGATAAATACTAGTAGGTTATATTCCCACTGTCAATTATTATGAACAGACGTAGCATTGCTGTGTTATTTCCCATTGTGTCAAGTTAATTGTTTAACATAGACTAGCGTTACTTTGTTTCTGTGCCAAGTTGATTGTGAATGGTTCCATTTGTTACCATGGGTTCAAGGTTTTGCATTACATCACTTCACATTAAGTAACTTTGCGCAGCGTTACATCGTGTCACAGCCATTGTAATGCTATTTTTACTGACTTCCATAATGCTTGGAAAATGATGTAGCGGTGTACAATATGAATTGAATTAGGACCAGCTGAAGTGAAGGCGCGAAGACTGGAATAAGAGGAAGCGAGAAGATGTGCCTCAGACTCAGTCACTTCTTATCAATCTCTCATTGTACTCCCAGAGTCATAGATTCTGTCGCTGGTGACTTTTTAAAATGTCATTTTTGATGTGTAAACATCTATGCTATGGCTCTACGGTGGGACCTTCCTGGGAAATCGAGCGTCAGACGTAAGCCGTGTACATGTGACTGCGTCAGTGTGTGTGTGGCGCTACTGTGCATACTATTCGCGCAAGCTGGATTATCTCAACGGGAAAACATTTTAGAGAAAAATGTTTAATACAAAACTTTAAGGATTTTCCCGTGGCTACTCAGTGGTCGTATTGGATTTGACCTTGACCGTGACCTTTAAGGTAATATCAAATGCCTTCCTAAACCGTTCATCCGATTGCGATGAAACTTTGGGGAATGGTTGGACGCATGCCCGCGAAGGTTTCTGAGTTAGTAAATCTTATACAGGGTGTTCAAAAAGTACCGGTACTGATGATTATTATGCCTTCCTAAACCGTTCATCCGATTGCGATGAAAAGTTGGGGAATGGTTGGACGCATGCCCGCGAAGGTTTCTGAGTTAGTAAATCTTATACAGGGTGTTCAAAAAGTACCGGTACGGATGATTATTATGCCTTCCTAAACCGTTCATCCGATTGCGACGAAAATTTGGGGAACAGTTGGACGCATATCCGCGAAGGTTTCTGAGTTAGTAAATCTTATACAGGGTATTCAAAAAGTCGAACTATACTTGACCTAAATTTGACCTCCGCTGACAATAAAGGTAACATGAAAAAAATGGTCAAGGACACATTTGAACGTGAAAAAAAATTAATTTGACCTTGATATAACCTTGAAGGTCATGGTCAAGGTCAAATCCAATATGACCATTGCGTAGCCCGGGAAAAATACTAAAAGTTTTGTATTAAAAATGTATTTAAAAAATGGTGGACGGACAAAATCAATCCACAATCTACCCGTGCGAAGCCGGGACGGGATGCTAGTAAGTTATAAATCTAATATAATAATAATAAATATTTTATTATAGAAAAAATTAAACTTCTTTATGTCGAACTACGACGTCATATTCCCCAATTAAACTCGGACCGCAGATAATTGTAATATGTTTACACATCCTCCGTGAGTACAACGGCACTGACACCTTTTTTTAAACATATTAGCCAATGAACAATTAATTATCATGATCTTGTTACTGCGGCGGCGTTTGCCCTGGTCATGAAAGCATGAAAGTTGATTGATCATTGGTTAGTATGTTTAAAAATAAGATTTAAAAAAATCACGAGGGACAGAATTCGTGATGCTGGGACTATCTCCTTATAGAAAACAAATGTGCTCATTTTCTCTCGTATCATGAAAAATAGTACGACTCAGCGGTGTTCCACCGATACTCTGCCGACTGAGCAAGCGCTGACTTCCAGTGGAAACTCTTGCAGCGCTCCTTGAACATTAGCCAAAAATCATTCAGCAATTACAACTGAGTGGGTTGAGTATTGGAATTTTATTCTTTATTTTTTATTTCTTATCTTTTTCCTTTTTTTCTTCATTCTGTAATGGGTTGTATTTTTTTGCCATGAAGACTAAATCTAATTGTTGTGTCGTGGCAAAAGAAGAAAATTCGTTCATACCAGTCAACTACGGCCGACTAGAAAAAGTACATACCGTCACCCTGAGCGGGCCAATCGGAATCATCGTCACTGGGTGTATACAGGGTGATTCGAAATGGGCGCACTTCCTCTCGTAGAGAGATTCTTCGCAAAAAACTGAACCGAAAGTTCCTGTACAAAATTTTTGTGCTCCGCCTAGTTTACAAGATAATCCAGTTCGAAAATTTCCAATTCAAAGTCAGATTCAAGGGACAACCAGGGCCGTGATAACTGGGGCCAACTTCATAAGATTAGTGAGTCAGCATTCTATAGTTAGTCCTATCTGTTTCGCATTCGACTTTATCGCGATACATAATTTGTCTGTCAGTCTTATAAAGTTGGCCTCGGTTATCACGGCCCTGGTTGTCCCTTGAATCTGACTTTGGATTGGATATTTTCGAACTGGATTATCTTGTAAACTAGGCGGAGCACAAAAATTTTGTACAGGAACTTTCGGTTCAGTTTTTTGCGAAGAATCTCTCTACGAGAGGAAGTGCGCCCATTTCGAATCACCCTGTATATTATGTGCTTCGAGCGGTTTTGGCGTTTGCAATTCAAAGAAGAGTAGCAGCGCTCGCGGTCGGCTCAGCGTTACTCTCCGTGCTTATTGCAAACGCCAACTTACTCCCGATGTCATAGATTCTGTCACTGGTGACTTTTTAAGCTGTCATTTTTAAACGTACTATGTAACTAATGATTAGTCAATTCTCATCCTTTCATTAACCAGGGCAAATGTCGCCATAGCTAACGAGAGCATGAGAATGAATTGTTCATTGACTAGAGTAGGTATGTTTAAAAATGACATTTTAAAAAGTCACCAGCGACGAATCCGTCACGCCAGGAGTACATCCCTCGGCGCGTAAATATAATAACTATTTTGTATAAGAAAAAATTACATTTTATGAATCCGCGTAAAACGATGTTCGTAATTATTTGATTAAGCTTCAAACAACTTTACAAAAAATTATACCGCCCAAAGCGGAGAGAATACAATATAGGTATAACTAATGAGTAAGAAAAGTAAGTGACTTTCACAAACGATTTTATTAAGAAAATTATAATATCGTCTAGCGTACATTGACGCAAAAATACTACTTTTCTAAAAAACGCGAGAAAAGTGAACACGCGCGAAATAAGCCACCAAGTAACTACACGTAACGAGAGTATACGATTATAAAAAATAGAGTCGCGGTATTTCGACTTGCTCCGTATTTTAAATTCAGATTAACGAATATTCTGTACCCCACGGTCCTTCTTACGCAAACTTCTGCATGTAAGTAGTTCGGAGAATTTTTTACTCGAGTACTTTGTAATATAAATAAAATCCAAAAATGTGAACATTTCTCACGAGAGATTATAAGTACATGTTACACGCATAATTAGTTAAAAAATATTGCAGAAATTCTTGTGCTCTCTCAATACTAAAGTACATGGTAGAATAATTATCCCACTTTCACACAGCGCATCTTTTGAAGCGTCACTAACAAAGGATATATCGCGCGGGTATCGTATCGAACGAACATAATTATACTTAGCGGTTCGCATAGTTTTACATTTATTTACGACAAAATTTGGTTCGTTTCAGATGGCGATTGCGATGCGGGATGAACAACTTGTCCAGGAAGTCCTTCGAATTCCTGAAATAGCCAACCTGAGAATAACTATATCTAGTACATTCGTAGCCAGTGCTGCAATTGGAGCGTCAGCGATGCTCGGTGCCTTATTATTTGGCACTGCTGGTTTGGCAATTGGTAATTATTTATTCCACGTGTAATTAAATAACGAGCAAGAAAACATTTTATCGAAGAAATTTTACGATTATCGCGGAGCTAATTTCTTCGATTCAGTTTAAGTCTCGTCTCTGGATAAGCTCGGCTAGCTATCGATCGAATTATTAGATTTGACGATAGACCTAGTTCCGTGTTCAAAGTTTAAGAGATCAACGCTGTTTGACTTCAAAATTCAAGCATTTCATTGGCCGTTCCTCCGCTTAAACTTTCAGGTGGCATCGTAGGGAGCTGCGTGGCAGCTTATATGACCCATGGAACATACAGAACTGTACCACAGCTATACGCTGCATTATCGAATGTGCAGAGACAACAGATCAAGGAATTGTTACGCAGTTTTCTAAGTTTTGAGCGCCTTATAGACTTTGTAAAGTTCATTGTAAACGTATTCTGTGAGAATAGCTTCTTAGGGGGTTGCATAGTGGTTTTACAAAAATGTCTGGGAGGGATGCGTATGATGATTGCACAGTGAAGTTTCATATCAATTATTACACTTGTACGCAGTTCTAAAGTGAATTATATTCTAATTAACGAACTCGCGATAATTACTATTTTTTGAAGTTTTATTTTCATCCATTTATACTCAAAATAAAGAGGATACCTAATCGAGATGCCTTATGTAGCACAGGTATGTAAATCTAGAGTCAATGATTCTGATCGACCTGTTTTGGGTGATAGTACTTCTATCGAGTCGATCGTAACTAAAAGATTCTAGTGAATCTTAATACTTTGCCATGAAAGCAAAATTTGATAGCTGCTTCATGGCAAAACAAGAAGATCCGCTCTTATCGTTCAACTACGGCCGACTCAATAGACTGCCTAAGTCTGACGTCATAAATGGGCGGAGCTTCCAAACCTTTCCAAACAAATCGGTTTTGCGTGCAAATTGTCCATAAGAGAGTTTTCTTTTCAAGTGTATCGTTAATTTTGACGTAAATAAGGGTTATGAGCTATATATTTTTGTAAAGTTTGGTCAAACCTACGATATCCCCAAATATTTTAAAATAGGTAAGCTGTATAATATATTTTTTGTTCCTTTTAGATATGTTAGGTTATGAGGTTATATCAATGTTTCGTTTTCATGAACTTTTATAATTTTTGAAAAATACTATTTTCTCAGGAGTGTTTTTAAATGTTTTTTTATTATTATCTTCTAGGTTGAGCGGTTTAATGGTCATTTATAACCATGGTAATGTGTTTTGTGCCTGATTGTGAACACTACAGTGACTGAAATCTTTGTAAATTTTTCACGTCCCCTGCTGACTTACAAGAGCGAAGGAAATGGATTAACATGATAAAGTAATATTATTGAATACTCCCAGATAGAAAAGTCTGCCACAGGATTAGTGCAGTGCCTCTAATATACCGCCAAAGTTGAGGCAGACCTTGTCGAAGCACGTCTTGTCAGTAGAACGTGATATTCCTACCGTGGCATTGTACCGCAATTCTAGAGATTTTTAATTCTGGCATATTGGAGGTAAAATACATGTACACTGTCAGTACAGGAAGACGATATATAAGGGGTATAGTTTTAAAGTGTACGATCTCCATGCTTCTCGTAAGTTTACGAAGCATGAAGATCGTACGCTTTGAAACTATACCCCTTATATATCGTTAGCTTACGAAGCATGGAGATTATATACTTTGAAACTATACCCCTTATATATCGTCTTCCTGTACTGACAGTATACATGTATTTTACCTCCAATATGCCGGAATTAAAAATCTTTAGAATTGCGGTACAATGCCACGGTAGGAATATCACGTTCTACCGACAAGACGTGCTTCGACAAGGTCTGCATCAACTTTGGCGGTATATTGGTGGCACTGCACTAATCCTGTGGCAGACTTTTCTATCTCGGAGTATTCAATAATATTACCTTATCATGTTAATCCATTTCCTTCGCTCTTGTAAGTCAGCAGGGAACGTGAAAAATTTACAAAGATTTCGGTGACTGTAGTGTTTACAATCAGGCACAAAACACATTACCATGGTTATAAATGACCATTAAACCGCTCAACCTAGAAAATAATAATAAAAAAACATTTAAAAACACTCCTGAGAAAATAGTATTTTTCAAAAATTATAAAAGTTCATGAAAACGAAACATTGATATAACCTCATAACCTAACATATCTAAAAGGAACAAAAAATATATTATACAGCTTACCTATTTTAAAATATTTGGGGATATCGTAGGTTTGACCAAACTTTACCAAAATATATAGCTCATAACCCTTATTTACGTCAAAATTAACGATACACTTGAAAAGAAAACTCTCTTATGGACAATTTGCACGTAAAACCGATTTGTTTGGAAAGGTTTGTAAGCTCCGCCCCTTCGTGTGACGTCAAGACTTAGGCAGTCTATTGAAGTACCGTCATCAGAAGTGAGTCGATAAGAATCATTGATGCTAGGTGTAGATATGTTTCATAAATCTCATTAAAATATAAGGACGTAATATTAAAGGTTCTCTGAATTTATAATAGTAAAATTTTCTACCTAGAGGATTCTGCATACGGATATGTAAACGTAATGAAGATTTTTGCTCCGGCGATAGCTTTTCGGTAAACCGTTGCGAGATTCTTACGGCACAAGTTTTTCGTTTATTTTGCGTAGACTTACCGGAAGATTGCTCCAAGATGTGTACGAGATTGGCGAAAGATTTTTTCCTCACTCACATGCCCATTTCGAGGCCTTTTCCAGCCTATTTTTAGACTGTAAGGTGGCGTTTTTCCCGCGTGCCACCGAGCGGGAGTTCGCAGGCTGTCAAAAGTACTTTACTCAGACTGGCGCGATTGCTTAGTCCGAAGTGAGTCCTTTTTTCAAACTAATGAATGCAACGTAAAATGAGTCGTGTATATGTTTTGTTTTGAGAAATGGGCATTCGTGAGAAAAAATAGTATATGTCATTCGGCTGAAATCCTTGGATTTTTAAGACTATATTTAGGTCGTTTAAGTCGTAGCACGAGGCAAGGGGATGAGGCTCGCCTTCATCGTCGAAGGTTAGCCTCGTCCCCTCACCATGCCTCGTGCTACGACCTAATTAAACAGTCTGAAAAAACTTTGGATTTCCGCCTAATGACATAAGATTCTATTACTTCAAGCATCTTCTGAAAGAAACCTTTCTACAGTTTCTCGCGAAATATTTATACAGCGAAAGAGAGAGACAAATACATAGCGTTCACAGATTTGTTTAACGGATTGCTTTAAGATCAACAGAATCTTTGCAATTTGGTAATTTTTATAATGAATCACAGAATCATGTATTGTATTTATGTATTATATAAATTCTTAAATAAAGTTTCCTTGAGAAAAGATAACATTCGCTTTTATTCAAATTGACTGTTTCCCGCTGCAATTTTGTACGACATAATATACGCATCAAATATCATTGAATAGTTTATACTGTAACGACGCTACTCGGCGCTACCCGGGTAGTCGCACACTTCGGCACGCTCTCTAACTGGCCCCGCTCGGACAAGGTATTGAGATAATGAAATGTTGGGCGCCAGGTGTTCCGAAACACCAAAGAAAGTCGAGATCGATAACAGTCAGATCACGTGAACCGGAAACGGAACTCCGCTAGCTCAGCCCCGTATCGGCAAAGGAGAGGGGCGGGGTCTCAAGACAAAGAAACGAATTTGAGGCGATTCATAACAAGAAAATAACACTAAGCTTTATTGGAGATCTTCTTATACACTACTGGTTAGTCTAAGAGCCTAACGGCTACGGCAAGGTCGGGCTTCAAAACAGTCCTTATCGCGAAACTATCGGAGCCGTCAACACGACTTGGCCGACGAGAGTCCTGAAGGGCGAACGGTCGGTATTGAAAATACACGCGAAACTAACAGCAGGATAACCGACAATAATTCGCGAAGGAGAGAGGAACGATAGCCGCGAAAATTCGCGAGAGATTAGGAACGTTAGCCGGAGAAATTCGTGAAAGGGATAAGAACGATAGCCGCGAGAAATTCGCTAGGGAATAGGAACGTTAGCCGGAGAAATTCGTGAGAGGGATAGGAACGATAGCCGCGAGAAATTCGCTATGGAATAGGAACGTTAGCCGGAGAAATTCGTGAGAGGGATAGGAACGATAGCCGCGAAAAATTAACGAGGGAATAGGAACGTTAGCCGGAGAAATTCGCGGGAGAGATAGGAACGATAGCCGCGACAAATTCGCGAGGGAATAGGAACGTTAGCCGGAGAAATTCGCGGGAGAGATAGGAACGATAGCCGCGAAAAATTCGCGAGGGAATAGGAACGTTAGCCGGAGAATTTCGCGGGAGAGATAGGAACGATAGCCGCGACAAATTCGCGAGGGAATAGGAACGTTAGCCGGAGAAATTCGCGGGAGAGATAGGAACGATAGCCGCGAAAAATTCGCGAGGGAATAGGAACGTTAGCCGGAGAATTTCGCGGGAGAGATAGGAACGATAGCCGCGAAAAATTCGCGAGGGAATAGGAATGTTAGCCGGAGAATTTCGCGGGAGAGATAGGAACGATAGCCGCGACAAATTCGCGAGGGAATAGAAATTCGCGGGAGAGAATCAACCGCCCTGAGCGGAGAACAGAGAGTCGAGCGCACGAGCTATTTTATACTATATCTTGCCGCACTAAGGGCACTTTTTTCTATTAATTGATAACGCGCTCGATAGCGCACGGAACGAAATGAAAACGATATTACCGCTCTACCGACGCGCACTATCCTGCCGACGATAACGCGGGCTAGACTTGTCTCAGGGAATTCGGTCGCCTCGTGCTACCGAATTTCCCGAGCATCCCCTGATACTACAACCGCGAACTGAATCGCTAAACGATAAATGATGAAGTGCAACGTTACAATACGTATATGTATACAGGGTATAATGGCTAAGAAGGCTGCAACCGGAGGAACCTAATTCTGTTCAGAGTTAGTCTATTGACAATGACATGACTTCCTACGATTCCCATTCCTCGGAGCCCACTCGGCTGTCAATTCTTTGTCAAAGTGAGGGCATCGTAGAAAGTTATACCATTTGTCAATGTATACATTCTGAACAGAATCACACACACAGGCTCTTATTTTAGCCCACGTGGCCATTACACCCCGTTAATGTAATTATGTATGCATCATAACGAGAGTTTATCTTGATGAGAACTGTAACATTCGTTTAAATTCTTTATAAGGAGCTCTATAGTCCAAATATGTATCGTATCTGTCGGGAAAAGTGTAGAAAAATTGTCTTTTTATGTGAACGTGGTAGGTGCATTTCTCAAATAGGTATAGACATCGGAATAGCGAGCGTATAATTTTTACAGAGCAGTAGGTAGTACTCCAAAAATAACAACAATCAAGAAACTTGCAATTTTCTTGAAACGTACATCGAGAAAAGCTATCACCTTTAGTGGGCAATGAAGAGATGCGTAAATAATATATTTCTAAATTGTTGTTATTCTTTATCTCTATGCATAAAAGAAATCGCATTAACCCTAACATCTTTCAAGAGCTATTTTTAAAAATAAATAACTAATTATTGTTCCTAGAAATTGGCTATCAAATAATAAGTAAACGTTGTTAACCCCCAGATTTAGATAACCAAAAGACTACTACTTTACTAAAAATATCCAATAGACATAGAAACGAGCATAAAATACATAAAATTTTATAAGTCGTCCGTGAGTTTTATTAGCATGATAGTTATGCAAATAAGAATTATAATCTGTTCCAATAGACATTTATATGTAACAGGCAATTTACACTAGACTTTTTATTCGTATTTATGAGCATGCATATTACTTCCGACAGAGGTTCTATAAAATCTTATTCACAAATTCATTAGTAACAGTTTTTGTTTGATCACACACACAAATAAGTAGGTTCTGCAAATAAGGGCAAATCAACTGTTTCATTTACGTTCAAAAATCAATGCGGAGAGGAAAATGCATAGTAAGCGGACACAATTTTTTAAATGTTTTTTTTGGATATTTTTAGCAGGGTAGTTATTGAAGTCAATCTGAAAGACATTGTTTTTATAACAGAAAAAATGATTTGAGGAGCAAGCGTTTAAAATGTATTAAATCCATTTTTAAGCGAAATTGAGTTAAGCACGGTTTCTGCGTCTAAAAGATTTTTAGACCAATGTTCATGAATTTTGGAATATATTGTCAACTAGTTGAGATGAATCGAATGCCCCATAAACAATTTTCACCTGTCCCAGGCGCTGCCCACTTATGTCCACTAGGTGTTTTTAGCGATTTTCTCCTAAATGGGTTATCAGGATTTAGTACGTTTTGAATGCTTGCTCCTCATTTAAAAGCCTTTGCAAATAAGCTAATTACTTGTGCACTTGCCATACGAAGTGTTTTCGAGAAGACTTGACAAAGGAGATATTCGAGTGCAAGAGAAATCATACCCATGGTAAGGGCACATGCTATGGTACTTCGATCTCTTGCTATTTTTAACCAACCAAGAAACACCACGGCAAGATGGCCTTGACAACATAGAGGATAAAAGTACTGAACATGTAAGTATGGATAATTTAAATAATAAACACTATAACAAATTAATCATTTATTTCGCTTGAATTAGTTAACAATAAATTCATACGCTATACAGGTTGTCCTTTCCACCTTTCTAATGTATCATATTGTTTTGCCATGTTACTTGTCCTTCACCATTGAAATATCTTACATATAATTCCCTGACTTCATTGGCTTCCTGTGCATAATTTCTATTGTGCCCATGTTCTAATCCGCTTATAATATTTGAGTCAACTCTCAGGCCATTGTGCACTACAGATTGCATCCAGTCCTCTTGATCTAATGAATCAACAGGGGTGTATGAACTGGCACACTTTCTACGCAGGTAATTGTGTAATACAGCACAAGTCAGCACGACTAAGTCTATATGATTTGGGCTTAAATTGATATCTGTACGAAGAATTTTAAACCGAGCTGCCATTATGCCAAATACATTTTCTATAATTCGTTGTGCTCGAGAGAGACGATAGTTAAAGATTTTCTTTTCTGTTGATAATTCCCGCAAGCTAAATGGTTTTAGAAAATCTTTTCGTAGTGAAAACGCTTTGTCTCCAATGAAGACCCAAGGAAGTTGATTAGTCCCATTGTTTGGTACTGAAGGGCTTGGCAAGTTCAGTTGGCCATTGACAAGTTTATCATAAAACTTTGTGTTTTTAATAACACCCCCATCGGAAAATCGCCCATTTGTACCAACATCGCAATAAATCAATTCATAATTAGCATTGGCCATTCCTATGAAAACCAAGCTATTATATCCTTTATGGTTCCAGTAATAATAGCCACTATCTTTTGGCGGTACAATGCGAATATGTTTACCGGCCATACTTCCTACACAATTTGGAAATTGCCATTTTTTTTCAAATTCGTTTCCAATTTTTTTCCATTCGTTTTCACTTTTAGGGAACTGTAACAATAAAAAACTTAAATAATACAATAATAATAAAATTAATATGTAATAAGTATATAATTGTTTTAAGAGTTCAGATGTCGTATCGGAAATTAGCACAACGTCATCCACATCTTCGCCTAAACCAACAAATGGCATTAAACGAAAATCTAAGACACCACAATCTAATAGTGATAAGGTTTTAAGTATCATGGCAGACAAATTGCTGAAGGAGGGAAAGCATTCTGCCTTTGGTAAGCATGTGGCTCAAGAGCTAGAAGAACTTCTCAATGAAATGGCCATTTATTGCAAACGAATTACTAGTGAAGCAATTTTTGAGGCTCAATTGGGAAATCTATCAAAACATTCCACAATCGTCACCAAGAATACCTCGAATATTATATTTACAAGCACACAGAATCAAAGGCAAAACTAGGAGTACGGTACACAGGTTGGTGATAACGCACCACCACCTTATACCATGTTTGTGAACAATTCAGGGGCAGTACCCGTTGGAACTAATAATATTTCATTAACAGGACAATTTTTGTCAGGGTTTAATCCCAATGAAAATGATAATTAGTAATGTTTCATACAGTGAAGTAAACACATTTATTTTTGATTGAATTTGATATTAATTTTGTAATTTTTACTTACTGGGATATACTTTTTCTTTAATGCTACATATATAGCTTTACACGTGTCAGGTATTATTTCACCCAATGCTTCAGGTGTTATTGCACAAGAAAATGTTAAGTCTTCATAACATCGTCCCGTAGCTAAAAAGCGTAATGTAGCGTTAAGTCTTTCGTCTGGTGTTATTGACTTTCCCATAACTGGATCTTCTTTTTTTATTCGCGGTGTTATTAGCTGGAGCAGCTCTAGGTAAGTTGTTTCGTCCATCCGCAAATAATTGAACCAGCCCTCTGGTTCTAGCCGAAGCTCATCCAATAAGTTTATATGCGATAATTTTTGTCTCTTAACTAACCATTCTTTTGACCGTTTCGAACGTTTTCTTTTTTTTCTTTCAATTCTCTTTGAAATAATAGCAATCGCAATAGCGCACAACAACTTATCGTTCGCCATCTTTTAACAGAACTGAATATGTAGGTACTGTCGGACTGGCAAAAGAGTCGTCTTCGGGAAAGCTCGGAGCAACGTTCCCCCACCACGGAGGATCACTGGCGGAGTAGTGGGGATGCACACTCGAGAAACTTTGGCGCCTCGATCGCTGGTCCCCTCTAACCTGATTGGTTCGAGTTTCAAATAAAGTGTCATTGACGCCAGATTCGACCAATGATACGATAACTTGGAGGACCAACAGTGCTGGCGCCCTCTGAATTGACCTGATGAATGCGGATCCCCATACATGATCACCGCTACGCGCATGCGACAATGACAGAGTGGGACACGCCACATGGTGGGGGAGCATAGCTCCGAACTCTCCCGAAGACGACTCTTTTGCCAGTCCGACTATACCGTATGTCCGCGATCATTTGAACCATAGGAAAATTGCGAGTTTTGCATGAGCACCCCTTTGGGTCTCCTCGTCCAATAGAATCACCGGAGAAGCGTGAATGCGCATGCGTAGTCATCCGCGAGTGTGGCGTCGTCAGCAAGTTCAGATCGGTTATCGAAATAATCGATCTGAACTTGCTGACGACGCCACACTCGCGGATGACTACGCATGCGCATTCACGCTTCTCCGGTGATTCTATTGGACGAGGAGACCCAAAGGGGTGCTCATGCAAAACTCGCAATTTTCCTATGGTTCAAATGATCGCGGACATACGGTATAGTCAGGCGTGTCCCACTCTGTCATTGTCGCATGCGCGTAGCGGTGATCATGTATGGGGATCCGCATTCATCAGGTCAATTCAGAGGGCGCCAGCACTGTTGGTCTTCCAAGTTATCGTATCATTGGTCGAATCTGGCGTCAATGACACTTTATTTGAAACTCGAACCAATCAGGTTAGAGGGGACCAGCGATCGAGGCGCCAAAGTTTCTCGAGTGTGCATCCCCACTACTCCGCCAGTGATCCTCCGTAGTGGGGGAACGTTGCTCCGAGCTTTCCCGAAGACGACTCTTTTGCCAGTCCGACAGTACCGTATGTCCGCGATCAAACAGACCATAGCAAAATTGCGAGTTTTGCATGAGCACCCCTATGGGTCTTCTCGTCCAATAGAATCACCGGAGAAGCGTGAATGCGCATGCGTAGTCATCCGCGGGTGTTGGCGTCGTCAGCAAGTTCAGATCGGTTATTTGGACAGATTGAAACCGATCTGAACTTGCTGACGACGCCAACACCCGCGGATGTCTACGCATGCGTATTCACGCTTCTCCGGTGATTCAATTGGATGAGGCCCACATGGGGCTCTTTGATCGCGGACATACGATACATAGTAGGACACTCCGCCGATAAAGTAACGCCCAAAATTACAATTTATAAGGGCGTCTGACACCCCTTTATCAGTGACCTAGCCGTCTGACGATTTGCATACATCATCTGTGGCCTTCAAACAGGTACCATACAAATTTTTAGCCGGAGGTACGAATATTTTTTTAGCAGAATTTTTTTCATTTTTGAATCGTCTGACGTGTTTTATGCGGCGGATTTGAGCAAAATCCTTGAAGATGACACTTCCTGATGGTTCCCCCAACCACCTCACAAAATTCTAGTCGGAGGTGTTATCGAACCACCTCCGCGGCCGCCAGCTCTCAGTCTAAAATCGCGTTTAAAATACGCAAGATGTGTGTTAAGCACATGGTATACAGCTTCATACATACCGTGTGATTTGGTATGTGGAGACAGTATGAGGATGGGGTACTTGGGGAACGTGTGAGTGCGAGTCGGAACACACATTCCCTAAGTTCCCCATCCTCGTACTTTCTCTGTATGTATGAAATAATCGTAATAAATTATAATAGAGTATTACCAGCAACATGCGAGTTTCTATTCCTATATCCTAAGTGTAAGCCCTCTCTTCGTCTTTCTTCACCTATCGTTCTCCATTTATTATACCTTAAAGATTCCGTGTAGTTTATTGCCCGCATGCGTGAAATTGCATTTTGAATTCCTGTAATCGTAGGACTTGTCTGCACGTGTAATCGAGCTTTTAATACTCTCTAATGTATCCTTATAAGTTAGCTCATAAGGGAATGCATATTATATTCTTATTTAAACAAGTATATACCATAGCTTAACTTTGCTTTGCTCTATAGCTTGATGACGAAAAGGAAAATCAAAGACTGTACTTATTATTCTGAATACTAATAACGTACAATATAGGATATTGTAATTAAATATTAATGCTCCAGTACAGGCGATTTCATTGGAGATCATTTCATTCCCGAGGGAGCAAAAGGCGAGGGTGGTTGGAAAGGAAAAATATGATGATACGATATCAAATATTTTATAGTGTATAATTCATAACCCTGTCGCTTGTATAGCTTAACAAGCAGCGATACCAATAATATTTGAAACAGTCAATAAAGACCGAGATCTGCGATGTTAACGGTCGATATCTAAGATTCGACCGAGCATTATCAGCTCTATTCCTTTACGCTAGAGAATTACGCTAGGTGTAATTTTTAAACCAATTAAGAGTTATTTGGACATAAGTAACATAAGAGGAATAACGATACAACTAAATAGTTAGAAGTTGAGCGCGTTTAAAAAAACGTTCCTTAAAAAATAACTAAGGAAGAAAAAACGTAACACAGGGAAGAGAACATTTTTCTGACGTTGTGGAAGTCTTAAACTGGCAGATTCGCTCGGAGCGAATGGGCTAATTTCATTCTTCATCTCTTATTTTATCTCTTGAGAAAAGGTGCAAGATATAGAACAAAATAAAATCATGAAAGTAACTCATTTGCTTCGCAATATTTCGCTTTGCAGGTTCCAGAGGGTATAGGAGTATGTAATCGCGCGATATTTGCATCGGGGGATGATTACATTGTATTTGGAGGCGCTTGGATGATTCGAAAATAAATTAATTGCAATTACGACAGTAACGATAATAAACAATTGTTGGCACACGCAACGTCACTTCGTGTAACTGGAGCTATTATATTTTATCGTACCGATTCCGTAGTACGAGTGTGAAGCGAATACAAGGACGAGAACCGCAGACTGCTGTAATTTTAGTGAAAAGTTGCCGTAACAATTTATGTTTTACAGCAGTTGTCAATAAAATAACAGAAACTTACGATATTTTGCTATCAGGAACGTTTTCTTTCCTAATTCGTTACATTTCCTAACGACAACATCAACGATATGTAATTGTCGAAATTTCTACATACCTATACGTCTTTAGCTCATCAATGCAATGACCCTACTTTAATCGAAACATAATCACTATATTTTCTCCCTCTGCCATTACGCTGACTTAATGCATGGAAGAATATCATTTGGCCTATAAATGGGTATAATATGATAGATGTCGATGTAGTGGGCCACAAAATTTAAAACTTAGGACTATTGAGAATGTGATAATTGATACAATTGCATGCTCGATACTACTGCAGTTTCAACGTTTCCTGCGTATACATATACAAAGTATTAAAAAATATTACTCAAGTGAAAAAGAAAGGATGGAGGAAAAGAAGGAAGGAAGGAAGGAAGAGTAGAGAATGGTTATGAGGATATACTGGAGTTTCATTGAATGGTTAGCTATTTTTACTACTTCCGTCTTTCGTAGACGTCGCGTATGCGCAGGTTCTCGCATCCAAATATCATGGAGTAGATCGGGCTTCCATTTGGGACGACAGAGTAATGCGTATTCGTGCTTCCTGTACACCCAATTTACTTGGCAGAGGGAAGAAATTCATATTTACACAATTAATTTTCACACCATACGTCGGAAGTCATAATTAATAAAACATTACACATTACATGCCTAATGACTAAACGTAAATAAGTCTTGAGTTCGCTTTCTACATGACGCAAATTCGATATCAATGATAACTCATAGCTGCTAGCGCTTCGATACGCGGCTCTCGAACGGACGGCCGCGGTGTTTTAGTGTGAATACGCGTTTGTGTACTGCTGTGAGTGTGTTTGCATATACTACTTGAAACTACGAAATGACAATAACCACTTCCAAAATCCGAATTCCGCGTTTTCTTCAGAAAAAAGCGTTATAATGTGTCTACCGTATATATAAGATATATTCGTCTCATAATATCGTACGTAGCTGAGCGCGCGAACAGAACAATTTCAATTAGCAGTCTTACACTTTGGCGTTGTCTTTTTCTTTTCCCGGAACGACCAATGTCGACACCTCCATTTCGCGTGATGTTTGCTAGAATCGCTCTTTGTGAAACTCTACCGCGAATCATCCTTACATGAGAAGGAAGAGGCTGGTTATGTTTCTCTTTTCAAACAAAATAATAACATTCGGAAGCTATGATAATTAGGGAATCACGCGATTATCACGATTACGTATGTACACGCGTCAATTTGCCTATAGATTCATCGCCTCGATCGCACACCCATCGACATCAAAATCGTGTTTTTATCAATAAATTTTCATTTAGTGGACTTGTAATTAATCATGGCAATTTGGGAGAGCATATCGTCGGGTTACTGCGGGAACCAGATAAGTAACATTTTGGTAGTTCAGCACATAACTGGTTTTCGCTGCCGAAAAATATCGAAAAGCGGACTTAGCTATTTTGATGCCTTGCGTCTTTGACCTTTAGACTTACAGAACACTTACCTGGTTTTCACAGAACATTTCTTGATAGCTTTTATAATCAAAACTGCACTTAACCGAAATGGAGTGATCTTGTTTTTGCAGTAATGCGACGATATATGAGGAACTTCGAATCAAAACGCAGTTTTTAACCAATTTTCAGCTTTCGAAAACTGCGTTTTAATTCGGAGCTCCTCATATATGTTTTCTTCACCGACATGCATGATACCGTATCGTATCTTTCGCGACATCGCGACTCGAGGAATAGCAATGGCGTCCAAAAGAAGACTGTGTCGTCGCTAGTCCATGCGCGCGGAATGAAGAAGCAGAAACCTAGACCGATCGATCGAATAAAATCGGCAACGGACGACATATGTTGAGTCGAGACTAGATTCCACGTTAGAACGTCATATGGGTATAGCAAATCGGCGAAAATAGGTATGGATGATTGTTATGCGCAAGGATGACTAGAATGTCTTGGTCGCACGGACCTCGCGCAAACTACGTAAAAATTGGAATGGTTCGAGTGTCAAGTGTTAAGTTACAAAAATGGGGAATAAATCGCGCGCTCAACTACTCTCTCTTCGCTTCGTAATTCACTCACCACCACTCACACAAGGCGCTGGATCGAACGCCAATTTGTTCCTAAGGATTAAACGTTACTGTCGGGGGTAGCGGTGAACCCCATCGGTTGAGCATTTTCAACGAGCGTCGACCGCATACTCGATGTTGGTATGTTAGGTTCTATCGTCGCGGCTGTTCTCATGTCGTCCAGCGGTGCCCTGGAAAATGTATAATATCATGCACTATCTTGCAAAGACGAGCCGTTGACACTTTTCCCAGGAGCAATTCAATTAGGGTCAATTGGGGTAATTGTGGACGATATAATGTTTTCAATTGCTTAAAGATTTTTGTGGACTTCCGCGCAATATTTTTTATATGTAAATTAGCAGTCATATAGCTTATAGTGTCTTCTTTAATAATTACTGGTGGTTTTCTGTAATTCAAAGATAGTTTAAGGTAAAAAAAATATATTCAACAGAAGTGTGTTTACATTTACCTCTATTCTTTAGGGGTGAATGTAAACACACTTCTGTTGAATCATTGGCTGTATCAGTAAAATTTCTGGGGCAAATGTAAACACTGTTTAGCAAGAGCAAAAAGAGTAAAGTTTTGGAGGTAACTGAGCTTGACCGAAGTCGGCACGATTCGAGTGGTAATTTTCGCGCCATATTTTAAATCTAAATGCTGTTGTGTTTCTTATTTTAGGTGCGTTTACAATTACCCCAGTTTACATTTACCCCAATTGACCCTATACTAGAATTGTTCCGTTTGCAATAGAAATATCGTCAAAATATTCGGAGTCACATAGTATTAAGACTTATAGATTTTTCAAAGGCTCCACCTTCCTCTTTCCCTAAATGCAATTTGTCCCATAAAAATACGTGTAATGACTACCTAGTTATTAAATGCAGAAGCGCAGAAGCTAATAATGCAAAGTTGTACGCATTCAGGGATATTATGAAAGACAAACGGGGTGCTGCATGCCACAAAGCAATACGTCGAGGACATTCATTAAAATAGTACCGATCAGAGACTTTTACATACGGGGTGCTCCACTCAGGATAGTCACGCTGTTTATTTCTGTTATTTGCCATTTCACGAACAAGTATTTCAAATAAGAGTTGTTGGTGAAAAAAATAGAGGTGACTCTCATACCTCGTAAACAATACACGATATAAAAAATATGTTGCATTCATCATATGTCCTCCTCAACACTAAACAACTTTTATTTGAAATACTTGTTCGTGAAATGGCAAATAACGGAAATAAACAGCGTGGCTATCCTGAGTTGAACACCCTGTATATTCAGATCGGATGTGAACGGCAGTAAGCGTAAAACAAACACATTCGTTAGGATAACTTATAATTAGTAACGTGAGAGAAATCTTAAAGTGCGTTTTGCATTTTAAGTGAGTTTCCTTATCGTTTTAATTTAAAGTTGGTGCACTCTCCTGTGTAATTACGAAATAAAATATTGTACGAGTGTACAAACGTGCGATCTCAAATCTGAGTAGATAAAAGTGCGTTGTAGTAAAGGTGGGCGGATATGAAAATGTAATTTCGTTCCTGTTTGCTGCTGTTTTTAAACGGAACGAGCAAACCCGACGATACGTGACCGCGGGTGTACGCCGTGATATGATGAACTTTATCGTGCAAATAGCGATTTATAAACGAAATGATAATGGATGACTCGAAGTTGGATCAAATAAAAGTTTACCAGAGGACTGAAACGATCGTAAATAAAAGTCTTTGACAAAGATGATGCAGACATTTCAATTAAAGAAAGCTCTCTTAGCCATGCAGCCGCTGAGACGAAAAGTTTCGCTACGCCTGAATTCATGCGAGAGACTATGGATTGCGCTAATTCTGTATAAGAAGGGATGCAGGTGCATGGATAACATTGAACTTAGTTTATTATTGCCTGGTTAGTGAAGTGGTGCAATGAATTTGGCGACTTATGTCGGCCTCCAGACATCGGGGTCCTCCATGAGGGTGGTATGATGATCGGTAGGAGGCATAGACGCCTGCGGAGAACCAACGCCTGGCGATACCATGCCTGCCGGTTCAGGCCTAGACCCTCTGTCGGCCAACGCATCGGTGAATTAGTAGCAACGTCGAGGACACCGCTTTTTCAACCCCTCGAATTTTTATAACAAAAGAGCTGCCAACCTCCTCCACCTTCCTCTTTCAATGGAGCGTCAAATCGTCTCCATTCTATTTATCCTTATGTACCGAGCCGTTATACTTGCGAGAACTTTGTTCGTTAAATAACGTGGAAATGTTTAGACTTCACGCGAGAATGTTTAGTCAATCGCTGGAAGTGGAAAAACCCGCGGCCACTGACGTATTTGTTTAGGATTAGTTACACGGTTGTGTGGATTATTTCAGATGTTAGTCAATTTCTGTATCACGCGGTGATTAGAAAAACGAAGCTTGAGATTTGGCATCATAAAGCTATGAATGTCCCGGCTTTATATTAGCATATTTGTGTGACTAATTTTGCGCATATTTTTTTTTAACAGTAGCACTGCTCAATAAATTGATGATTTCTTTGCAACCTCGTCATTTGTTAATTATTACTTACTGCACGTAAGCAAATATCTATTTCTCCATCAGAATATAATATGGTGTATCATTTAGTATGTACTTCACAAACCAAGCCGAGAATTAAGCTGTGAAAGGTAGGCGGTAAATTAGGCAAAAGCCACGATAACAAATCCAAAGAGATGTGCAGGATAATTGTACACGATACGCTCTATAAACCGGACACGATAATCCCACGATGCGACATATGACTCACCCTAAATTAGTTTCCCAAAAGCAACAATGTTACACGTACCAACATGTGGTAGCACTTCCTCCGCGCCAGACGAGTTAATTAAGCAAAATATCGTGGAAAAGCGAGAATATCGTTAAATCCTTCGCGTTCGCGGTCGCGCAAAATGGGAAATATACCGCGTCGAATCGTAAGAAAAATAGAGAACGAATATATTCTCACTTCAAAAATTCCCTTATCATATTCCCTTGTTGAAAATTCTTGTACGACATACTCTACACAGTGCCACAGAGAGGTGCGTACTCTAAATTTAGTATCGTGTCTCCCGCTTTCCGCGTGAAAACTTTTGTTCCACCATTAGTAGTCGTTGCGTTTTGCGTGATAATTACCGCGCATAAAGCGCTCGAATTACGGAGCGTTGCTTAAAATAGCTCACGCTTGTTCATCTCCGTATACTTGACAATTATGCTTTCGCCGATCATACGGATATGCGACTCATTATGCGAAACCAAGAGGTACATTCGTATGGATATCAAATGGAAAGCTATGTGTATGACACAGATGAATACTCACTTTTTGCCGAGAGACATCAATCCATAGATGATACCCGTTGTAAATATCAAACCACTACCAAATATACTACTCAACGACGAACATAGGAAGATCGCTGGAAGCGCTATTCTGAAATAATAGAGAACGCATCTCGTGAGCTAGCATACGGACATGTTTGACGCGGAGACGATTTAACCGGCATAAATTTAACCCGAGGTTGAGAATTCATTATACTAAGGTCTCCAGTGAAGAATCAAACAGCTATACAAAAAATCCTTGTCATTTCTAGGCAAAATTCTACTAGGGAATGATGAAATCCTGAAAAAGACTACGTAAAAAATACTTACAGACAATACACAGCCGCTCTATTCCAGTAAGGTTTCTTTTCCACCCAATCGCTGAGATTTTGCACAAAGTCGATGAACATGCAACAGCACGGCGCCTCGATTACGATAACTAAAAAGCCAGCCAGCATTTGCCACATACCGCCGATCAGACAATCGATCGATCCGGTCAGAATGCCGACGCAATTGAACACCCCGAGGAAAATGGCAACTGCAATAAATTGAGCACAGACCTATAGGTACGGCTAATTTTTCATCGGAGATTTGTCTTGGACCATCGTGTACCATATGTGCGAGTGAAAGATTCTCATAAATCTACAAGAGATAGATTCAAAATACGTGAAAGTCGCAATTTTGATGTACGTTAATCAGATGATGGAACAAATAAAAATAAGCGTCTATGTGTATTATCAAGAATGAGATGAGATATGTGGACTATCGAATTCGCACTTCTAATTACAGTAATGAAATGAATTATCTAAAGAGATAAGGATTCGAGCGGTTATATTTAGTGGACGAAATTAGAGCATCTTCGAAGGATTCACGTGGGGTCGCTCGTTTTTGAGCGAAATTGGAGCGGGGAGATAACGTCAAACAAAAAAAAATTAAGAAAATGAAAATAGCGAACGTAACCGATAGCGTTAATGATAAAAGAAATTAAAAAATACACTGTACGTACTTATGCTTCCGACGGTTCCTAGACCGCGACCCGCGTATTTCATCCACCAGGGAACATCGTCCTTGGAGACGGGGTCCTGTCCGGGTCTCTCCATAATCGCTGCTATCTTTTCGCCGAACGACTGGAAGCACGCGACATTTCATTGGAACTTCAGCCGAGAACGTGTACCGGTAACGAATTCTTTCAAAATCTTACAGGAAATTACCATTTTTGTAACCTTACGGCTTGATTTCTTCGTCAGCTGACAGGACAACCCACCACAACTGAGAACAATCGAAATCTGTTGACGTACGGAACATCGACCAATGACAGTTCGAAATTATCCCGACAGGGGCGCGGCGTGCTTCGAAATGTCGCGTCTGCATCCAGACGACCTAAAATCCCCATAACTTTTGGAAGTTACTAGATTTTTGGCGGCGCATTCAAACTCTTTGTATTAACCTCTAATTATTGTCATTTTATTAAGCAAGTAAGGTATAGATGGATTGTAATAGAGGGAAAGAACGAGAACGTCGAAGACTGCGTGATAAGTTAAATAAGTCGCAGGCCACCGTGGTTTCTATTCGCGAGATTATAAACACCTTTATTGCGTGATGGACAGGGGATCTGAGTCGCGGGCCGCTGCGAGCTCCATTTGTAAATATGGTATCCCCTTTCGCGGACCGATAGGTCGTAGTTAATTTAGCTAGCAAGAACAGTTCTCCTTTCTTTGAGTCACGTAGGCGTGCGCGCATAAGATTTGTCATCGATACGCGCTTCGGATTGCGGGAGTTCGTGCGCGGTAGACCCACGGTCGATGAGGGCATGTTTTCTTTCGAGTGCGTGGGATTGTGCGCGCCAGAGTCAGGGTCGATGCGTACTTTCTTCGCACGTGGACGCGTGGAGCGTGGATTAGATCATTGTGCGTAGACGAAGAAAGTGGGAGTAGAGTCCTTGACTACGACTAGCGTCGAGTATCAGATTGGTTCCCCACATTAGCGCTGAGTATTTGATTGGTTCCCCGTTGTTACCGAGAGGCGGGGACTTTTGATTTAAAAGGATGCACTTTGCCTCTCGAGGGGCACTCAGATACCGATTTATAACGACAAATTATATTCCAACTGTGTTAAAATATAATTCATTGGTGATCACCTAATTCTTGGATTAAGAGTTTTCTTTTCTCCACCTGCAATAAAACTCTTCATCTCCCGATCCCGCTCTTTTCGAGCAGAGTGGTTCAGCACTCCACGGGCACGGACCTGCCCCCTACAAACGGACCAAGAAGACCAGCCCGGCACGCAACAGAAATGTCGCGTACGCAACTAGACTCGATTTGGAATCGATATAGCCTTCGAGAGTTCTAGGATTTATGGCGGTAAAACTCAAATGTCAAATCGTTTTGAATGCTGTTATTCTTCCGAAAAATAATGTACGGGTGAGTTCCCACGGAAAGAAACGCGTATCGAATATTAGGCTACCGGCAACTGCGAAATTTATAAACTTCCGGCCACCGCGAGTTCGGTTTGCGAGATCAACAGCTAGGTATAAACATCTTCCATATCAGCGACTGAGTTTTGGCGACTCGAGAAGTAAACGATATCGCGTAGCATTTCTGATTTATAAACGAGTTCGCCGAATTCGCCTTTCCATGAAGTCACGTAATCATGAGTGTGCGAGTGCAGATTGAGAGGGAGAAAAACCGTTGTAACGATCCGCGACTAGCGTTTCGATTGGTGCCCTCCTCCCGCCGAGGGGTTGGGCTTATGTTATTAAAAAGGGTATTTCGAGGCTCGATCAGGGCACAGATCAATCTTTTATCTATGTTGCGCAACGACTGTGAAATATACGATGATCATCAAACTATCAAACAGTTTTCAAGTCTTTTATTTCTCGTTTCCCCGCGTTTTCGAACAGAGTGCTTTAGCGCTCCACGGGTCCGGACCTGCCCTCTGGATTCGACGAGGACTGCCGGTTTGGCACGTAACCCACGTAACAGAACGAGAGCGCGCGAGGATAGCCGAATCTCGCGCGGCAAGAAAAAACCGCGAAAAGCAACAGCGAGCAACGAGGGATCGCTGCATTGTTCAACGCGTGAAATTGCTACCCTTGGTATTTTAGAAGCGAAACTAATCGCTCCTCATAGATTTTTGGTGTACCGAACACGCGTCTGTCGCGGGACACGATTATCGCATTCGATTTTTTGGGAAAATGTTCTCCGTTTCCAATAATTCTTGTAGGATCCTATCGCGGGATCTTTTGCCAGTTTCTTAAAAAAAAAACGACGCGTACATATAAATTTGTATGCGATCCCGTCTAACTTTCTAATGAAAAACTATGGATTCACACAAATACAACGTAATTTTTATACCTGTCATCCTTACGAAAAACTGAGGCAGGATTCTACAGGATCTATTTCTAGCTTTTTGGTATTAGTTCGTGGTCAAATTTCCTAGGGTCGAATGTTCGTTACGATTTAACAATATATTTTTTTTCCGTCAACATTTTCAACTAATTTCATTATATACAAAATTGCACATGTACAATTTACATTTACAAAAATAAAAAAAAAGGGGCGTGTAATCACGTAATGCATACGCGCGCGGCGCGCGCGAGTGTATGTATCTACTGCATTCAATTGAAAAACTGCAATTATATCCCCCGTTCGAGTACCGCACATAAGGATATGGAAAAAGCAATATAAGTATATAGCTCGCTACACGTCGTACGGTATGGTGATGTTTGATGGAGAAGCCTATATCCCAAGTAGCAGAAGATTTCTGTCAAACATCTACAAGATATCTATGTGTCTCGCGAAAATTACATCTATATTTGGTATAAGCGTGATTGAAATCTAGAAATAGACAGCGCGTAGATGTCTGACAGATATCCTAAATTGACAAGAATCGATATTCTGTAGTAACTATAATAATTGTTTAAAATTAGAAGTTAATAATACTAAACAAATTTAATTATAAAGCTCTATATTAGTCTTCTTGTCCTTTAATAAAAAACTTTAAAACGAATTAGAATCTAGCATTTTATCAGAGAACGAGAAAGCCGCCCAGAGCCTTATAATAATTCCTTTTTCAGAGATAGTATTAATTTATATTTTATGAAATTATTACATCAACCACAGAATATCGATTCTTGTCAACTCAGGATATCTGTCAGACATCTACGCGTTATCTATATCTAGATTTCAGCCACGTTTATACCAAATATAGATCTTATTTTCTAGACGCATAGACATCTGTAGATGTCTGACAGATATCTTTTGTTATTCGGGTATGTGGGCGTCAAAATAGATGAACTTACATATCCAAGCTATTCGTCGCAATTAAATAATGTGGGTTTTGTTTAATTCGCAAATTATCAGCGTAATTAGCAACAATAGGCATACTTATTACATTTTGCGTAATTTTTTACAATCCCTTTGTACACAATAAATCTCACTCAACGAACGTTCCTACTCGCTGGATGTTGCACTTGCAAATTCGAAACGATTCCAGCAGATTGGAATGTAAATCAACGCGTGTATGCAAACATGGTCGAAGTTGATGAGCTCTGTTTGAATCTTTACATAAATGATATCTACACGTATGATGTATGGGGAACTGTTAATCGATAGTCACGGTCTAATTTGAGTCGAATCGGCGTTAGTATGCACGTATTTTACAACGAAGTTCATGTGGAGCCTGTGGTTCGCCACTTTTTTTTTGGCATGCAAAAGATAGCGCATCAGCAGCAAACATTTATACCTAGCTTCAAATAAGTACAACGGAGACAGACGAACCCCCACGAAAAATACGAAGCACTCGAGTGCAACGTTCAGTACTCGCCTTTGCTGCGTGAGTAAACGCGAAAAAACAGAGATCACCCGTTTGGAACGAACGAAAATTATTAATATTGATTTCGCCTTTCAATTAATTCCAATGGGAAGGAAATTTGCCTTTCTCTTTAAATTTCACGGTCGACTTTCAAATTTCTACAATATTTTCTTGTCATTGATTCCGATCGACCTGGAGTCACGAAACGCATCTGAAACGTCAACGAACGAGTAGCATCGACCGATAGTTTGTACTTTAAGGAAAGTCAAAGACAATTTAATCTAGAAAGAGCGTAATTCAGTGTCATTGTTGATTCGAGGTGCGTTTTAAAAAGGCAAAGTCCTCCGTAAGAAATGCACTTTCTAATCATATAATACTCATGGAGCGGCGATAGCGTTTTCTAGTTGCAGTCATGGCAATAGGAACGGATACTTGAGTCGGAGGAGTGACGGGAGTAACGGGAGTCACTGGACTCGTCGAAATTTCAGCCGTTTGAGCCGAAGCGGGGGGCCTGAGCTACCAAATATAATTTTCCGTTTGCGGAGCCCGCATTACTCCCACGCCACCGCCGAGTCGCCTGTAATTCATGCAACCGCACAGCCTCCATTGGTTTTGCTCCGGATCGTAAACCTCTATCGTTTTCAAGTACGCAGTTCCGTCGAATCCGCCAACCGCGTACAACTGACCATTGACTACCGCTAAACCCACCTGTAATCGAAAAGTCATCAATTGCGACGGATGTCTTGTCGTTTCGTGCATTCAAAAGTCGTTCGACTTTCGATCAACATCATCTGAAGAACGAGCAACTCACTCCGCTCCTTCTAGACGTCATGGCCACTATCGGACTCCAAGAATTTGTGTGAGGATTATACCGTTCCGCGCTCGACAGCTCCATGCAGTCGTCCCGACCTCCGACCGCGTAGATCAGATTATTAAATACCGCGCATCCCAGGTGTTTGCGTCTAGTGGACATGGGAGACACTTGGGACCATTTATTCTGCCTCGGGTCGTATCTTTCTACAGTATTCAGGGGTGACTGCCCATCGGATCCACCGATGGCATATAAATAACCTCCCAAGACTGCGACCGCGACGCCGAGCCTTCTAGTTGTCATCGGCGAGACCTTTGACCATTTATTTTCTTTCGGATCGTATCTGCAACGATGTAAAATTGATCTATGTAGAAACTGTCGACATTTGTATCGCTCCTTGCTCGGCGAATGAGTAGCGTTAAAGAAATCGCTCGAGAAAGCGATTCACTGAGAAGCCGTCGAAAAGTACCAACCTTTCGACGTGATTGAGGCACTGCACACCGTCCTGCCCGCCGACGGCGTACAGGAAACCGTCCAGCACCGCTACGCCTACGCTGGTTCTACAGGACGTGGTAGGCGCGACGTCGCAAGACCACTGATTCGTCTGCGGATCGTACCTTTCGATACTGTTCAAATAGCTCTGTCCGTCGTGACCGCCGACCGCGTACAACAAGTCGTTCAACACCGCCACGCCGACGCCGCATCTTCGTTTACTCATCGGCGCGACCATCTTCCAATCCGCGGTGTTCGGATCGAACCTCTCGACGCTGGCTATGGCATCGCCGGAACACCATCCGCCGACGGCGAACAACACTTCCCCGCGTCTCGTGGGTTTTCTCGGTCTCGTTCTCGGACCCTGCATCAGCGGTCTCTCTTGCGGCAGCAGTAGATAATTCTTCGCCTCGTCCACCAAATCCCTGCAGGCGTCGTCGGACCGGACCAGCAAGTCGGATCCGACTGTACCCACGAGAAATTTCGGACTCAGAAGGGGTAGCCTGACGTGTTGAAGAACCTGGGCGAGGTGTTGTCTGCGTTCCGATACGTTGTACTTGACCCAATTCATCACCGCGCTGAACACCTGTTCCTCGGTACGCACGTTCAGCTCGTCCGACGATATGATATCCACTAATTGTCCGACGGGAAGCAGAAGGAATTCTTCGCTCTCCATCACCTGTTTACGCAAAGGATGCACCGATAATCGTGTGAAATCGGAGGAAAAGAAAATCGTGGAAGACGGATAATCGAAGCGAGGTACGGGGTACGTTCGCGCGACTCACTTCTTGGAAGTTGTGCTGCGTAAATTTATCGGCGATGCGCAAGAGTTCGCGGCAGGAGTGCGTGTCGGCGAACGCACGGATGCCGAGGCAATTGGACGGATCCAGCTGGTGCTTGAGGAACTCGCAGCAAATGTCCTGGATCTCCGCCAATTGAAGGAGACAGGCCGCGGGAAGGAGAGTCTGAACGTTGGCTTCCTCGACCATGATGTGCGACGTGTAGCAGAAATCGATGAGCAGCTCCATCGCCATTTCGTCGATATCGCGAATCGTTACTTCCGTCTGACGAGATTCCGCCAACTCGCCGGTAAACATCGCCCTGGAGATGCGTTAAATATTGACACGCGAACGACGACAAACGACGAGTCGCCGCGACGAGGATCCCGAGAACCTACCGAAAATACGGGCTGCACGCCGAGAGGATGACTCGATGCGCAAATATCTTCCTATTTCCAACGTTGAGCACGACATCGCAGAGTTCGCGATGGCGTCGCAAAACGTTTAGTTCGGAAAGTGTAGCACGAGGGTGCTTTTCCGAAGTGTGACTGAGACGTGCCGGGGAGGGAGCGCGCTCCACCACCATTTCGCCCATCCTCTGAAAGGGTTGGACACCCGCGCCCACACTCCCCGAGGCACCTCGGGTCCCCAGGGCTTGCTGCAGCCGCAGCGGGGGTGACGCCCAGCCCCACACCGAGTCTATCTGCAATACCATTCACCGACCACCGCAAATCTCAAACTTCGCCCGCGACAGGCTTCTCGGCGGGTCGAGCGCTATCCCTGAAGTAAGATGGAAACATGCGATTAGGAAATGCGATGGAAGTGACCGAGCTGAATAACGTATCGATTGTACCTATATCAAAAACTGATCGATAGAAGTAGTACGATATAGCAACTGCTGGACTCGATTAAAAATGTTCTTTGTTCGCTAATTTTCTCATATCGAGCCAGACAGTCCTTTACATTTGTTGAGTCCAGATTACGAAGCAGATCTTCCAATAAAATAAATTGCAATAACATTTACCCCTTCTTGATGGAAAGAAAACAAAGCGCCCTGAACGACTAACGCGATAAATTCGGAGCAGGCGTTTTTCAAATCAAAAAACAAAGTGTTATCAGCCGAATAAACGAGCGATAAAGCGACAGAGGTGAGTGCGAACCTTTAATATTTTTCTCAGCTGGCCAGCAGGGGAGAAACGAAAGGAACTTCAGCGCTTTGCCCTTCCGCGTTTCCTCACCTCAAAACGAATGCACACGACGAAGCATCTGGATCTCGCGTTACGTATAACGGCACGCCAGTACTGCACGGCACCTTGCGAAATTCGACGGAGGATCACGGTCGAGTTCTCATTTTGTTAAATGTTTGATGCTCCGAATAATTCATTCACGCGAAATTGCCCAGAGCCAGGCGAAGCGGTGACTGTTCCTCAGTCATGCCAACTTGTGGCTCGCGATGCAGCAGGTGCGCGTTACGTTGTACAGATGGCGAAATGGTTCAATGCTTCGGTGTTCGTCGGTAAAGATATTTCCTGTGGTAGAGAAAAATGATGACCCTTCGCTAACAATCCGACTTTATCGTAGGCAGAGTAATTTTTTTAAAATTATTTTATACCACAGCTATTGGTATGTCTCTACCGTATGTTCCACTCTGTATTGGCCAGTTTGAAATTAGTTTTTCTTTATCTTACGCACTTCCAAAGGGTACCTCTTACCGCCGATACCTTTGAACTCTTCGTGGTACTGTTTTCCGTAAGCGGAGAATTACCGCCTTGGTTGCGCCTGACAGAAGGCAATGCTTCGTACAACACAGCATATGGTTTTCGCGGTTGCCCTTCATCGGGCGAAGCTGGAGTAGGTAATGCCGAACACGCAGTAGGCGGTTAGAAAATCGAATAATTATGAAGCAGGGGAAGGCCGGGCAAAGTGGATATGTTAACAGAGAAGAGCGCTATCGCGAATAATATATTCATTATTTTTTGTAATTCAAAGCATATAATGTCAGATCATACAATGTAGAATTGTGAAAGAAATATTAGAGATTTGAAATATGTTTCGAATTAATAGTTATTTAATCGTACGCAGTATAAATTACTCTTCTACTTTGAGTGACGATATCTTACAAATGGATGGATATTTCATCTTACGCGTACTTTTTTTGATGATTTCAACAAGCTCTATAACTTTCATAAGAACAAGAATGCCGAGTTCCATTTTGAAAAACCGAAGATGAGCTTTGTATCTCGTCAATAATACGTACCATAAAAAATATGTCATGTGCGTCGCACCTCGGTGGATTTAATCGTTTAATCGTAAAATTGATGGATGAAAAACATTTGGCGCTGGAAGAAGAAAAGAATAGAAGGTATACTACGAATCGATAAAGATTTGTGATGTTATTTCTAATATCGAAATTACAGTGCATGCAACGAATTGGCTAGCTCGTTAAATTGACCTTTATAATATTGAAAATGAAAGCAGATATCTCCAACCAGAGATATCCTGACTTCATTACTGCCATATTACGATAACAGTTTGAAATTTTTTCAAGATTTTTTTCGGCTTTGAATCTATAGCAACTCAATTAGTACGTTTCCAAATGACATCTTACCAAATGAGTTAACTGAGTCAGCGTCTGCAAAGGCGAGAGAACATCCAGTTTTTCGCCTTCAATTTTAGCTCCTGAAAGCGTTTTAGATTTCCGACGGACTTCAAATTTAAAAAGGGGCCCTCTCTATCGACATTGCACTCAACACCTCCAACTGCGGGCAATTCTTGATTACTTCCTCGACGACGACCACAGGACACTGGTACAGCTCCAGCTTAACGAGGCTCGTAACCCTCGGTATTACGGACACGAATTTCTTCCAGATACCGTCGGATTCCGCCGCGACCAGCATCTCCCTCAGATCCAAGTGATGCGTGCCGCGCCTCTTCAACGCCTTCGCACATCCGCCCCAATTGGTCACCTCGCTGTTCTTTATCCGCACCGTCTTCCAGAGCGAGGGATGCACGGCGAGATTACTCCACATTCTACATACTCTGGCCGCTCGCGGCAGGTCCTTAACTTCGAGATACTGGAAAATCCGCAACAAGGTGTAGTAATCGGAAAATATAAAGCGTTGCCGCTGTTCAGCCTCAGCCTGAAATTGTCGCCTCCTGCAATCCAAAAGCACATTTTTTGAGTACCGAACGAAATTTTGAAAGTTGACATCGCGAACATCTCCTACGCGCCACTCCAGTATTCGCGTTAATACTACGAACATTATCATTTCTCTTTAAAAACAGTCTACGCATCGACTTATCCCCTCACGTACAAGAGACCCTGTTCCGCCACTCCCTGGCCCTGTTCCTTTAACTCTTTGGAGCACGATGGGATTAAAAATGTCCCACCTTTTTGATGTACGGTAATGCATGAATGGTGTCTCAAAGGGTTAAGCAGTGGATCTAATTGGCGCGTTTTCAAAGTTCCGCACCACGTATGGATTCCATACGTGAGAGGGTTGAATTCAAGTGGGATATGATAAAGTAATCGATCATACAATCGAACGGGAGTCCCTTACGACGTATATTTTGACATTTTCGATTGAATTGTTATCATTGTTATCGGATTATTTTCATTGTTGTGTTCACAACTACTTTTTTCGACTACTTCTCTTTCTCTGCACTAATGACTACATACGCTAATCCTTTCCTTTCCGAGGGGTCTGTAAAGGACAAATGTACGCTTCTGGGACACTTTACAAGCTTATTCTTGAATTGTTTAAAGAGCCAGGGGTGCAGCCAAATAGAAACGAGGTTACCGTTTGGGAAGGAGATTACATCAGGAAAAGGAATTTTGGAGGAAGATTTTTGGGAAAATGCACTAAACGATTCTTTTTTTTTGTATTTCGGCTCGCACACATGTCTTTATATCTGTAAATATAAAAAGTAAAAATGAATTAGATTTTTCCGCAGTGAAGCAGTTATATCGACAGCAGGCTCCAGAATTGTAGCATTAATGTAAAGCCTCTAATTTCAAAACAGTGTAGAACTCACATTCGCCTAAGGAATTGTAAATGGAACTTGCACTGTGTTTCGTATATTTGTAGACAAGAAAAAACACGATTCGTCGAAATCGTAAGTTCGTGATAAAATTTTCGTTGATACTACAATTAAAAGATTTCCGAATAAAATCGAGCACAAGAATCGGATACTTCTGGACGCTCGAATCTATTTTTCACATTCGTTAAAAAATCGACCACATTTCGAAGCTAAGGCAGTGTGCTTCGATCATAAGTAAAAATTAGAATCATTTTTGGACGTTGAGTTTTTATATTTTCAAATATAATAAACATTGGTAGGGTAAAGTCGGGAGAGATGGCGCAGCGGGTGAGACGGTTCAGTCAAATAATTTCTTTGGCTGTGTGGCAACATTGATTCAGTTGGCGACGCAGATGATTAGTGCACATGTGCAGTAAGTGTGTGTTACCGAACGGCTGTTTTTCTCATCAAAAGGTAAAATAAATAAAACTGTAACTATAATAAATATAACTGTATGTTGTATTGGCCTTGATTTTTTGTTTGTTTAATAATAATTAGGCATCCAGTAAGTTTTTATTCTGATTTGAATGTATTTCGTTTGGTCATTTCACTTGGTAAACTTTTAAATATTGTTCCTAACCTCAAATTTCGTTCCGTGCTTCATGTACAAGAATTCAGAAAAGTGGCAGAAAATCGAAATAACTTTTACGCGTTATTATTAAAATTTATTATTTCTCAAAGATATTTTAAGTTTATGTAGTTGGAATAATCAATACTTTGGTATTTTTCTTTAAATTTAATTATTTAAGATGATTTTATATTTTTGTTTTTGTTATTTGGCATTGAAAGTAGTTGCACTTTTAATTTTGCCCGTGTCGAAAACCACTACAGAACACTACAGAATATTTTCAACCACTACTGAAAACCTGAGTAGTGGCACAATAGTGGTGAGCAGTGGTTCAATGATGGTCAGTAGTGGTTCAATGGTGGTGAGCAGTGATCCAAAAGTGATATTTAGTGCCGGTTTTACCAACACGGTATAAACGCGGTATAGCGCTATATTGTGAATAACCAGTACGCAAGCGTTTTACAAGTATGGTATAAGTCTGGAATAGCATAAACTTTGGAATAAATGCAGACATAACTTATCCGGCAGTTTCATCGTGGGATAAGCTAGCTATCCTCAGTATAACCTAACTTTTTGTTTGTGTCTATATTCTTCCGTGACATAGCTAATCGTTGTGGTAAATTGTTATTAATTTTGAAATGGAGTTATTTGATATACCAGTTTTTGAATCATCATTTGATGAAGATATTGACGTATTACCAAGAATGAGAAATCCGAAGAAAATACGTGCCCGCGGTAAGTAAATAAAAGATACCTATGCCTATTAATTTATAATCAATATCTAATACAAAACTATTCCAGAGTTGACTATTTCGAAGAATACTTACAATGATGTAGAATTCTTCACTCGATTTCGTTTGGAAAAATAAAATCGGTCAGAGATTATTGGGACAAATACGACATCGCATTGCACCGATGCAAGCGATTCAGCCAGCAACGAAATTATTGCCAACTTTAAGATTTCTTGCTTTGGGATCAATGCTAATTACTGTAAGTAATTGTTTTGATCGTAATGTTAAAACTTTTAATTAGTTATTATTATATGCTGCCACCTCTGCCACCTCCGACGACTCCTCACATCGCAAGGAGAGCTAGTTTACAAGACTACAAGTTCGTCGATCGGCATAAACCGCCACTGATCTCCCAGAAATTAATGGGCGATATACTGAAAGACATCGACAAAGTCAAATTGAAACTCGTCGCAAGGTATGATTAAACAATTTTATCGCGGTAAACTTTTAATTTGCCAGGAACAAAGAGGAGTTTCACATTGTCAGAATGTAGTGGCTGCGAAGGATTGATTTTGTTCACAGTGGGCTTTTAAACGTGTTTTTCAGATCACCGGGTGAGAGACCTTTGCGAGCCAAACGCGAAAATAGCCCTTGCAACGACCTTCAAGAGATCTTACGGAAACGATATATCGCAATGCAATCGCCGGACAGTAGAAATTCCACCGCGACATTGACGCTCGATGATTCGTTCTATTGATGATTATCAATACATTAAGAACTCGATGATGCTCAATTTCTCTGAGTCGCAGTATTTGCGTCGGACGGTGGTCCGAGGAATGGCTATTGTAGCCTTGCTTTCCACGCGTGAGATTGAATCATGATTATAATTTTATCTGAGTCAGAGCTCTGGAGAATCAAAATTAATAGATCTCTCTTCTTGTTTTATAAGTGAGTCTTTCCCTGCTAGGTAATTTCGCGCGACACATATTTTAGATTATAGTTCTTTTTTAATAGGAGGATAGAAGCTCACAGAAACGTCGGGAAAATGTTGTTCTCCCTTCGCTCTTTTACTAGAAAATGCAAGTTTAAATTTAAAATTTAAGCACGCGCGGGTCTACAATCGCGAGAATCTCAACGGTATCCAATAATATCAACCAAAGAAGTCATCTACCATTGCATTGTCTTCTATAAGTAACATTTAAATTTATCTAGTTATTATACCTTTCTTCTCTCAATTCGCGTGATTGCAGAGTTTTCGGGAGCAAAAGTGATACATCCACCGTATAATTTAAATTTTGTACCCTTTTTATATGATTCAATAACAAAAATAGTATAACCATTACATGTGCACTACTTACCACTTCTTACCACTACGTACCACTGCATGTCACTATTCACCACTGTATACCACTACTGACCACTGTAGTGTTCAATCCGCTGTAGTGGTTTTCGACAAGGGTGAAGCCTATTCTTGGAGAACCACTCACCCCCACCAATTTTTTCGACTGCGCCATCTCACCCATACTAGGGCGGGTGAGTTGGTTTTTGGTATATTTTCTTTTGACAAATTTTTTACAAAACTCGATAACACTTTTGGTCGTTCCTTTACAAATTCCTATATTTTATTGTTCGCTCTATCCACATTATCAATTAATTATTGCTTATTCTACAAATCTAGTTTTTATACCACTTAAAAAAAAGGTGCGCCATCTCTCCCGACTTTACCCTATATATTGTATTTACAGCTTGGAACAGACAAGCTTGACGCGTGACTGGAAGAATAACATCTACAAGGTGATTATATCTCTCGTTTTAATAACTTCGTCAAGAGCTACAACGATTAAGTACACCAATTACATCTGTCAACGACAATTAATCGACAATTTTTTAAATTTAATCGTAGCTGTGGAATTGACATCAATCGGAATACTATCGGAAGATGCGCTAGAATTTTTCATCACAGCGTTGGATTAGTATACACTCCTGCCAATTGGCCACGAAATAATTCAACAATAATCGTACTAGTGAATGACTTAATTGTAAATACAATAATATGTACAAAGCAACTGCCAAAACCTCATAAAGGAGTTACCTTAACGTTATAAACTATTAGGAGAAAAACAGAAGAAAACGAGCGATCAATGGAAAACGGACTTATTTGCAGTCCAGATTCAAAGTGTCCGCCTTCGTCACCGAAGTTTCAATTTTGTCCTTCGCTAAAGCAACAGCCGCTGGAAGCAAGCTTTCTTCATTGCTCGGTACAAGACTATTCGAAGTCGTGGTTGCGCACTCGGAAGTTGTCTCCTGTGTCGCATCATTTTTCTTTCGTCCATTTTCCAGAGCGCTCAACGCTTCGGGGAGCAGTTATTCGTTACTCGAACACTCTCCGGCTGTTCTACTCTCGCACCACCGTCACTCGGTTCGTTCGTCTTTTCGGCAGTTACGTTGACGCAACGTTGGATGCTACGCTCGACGATACGTCAACACTACGTTCGACGCTATATTCGACACTACGCTTGTCGAGACGTTAGGCGCTAAGTTCGATGCTGCATTCATCGAGCCACTGTTCGTTTCGTTCTTTTCGCTTTGAATAGACTCATCTGATTTCATTTTGGCATCATTTATCAATTCATTTATCGGCGAGCGAGGTATTGTCGATTGCTTCTCGATATTTGTACCGAAAGCGTCCGTCATTGCGCTATCGTGCAGCATCGCCGGTTTGTCGCCAATTTTGTCCGGTTTAACAGTTATCGCAGGTTGCATCGCCATCGCGTTATTCTTCGGTACCACGATATACTTCTTTCCAGCTATCAAGGCGATATTTTGCGCGGACTTATTGGGTGTTTTGGTTTCGTAGCCTGGGCACCCAGTATGCTTATCGGAATTAACGGGGATGGCGTGAGAGACGGAGTTATCGGTTGATACTGCTGTTGATACGATCACTGGAATCCGGTTGACAGTTCTACAACAAAAATCTCCAAGTATCTGACGTATTTTTCGAGGTCGATGTCGCGAATGAAAGTGAAGCTTATTTGAATTCTACGGAATGATGTTGTACTGTCAATGATCTTGGACTTCGGGGTTGTTTGAAATTGTATGAAATGAAAAGCTCAAAACAGCGGCAGAGTATCTGCTGCATGTTTAATCCGAAATCTCCAAGCTTTTTGAAATTTCCTGGCCTAAAATTTTATTTTCCCTCCAAATTGTTCACGTTAGATAGTTTTCAGTTCGGTCTTGATCACAAAACTACGCAAACTGACATAGATTTAGCCTTCATTTAGTCATCAATGAGTGTACCACCAAATATACAAAAATAATTCATAACTCGTATTTCTCATTTCTTTTTTACTAGTAAAAATAAATAACAGCATTTTTAAGTACCTATGCTAAAATACACAATATTAAGAAAGTTTAGCAAGTTCAATAAGAATATTTCTTAACATCCTCGTATAGTTTTGTTTTAAAAAACTAGACATTTCAACATGTTTAAATTACTTCAGACTTTCTAGCTGCAGCAACTACCTTGTAAAAGCATGTTTACTACTAGAAATCTATAATCCTTTGAGTCAGATCAATAAAGAATCACGTCTTTAGATGCCTCGAAAAACGACAGAAACCTGATTTTCCTACAGACGGCATTCGTAGTCAACTTCTCAGGTTTTTAAAGCTTTATCTATACGTACATCGTACGTTCTATTCTAAATCGAAAGAAGAATTTAACTCAAACAGTCTTTCGAGTACGATCTAGAAATAAAGACCGACATGTACATGCGATCAAATCGCAAAAATGTAGCACCGCGCTCCAGTTGAATTCTTCACTCGATTTGAAATAGAACATTCGATGCATTCGTTCGTCGTACGTTCCTAGGAAAATAAAAAACTCCCGACACCAAAACCCGACTCCTAATAATACCCCGAGAATTCAAGAGTTATGAACCTTGCAAACATAATTTTCACTGCCGGCAAAGTGTCTACCTTCGACGAATTCTGGATGATATAAGCAGAGACAGACGCAACACTGCAAACTGGGTATGAGCCCCATACTCGTCGAACACCGTATGCTGCATGGTTTCTGGACTTTAGTCCTCTCAGATGTGCGTTGGTGGGGGAAGGTATAAAGGGAATACATACATGTACAAATAAATGCGGGGATGTATGTACATATTAAACAAACAAAAAACACGAATTTTTTAAAGGATTTATGGATGAGACAAGGGCAATAGGTGAAACATTGATGGTAAAGGGGTAGAGACAGAGGGGAGAACGTAGACGTATGTAGAATTTGTATCTTTTCGGTATACTACCTGGTGTAATTTCTCTCGTTACTAGGAATTAGTACGTATATCGCGCGAAATGAGGCTATAAATTGCGCGATGCGCATCGTTTAAGCCCCCCATAAAGGGACATCGATACGTTCTCACTGTACTTTTTGGAACTTGACTTTAAAAATTTTAAAATAAGTGAAAATACATCGTTTCGCTTACGATTTGTACCAACCTTCGATGAACGTTCAATTTACAACGCTAGAATAAGGTAAAGCATACAGTTGTTGACCTCCCCACAGTGATTGACCACCTCTCATAACAAACGCATTCGATAGAGAAAGATAGGCCAATCCCTGTATAATTTCCTCCGCTTAAACTGTCAATAGATTACATGCTTTACCATAACGCTTGAGAAAATAAAATGTAATGATTTGCAAATAATAGCAAACTCTCAAATGAAAATTGACTCATCGAAAAGCATCAACATGTAGTTCTATACTTGAAGTGGCGTTATATTTTTGCTTCGCCCGAATCGAAGCTACTATTGCAATATGCTTTACCAGACTTTTCATTATACTAGATTAGTATAGGATTAAATTGGGCAAAAATTCGTATACATCAGAATATCCACCTTACCGATCATCAACCGTACCAGTTTTTCTAACCATGTAGAGAATATAAAGAAAATTTGTAAAAAAAAAACTTACGTCAAAGCCCTCTTAGGTTCAGCGGGTGGAGATTTTTCCACCGGCTGCGTTTGACTGCGCCGTCCTGGGGCTGGAGAGCTCCACTGGGGTGATACTTGTAACATCTCACTCTCGTCCGGTGGTGATTCCGTTTCTGCTATGCGAATTTCAAGTAAGTATCGCGACAATGATATTTTTCTAATACCGTCTTTGTGCAACAAGAATTTATACTTTACGGACCAATTTCATCAATGTTTCACTCTGTTTAAACCTCCATTTTCGTAATAACTAATTAACTGCCAGAATTCTGAAATAAAGCCGAGTTTAAGCAGAGGCCAAAGTCAATGAAACTGGTTCCATAAGAGTTTTTTAAAGGATATTTAAGATAAGAGTACATACAGGGCACTTACGCCCAGGCTCCGAGAGTGGGTAGAGCCTTTTTCGAGTTTGCTGCATATACAAATCAATAGTGATCTATGCAGTTTTGTCTCCGATTCTTAAACAACTGCAATGATACCAGAGAAGGCTAACCGAGCCGATAATTGGTTTATGTATGTGGCAAATTTTAAGGGCCGATTGTATAAACGCGGTGAACTGTAGTTCAAGCTGAACTACAGTTCACCGCGTTTATACAACCTGCCCTAAATCGGCTCCACACACTGTCGGAGGCTGGGTGTGAACACGTTGTATAACATTATATACTGAATGTTCACCGATCCAATATTGGGCGTAAATTGTTAAGCGCATAAACTAATGGCAGCTCGGCTGTTTCCCTGCTTCCCTTCGCAATACTCATTAGCTCACCATCTCGTACACTGGGTGTAAGCAGGGAAAGCTCGGACGAAGCGCTATTGGTCCATGCGTTCGTCAGAACCCACTCCTATTCTCAGAATAAATCCGCAAACACCCGGTTCAAATTCATCTAAATTTCTATTCGCTTAGACGCTCGATCAGAATTCAATGACCAAGCTGACATTTTACGCACGAAAAGTAGAATTATCACGTGTGAACGCGTACTTTTCTGCGGTCCCCTCTTGCCGGGAAGTTTGACCCTGAGTCCCGGAGTCCTTCCCCCTTTCGGTGGCCGGCCGACGGGTCTCCGCGGCGACGGCGTGGCCGGTTTCCCGACAATTTTCTTGACGGGCGTTGCCTTCTTGAGCACATTTTTGGGCGGGGTGGCGCTAACTGGTCCAGAATCCTACAAGATGATCGCACATTTCGTTATACCTAAACGAAAGATAGAAAAAAGGCAATGTAAAGTTAGAAACCACGCGACACTTGCCCTTGCTCTTTTGGCATTCCTGATTATCTCCTTTTCGGGATCGTCAAGACCGAGCGGCTCTTTGTAGAATGTGAAATTGTCGATAGTTAGCTCCTTGGTATGAACTGCAAGAATCGTGAGAATGTCAGTAAGCGATACTTCGAGATACGCGGTACGCACGCTTGAATGAGATTATGTACTACTTACGAAACTCCGCCACTTCTCTAAAGCTTCTAACTTTCTTTCCGTTCGGTGTATAGTAATATATATCGGCCATTCTCTTTAGACTATTCTTAGATCTTGCCCTATATACTAGTTCCCTCTTCCAATCGTATTTGAAGGGCTCCTTGAACGCCGGATTGGTCATGTCAATGGGAACTTTTTGCTTCATGGCGCTATACCCGGACTAGCGCCGGGCGATATTCTACTAACTCTTTTGACTTTCAAGATGTGACGGATAGACTGCTATTCGCGGATGACTCCTCGGTCCTCTGCCGTTCCGTCTCGGACTCCAAACTGTTTGATACCCTGATGGAATCTGTTTAAACATACCGCGAGGCGGATTTTAAGCTCTCGGCTGTTGATTGAACGTGTGGTGAGGCGATTTAAACGGGACGATTGGTTCAAATGAATTAACACTGCACTCTGCACTATATTATTGGTAATATATTCGAGTTAAAGAGATACAGTAGCTTGATGATTTAACCATGGTTTAGAATTAATTGTTCCGAATGTGTACTGTATACGATACACTACATTGGTATGCCTTGAGCGGCAAGATAACTGACTAGTCACCTGAGTGAAACGGATATATACTCAGTGTTAGGTGAAACGAACGGCAAGTTGAAGGACTTACTACTTGAATGTGCTGGACTTGACTGGACACTCTGTGCTGGACGCGGCACTCTTCACTTCGTTACAAACACACACTGATATACGTTTGATTGAATTCGCGAGGTACAGGGGACCGGTTGCCCTGATTATAGCGTCTGAGGTTGAGTCGGAGACGAACTATCTAACTGCAAGTTCGAGCGCTTGCACACTGAATGCACTGTATGTATATGTTCCGGTGCACTTCATTAGCTGAACTGACTAACGCGCATTTGGTTGCGGTTCATATATCTTACATCTAACGGTAATTGCAAGATGGTGGGGATAGCGTGGGCTGATGCGGAGCGTCCTGATTGGCTGAATGAGAATGACGGTGAGCTATGCGGTATGCCCGGATTGGCTAGAAAAGTGGCGTGAAAGCGAGGGATGAGGCTTCCCTGAGTCATGTACCTAACGGGACCGAGCGGTGGTTGCTCGTACCGTACGGAGGGGTCGGAATTTGTCGCTACTTCTCCGTATAAGCGGATTAAGTAGCCGATGGTTGGGGGTGATTAGGGGTCGTCCATTAATCACGTGAGTTCCGAAAGGGGGGGGGGGGGTCGGCAAAAATCACGAAATATCACAAGGGGGGGGGGGTGTAGTGAGATATCACGTGTATTTATTTTTTCGTTGAACGCGCGATTTCTAAACAACCTTAATGTCTAGACACTTTTATCACGGTTCTTAATTTTCTAGAATTAAATTAGATTATACTTACCTGTAATTAAAGATAATATTCTAAAATTTTTAAGATACTTTTTGTACTAACTAAGAAAATACACGTGATTTGGGGGGGGAGGGGGGTGTTAGCCTTAAACCTCACCACGTATCACCAGGAGGGAGGGGGGGGGGCTAAAAAAAATGCTAAAAAGCATCACGTGATTAATGGACGACCCCTTAGCAGAGTGATTTAGCAATTAGCCTTCCGCGAAAGGTACGGGACTGCGAGCGCATTCCAGCCCATGCTTGGCCTTAACATACCTCATCTCATCCCTCGAGTGACCTTCCTTCTATACAAGTATACGCAGAAAGAAAGAAATATACCAATAACGAGAGTTTCTAATACACGAGTTTTGAATTTGAGAGTCCTTTGAACAGCCCGCGTTCTTTAGCAGAAAATATGACGGTCGTTGTTTCATGCAGATCTCTTCAAAGAACTTCACTTGTTTTCGAGCAACCACCGCGGACACTCCGCCTAGAGCTGTAGGTACTACTCCTGGTCGAAATAAACTTAATACGGAACCTGCATCACGCCCTAGCCTTCCGTCACCACCGCCCGATTCCTGCTACTACATCCAGCAATTCTCGTTTCCACGCACCGGAATAATTGAAGAGCTTGGTTCAAGAACCGGTCAAAGACCAGATTTTGCGAGATTAAATTTTCGATGGTTTCGGGGCATAGCTTTCGTTTAGAGCAAGAACCGTGCACGTAACGTGTATACTTTTATTGCATCAATGATCACAGGTGAGTAGAAAAAGTTACCTAGTCTAATTTGTAAAATTACGACGGTACACGTTTTTTTGCAGTTTTCTCCAAACTAGCCTTCTTCCACGTAGCCTATTCTTGCACCAAGCCCTTCAATTGGCTGGTGCTGGGGAAAAATGGTGTAAGTCCAAAATTGGCTGAAATGTGTTGAATAGATTAATCATTTCTGAAAACGGGTATCTACGGTAGGGACAAGTGATATAAGTCTAGTCCAAATAACAAAATAAGATTTAAGGGGGGTTCTCACGGGGTCGTGAACTGGGCGAGAGCACTACCATTACTCTTTTGCGGCACGGCAATTTTTCTTTTGCAGCACGGCAATTTTTCTTTTGTGGCACGGCAATTTTAGCCAGAATTTCTGAACAAAAATTCTTGGATTTCTCTCTCCGTGTAGCAGAAAGTAATAAGATTCAGAAAATGTGTCAATGTTAACCCAGTGTCAATGTTGGTCCGCGTTACCCTATATGTTACATATGTGATAAATATATGTGACGTGCATAATGAATAGTATATTGATAATATATTAATTACTTAAATGCAATCGTGTGTATATATTTTGTATGTATATTTTAGTACTATATCTCCACCATTCCCAATTCCCTATCTCCGTCGGAAAGAAAATTATTTTAGTATATAATATACCACTGAAAAAGAATTGAAAAGACTGAAAATTATAGAACTGAAAGGGAACTGCTTTGACGAAATATACTCGTAATTCAGTTCCGTCAAGACTTTCAATTCTCGGATTTCGACTCGGGTACCGTTATTGTTGAAGGAATGATGGTTTCCTGGAAATAATCTCATAACGCTTCCTTCCGAAACGTGGTATAAGTTATTTCTGTGGGCACTGTTTTCGTCAATCTTCATTCACACAGTTGCTGCGGCGATATTATGTTCTGCAATCCTCCGGAAACACAAGTACGGAAGATACGTACAATTTCAACGTTATCGATCGTTCAGCTTCTGGTACTCTGGCTCTCTGTTCCTTTTCGAATCACGATGAATCTCACGCACCTTGTCATTTCTTTTCTCAAAGATCCTTCCGCCTGCGGATAATAATAATGGGCGTATTATTGCCGTTAATGGGGTACTCAGCTAGGCGGCTGTGGATTTCATTTAGGTATCGCACGTCGGGCCTTCAGTTGCCACCGCTCTACGCTTTGTTCTGGAGTATCGGGCAGACAGTTACGGCGGCTTGCGTTGGATTTACCAGAATCCTTGCGATGCTCTAACTTTTTACGATAATCGACGATAGAACGACACTCGTAGATCTACAACAGCTTTCTATCAGGTAAAGTCATTAGGCTCGTATGTATGTAGAATTCGATTTCAATCATATAGCGCGAAGCAATGGTTCGTAGCTATCGTCACGAGCATTTGTATCCAGGGAAGGCGGCAGGATATCCGAGATTAGACCGCGTGTAAAGTTATAAATGTATACCTCTGATACGATAAAATACCAATTCCCCGAGAAGCCTACTAAATTTCTTCAATGCCTAAACACATGTGAAGCTTTGCGTAATCAATACCGCAAGCAATCCTGTTGTTTTCTTCTTCCCGACTATACGCCTGTTGCGCATCGGTGGTGACGTCGCCTTACTCGCCTGGTGAGCAAAGGTGCCGTACTGGGTTTGGCCATTACACAGAAAATTCCGTAAGACGTAAGACGTAAGACGTAAAACGTAAGGTTCATCAAACAAACGCGGCGTAAGACGTAAGCTTTGACCAATCCTGAACGAAGACGCTGTCCCCACCCTCTATTTACATGTAACTTAGAATCTAGAAGTGTCAGTTTTTGATAATAATTTCATTTCAATTTGGAAGAAAAGCTTAACAGTAAGTACATTTAATTATTGATTACACTCAGTTCCTATATATAATAAACAGAAAAGCCATTCCTAGATTGACATAAGGATACAGTGAACCGCAATGTAAAATGCATGTCGTGAAGAGTCAGAACTGTCGTATTCATCTGCTTTTTTCATAAAAAATATAAATAATAACACTCAACAATATTATTCTTGAGCCATAGTTTGATGAACATGACGTGATAGCATTCTCTGAAATTTTATCACATAAATATCTCTTGAAGAACCCAAGAAAAAGAAGTATTAAGAAATTTCAATTTTTCACTAAGAAAACGTTAATTTTTAACTGGGGTGTAGGGTACACCCCAGGTGAGCTCTTATGTTTCAAAAACCCACGTGAGTAATGAAGGGTTAATAATACAATAATTCGCTTTGCTCGGTATATCCACTCAGCCCGGCTTTCCCCTACAAGGTAAATGATGTCACCACACACGAGTATGCATAATACGAGATTAAATCATTATCATCAAGTCGTATGCATGTACATCTTTCCTTTAACCGCGTGCAGGTACCCTCGAAGCATGAGCCTATTATCTCTCTCTCTCTCTCGAATCCCCCCCTCCCCCCGTTCCATTATCCGTCCATGGACGCGTTCCCATATTCCGTCGTAAAAAAAGCGGGTTTATCCATTAAGAATTGTGTTTGAGCGATTCCATAATTAGAGGTGAAATAAATTTCACCTCGCCGCGAGGTCCGCGCGTGTATCTCCGATATAAATCTACGGAATAGATGGTAGCATTTAGATTTCAGAGACAATGAGTCGTAATAAAGGGACTTTTCGGAGAGGGGGCGGAGGGTGGCGAGGGTTCGCTGGTTCCCTCGACGCGTGTCTCTCGCGAGGGAGCAAAGGGGGGTGTCTAGCGCATTCCTAGACGACGGCACCTTGCGCCAGCTGTTTACCGTCATATTCCGACTTGGAAATCTCTAGTTATAGTCCAAGAGCCAGAGCCAAAAAAGGTCTCTGAATTTAATAAGCCCAGTTTTTTTATAGTTTATTACAGTGGTTGTGTAGACAAACATACTGCGGTCAGTCAAGCGAAAGCTGGGGCATATGTCTCTGGGACGCTATCAAAGTTGTCGTTCCTGCCGGGGTAATAATTTGAATTTAATAAGGTTGAAAATCGGTATACAACTTGTATATTGCATATAAATAAAGGTTACGAAGTCAGTCAGCTGAATGTGGGGGCGGAGCTGGTCAGTCAGCAAAAAAAGAAATGTTAATTTCGCGCGCGCTCGGCGTTGCAGGCGATTTCAAATCAGAGTATAGAAAAGAGCGCAGGTATACTCGTAGGGGGGGTAAGAGACAATAGCTCGGGGTCTGTTCCGTCGCACCGAGCGTACACATAGGTCGTAAATATCACGGACAATTCGTTAACAGCCATCTCCCGCAGTACCCGCTTTGACCGGTACCGTCATAAAAGTGATCCGAGCCGGCTAAAGGAGAGGAGTGTCCGATGCAGACGATGAACAATTGGGGAATTTTGATACTTAGTTTTTCCATTTCGCCAGCGTCATCGACATCCTTCCCCTGGCCGATCAGGGTGCGTCGCGTCGCGTCACGTTAGCCCACGCTATCCCTTCCATTGGGCTACGATGCGAATATATAAATCGGAGCTAAAAGCGTGTCCTTCAATGTACTATCAACCATCAAGTGTCGTGTCTCAATTCGTGTTGTATTGAACAATGGTTAAACCGTAGTGAGTGACGCATGTGTTTCGTTTCAAAATGAACAAAATTTGTGTATTCTGCCTCAAGAAGCATCAGCTATTAATATCATTTACAGAGAAGACTTTAACAAATTGTAAAGCAATTTTACGAATTCGTGCAAAATATAATTTAACGTATGACAATATATCTTTGCCGTCGAATCCAGGACAAATTGAGTGCTACCATGTAGTTTGCTACAGAAAGTTTATGGCTTTAAGTAAAAAGTATAGACAAGAGTTAAGGTAAGATACAATTCAATATAAACATTTTGTGCATGCTCAAAATAGTTTATTTCGTACTTATTATCGATATGACTTGAACACCTATTGAAGTAAGAAGTTGCGTTGTTGACGTTTAAGCGAAATCAACGAATTTGATGATTCGGAGGCAGAATTTGATAATGAATGAGTTATTAAAATATTATTTGTAATGTCTATTCTGTACATATATAATACATTTTCAATATTATTATATTATAATTAATTAATAGCCTATTGAATCTAGTTCGTTAAATAATAATTTATATATTCGTATCGTAGCCCAATGGAAGGGATAGCGTGGGCTAACGTGACGCGACGCGCTCTGATCGGCCAGAGGAGGGATGTCGATGACGCTGGCGAAATGGAAAAACTAAGTATCAAAATTCCCCAATTGTTCATCGGCGGCATCGGAAACTCCTCTCCTTTAGCCGGCTCGGATCACTTTTATGACGGTACCGGTCAAAGCGGGCACTGCGGGAGATGGCTGTTAACGAATTGTCCGTGATATTTACGACCTATGTACGCTCGGTGCGACGGAACAGACCCCGAGCTATTGTCTCTTACCCCCCCTACGAGTATACCTGCGCTCTTTCCTATACTCTGATTTGAAATCGCCTGCAACGCCGAGCGCGCGCGAAATTTACATTTCTTTTTTTGCTGACTGACCAGCTCCGCCCCCACATTCAGCTGACTGACTTCGTAACCTTTATTTATATGCAATATACAAGTTGTATACCGATTTTCAACCTTATTAAATTCAAATTATTACCCCGGCAGGAACGACAACTTTGATAGCGTCCCTGAGACATATGCCCCAGCTTTCGCTTGACTGACCGCAGTATGTTTGTCTACACAACCACTGTAATAAACTATAAAAAAACTGGGCTTATTAAATTCAGAGACCTTTTTTGGCTCTGGCTCTCCGACTATTAGGCCGTCTGCACACGGAGCGTATCGTCATAGACGCGTACAAGATTCGTCCTGCAGCGACGATTCCTATACGTCTAGAAGACTGTACACGCCCCGTCCATCGAATAGGAATCGTCGCTGCAGGACGAACCTTGTACGCGTCTATGACGATACGCTCTGTGTGCAGATTATTCCCTCGTCTCGTCGCGCTCCGCTTCCGCGTGGCCTGAATCCCGCGCGTCGTTGCGCGTCGTCGTCTCTCCCTTTCGTTCTCGCCTTTCCGTTCGACCGTCTGTAGGTAGACTGGGTACGGTTGAAACAAAGGACGGTTAAAACAGAGTGAATATTTTCGAACCGTGTGTGGTAAGGTGGGGGGTGCAAGAGACGAACGAAGTGAAAAACAAGGCCGAGCACGAATTTCAGTATTGCGTGTCTCATAACGTGCTGTAAATGTTTATAGGAGGCCCTATTGTGTTTGAAGAAGTAAAAGTAAATATTTTTGTTCGAAGATTTTTGCAATTATTAAGGCTTTTATTAAAGTGAGAGTATTGACTGTTTTTTTGTGTTTGAAATGAAGCTTGTAGAATATGGCAGAGTGATTAGTTTTAGAGTGAAATTATTGTCATCATTACTATAAACTGTTTTGTACATAAAGGGGGGTTGGGCACGGTTGAAACAATATCATATCGGATCCCTTGTGGATGTGGACCCCATGTTTGGATCCCTTTTTAGCACAAACAACGCAGTTACACCACATGAACTTGGTATCATTTTATAGATAATTGCTCTCCCTATCAGTAGATATCAATTACTAAAAAACTTTATTACCTACTGTTTTTGTTTTGGCAAAACAACACAGTCACACAAAAAAAAGTGGGGTATATATTTGATGCGATATATGTTATCTGTGGTAATTTTACCTTCTGATCACGAATCCGGTTTTAAAATTTATCTATCACATCACATTTTTTTTAAATCTCAAAAAACCAGCCAGAGATTATGATTTTCAAAAAGTTAATGGATTTAAACTAGATTCGGTATAGGTGGTTTTTTGGCCGGCTGATCACGAATCTGAAGTCGGATTTCAAAAATTCAAGATGGAGGATCCAATATGGCGCACGAGATTTTTGAAAATCGACGTATTTATGCCAAATTTGGTATAGGGGGTTTCTTGGGTCGCTGATCACGAATCTGAAGTCAGATTTAAACAATTCAAGATAGCGGATCCAATATGGCGGACGAGATTTTCGAAAATTTTGAATTTTTACAAATATAACTTCATATTCGTAATTAGTGACCCAAAAAACCTCCCTATACCAAATTTGGCATGAATCCGTCGATTTTCGAAATTCTCATCCGCCATATTGGATCCGCCATCTTGAATTGTTGAAATCTGACTTCAGATTCGTGATCAGCGACCCTAAGAACCTCTCTTTACCAAATTTGGCATAAATCCGTCGATTTTCGAAAATCTCGTCCGCCATATTGGATCAGCCATCTTGAGTTTTTGAAATCAGACTTCAGATTCATGATCAGCGACCCAAAAAACCTCCTATACTGAATTTGGTTAAGGTTCATTAACCTTTTGAAAATCATGATATCTGGCGCGAGTGCTGACGCGTTAAATATTGTTAAGTTGTATCTTTAAATAATGATGATTGATTTATATTGTTAAAGGGTGCCATAATCACTCTTAAAATGATAATAAATAATAAATAAAACATATTATGTCTAATATTAGATATATTGTGTATTATTTGCGTTTCAACTAACCTCAATCGCTGTTTCAATCGCCCCTGGTATGGGGACGGTTGAAACGAATCAGATATTTTCTTAATTTGATATTATATTACAAATAAAATACCGGGCCTACTCAAATGGTACTTCTCATTAGTAGATAGAAATACGCTCTTTTATTTAACATATCTCGATCATCGATTGGTTTATTAATGACAATGCTATTAACGATATAAACTAAATTGTTTCAACCGTACCCAGTACCTATCGCGAGATAGGAAAGTCGGAGGAGCGCCTCTCTCTCGTGCGTATTTCTTTCGGCGGTATATATATGTCAAAACCGTGCGCCTGGATACGAGACCAACTCGCCACGCGCGAATCTAGCAAATTGCAAGCTAAATCGATTCGAATCGTTCCATCGTTACGTCGGTGGGCGAGCATCTATCTACACCGAGAGGAATAATTATTACTGGTGCCAAAATAATGTTTTCTTCGATCAAAAACAGGATATAATTCCGGGCTCACAAGCCACGGTTTTCTTCGCGCGGAACAATACTCGACAAGCTCGAGTACCTAGTTGCTTTTTTCACACAGAAAAAATGTTTCGTTCCAACGAAGATACTCTTGAATCAAAAATATACCGGGTGATTCTTTAATATTGCGACAAACTTCAAGGATGGGTTCCTTGGATGAAAATAAGAAAAAATGTTCCTATGAACATGGGTCCGGAAACGCTGAGTTTCAGAATAGCATTTTTAAATGCCTTATGAAAAAAAAATTTTTAACGCAATGACGCATCCCTTCTTCTGAAATGATATGTAATACTCCTAAGAAGACCCTATTGCAAAAAATGAATAAAATGGAAGCTCTGCAAAAATATACTTCCTATTATTAGTATAGAAAATTTGTATTAAAATGAACACCCTCTGTTTCTTCGAAACTCAGCGTTTCCGGACCCATGTTCTCAGGAACTTTTTTTCTTATTTTCATCCAAGGACCCTGTCCTTGACGTTTGTCGCAATATTAAAGAATCACCCGGTATATTCTTCGACCAAGACTCTGTATTCTTAAAAATTTGCAAGATCATGTGTTTTTGATTCAAGGCATATTTTTTTGACACCAGCAATTATTTCTCCCAGTGCGTAACGGTCGAACGGAAGAATCATCGTTCTCGCTTCGTTATAAAAGCGACGATTTTTATCCCAACCATTTGTTTACGGGTATTCGTGCCCCGTCGCGATAAGGGCTTCTCGCCGCGGAATAAGAAGCCGCCGCGGTCGCGTTCCCGCCTCGAACTGGGTCAAGTGTATGATAATAAATAATTCGCGCGCCTCTTCGCCCGGTTTATTGCGCACTCGTGCGCTCTCGTCCCGTCTCAGCTGTCTCACCATTTAAGCATTTAAGTCCAGGCTTCGTGCACGACATTTATTTTTATGCCTGCTCATTTGTGCCCGCTTATGGCCGGGACACGTGCCGTGCCCCGATCGATCGGAAGAGCAATTGTACCGCCTTTCTGTCGTTGAGGAGGCGAAGGATCGGCGGATGGGTGGTTCTCCGAAAATGATCATTGTGCTGAGTAAAAAATTGAAAAAAAAAGTTGTTTAACTTTTGTATATAAAATTGGACTGGTTTAGGTTATGACTGAGTTATTATATTATAATATTACTCAAAGATCAAACAGATTTTTCAGCTTTATTGTATTTATCGCCTTGGTAAGAAATGGTAGGTACTGCCAGAGGAATGATATCAAGATGGAAGGGGAATGACGCACACATTTTGCTAAGTAATAATTGATTGCTGATATTATCACAAGAAAAAAAGTATTAGTAGGTTTCTTGCCTAACATATATATTATAATACGTAAAATATACACTTTTTGGGTTTCGAACTTATAAATAATCAGGAGCAAAATAACTACAAAAATATTGACTATCCCTGCTCAAAAACATCAATGACTTTATCAAACTGATAATAATGTTTGCACTGATGATAAATTATTATTGGAGAGGGTAAAATGGCTACTACGTCTTCGAAATTCACATATGAAATTTCCTAAGGCCAGAGAGGAATGATAATTTTGGTGGGTTTTAAAACCACATGTAGCGATTAAATGTTTTTCTAACCTCAAGTATAGGGTTTGAGTAGAGAATCACTAGTTTACATTATATTAATTACAGTGAGACTTTCGAGTTGAAAATATATTTACAGTACTTATACCAGAGGAATGACTGGGTCGCTTGTGACACTATCAGTTTATACCATAAGATGCATATAATAAGAATGGACAATAGAATCAGGCAGTAACAATCACTCAACTTAGATTAAATGTCATCTAAATGGTCCTATACCGCTCACTATGACTACCCAGCGCCATCCATTACATTACCATTAAATCATTTACATCGGACCAGAGGAATGATCGACGAAGTGGGTTACAAGATTTAGATTAATTTTATTAGAGCCATCAATATCATTGTCTTAATTTTTAGGGGAAGAGTTATAAATATCTAATTATTTGAGAAAATCAAATATATTTCACTGTTCTCTAATGGTAATAATAGCTATTTCTTATGCTACAGATACGATAAGGTTGAGGGTTACAATTCAGAAGAATGATTTTTCGTGAGAAAACTTGATAATAAAAAAGTATTGAGGTTTTTATTTTAAATCCGTGTATTAGGATGTTCTCTCTAGCTATTAAAAAAGTTCTTTATTCTAAAAGAAAACACCAAGTAAACATAGAGTTTTGTAATAAAAATAGGTTATATGAATAAATATCATATTGGGAGAATCGCCCGGATATAGATTCCCGGGGATACTCCTCGTCGATGTGGCTTCGGCAGAAGCTGAACAGTTACACGCATATACGTGTCGTTACGATGCCAGAGAGACGAGGAGGAGGGAGGAACTATGCGGAGCGTTTCGCTTTATTTTGCGCGGAACGAAACCCGCGCGACGATTAACCCCCGGTTTCCCCTGCGTCGCGCGCGCAGAAACGGCGTGCACCTGCGACTATGAAATGCACTTGTCGCACGTACGACCTTCGCTTTCTCGTTTCTTTTTTCCTCCGCGCGATCGCGATCGCCCCGTTATTTTTGACCGAGGAGTCGAAGTGCCATATTATACGCCGTAATCGCCAACGGTGCCACTCGAAGTGCAGTACATTAATTACACTCCTCGTCCTTTAACGAAGCTCGTGCTGAATTACGAGTACTCATCGCCGTTAGGGAAATTTTTTATACCACGTCCGTGCGTACACCGCGTATAATCGACGTTCGGCCGCTCCTTTTACGTTATTATCGGTAGAACCAGCATCGCAGTTGCTATTCGAATCTCATTTAATCGCGAGGCTCTCGCCACGCCCTCGCAGAGTTACGACGCACAGTGCTCCTCGGTATATGGGAGAGTGGACAAAAATATAAATTCCTCTTGACGGTTAATCAAACAGTAAATAAGTGATTGTTAAGGAGGTTTTTTGGGTCGCTGATCACGAATCTGAAGTCAGATTTCAAAAATTCTAGATGGCGGATCCAATAAGGCGGACGAGATTTTAGAAAATCGACGGATTCATGCCAAATTTGATATAGGGGGATGTCTTGGGTCGCTGATTACGAGAATATGAAGTTATATTTGCAAAAATTCAAAATAATAAACATTTAAATTTTGTTCTAAAGTTCTTTGTTTGTTTGTTTATTTATTTCTGGTTCGATTTGGCAGGGCTCACGAAATTAAGGAAAAATGCTTCCATACGAAATACGACGTTTTATTCTAGAAACCGCGAAGCGTAGAATACACATATACACACATATATAACATAAATATCAAAGAGAAAGCTACTACCAACCGCAGGGACGCGTGAAATTCAAATAAAGTTAAATTGCCAAATTCCAACATTTCTTTTTACTTTAAAAAATACTTATGATTTTTTTGTTTGTATGGGGTGTTGGAGGGGGGGGGGGGGCAACATCCCCGCCAACACCCCTCCTCGAATCCCGTCAACCTCGTATTTGATACTTATTGTTAGTGACAAAAAATAGAATTCATCATTCGGGTGTTTCGCGCCCTCATAACGAAAATATCTATAGTTTGGTTTGAGCAGCCCTGAGCAAATGAAACGATATATAGGTATTAAGAGGAATGTACAAGCTTTAATAAAATACTAAACTGAAAAAGAGGTTTTTGGATTATTTTGAGAAATAGTCTCCGCAATCATATGTGTAAAAACATAAGAAATATAAGTTTTACGAATATTTTTTTCGGTATGTCAACCCTTTTCTTATTTACATAAAGTGAATAAAAATTCCCTTACCTTGTGTAGATTACATACACATTTAAAATAATTTCTAGAAAGAAGTTCGTAATTCTGTTGAGACGAGAATGTTTACGCTGTGTGACGCGTCTTTCTTTATTTATTTGCATGACAACGGTGATTCAGTTGTTCAGAAACGGATAGGTGTGGGTATAAGGGGCATTACTTTTTGATTTCAACGAATTCGTTTTTCTATATCGCGTAAGTAAAAATCTGATTTTTGTCCACTGGATAAAGCACTGTGCGACGGCGCGAATGGAAAACACGATAGAACGGAGCTGGAAGATAGATACAGGTGAGCCCCTGGAAAAAGCCACCTGCGCGATACGCGGAATTGTCTCGGCTTCCGTTTCTTCCTCTCCTTTCTTTTCTAACCACATCTACCTCTGTCATTTGCTAAATTGTTACTTCTCGGGTGCGGTAAAAATACTCGAGCATCGCTCGTCTTCGCGTCGACGCGAGAACCGATGGAATCTCTTCGGCGAACACACCTGGCGGCTGATACGCCCTTGTTTCTAATCGTTGGACAAAAATTCTACGATCACGATCAAGTGTCGATAGGAATTTTTGTCGATACGGTCGACACAGGGCGACGCGCGTCGTTCGAGCCGAGCTCTTCGACGCCGACTCTCACCGCCGCGGGATCGAATCGTCGCTCGTAACGAGACTTATTCAGATCAGTGACTGTTTGCATTATATCATTCGGGCAACGAACAGGGCAAACAAAAGCATAGCGGTAATAGAGAGGATAGCAATTTTTCATGTTGACTCACTCCGAACGTCCCGCGCGCATACCTGTATATCCCCGAATATCTCCTTTTACGAGTTTCCGGACGTAATCCGTGACGTCTGGGGTCGTCTATAGCCGCTCCTCGCAGCTGTATCAACGAACGAAAGAAAGCCGAGAAAATTAAGGCCCTCATTTGCACCTTCGACGGCGCTCCCACGGTGGGATATCGACGCGGAGCGTGAAGCTTCATTTCTCTCCGTCGAGTGGAAAGAGCTTTGTTTGGTATAGGTATGTATGTAAGCTCGTTGAGAATATTTATTTCGATATTCTATGATTATACGCGAAGTCTCGTTAAAGGCGTTCTGGAATATCAATCCGTTTATTTTTCCGTCGTAAAAAACTCGTATCTCGATGGATTTGTGAAGCTGCATTTATATAAACATATCTACCAAATGAGGCTAAACTTACTTGCTGAAAAAAAAACTTCAATCACTATTATCTCATTATCTGTGAACTTTTGACTTACATCTATACAAGGCTTTGTTGTAGATACAAATATAGTCGTCAGAAAAGTATTATGAAAAATAAGTCAAAAGCTCATAGATAATGAGATAATAGTGATTCAAGTTTCTTTCCTAACAAAAACAAAAGTATCGGAACAGCGAGATGATTCGAGAGAAAATGCTGCCCATCGAGAAATAAATGATAATAATCTTCAAAAAGTCACTGCGTGCAATTTAAGTTTATTCTATCATAAAAATATACAGCATAAAACTGGAAGGATTTAGAGAAAAAAAAACAAATCGTATAAATATACATCTTTCGATGTTCGTTCGAGAACGAACAAAAGTATTGGCACACTTATGATTAAACGATAAATAATGCTTTGTTGCATAACCTTTTCTTCGAATTACTTCTTTTAGTCTCTATAGCGCTGAGTACCTACACTAGCTTTCATGTAATTTCAGACGATATGGCATGCCTTTTATTCTGACATATTTATCTTGCGATGTTATCAATCCTTTCTTTCCAATCCGACCATAAAAATTTAATGGAATTTACATCGAGAGATATAAATCATATGCAGAAATTACGGTAGTGATAGACAGAAGTCGGTATACAATAGGGAATTTTAATCGACGGTTTAAAAGTAAAGAAAAATTAAAAAATCATCAGCGTAGTGGCCGGCTACGTAAACTTGCGAACAGGTGGAGCAAGAAATAATGGATGTAGTGAAAGCAAATCTAAAAGTGACTTTCACGGCGATAATTACACAGATGAAGGAAGAAAAATAACGTAGAAGAGTACATCCGGTTGCGATATACGTCAGGTCCTTAACCCTTAAGGCAGATGTTAATAAAACATTTTTTAGTGGGATAATTATGTTTTTTTTTATCAATTGGTGCTTACTAAACACATTTATGACAAAAAAGTAAAATTTAAACCGATAGGAATAAAATTCAAATTGTATGTATAGGAATAAATTTATTAACTGCAAGAAAATAATTTGACAATATATTGTATATTATTGGATAGATTGCTTAGTTTGAAGTAAAACTACAAAGTTCATGAAGCAATTGTTTCATTCACGTGTTAAATACCCAAAACTTACCTATGGCGTGCACCACCAAACTTACCTGTAGCGTGCACCACCCGCTGCAACTAGCGTCCATGTTTCTTCACTGACATGTAGTTACCGTGGTTAACACTAAATGGAGCAACGAGCTATTTGTGGGTATATCTATTAAGCTATTTATAAGTATCCTAGACTAGAAAATGTATGAGGTTAAGGATTTTTAGTATGTTTTGAGTTAAGAAAAAACAATGTATCTTATGAGATACACTGCCAAATTAAGGGTTAAACGAACCCATTACTAATTGAGAATCGCAAGAAAGTAATTGTTCGCTAGTGACGCAAATCGAAAAAAACTAGACCTTATAAATAGCATATATATAGCATCCCGAGAGACTATACTATGCTTAGAGAAAGGTAAATTTAATATTTTTTATTGTGGTGGCCGTATTCGAGTGCGGAGATATGCCAATATATTGAGTTAGACCCAAGAAACGTTCAGGCGACTGTTAAGTATGGAGGTCGTAGAGTAGTTATATGAGTCCGACCAGAAATTTGGCTTGACATGCCGGTTGTCACATCAGACCCTGATCAGGCATACGCCCGGCATGCCGGATCCGGTTTGCCTTAGCTGCGCCGGACCCGGCCCTGATCAGGCATACGCCCGGCATACCGGATCCGGTTTGCCTTAGCTGCGCCGGACCCGGCCCTGATCAGGCATACGCCCGGCATGCCGGATCCGGTTTGCCGTAGCTGCGCCGGACCCGGCCCTGATCAGGCATACGCCCGGCATGCCGGATCCGGTTTGCCTTAGCTGCGCCGGACCCGGCCCTGATCAGGCATACGCCCGGCATGCCGGATCCGGTTTGCCTTAGCTGCGCCAGACCCGGCCCTGATCAGGTATACGCCCGGCATGCCGGATCCGGTTTGCCGTGGCTGCGCCGGACCCGGCCCGGGTAAGGCATACGCACGGCATGCCGGATCCGGTTTGCCGTGGCTGCGCCGTACTCGGCCCTGATCAGGCTAATCCACGGTAAACCTAGTCCAGTCAGTCAATCCACGCTGTAGCGGCCTGACGCCAGATGGCGCCGACCCTCTCGGCTCTCGGTAATAAAACGGCGGTACAGTACTATATACCTAAGAGGACCACAGAGCGTCTAAGGCAGGAGTCGGCCTAGCCTTACTGACGAGTTCACAGGCCGACTCCGGGTCGAAATGACGAATTCACTCGTCTGCCACAGCGATTTTTGAAAGCGATTTTGTTTATATATAAAAATAAACAATTATCGTATGGGAAATTTAGAGTACCCGACCAGAAATGTCGATACTTGTCACGTCAGGACCGAATAAGGCAACCTTATCCGGCCCTGGTCAAGCATGTAACGCGTTGTCACATCAGGGCCGACTCCGGTAACCGGATCCGGGCCCGACCAGAAATTTCGATACTTGTCACGTCAGGACCGGATAAGACAGCCTGACCCGGCCCTGATCAAGCATGTAACGCGTTGTCACATCAGGGCCGAGTCCGGTAACCGGCTCCGGGCCTAACCAGAAATTTCGTTACTTGTCACGTCAGGACCGGATAAGGCAGCCTGACCCGGCCCTGATCAAGCATGTAACGCGTTGTCACATCAGGGCCGAGTCCGGCAACCGGCTCCGGGCCCGATTAGAAATTTCGATACTTGTCACGTCAGGACCGGGTAAGGCAGCCTGACCCGGCCCTGATGTGACAATGCGTTACATACCTGACCAGGGCCGGGTAAGGTTGCCTGATAAGGGCCTGACTTCCAAGATCCGGCTGCCTGACTCGGCCCTGATGTGACAAGTATCGAAATTTCTGGTCGGGAGGATGCCATGGCTTCATCTGGTATAGGAGAGCTAATATTCGTTGATAATTATTAGGTGTAGAACTTTGCTTCCGCCGTTTTTTTTCCCGAAATTCGAGGCTTTATTCTAAAAAACTGGTTACACATTTATGCTTGTTTATTGAGCTACTCCCAATAATCGTGCCAATTCTTCCTAACACGAGTCTTCATCAAGTAATGCCTCCAATTCTGCATCTTCGAAAATCTTCTCTCTTCCACCGCTATGCCGGTCTTCGACGTGAAAATCACTGTTCTTATGTGAAGCGTGGAAACTACTCACGACACGTTATTTCACTAAGGCCAAGCGAACGTTGAGACGCAGTTCAGTGAGGGGACGCAGGGCGACCGTTGCCTCTATACCTATATATAGAATAGATATAGGTATAGAGGCAACGGTCGCCCTGCGTCACCTCACTGAACTGCGTCTCAACGTTCGCTTGGCCTAATAGCGGCCTCACCATAAGTATTTCAGAGCATTCGATGAGCCTCAGCCGCAGATTTTTTCATATTGAAGCAGAAAATTACAATCTCTCTCGCAAATAACGAGATTTTGGCTCGTAAATTGACATTTTCAATTGAAAATAACTTTATGACGCAGACATAAATTACTAATATTTCTACGGGGTTATGCTGACAGATGACCAAGTTTATTACATGATGTTTATGATCTATTTATTTCGACCACTACTTACCGCTAGCCATCTATAGAAAAACGGCGGAAGCAAAGTTGTATATCTAATAATATAATAGATAGCCATATGTACTTTTCTAAAAAATTGAATCTGGGACATAGTATTTTATGTCATAAGGCGGAAATCCGAGGTTTTTTCAAACTGTGTTTAATTAGGTCGTAGCACGAGGTATGATGGGAGGACGAGCCTCATCCCCTCACCATGCCTCGTGCTACGACCTAAACACAGTCTTAAAAATCCGAGGATTTCAGCCGAATGACATACTATTTTTCCTCACGAATGCCCATTTCTCAAAACAAAACAAACAGAAGTATACACGGCTCATTTCATGTTGCGTTTAAGTATCAGTTTGGAAAAAGGACCCACTTCGGACTAAACAATCTTTTGACAGCCTGCGGACTCCCGGTCGGCGTCACGCAGGAAAAACGCCATCTTACGGTCTAAAAATAGGCTGGAAAAGGCGTCGAAATGGGCATGAGTGAGGAAAAAATTATTACCTTTTCAAAAGGGGATAATGATCCGAAGCATATGGTTATAATAGTACACTTATGGATTGTTTATATAGCATTTCTCATATATTACCACATTCGCCACAATCTCTCGATATAAATCCTATTGCACTTTTATTGTGTCAGAACTGGAAAGAAGGGTACGACAATATCATATAACGAGTAAGTCAAAGCTAAAGCGTGTTCTGTTGGAAGAATGGCATGCTATATCGTCTAAAATTATACGAAAGTTAGTGCACTTCATGCCAGAGAGACTCTAAGGAGGTATAATAATTATTATACGATATAATATATAATATAATATTAATTATAATAATATATAATAATTATTATACGATAATTTAATACTATATCGTTTAACCTTTTCTTCTAATTATAATTACTTCTAATTATAATCATAATTACTTCTAATTATAATTAGAAGAAAAGGTTAAACGATATAGTATTAAATTATCGTTCAATCCTAAGTGTACCAATACTTTTGCTTGTTCCCGAGTGAACATAGAAAAGTATATATTTTGAAGGACTTATTGGAAAAACGTGACAAGCCACACTCTGTTCAAAAATAAACAGTTTACTGTGTAGTAGTCACCTGCGTTTTTTTTCATACTTTAAGATTATAGATGTTAATATATGAGCTAGAGTATATCTGTTCAAAACACTGAAGGGTTATATTAATCAAATATGCATTTTACAGATTTTTTAAACTTCAAAGCTCGTTTTCTCAATAAAATGATTTTGTGGCTTGTCACGTTTTTCCAATAAGCCCTTCATTTATACAATTTGTTTTTTTTTCTCTATCTAACCTCTCGGGTTTGTGCTGTATATATTTCTAATGGAGAATAATCTTATATTACATGCAGTGATCTGTTCAAGAATATCATTTATTTCGTGGCTGACAGCATTTTCACCCCGAATCATCTCACTATGCCCCAATACTTATGTTCGGCACTATATGTGTATGAATACGAATTCTCAAGCGAACAAAGTCAATCGAAGCGATTACGCGTATATGTACCGCGCGATCAAATTTAACAGCCCCGCACGATAATGCGCACTTAATGACGAGGGGACGTTCTCCCGGGGGACTATTTTCGCTCCAAACGTCATCCCCCCCCGATATCAGCGTAAATCCACTTTGAGTTAATACCCACGCGCAGAGCGCAACGACGATTTGCTCGTACCGTGTGTCCGTAATTTTCGAAACGTCCACAACGAAGCTTCGCTCGATTAATTCGTCAGCTTCTCATTTCCCCGATAAAAAGAGAAATTTGGGAACGCCCCTTTCCGCCGATCGAGCTCGTACCCCCTTGAAAAATCGCCGAGCAAATCGCCCGAGCGACATCAGCCCGGCGAGAAAGTAGCGAATAAGCGCGGAACGGACTAACGCGATGGATACAGGTATACGTATAGATACCCGACGCGCGCGCGCGCGGCACGGCGATGCGGTGTCTTCACCTGCACGACATATGGCTCCGAGCTCAGAGGGATGGTCGTTGGCCGCGAGGACGAGGACGGGGAGACGCTTCGCCTTGAATACCCCGGTTAATTTGTTGTGCATCCACGACCACCGGTCCGCACCCCTCGCACTTCCGGTACTTGACCCATCGGTTGGGGTGGGGCGGGTCACGCATCGGTAGACCTCTCCTGGTGCACCGAGCGCCCCCCCCCCCCATCGTCGCCACCACCCAAAAATCCTAGAGGTGATTCACCGCGGGGCGAGCTCGATGGTCGGTGAATCTTCCTCCGCTCTTTGCGCGTGAACGCGCGGTGGTGCAGATACGCCGTGCGAGGTGGAATCTACTCACCGAGAAGAGAACTCGAGTCCACTATTGTCTCATTATTTACGAACTTTTGGCATGCGTTTGTATAAGACTTTGTTGTAGATAAAAATGTAGTCTTCAGAAAAGTTTCGTATAAATATGAGCTAAAAGTTTCTTTCCCAGGCGACTTAGTTTAGCCTCGTGTAATATACGAGAATGCGTTATGCGTAGATATACAGTGAATGAGAATTAACTGGATCTACTGAAAATTACTTGCGGGGTTGCATCTATTTATATCAATGAAATCTCTTTTGATACGTTAATTTGATATCTCTTCCTTACAATCATGTGGAATACTTAATATGTGATTGTAAGGAAGAAATATCCATTTAATATACAAAAAGATTAAATCGATGTGAATAAATAATTACTCGCGACCCCCTGCAAGTAATTATCAGTAGACCCAGCTACCCATGTAGGGTCCCCGGCACTGATAACGGGGCCAACACTTGGCCGATGTTTTGTTACCGGTCATTGGCCAAGTATACGTTCAGGATGTCAGCTATTATTAATAGAATAAAGGCAGCCAGTGATAGTCCATACCTGGAGCACTATTTGCGTGCCAACAGTTTTTTGAACTGACTTCAGCAAATTCAGTTATCGACTCTCAAATGTATGTCATCACTGGACCATCACTGCTCGTATCACGGTAACCGTCGCATCGGTATAATTATAAAGATGTCAACTTATTATCGCGTAAAAACATCGCGAGTTTCGAAGAAAAAAAAACAGTAATATCAAACTGTCAATAATAATCCAGAATAAAATTAATATCACAATGGAAATCAAAATTAAGGTAAGTGTACCCAATATAGCCTACCTGACTCGGCCCCTTATACCACCGTTGCCAATTGTAGTATGACAAAGGGCCAAGTCAGGTAGGCCATATTGAGTACACTTACCTTTTTTATCATTCATGGCCCATTATCAGCAGCAACGGTTGGGCCAATATAAGCCGCCACGATTGCCCCATTATCAGTATCCACGGTTGGACCAGTACGAATTGCCATAGTTGGGCCATTGCTAACTACCGTTTATCGGACGGAGTTATCGTCCAACTTTTCCCCATTGTTGGGCCAGTAATGCTTGTCATTATTGTGCCATCATCAGACGTCCGGCACTCAACGGTAGCCCAATGTTGGGCCAGTTGTAAAACCCTATATGGGTAATTCTTTTTCTCTATGTAGTTACCAATCGTGGCGATCGATTCTTTGGGGCGAACGCGTCTCTCGATGTGATAGTTATATAATTAGTTTCGACAAAAGACAAACGAAATAATTTCCCGATCCTCTTCTCTTTATTTCAAATACACAGGAGATAAGAATATACGTCACGCGCGCGGTTTTATTCTCGTATCGGTGTCGCGCGATGCTCCGCCGCGTTTCACGGCGAATGTGTCACAATCGAGGACGTCTCTCTCAATCGGACACGCGCAGCACGTCCGGCATCGAACGTTTCGTCTCATTAATAAAACGTTGATCGGACCTGGTTTTGCGTCGATACGCGAATCGCGATACATCGCCCGACATACCTACGCGAGTTGCCGACCGGCTGACTTCTTCGGGGTCGATTAAATTTGTCGACGCGCGATACCCGGCATTATTTATGGCGGCCGCCCTTCCCGTCCGATTTTTCGCGGTCGATTTTTCTCATCCATATACGCGTTGCACAACAATAATTTCACTCGCGAGACACTTTGCCACGTACACGAAAAGAATAAACCAGTAATTTTTACTTTTTCGAGCTTATTTTCTGCAACTGCTTACAACTCTAGACGATACTGGCTTAAGGTATTCCTAGCGCGAGATGAAAAACTTCAGAGAGAATGCTAATTTTTTGTAGAATGGAAATTAATATCGTAAGATTATTTTGGAAAAGTATCAAGTCTAGTCACCGGGCATTTAAGAAAGAATTTTGATTTTTAAATTTGAATATTTAACATGTAACCCTCTATGGAAGAATCCACTCTTCCACATTTTAATGCCAACATTCACGTGTTTAAAAATTATACATATTACCACGTCCATGTCCACACGACGACGTGCTGCGATTTCCATGTCTTCACGAAACTGCATTGAATGTTTTGAGTCCTTAAAAATGTAAGGTCACCGACTGTTTAACAAAAATGTCGATGTTCGTAAACAGCAAAACGTAGTTTTTTACGATAAAACATAACGTTAAATAGAATTGGCAACGTTGCATCATACACGTAGTGACAGTGATGTGTGTACATCTATGCGACACAGTTTTGTTGGGAATATGGGTATATTATATGACGTAGAATTACTGATTTATGGGGGACCCGCCTGTGACATCTTGAAAATACGCTCCTAAGCGCTAGGAATACCTTAACCAGATATATATCGCGTCACTAATGCTAAATGATGGTATACGCCAAAAAGTACCTTCATAAAGCGAAAAGGGCGTATAATTTTTTTTATTCACTCGAACGTTCCTAAATATGGATAGATAAAGTGCAAAAAAAATTACTGGAAACTTAAACGCAAAAGGGTGCACAGGTTTTAGACGACACGCCCTTTTGGCATTAAGTTTTCGAAAAATCATGAAAACTAATCGCCGAAGGCGAGCCTCGTCTCTCCACCATGCCTCGTGCTACGATCTAAACACAGTCTTAAAAATCCGAGGATTTCAGCCGAATGACATATACTATTTTTTCTCACGAATGCCCATTTCTCAAAACAAAACATATGCACGACTCATTTCACGTTGCGTTCATTAGTTTGAAAAAAGGACCCACTTCGGGCTAAGCAATCGCGCCAGTCTGAGTAAAGTACTTTTGACAGCCTGCGAACTCCCGCTCGGTGTCACGCGGGAAATACGCCATCTTACGATCTAAAAATAGGCTGGAAAAGGCCTCGAAATGGGCATGAGCGAGGAAAAAAACATTTGCTCGATCGAAATGAACGCGCTTTTGGATAGTCCAAAGAGCACATTTATTCGATTCGACTGAATGTCTATTCGATCCAAATACCTAATATTCAATTAAATCAATAATATTTATATTCGTCCAATCGATATTCATTCCAGTCGAATAAATATGCTCTCCGGATTATTAAAAAATACGTTTATTTCGATCAAGTAAATTTCTTTCTCAGTGCAGGAAATCTATCGGTTCGCCAGGAAAAATTCAAAATTACCGTGCAATTCTGTAAAGCTTCCTGAGCGGGAATCGTACCTATCTCATGCTGATGAAACCGCGATGCGCGAAGGATTAATCTCGCGGCGGAATACGTATAACGAGTACCTATTCGGCTCCGACTGCGCCGCGCCGATGGTTTTGGATTTTTTTCGACACGAAAGCTTCGACGAGACGGACGTTATTTATATCTCAATACAATGGGGTTCGCACGCTCCCTGCAGTCTGGCTGGGAATGAATCTCCTTCGCCGCGCGTCGGTACCAGGCGTCCAATTAATGTACCACATGACGTTTCCGACGTATGGGAATCGACGCAGGGGTGCGGCGGAAGGGGGAGAGGCGAGACGCTACACCCGGCCACAGACACTGACCTTCACCCGTGATGGCCCCGAGTTAATAGCCACGCCCGCGCGCTCTGATCTGCTTCTCGGCTGTTCGATTTACGCGCGCGCGAGCATCCTGTGATTTCTTCGACGAGATCGATCATCGATACGCGTTATTTTCGAGTCCGATCATTTCGGGTACGCGCTCCTCCTCGCGACGATATACGATCGGACGAACGCGTGCACCGCGTCATCCCGCTAGTCGATATCCGCCCCGATTCACCCGGAAGAAGCGAAAGAACGAACTGTAGGTGAAAGGGCCCGCGCAACGGTTAGCATCACGAGCCGAGTCGCTTTTGTGAAGCGTGGGGCGCGCGTGCCATGTGGTAAACACCCCCGCGCGCCCCATTTACACCGATTTCCCCGAGGGTAAATTGGAGAGGACGCAAAAAATACACACCACGCTTCCGGATCGAGGTCCGAAGGAGTGCGCTATAACGGTTTTCACGAAATCAATTAAGCGATCGGTTCGTTAAGGTATTTCCTCTCCAAAACCACTTTTCTGTAAATTTATGTATTTGAAATTTTGGTCAAATAGGTATTCTGCACCTCCTCGAATTTTTTCAGATTTTTTTTTAGGTGCAGTTTAATTGTTATTCATGTTTTTTGAAAGACACTTTTATACGCGTTCCCTATACCCAAGCCGTAAAAATGACACATTTTTACTTTTTAAATGACTTTTTATGGAAAACTGCTCTGTAAATATTTTTGAAAAATTAGAGAGATGGAGAGAAAAAAATGATAAATTTTGTAACAAAAACAAACATTACATTCAGGTTTTATTAAAGAACGATGGGCTTTCAAAGATTCGAAAAACTATTGGAATTCAGTTGAGGTTGGGATGAGGAGTAGCGATGTGGCAACACTGTACGATGCGTTCATCGTCGCCACTCCGTTAGTACGTTTCTTGAAATCGCATGCTTTAATAAATTTATCACCCTTGTATCTTAATCGTTTCAACATTTCTCATTTCGATATAACGAATACATATTAACAAATACACGGGGTAACGACAAATTGTCGTCGCATAACCTGACTATGATCACGGTGTTGCCACATTCACTCGCGCTATTTTGCGTGTGTGTTTGAGGTACGTCCATGCATACAGTGAGCCTGTGTGGGAGTACAGTCTCTACTAATTTTTTTTCTAGAACGGCTGTATACCGCCCTCTACTTATCTGAGTCCTCATGACTAAAACTTTTAGACTTGAATTATTCGAGGAAGTACCTTAATACACCGCGCTACTGTAATAACTCTTCTCTCTCTCTCTCGCGGATCGCCCCGTGACTGAAGTCGATCGAGAGAAAAAATTGTACGAATTTTCCTGTTGGATGACAATTAAAATTTGCGTTAAATGAAAGCGATGAAGATAAGAGAAATGCGTAGGGAAGTGTCGCGATAACGCGTGTCACGACGTAGGTGACGCGCAAACCGAAGTGTGAGTATCTTCGCGTCGAAGAGTTCCCAGACGCGTGACCCACGGTAAATAGTGACTAGGTAATATAAAACGTCGAGCGCGCATAAAAAGCCAACACGTGCCCAACGCGAAAGGGGTTATGGCTGTTGAGCAATACGGGGCAGATGCGCCCCGCGCCACCCGATGTAGGCGCTACATGCCGGTTATCCTGGTGCACGTAAACGGCGTTCGCCACCGCGTCTTTCTCCCATTCCCCTTTTCACCGTAAAAGTTCCCTCTTGAGAATGTACGTTCGCTCCCTGCGAAAGATAAGCTGGTCAATCTGACCAAAATCCTGGAGACGATGACCAGACCATTTGGTGAAATATGGATTCTCCATCTGTTTGGTTAGACTGACTACTTTTTGATTGGAATAGCTAGACGTTTTGTTGGAATGACTAAATATTTAGTTAGAATTTGACTAGATATTTGGTTCGGTATACGGAGAGAATTTTCCTGTAAAATTATGATGAAATTCATGGTTAAAATTACCGTAACAGTCTATAACGACAGGACGAGTTGGCATCACTATACCTTCTGTGGAACACGAAATAATTTTTTCTTTATTGCTGGCAAAAGTCGAAGTGTTGTAGGGTAAACCACTCAGTTATTGGACAGTCTGATTTAAATAAATAAAAACAAGCTTCCTAGTTTTTACTTAAATAAATATTATCGAAAACCGTACCTGGCTTATTGATTCTTGACTGTCCAATTACCGGATTGAGTATTTCCAAAAAATAAGAACACTGTCCAATAACTAAGTTTTTTGACTTTATCCCAGTTTTTTATCGTTGAAAATTATACTCTTTCCAACTTAAAATTGTAAGTTACTAGAACGTAAAACCTATATATTTTTAATTAAAACAAGCCACCATTCATATCTCTAGGTAGAAAAATATCTTTTTAACACGGTCTCAAATGTTGTAAAATGCTTAAGTGTCCAATAACTGGGTGGTTTACCCTACATAAATTACACAGTTCGCACCGTAATACATAATTGAATACCACAATTTTTAAGAAGTGCACCGTAGAAATTGAATACCACAGTTTTTAGGAAGTTCACCGTAAAAATTGAACATTGCAATTTTTAGGAAGTGCAGTGTAAAATTTGCCTTCTTGAAGTTAAAATTTAATATTTTCTAATTTCTCGGGATAAGGATAACGACGAATAATGTGCTAATGGTATTTATTTCGTACAACACATATCACGACACTTTCCACTTTTCCGTACACCTTCCAAATGCACTGGGCTTTTGTGTTTTTACAGGTGAGATGAGAAAATTCGTTTTGAAAATAGAAGAGAGCAGTGAATGCTACGCAGACATATTGACCGGACCCAAAAAAAAGTACGTATCTTTTCTCTGTCATTGAGAAATATCGTAACTCGTTGCTATGCTGAGAAACATCGTTAGTCTTTGCTCTCATCCATGTGACGAGATATTTTCTTGCATAGCAACGAATTACCATGTTCTACAATGATAGAGAAAAGATGCTTGCTTTTTTCTGGTATTGGTCGATATTTAATATGCGGTGCACTATAAAAATTATTCGGTGGGATAGACAAATTTTACGTTGCACATGATATTCTTTCAGGTGAAACTCAGTACTTAAATAAACACCGCACGGTAAAAATTACTCCTACTGGTAGTTAAAATTCTCCTGTCTGATCTATAATAGTACAATTTTGGAATAAACATGGCATTCTTTCCGTATACAACTGTGTCCAACGAAAGTACAAAATATTTGGTCAAATTTAACATACATTTGAGACTCTTTACACTTATAATACTTTTTAGATAATTTAAGGTTCATGACAATTTACGTAAACGTTCCGTAAAATTTGTAGTGATGTATACGATTTTTTCATATATTTCACGTCATTTATTGTTACGTATATAAATAATATATCCGAAAATGTCTTGTGTTCCTTTTACGGGTTATAGCGAATATCATAGTAATTTTTACAGGAAGATTTTCTCCGTGCATTTTGATTAGAATAACCAAACGTGTCGAATTATTTTAAACTAATTATTTTTCTCAGATCGGCGACGTCCGTTAAAAATTTACCTCTCCTAGTCCCGCCGTGGGGTTATCGGACATCGGCCGACAAAACTTCGGGGTCCGACGCGAATCACTGGAATTTCATTATCGCGACGATTATGTCGCGCGCGCGACAGAGGGATCCTCTCGAGGGGTCGTCGCTTTCCCCGGGTACTATATCCCGGTCCCCTCTGGACACACGCGTCGACACGCGACCAGGTAAAACACTAAAAGCCTTCCTTTAACGAGCCACCCCCTATAACCAACCGTTCGACCTTATTCCCATCGCCGGTACTCGCGTCCCCTCCACCTCAGATTCGAAAACTGTACTCGAGCAGCCTTTGATCGCCCCCGCGCTCGACGTAAGCGCGGGTACGCGTAAAGTACGAACGGGGGAGGGCGCTCTTAATCACGCGTTTACGTAGATGACGATTTTAAACGGCGCGACCGTCTCGATCGGAAAAGCGGAGCAAATGACTATATATACGGGGTGTATACAAACCCGCAGAAATGTAGGTATAGTTTAAAACAACTAAGTCTAACTTGCACCAATGTAGGTATAGCGTTTATTTAAATATGAACCTACTAGACTTTTATTTAATTTGATGTAACGAAACTGTATATTAAAAAAGAATATTAAATTTATTTTAGTTACGTAAAACCTGATTTAAACCAATGATACAATTTATTTCAATTAATTAAATACTTATTCCTCTCTTAATTAGTATTATATTAGAATTTTGCGTGGATTAAATATACGAGCCCGGTCCCGCTTCAGTTGGCCGAGTTACAAAATATTTCCGGTTATGGACACCCAATCAAGATAAATCTAAAGTTTATGTTAACCCTCGTACGGCCCTCATTTATACTTACACTTAAGTCCTTCGGGTCATATATGACCCAAGGGTAGGATGTATGTACTCGTATATATTAACCTTTAGAGCCCGGGGAAATTTCAGTTAAAATCGACTTTTTAAACGTAAAATTTATAAATAAAGTCAATAATTTCCTATTTGGATCGACCTAACTGCTGGTCGATATATCGACCACCCCGGACGCAGGGCAAAATCGACTTTGGATCCAGTGGAAAAAATTTGGCAGGAAAGATTATCGCTCAAAACTTGTTACTCGGGGGTTTTTTGGGTCGCTCATTACGATGCTGATATCCAAATCGCTCTATTCTCAAATTCAAGATGGCGAATGCAATATGGCGGATGATGAATTCCAGAAATATTTAGAATTTGAAGATTGTGGCCCGAAACTTGTTGCTCAGGGGTTTTTTGTATCACTCATTACGATGCTGATGTCCAAATTGGTCTATTCTCAAATCCAAGATGGCGGATGATGAATTCCAGAAATTTTTAAAATTTGAAGATTATGGCCCGAAATTTATTACTCGAGGGGTTTTCGGGGTCGCTTATTACGATCCTGATGTCCAAATCAGTCTAGTCTCAAATCCAAAATGGCGAATACAATATGGTGAATGATGACACGGTATACGCGAAAAGCCTTATAGGTGCCGTATTGCGAATTCGTTCGCGCAAACGCAATGCTCCGCGCAATCTATAAGCCTGCCTCGCTCGCCTGTTCTTTACGGTTGTATTGATACAGTAGTATCCAACAATGCAATGGCTGAAAATAAAGCTTGGACTAATGGCGAATCCGAACCAAAAGTACAAGTACCCGTATTTTTACCCATCAATTAAAAATTTCGAAGGTAGCTCCGAAATAAATCCGAAAATCTTTATATTGGGAAATAGTCCAATCGATTATTTCAATTATTTTTTTGATTCTCGTCTGCTTGAAAGTATTATAGAGGAGACGAATCGTTATGAAACTCAAAATCATCAGGTTGAAAATTCTCATATGAAGAAATGGCGTCCTCTCACAAAAGATAAATTTGAAAAATGTCTCGATCTTTCGATTGTAATATGGGTGGTATTATATACGCTAATACCATCAGACAGATACTCGCACTATTTGGAGAGATACCTACAGGAGAACCGAGCAGAGCAGGAATGACCACGTCCGTACTCCGTCTCTACATGCATGGTCATTCAGCAAACAAACTACGTACACTTTATAAAATTTGTCTGAAGTATTATGAAATCACTGGAAACTGCATAATATAAGAAAAATGGTACATTGACTACAAATGGTACCTGAATACAAATAACAAAATATTCTACAGTATGGGTCATATATGACCCGAAGACCTTGTACGTGCAGTTTTTTGTAGTCGACAAAATTACATAATTACATGCTTATTTCCATCATGAAAAATTATCGTTATAAGAAAGAAACAATGTCTAAAAATTTCAGAAGATTATCTCTAAAGGAATAATAATAACTTATCGATATTGAACGCTGTGGGTCATTATAGACCCGAGGGACGTACGAGGGTTAATATGCACGTTATTTATTTTTCAACCAACATTTTTACAGAGCTTAAGACGTACTAGCAGTTTATTCATGTTACGATAATGAACTGCAAACAAAATGAAAAAAATATTGCAAGTCTTGAAAAATTCACCACTGGGTAACATCGCCTTTGTTTTTAATAACGGCCGCAATTAGTAATAAATTAATTAAATAATTAATTTGTATATAATGCTCGAAATGCTCGAAATAGCCGGCGGATAAAATATGACCAAAAGCGTTATTTTCTTCAATTTTGATTTTATTTAAAAATTGTACATTGTGAAACACATTGTGCCGCGCGTGCAGTGTACTACAAAACATTACATTTCAGCCTAGAAAAAATATAAGGCAGCAGTAACTTTACAATTCATTTAATAATTGTTATTTTCATGGGTGGGCCAATTGAAGCGGGACGGGGCTCGTATACTTTCTTTATACGGACGATATGTTATTTATTTGGATTGAATAAATGTTTAATGTTTACTTCACATTGTGAGCCAGCCAAATATACATAACTCAAATAAATAATATATTTATAATAAATGAAGGATACAATTTATTTGAATCAAATTTATCTTAAATATTATATATAATAGAATAAAAGACTCATGTAATTTAAATAAATTATATAGTTGGTAAAAATAAATTATTTGTTCATATGAAATACATTTTCTAATGGGTCACGAGTAAATTAAATTTCGTCGATCCGATTAACCCCTTCGCTTACAATGTCATATCAGAGACGTTGTAAGTCGACCGTGCCAAACATGAATAAGACGTGTCAGAGACGTGATATGTTGACCGGGCCAAATATGAAAAGATGTATCAGACGTTGTGGAGTGACCGTGTGCCAAGTGTAAACAAAATTTCTCAGCCAAACTGAGAAGGGCCCGACGAGTGACCGACATTGCTGTTATACGGATCATCTGACCTATCTGGTATACCCAGGGCGAGTGAGGAGAAAAGGAGGATGTCACAACCGTCTGCGACGGCTACCTATATCAATGCAAAAGGTCTTTTGCATGACGAGAGCGCTCGCCCTCTAGCGGCGACGTCACGAGGGCGGCTGCCACCACTTTGAGAAGTGGAATGAAGACGTTATTTGATTCAATGTACTTCGTTTATAGAAAAATCAAAACTATGTAGGTTAAAGCGAATAAATCTTTTATTTCACTCGAATATACTTAATTTTATGAAGATTAGTTGAATGAAGTAAATGGTTTATTAGTATTAAAACATTTGTATGTGAAATTGAAATTTAAGATTTGTTCAATTCGAAGAAATAATTTTTTTCCATAAACTATACAATTTATTTCTACTGATAAATAAATAACTCTGTCGCGACAATTATATATTTACTTGATATAAAGCAACTTTTACTAGAACTAACTAAACTAGAAGTTAAATAAATATGTTTATTAGAATCAAGTACACACCAAAATGTTAGTTATCGTTGAACCAAAGAAATGTTTATTTCTGTTGACTAAGCTTTTGTTTGATTTGAGCACTCCGTTTTCAAATACTACGATTTACTTGAAATGACGTATGGTTTTTCCCTGGGTGCAGCCTGCAGGGCATATAGTGTCCCTTCGCGAAGCCTGCGGAGTCGTCTTCAAAGCAACAGATGGTGGTGTGGCGCGTGGGGCCCGCGTTATTTCTTTGTTACTGCTGCTGCTGCTGCTGTTGCCGCCGCCGCCGCCGTGCTTCCGCGCGGTCCCGTTTTATTCCCCGAGGTAGAGACTTGCCGGGAGAGGGTCTCCGCGGGCGCGTTACGCGGAAGAGGAACGGAACCGAGCGCCGAAGGGTGAAGAGAGAAGCGAGGAAGGGCGGAAGTGGCCGCGCGGAATCGGAGCTGACCAAATCTGCGGTCGCGTACCGTGCAGGACACCGCACAGAGTTCGTCGCCTTTGCGAGCACTCGCGCAGTGGAGGAAAAGTACCTATACGTTGCGCGCGGCTGTACCTCGACGCGCAACCGCCACCTGTCAGCGAACGTGCGGTCGGCCCGCACGCGGGATTGCCGCGGAGGGAATCGCGTGCCGCAGTTTCTTGGTCGTTGAAAGGACTTGGTCGTTATGCACTTCGCGCGGGGTGGAGCGATTCGGACGACGCGCGAGAGGGTCGGAGGGCGATCGCGCCTCTTGGATTTAATCGCTCGGAGAAAAGGGGTGTGTTGAATGTAAATAAGTACACGCGGAGAAAAATAGTTTTGCGCTCCCAGCAAATTTAAGATTTGCTGGCAAATTTTTGTTGTGATTGCAAAAATAAGTGTTATGGCAGTAAGTATTTTTGTAATTGCAGCAAATAAAGCTGTAACTTTAGTAACATTTATTGTAGTAAAAATACTTGCTATATCTAGGATGCTCGGGAAAAAGAGTACAAGTCAAAAAATGGTATTGCTCAGAAAACACCTTTATTTGATTATATTGATACACAAACTGTTCAAAAAATGTATAAAATGAAAATAACACTTCTCATAAGAACCGTTAAATGCATGTAGCACACAAATATGTAGAAGTGTTTTGGTAGGCGACTTATCTCGTATTGACCATTTTTTGACTTATACTCTTTTTCCCGGGCATCCTAGATATCAGTAATTAAATTTGCAGAAATAATAGAAATGATGTAGCCGTTTCAATGAAAATAAAACAGTAATATAGAATTGCAATTGCAAGTAAAAATTATTACAGCCAAGAGTAAAATTTTTACTACTTTTCAACAAATTATTTAACCGTTAAAAAATCTTGCTACCGCTGTGACATTAATTACAGCAACACCAAATATGATTTACAGGTTCAGTGAAATTCCTCCACGAACCGTAACTGAGTTCATTTTAGTAAAAATATTTGCTATACGAGCAAATTCGTTTGCGGAAACAGCAGAAAAGATGTAATTGTTACAACGAAAGAAACAGTAGCATCGAACTGTTGTCACTGGTAAAACTTATTGCAGTTGGGAATTAAATTTTTGCTATTTCCATACATTATATAATTGCTATAAAAAATGTATTCATATTGCACTTAAAGAAGAGACACTCGTTCTTAAAAATGTACTGAAGCTATACAGTAGTTATTTGGTTAAAATAATATGAGGTTATTCGGTATATCGGTATAATACTGCCCGGATACATGCTCCACTCAACTTTCTCGTAAGTGGTCCGACTAGCATTTGACTAATACATAATATACATATCGTGGGCTTACTGCCAAAAGTGACCAAGTCAAAATTTTAACTTTGTAAGTTAGAATGTCCAAGTCACTAAGAATATTATTTTTCTGGTAGTGTAAAACAATATTCTTAGTGACTTGGGCATTCTAACTCACAAAAAGTTGAAATTTTGACTTGGTCACTTTTGGCAGCATAGATGCATAGAAGGATACACAACATTGTCTGATTAAAAAACAAATTTTAAAGAGACAAAAAACTTAAAAAGAATTTTTTTTCTTCAGGAAGAAATGGCCCTCCTACTACCAAATTTTTTTCTGCACAGTTTTTATTGATTTCAAATATACTGAATTTTTTAAAGAAAAATCGAGACTGTCGCATTGGCGAAATAAATATTTTCTGGTGTTTTTTTTCACTTTCTTGTAAGAAAATGCCTTTTAATGTCACTTAAAAATTTTTGTATATTTTTTTTTGAAAAATTGAGAAAAAAACAAAAATTGTCATGTATACGTAGTTCTTTATGAGATTAATAGTATACTTGAAACTTTAAAATTAAAATTTATTTTTCAAATTGATGTATACCATTAACGGCGCCTGAAAAAATCTAAAAAATTCAGGTAATGCTTTTTTATCAAGTATGACTATGTAAATAAAAATCATATTTTTTTGAGACCCTCATGAAAAAGGTGGCTGTCTTGACAGAGAATGCCCCATATGTATAAGTCCAAATAATAAGGTATATGTAGAAGTAATTACACACAGTCCAGGTATATATCTCGTGCGAATGCAGCAACTATATGTCGCTGTCTGTGCAAAAAAGTTTTGTTATATCATTTCAAAGTAATCCTGATTTGCTACAACTGGTGTAATTTTTCACTACTAGAATGAACATTGTTTGCGACAAATATTTTTTGCAACGTGAAGTAAAATTTATTTGCTAGAGTACAGAATAGCAATTCTTTGCTGTAACAAATAATTCAGCAAATGTACTTTGCTGTGTTAGCGATAAAGTTTCTGCAAAAATACTTTGTTACGTCATTTCAAAATAATTCAGTTTTGCAATACTTATTAAAAAATAGCGATAGTCGTTGCCTGATTGAATAGTAACGATCGCTGTCTCGAAATATCTTACATAAAATCGTGTATCGAATAGCGATTATCGCTGTTGGGATGCGAGCAACCACTGCTTTTCATTATTGCTTTCATTGCTAAATTCAATTAACGCTGTCCGAACAGCAACCATCGCTTTTTTTCCCCCGTATATACCGGGTGTTCTCAAACCTCTGACCCAGAGGGGAAAACCATATGTTCATTAAAAAATTACGGACACAATGCAATTGATTTTATTGAAATCCATTAAGAATTTACGGCGAAATTAATTATTAAAAAATAATTAATATTTTGAATTTATTTGGCATTGATGGCGTCATATCAAGGCTCACGAAGATAATCGCAATTGCTATCGTTATTATAAACATTATTTTCATGAGCCTTGATATGATGTCCTCAATGCCGAATAAATTCAAAACATTAATTACTTTTTAATAATTAATAATTTCTCCGTAAATTCTTAACGGATTTCAATAAAATCAATTGCATTATTTCCGCAATTTTTTAATGAATATAGGGGTTTCCCCTCTGGATCAGAGGTTTGAGAACACCCCGTATAATGAGGAGTCGTGGAGATTCCTACTACCTACTTTTTTAGATTCGATTGCGAGCGTTGGACTCCACAAATCAAACATCGCTGAAGCCGTTCGGGTACTTACTCGCCTGAAAAATCATCCGGTACCCTCCTCGCCCGGAAAATAAAATATCGATTAACGCCTCGTCCCTCCTTCGATGGGGTGCGGATCTTTCCGTTAAAAAATATACCGTACAACCGTGCAGGTGTCTCGTATTTTCACCCTTGCTTATCATTATTATACAGCTTCGAACGACTTTTCATGGCTTGCGTCCGTAACACGAGGATTTCTTCGTTGGTTGAGAAGTAATCGTTTTGCTAAAAATAAAAATTTCCGAAAATTGATCGCTCGATTACCTCGTCCTCGTGCATCTTTTCGCGCGGATTATGAAAAGCACACGGAAAGACTGATACCAGTAAATTTTACTGTATTTATAATAAAAGAGGTACATATGGGGATTTTCGGGTGTTTTTACAGTGCGGCACGATAATTTTTCTTTTGGAAACGTTTAATCATGATAGTTTACCTTGCAATTTACTAGTTTCTAAGGAAAATTTATTTTTCAGCAAAATAGGAATATTCAAAAACCGTTATGCGTTCCTATTTTACTGCAAATGCGGTAAAATTTATCGGTATCAGTCTTTCCGTGCATGGTTATCTGATATACAGGCATATAGTCATATATACATATGTCTCAAACGGAAAATAGGATACCAGCGATTTTATGTAGGAGACAATCTTACTTCTCATTAAATCATCAATGTTTTTTTTTTAGATTTTATCATCGTGAAAAAATACACAGGATATGGTCGAGAACTCAATTCTACAAATTTTGAGTTTTGAGAAAATCTCAAGGGGCGCCCTTCAAATCCACCGTGAAAAAAAAATATGTAGGAATTATAAGGGCATCGTGTAGTTGGAAACGAGTTTTCGATCACCTCCCTCGCGTGGGAAAGCCTGATCTCGATCGCTCGATCGAGCGGATTCATCGCGGCCGCTCGCAGCGATATTTTCGGGGAGTAGTTCGTCGAGCTCTATCAAACGGAAGTGATCGATCGTATCCGCGCCATCTCTTCCGGCCGCGCCGAGTGCTTGAATATGCATACGCCGTCCCGTATACTCGGGCGATCTTCGCGTCCGCGCGGTGCTCGCAAAGAATGCGCGCGTCGACGATCGGAGAATTCGTTTAATTAAATGCCGAGTTTCGCAGGTGTTACGGCGTCGGACGCCGGACAGACGACTTCGGCTGGTTTGATCGAGCGTGTGAACCGATGGTCCCGAGATATCGGGAGAAGTACGAGAGCCGTCTAGGCGTACCGGCGTATAGACACCCGCATTGGCTTCCTTGGGAACCGCCGGAATTATAGCGACTCTATTATTTCCTGGGAAGACTTCGTAGCGGTGCGATGGTTCTTCCGCGCGATAGGAATTTTAATTAAAAATATCGTATGTGACGAATCTCTATCGAGTCGCGATATATCTTCCTTCTTAATGAAAGAAAAGAAATCACGTCGCTGATACCAAAAGGTCGTATGCGTCACTCTACTCCTTTTTGAAAAAGGTTTATAAAAAAAATTATTTCTATAAATGATGGAAATACGTAAACAAGAGCCTCAAATGGTACCTAAAATAAAAAATTTGAAAAATTAAAGACGAGTCGATTATTTTTTTTATTCGTATTCAGACAAACTTGAGCGAATAAAAAAAATTTTTGCAGGCCCTTATGGTTTTATAAAAATACTTCTCGGCACGTAAGTACGATCTTTTCGAATTAGTGACGCGAACTGCCATCCATACGCAATTAACGGGTAATAAGAATTACCCCCATAGTTCTACCCTATCGCGATGCTATTATACCTCTCCGTAGCAACCGTACAGCTCGGGACGGACCGTATGGATTCTCGCCGCACGTGTTTCCAACCCGCGATAACGATTAGCATATCTTACGGACGAGAGAGACGTCGCGTTTCCCGCGTCCAACTCGAACGATACACGTGCCTCCGAAGTGGCGCCGTACCATCGGAAACGCGTCCCGGTCCGCGAGAGACTTTTCTCACGCGAGACGCACGTGGGTTTCGAGGACGCGGGAGCACACGCCGGGACGTTCCAGGATAAGGGCGCGCTTCCTCGCGCACCTGCGCCAAGAAAACGCGCGGACGAGAAAGCGCGCGAACCCCGAGGCGACGGCCGAAGCCGACGAATTTCAATATCGAGGCGAGACGAACGAGGGGAGCGTGCGCTCCTGCGGTTACTTTATATACCCTCGATCCGGAGATCGACGGACCGATTCGGCGGACCGGTATACCGGTGAATTTATTGATTACAGAGCGCGCGACATCTTTCCTCCTGGACGCTAACAGCCAGCTATTACGAGAGCGCCCCCCGCCGATAAATCTCGGTACTCGTTACGAGGCGACGCGCCTACCGACCGTGACTGTCGTTACGCGGTGCGCGCGACGCTTCGTCAACCGTAACACGGAGCACGGGTGCCGGCCCGACGCGTCTGAGTTTGCGTGGGGGGTCGAGAAGCGCGTGCGCGGTGAATTAGCGTTGCGCATCTGATGTAGACGGCGGATGTCAACCGCACCCTTATATATTTAAGGCTAAACCGCGGTGTCCATTCGGTTTCCACAGGGAGAAAAGGAATTATTTGGATCTACTGAAAACAAGTAATTTTCAGTAGATCTCCTTCGATGCAGTAATTTGATATCTCTTCTTTACAATCATGAGGAATAGCATGTGATCGCAAGGAAGAAATATCTGATTAATGCGAAAAGAAGTTAATCAAATTGATGCAAATGAAAAATTACTTACTATTGATGCAAATAAAAAGTTACTTACACAAGTAACTGAGGAGCAGACTTTCTAAGTGCAGTTTATCCATTTTTCCGATTTTCGCCAAAACATACGAATATTTTCAAGTTCCTTTACAAGTTGTGTTTATATGGACAACCTAAATGCATCTCCTTACATCTATATAAACGTTTGAAAATGACCTGGACAAAAAAACTGCATTGTGTCCATCAATCGCGGACAAACTATTAGCGATTATAAGACAAACCGCGAATGGATAAACTGCACTTAGAAAGTCTGCTCCTTAATTATCTGTCGATTTAACTAATTCTCTCTTTTCATGCAGCCGTTCGGAATATATTCCGTAATATACAGAGAAAAACAATTAGTTGGATCTACTGAAAATTACTTGCGGGGTCGCAAATAATTATTTATTTATATCAATAAAATCTTTTGATACATCAATTCGATATCTCTTCCCTGCAATTATAAGGAATAGTATGTGTATGTGATTGAAGGAAGACATATCTGATTCCACAAGTTATCAGTCGATCTAATTAATTCTTTTTCTCTGTGCAGTCGTTTCAAATGTATTCCATAATACACAGAGAAAAAGACTAAGTTGGATCTACTGAAAATTACTTTCGGGATCGAGAGGGTAATTATTTTACGCTTTTTTAGTCCTTGGCGCGAGACTCTACCGAGTCTCTTGATTTATATCAATAAAATGTTTTAATACATCAATTCGATATCTCTTCCTTACAATCATGAGGAATAGCATGTGATCGCAAGGAAGAAATATTTGATTAATATGAAAAAAATCTAATCGATGTAAATGAAAAATTACTTGCAACCCCGTAAGTAATTATTAAAATAGTACTTAGATCCAATTAATTCTTTTTCTTTGCGAGGTCGCAAGTAATTATTTATTTATATCAATAAAATCTTTTGATACGTACATCAATTCGATATCTCTTCCTTACAATCATGAGGAATAGCATGTGATCGCAAGGAAGAAATATTTGATTACTATGAAAAAAAATCTAATCGATGTAAATGAAAAATTACTTACAACCCCGCAAGTAGGTAATTATCAGTAGATCCGACTAATTCTGTTTCTCTGTGCAGCCGCCTGGAATACATTCCATAATAGGGGCGCGTCTTCCCGCAGACTCGACGTTGAACTCTCTTTGTTCCAACGTCGACATCAAGAAGCGAGTGTCGTTAAATAAAAGCGCGTGGAACTACGCCATAGCGACACGTGTTCGTCTATCCCGAAGCACCTATCCTCTTTCCCCTCCACCTCACGACTTCCTACACAAAGTTTACACGTGGATGCGCGGTAGATGACGTCGCCGATATATCGAGGATAGATCTACGAACGACTTTGCCCAATCTCCGCTCCAATTACCCGCCATGACTCCGTGTTCGAAAGTTCCCCCTCGACGCGTTGAGCTGTAAGGGATGCGCGGACGATGGGAACCAAAAAACCGATCTCACGCGCGCTGGAAGGAGGGAGAGATATCCGACGATATCGAGATAAATATCTCGCGTTTCCCGATTCTCCCGCGCGGCGCTGGCGGCGACCACCGCGGAAACGCGGAGATACGATCGAAATCGTGTTCCGCGTCCGGCAGCGCTGCACCTTTCCTCCCCGAAAGAACCGCGCGCGCTTCCGGTATACCGCGCGCGGATTCGATCCGGGAGCGGTACAGTTTCGCTCGCGCTCTTCTTTCTGGCGCGGTGACCGCGCGCGCGCGTGCCCATAAACGTCGAACTGGCCGATCGACGTGACCGAGTCGCGCCGACCGAAATATTCGCGGCTTTTTTGTCACCAGCTTCCCGAATCTCGAGTTTCTCCCGGCCCTTTCAGCTGGACGCCATTTACGGACCTCTCGCGGGCGTCCCCGCTCTTTTTGCCGGGCACGTTCCGGTCCGCTCGCGCGCGGAGCACCCAAGAGAATTCTGGGCATCGGTATCGCTGAGTGGTTACTAATAAATGCCTCTTTCTTTCGCTCGTGACTGTCGGACGTATATATCGACACACATTTGTCAATCGTCGTCAGCGAATACGCGCCGCGCACTTCTCTCTTCGTTCGAATAATCGGGGGGGATTTACCGATCTGTTTTGGCCTTCGGGTACCGGCGGCACAGCGATCGGCATCGCTCTGGGAAATAAATCTAACGCGTTTCTCTCTCTCTCTCTCTCTCTCTCTAAATTGTAACGGGTGATAGGAGGGTAACTTACGGAAGGGTGAAGAGGGCACAGTGCTCTTCAAGGGTCGACGAGTATGATGAAAATGGATACAAAAACTGATTTCACACCTTCTTTCGTGACTACTCATAAAATTAAAAAACGCAAGCCTTGAAATCGTAAATGATCCTTTTTTTGAGTTATTTCAAAATTACATTTTACAATATTTGCAGACTATAGCTTGAAAACCACTGTATGGATTTTGATGTGGTTTCCACTATTCTATAGAATACTTCTCGAAGGAGGTTTAGGTGTATAAAACATTGATGTATGTTAAGAGAGAGCCGAACAATAACGATTTTAATGAAGCAAATCGACGAAAAAACTTGACTTATGCTGCCAAAACCGTTGAAAATATATCTGAACAATGTATGGAAGAATTATTGAGCATAAAAAGTTGTAGGAAAAATTTCACGGCAGGCATATATGGGACATTCTGTGTTAAGACAGCCACTTTTTTTCATGAGGGTCTCAAAAAAATCTGATTTTTATTTACATAGTCATACTTGATGAAAGAACATTACCTTAATTTTTTTAGATTTTTTTCACGCGCCGTTGATGGTACGTATACATCGACATGAAAAATAAATTTTAACTTTAAAGTTTCAAGTGTACTATTAATGGCATAAGCAACTTTGTAGGGGAAGTCCGTGTAAATTGGTACCCCTAAGAAATAATCCTCGTATCTTATACCTAACACAATCAAGACTACCAATTTTGTTCGTGTGGACACTATATCCTAGATTAGTGTCTTACATCAAACAATTTATGATTTAAAGATAAATTAAAGCGAGAAAAAATAAAATGTAAATTAAATTTTTAGCGTGTAATTTGGTCGGATCCGTGTAACTTGGTTTTACTGAATGTGTAATTTGGTCCACAGTGTGTAATTTGGTTTTTTATGCTTAATAGGCTAAATATAGTTGCTAAAATAATACAAACGCAACGAAACTTATATTTCCATAAATATACAAAACTTAAACAAATATACATTTCAAAATATGAAAACACGCAGGTAGATTGCAAAGAAATACGAATTTATGGTTTGCAGTGGTCACAGTGATAATAATCTATATCGGTCAATTCAGCGCACACTTCATGTGCCCATTCATTACAGATGTGACACCTAATCCAATCTTCGTCATAATCTTGTCCACATACAATACATTCGGCTTTGTGATAGTGTCTTTCTTCTGCTTCTTTCTGCCACTCTTTTTGTTTTCTTGTCCCTCTTTTTCTGTCCTTTGATTTACTTCATCTGTCTTTAAGTTTTATTTTGCCAGTCTTAGTTTCTCACAGCGCCCCATTTCATTTTTGGATGCTGAATATTAAGTTGATTCTTGTAAGGCGTGCTAATTAAAATAACCCCGGAAGAGTTAAATTTCTTTTTTCTTCTTGGGTTTACTTTCCCATTTGCAATTGTCAAAGGGCTAACTGTTTCGATTGCAATGTATGTAGGTTGTACAGTTGATGAATTATCTGAATCTTCATCAGACACTACTTACTTTTGCAGACAAAAAGATGGTTTAACATACTGCACGACATACTGTTCTTCTTCTCTTCAAAGTACTTTTAGGCACAGAATATGCCCTTGCTGCTTCTCTGACGCTTATACCTGAAGAATTACAATGCTCTATAGCTTTCCCCATATCCTCCGATGTCCATTTTCTATAAACACCTTTGGATTCCCTTGTAGTTCTCGTCGACATCTGCGGGAAACAAAATCTTATAACCTAAAATAACTACCTATACGTGTAATTTGGACCGGGACCAAATTACACAATTTACGAGGTACCAAATTACACGACCACTAGTATTGTATAATAATTTTCATTTTTTTGTGAAATCTTTCTGAAAACTACAATTTCGTCGCAACATACTAAATATAATAATGTGTAAATCAATTTGTTGACATCAACTTGAACAAATCTGTACTTACTTTAAGAAAATTCACGTTTAAAGTGAGAGTCACCTTATAACGATTCATGCACTGCCGACATTTTGATTATAGCTCGGTTGGTAATATCCGGACTTTATTAGTCA